>JANAVB010025196.1:31702843-32914381 GCA_029216955.1 Iris pallida | reverse complement strand
TATATATACATACTAGATATATATATTATATTTATATTTTATATATATATATTTATATTATTATATATATATATATATATATATATATATATATATCTATATATATTATATATATATAGAGATTCTTTTTCAAGTCACTATATTTTTATTGGTCCACATGGAAGCCACGTGGGATGGCTCATATAAGAGTATGAGCCTATGGCTCATTTCCCGTTTTCCATATATATATATATATATATATATTTTACATATATATATATATATATATATATATATATATATATATATATATATATATATATAGAGAGAGAGAGAGAGAGAGAGAGAGAGGAGTGCTCTAGAACCAACTGGCTGATTTTGTATTATGGAACCAGCCTATGTTATACACGTTGGATTGGAATTGCATGGTTGAGATTAAATAACTTAAAAAGGTGGTGGGGTCGACACCTTTTAATCTCAACCATATATATATATATATATATATATATATATATATATATATATATATATATATATATATATATATATATAAGAGAAGATAGATAAGAGAAAAAAAAAATATATATATATATAAGAGAAGATAGATTAAAAATATATATAAGAGAAGAGAGATTAAATGTTCTAAACCTTGGAAAGTCCGCAAAATTAAATTGGCTGAAATGAATGGTACGTATGTTGATGCATATGTTAATCTTAAAGAATATGTATTTTAGGGAGTATGTTTTATAAATGCTGTAGAAATAATAACTTGTAATAGAAACAAATTTCGGAAGGAAATAATTTCTAAAGACTATAGAAAATAATAACTTGAATATTTATTTATTTTAAGTAATTTTTTAAGCGGTTGTTTACCTATGATTAGTATTGATACTATGTTTCTTATATGTAGATATCAAGGTAATTATTTGTTGCTTGTGCTCATTATCATAACAGCCATTTATATTCAGTTGCTTATATTGTTGCGGAAAATGAAAATACTAACACTACAAAAATATTGTTAATTACCGACGGACCTTAGCGACAGATATGAATCAGTCGCTATATGGCGACGGACTAGCGTATGATTACCGTTCGATAGTTTATGTAAAATTAGTTATAAATATACGTCGCTATATGTGTCACTAGTTGTTGCTAATACTGTACCGACGGATTTTGACAGACCATTTCCATCGCTGGCATGACTAAAATTGGCACAATAATCCTCCGTCATCTCATTCTCAAATTTTCAACCAAATATTACTTTCCCCAAATCCCGACCCCTGTCCCCCTCCTCCTCCCTCGATGACCCGAACCCTCTCCGACGAACCCCCGATGCCTCGACGGCTCGACCCCTCTCCTCCTCCTCCTTTCGACCTCCTCTACTACTCCCCCTCCTCCTCCTCCACTGATCTCCTCCTCCAGAATCCTTCCTCAGCGACCCCCCTCTGACCCGACTCCACATGCTGCTTCGGTAAATCCTAACCGGACGCCCTGATGCCCCAGCGCTTCCTCCTTAGCCTTAAGTAAACCTAACCCTCTTTGGCATTTGGGATTGGGGGTTGTATATAATTTGAATTTGCTTGGACATGGATACAAAAAAAAATATGTATAACGTACATTTATATACAGACATGCTGTGTTGGACACGGACAAGAAAATATTTATAACATATAATTATATTTTTTTTGGATGTATTATGGCTCTAGATAGGGTTTTGGATACATGATGTGTTGGACATGAACACGGACATGGACACGATGAAGTATATAAGATTTTGGATGCATGGCCCAAGCATAAAATAGGTTTCGTGCTAACAATCCTGAAAATTTGGTTTACTATGTGAAAATTTCAGAAAATGTATAAATTTTAGTAGTCTTTTGGAAAATTCAGAGGGCCTTCAGAAAAGCATGACGAATATAATCGACTATGAATACATGATAGATACAATCAAGATGGGTCGTCTAGATTAGACTTGGAGCCGGCTTTGAATGCATGATGGATACAATTGAGTTAGATTGGCAGTCAACGGATTGTGGGGTATCATTAGGTCTTCACAAATAATTGGACTATCTTCTTTGTTAGTTAATTAAATGTATTTTACTTAATATAGGAAAAGATCATATATAACGTTCTATGTCCATGTTCATATATTATTATTTCTATCCTAATAAATAGGTAATTCTAAATATATATCGAACTCGTATAAAAGTAACCTAAAGGTTTCAAACATAAATTTCTTGGTACAATGTATTTCAAATATAATCTATTTTACTTAATTTTTTTTTAAAATAGGTCTCTTTCTTGTCCTCTTCGATATCAAAGTAATTACCTAGGTTTCAAACATAAATTTCTTGGTGCAGAATCATTCACATGTAAGAAAGCAATGAGTCGATACTTAGTTAACCATTCGTGGATGTACAATTGGCGATATGAGAGTAGGATTGGTTTGACAGATTATTTTAAGGCGGACGTCGAGGAATTTCTGAGATATGCCAGTAGCCAACCTTATTTCATGGACGAGAGGATCATAAAGTGTCCTTGTGTCAAATATAATAATATACCATTCAAAGAGTTGGATCTCGTGAGCGAGTACCTCTACAAGAAGGGTTTCGTACCAAACTACAATGAGTGGATGGCTCAAGAAGAACCATTGGTTCCGCAAAATTGGTCCTCCTTCAATATGGAGGTAGAAGAGTCCACTATCGCAGATCACTTCGAATATCGGCATCGAAACTTGACACGTGAGTTGGTATTTGATGCATCATCAAAACTTTTTTAAATGTGATTGCTTCGACACAACACCTAAGCAAGGATTGAAAATTGACAAACAATTTAGATTTATTGATATAAAACATGGAAAAAGATATGGAGGTTTCGAACCATTTGTGTTGGCTTGTCAAATAGTTCAAGTGTACTATACGAGTTATCTTAGTCAACGACGCAATATCCATGATTGGTGGACTGTATGCAAAACTAAAGCAAGAAACACATATAATATTGGGGATCTAGCATACCACGAGGATGAGGTGGTCATGCCTCAACCAACATATATAAGTTTGGCCGGTATTGACGATATAGATGTTGATGTTACTATAGAGGATGATATAGTGATGAAGAGCTTGACATAGACAATTACTTCATGTAGAAGAGGACTCTAAAATGGGCATATCGGATGAGTAAAAAATTAGAAGATGAAGGTGAAAGTGATAGTGAAAATGAAGAAGTAGAAGATAAAGATGGTTCGGAAGATGAAAATGAATCAGAATATGAATCGAAAGATGAAAAAGATTAATATGTATTATTTATTTTATCACAATATTATTATTAGTATCATGATATGTTTGTAGTATTTTTTCCATCATATCACTACTTTCTGAGTATCATCACACCATTTTTTATTTCTACGAGATTTCTAGTGATTATTTGTATCATCACACAATTTTTTATTTCTTCTAGATTTGTCTATGGCGAGACGAGGCCATGGACGATGTCGAGGATCTTCATCCCGTCCTTCTTTTTCTATTACTCCAGTTGCAGATCGCAGAGGAGCTAGCGAGGACGACTTCCTTGATGATGATGGTTTATCTCCGTCGATTACTCGTTCATCAGTAGACGGAGCTAGTCCTGATGTTTCCTCAGCATCTACTCCTGCTAGAGCTCCCCCTGGTTCGACTGATCCGACTTCTACATCGACGACTGTACATGTCACTTCTACTGGGGCAAATACATATCCTGGCCTGTTATTGGAGCATGGAGTATACATACTTCTACCAGGATTTGCAAATCCTCCTACTATACCAGAGCGGCCAGCCAAAATCGGTCGTCCCGAGCCGTGGGCCGATGGAGTGACGTAAGTATATGATTTTATTTTATTATAAATTCACACATTATTCATACTCTTTTTATTTCCTAATGTACATTGTTTACTTATTTCAGGTTCTTTTTGTTCCAGGATGAGAGAGATTTGGGGGAATTAATGCATCAATAATTCTATATTCCCTATCTGAACTTCGGGAATATCCCACAAAAGAGGTAATTTATTTGGCTGTAGATGCTGATGGTGTATGTATAAATAATATCGTCTTTGTTTACAAAATTTCCTAAATATTTGCTCATTTGTGTGTATTCTTTTCTTATTTGCAGAAGTGTACTGGTAGCCGGAGCAAAGAGATCAGGTGATCCGAAAGTGCTACAGGTCCGTTGTCAGCAAAATATTGAGGGATTGATCAACGACCATAAGGCGTTGGCTACTCCCCCTGGAGATCATCGCAAGGAGTGGCTGAAAGAGGATTTTTGGGAGGATATAAAGAAGAAGATGGACATTCCGGCATATAAGGCCAAGTGCAAGAAGGCGAAGGTTGCCCGTGCTAAGGGTGGTCACCACACGGGTGGATCCATCCCAATTTTTGAGCATTATCGACGGTGGTGAGTATTTTTATTTTTATATTTTTAATTGTTTAATTTTAATTTTTAGTTATTAAATGTTGTTTACTTATTACAGTGTGAGGAGGTCGCCAGGATAGGTAGAGACCCGAACACCGTAGACTTTTCTAAAGTCTTCGAGTGTAACCACAAACGGAAGAAGGATGGAAGCTCGTAGATGATCGGACGACCTAAGCTAATGTAAGTTTTCTCAATGCTATCTAATTACATTCTTTGTATTTCACCTAAATAGCTAAACCTAAATCTAAATATCCTAACTATAACCCTAATTAATAATAAGAACCTTAAACATAACCTATAATATCTAAAAATAGTACGTAATAGTAAATTAATACGAGTATTAACTCTAAATCTATTTACATATATAATTATATGAGGCGTATGAGAAATTAGAGAGTTGGTCAGTGAGAGAGGTACTAAGGGGGAAGTTGGGATTAGTCAACCACGTACACCGGCTGGGAGGAACGACTTGTGGATAAAATCTGTCGAAAGAGGAAAAGGCGACACCGTGTACGGTACCGGATCGTTGGCATCCCAGCCGTCCGTTTACTCCAGATCTCCTCCTCTTCCTCCACCTGTAGCTACACAGTCCGACATTTCTTTCGCCACCAATAGTTTGGAGCAGATTACAGATATATTATGCACCCTACAGGGCTAGATGACCCAGGTTTTAGACTCTTGTGGTCTGACTCTTGTTCCCACTACGGCTCCCGGTACCAGTCCGACGACTTCACTAAGTCCTTCTTCGACCACAACGCCTCCTACCACTTCTGTAACTCCTGCTACCACCCTGGCGACTGCTCCAGATCCTACTATCCCTCCGACGACTGCTCCAGATCCTAGTATCCCTCCGGCGAATGCTCCAGACCATGTTCTTTCTGAGGACCAACAACGGATCCTCACCATGGTGATGACACAGTACATTGCGGGCCTACTACTGCCTCTGCCACCTCCTCCACCAACGATTTGATTGCTTGGATTTTTTGGATGATTGTATCTTTTGTTATCATTATGTATGCAAACAGTGACTATTTGTATATATGTACTTGTGTTTGAATTTGAGTTCGTGTTTGTGTTTGATTTTGAGTTTGTGAAAATATGTATTGTCGTTGAGTTTATTGAATACAACGTTATACATATTTGTGTCTGAGTTTATTGAATACAATAGTATATTTGTATTGTACAAAAACAAAGTATATATATATAAAATAAATTATATATATATATATATATATATATATATATATATATATATATATATATATATATATATATATATATATATATATATATATATATATATATATACCACCAACATAGGCCCTCTAAGCGTGAAGATCGCTAAATGGTCTCCCAATTTCAACCCCAATGTCGACTCCAAGATCATCTCGACGTATATATATATATATATATATATATATATATATATATATATATATATATATATATATATATATACCACCAACATAGGCCCTCTAAGCGTGAAGATCGCTAAATGGTCTCCCAATTTCAACCCCAACGTCGACTCCAAGATCATCTCAACGTGGATCACTCTGCCGAATCTACCCCTCGTCTGCTTCGCCCCGGCAGCGCTCAAGAGAATTGCCAGCTCCTTCGGGACCTTGGTAGCTATAGCAGAAGAAACTCGCAACCACTCCAAAGACAACTACGCCAAGATTTGCGTAGAGATCGATATCTCTTCCGAGCCACCTATGCTCATACAGCTCGAGCTAGGAAGACACACACACCAACTGACGCTCGAATACGACAACAACATAAACTTCTACAAGCACTGCCAGATCAGAGGTCATCTTTCGAAGCACTATTTCAAGCAACATCTGGAGGTTAAGAAGAAAGCTCCGAAAAGAACCCCAATCCCGAGGGCGTTACAAACCACCTCCTCAGGACCTATCCTCCCTCCAACTCCCACTCCCACTTTGCAGACAGCGACTGCTCCCCTAGCCCTAGCGCTTCCTCATCGTCGCAGATTGGATCGATCCTATACAGGCCAACATGCATCACCCTTCTCAACAGATTCGAGACCCTGGGTCCATCTCTAGCGGCAGAAGATCAGGCAAGCCGCCTTCCCGACGACGATGACGGAGCAGAGATCGTAGTGGCCACTGCTATTGCCACATCGGGTTCTCCCGGGAACACCCAGTCGAAGCTGATTACCCTTCCTGCCATAGTTGCATCACCCACCTCCCCCCTCCGGCCGAGGTAGCACCGACAATAGGCATCTCCATCCTCAACAAATTCAAAATTCTCAGCACATCCCTAGCGACTGTCAACCCCCTCCCTGACATAATCCCGCTAGAAGAAGGTACTGAAAATGGCACGAACCAGGCCGATGGAGCCGTGCTTCCTCCCGAGGATAACCAGTCGACACAAGTTTCTTCCCCCGAGCCAGTCTATTCTCCCACCTCCTCTCTCCTGGTCGAGGCCGTATCTTTAGGCCTAGATTATGAGGCCAGGATCCGACAAGCTCAAGAGGCAGGATTCTTGAACCCCAACAACTCCCTCAGCGCGCTTGCAGAGATTGAAACAGAACTCATCAACCCACCGGACACAGTCTCAGATAGCGAAGGCCCGGACCGCCGTAAAATGATGGTGGCCACCCATGCAGTAACCCTCAAGGAACCCAAAACACAAAAAAAATAAGAAGAAAAAGAAACTAGTCCAAGAGCCATCTGCCATGACCACCAGGTCAGCCATCAAGCTCAACCCTACCCTCAACCGCCATCCTGCAAATGGTTAACATCCTAGTCTGGAACGTCAGAGGGCTGGCCAATAAACCCACCATGAGGAGATTGGTCTCCCTTACCAAAATCCACCGTATATACATTATTGTTATCATCGAACCCAAAATCCCCAGAAGAAACTCAAAGCCATTCAACTTCAGGTCGGCTTCCCGAACGCTATTGCTGGGTGTCACGACATCTGGATCCTCTTTTCCGATGATTGTCTTTTCGGAACCGTCCTCGATACCGACCAGGCGCTCTCCTGCTGGGTGGAACACCCGTCTCTCTCCTTCCGATCCCTTATTTCCGTAGTTCACGGCAGCTGTGACCACACCGAGCGCAACCAACTCTGGAACACCCTTTTAGACACCCGCAGCTCCATCGATAGCCTCCCATGGCTCTGCCTTGGGGATTTCAACACGATCGCGAGCCCGGAGGAAAAGTCGGGAGGCCGCCCCCTACCAACCAGCTATGAATGACTTCAACTTATTCATGTTTCAAGATAACTTACACCACCTCCCATATTCTGGCAACATCTTCACCTGGTGCAACATACAAGAAAGAGATCGTCGCCAATACTCCTGCCTGGATCGCGCACTAGTGGACAACAAGTGGTCTAACATGAACCTCATATCCAACCCCTTCCACCTCAACTCCACCGAGTCAGAACACTCACCTCTTCTTATTGAGATCAACAACAACCCCAACCCTATTAAAAAACCTTTCAGATTCCTGGACTTCTGAAGACACCACCCCCAATTCCAGAACACTATTGCCAACGCCTGGAAGTCGGCAAAACACCCGGACCCCCTCATCAAAATAGCCATGAAACTTAAGTCTACTAGAAGCGCCCTCACCTCTTGGAGTCAATCCGTATTTGGCAACATCTTTCAAGAGATTAGGACGGCGGAGGACGATGTCAAACGCGCCGAGTCGAGGTTCACTTTGGATCGCACCCCAGAGGCCCGTGCCATGCTCAACCTTACCAAGGCTATCCTTAAATCCTGCTTGAAAGTGGAGACGGAATTCTGGAAGCAGAAAGCCAGGCTGACCTGGGATACTGAAGGCGACAATAACTCGGCCTTCTTTCACGCCTGCGTCAGGGGACGCAGGCATCAGCTCACCCTTCATTAAATCTCTGACGAGAGCAGCACGCTCCTCAAAGATCAGCAGAGCATCCAGACGGCTGTCGCCAATTTCTACTCTAACCTATTCACCAAAGATACCGTGGTCAAGGTTGAGATCTTCCTGGCCAAGGTTCCTCTTATCATCGATGAGCAGGACAATGATCAGCTGGTTTCCCCTCCATCCGTGTATGAAGTCAAGTCCGCGGTCTGGGCCCTGGATGAACACAGTACCCCTGGTCCGGACGGATTCTCTGGGGTTTTCTTCCGGTCCTATTAGAACATCATCCAGACTGACGTGATCGAAGCCGCGACTGCTTTCTTTCAAGGTGCTACCTATCCCAAATTCCTATCTCAAGCTAATCTTATCCTCATCCCTAAAAAAGATAATTCGGAGACCTTCAAAGATTTTTGCCCGATCAACCTATGCACCTTCGCTAACAAAATCATCTCTAAGACCTCCTACCCAAGATTATCTCCGAAGAACAAAGCGGCTTCATCCAAGGTTGGATCACCGACAACATCCTTCTTGCCCAGAAGATGATAACATGCATGAAGTTCCCATCTGGGGGGGGGGTAGCATTGCCATCAAGCTCGATATAGAGAAGGCCTACGATCGCTTGCACTGGCAATTCATGATCTGGGTCCTCAGGTGCTTCAGATTCTCCGAAACCTGAATTGACATCATTTTCAGATCCATTAGCAACTCATGGTTCTCCACTGTCATCAACGGGCAAGCAGACGGATTCTTTAAATCTAGCCGTGTGGTCCGACAAGGAGATCCTCTATCCTCCACCATCTTCATTATCGCCGTAGAGGCCCTCAGCAGAAACCTTAACAGCATGGTCGACATCCTAAGATTCTGCCACTTTTACACCATTGTTGGCTGCCCTATTATCACTCATCTGGCTTATGCCGATGACGTCCTAATTTTCTCCTCGGGGGACACCTGTTCCGTTGAGGTGGTCAGTAACACCTTGGAGAAATACACCAGATGCTCCGGACACCGGATTAACCACGACAAAAGTATAATCTACACCCACTACGTAGCCGATAGGAGCCACTCAGTCACTCTCACCAATCTTACCTCCTTCTCCACCGTATATCCTCCGTTCACGTACCTGGGCTGCCCTCTGGTTTATGGCAGATCGAATTTGGGCATCTTCGGAGGGCTTGTTAACAAGGTCAAGAAAAAGATCGAAGGATGGCACAACGCTACCCTTTCTCCGGACGGTAAGATGATCCTCATCAAGCACGTGCTCTCATCCATCCCTATCTACACCCTGGCAGTCTGCTCCCCGCCGTTGAAGGTTCTCTCCTCCCTAGTGGCCCTCTTTACAAAATTCTTCTGGGGTCACCAAGACGGCAAAGATAAGCATTACTGAGCCAGCTAGGACACGATGGCCAAACCCACGGACGAAAGAGGCCTCGGGTTCATAAAATTATCTCACATCGTGGACGCCAGATCGATGAAACTGTAGTGGAAGCTCAGATATCTGGATGCAGTTCATGCGAGCCAGATACTTCCAACACTCCCATCCAACGATAGCTGAACCAACAGTTGATCCTCCGCATCCTGGCACCGTATTCTCAACGGCCGTCAGCTAGCCGAACCCCTCATCCGCTTGCGTCTCGGGACCGAAGATTCCTCTCCCTTCCTTGAATGGTGGAATAGTAATAGATTATATCAGCTATCCCCGAACGCCCCCCTTCCTGCACGATCAGGGATCTGTGGGAGCCAGCGGCGGGATAGAGATGGAAGAAGATCAGAGAATGGATCGGGCAGGAGGCCACGTCAGAGCTAGCCTCCGTTGATCTCAGGATCAACGATCTCCCAGACAAATAGATTTACACCCCCAACATCGGAAGAGAGTTTTCGATAGCCTTCGCCAGGCGGGAGGTAGAGAGTGGCGGCATGCATGCCCCACTGTTCGTGCCTTTTTGGCAACCGTGTATCCCAAACAAGTAGGCTTTTCTAATCTGGAGAGCTCAGCGGAGGAAGCTTCCGACTGACGATTCCCTCACCTCCATCGGTTATAGCCTCGCTTCCAGCTGCCACTGCTGCACCACTCACAGTCCTGAAACAGCGGAACACATTTTACTTTTCGAAGATCTTGCTAATCTGATCTGGCACGACCTCTCTCGTCGCTACAGGAAGATGCATCGGCCCGGAGGCTTTAACGATCTCCTAGCTCACTGGGGAGACTCCCATAGCCATCAGATCGCTGCAGCTGTAGGTATATGGGTACTCTGGAAGAATCGGAACAAATTTAGGTACGAAGGTCGTCAATTCAACCCTGATCAACTCTCCCGCGAAGTCCATCGTCAAATTCTCAAAATCAGGAACCGATGCTCCCACTCCTCGGAGCAATTTTGGCAGGCCTGGAGTTAGCATCGCTTTGGCGCACCCTCTGGGGCCGGATAGCGGACTTAGATTTTGTTGTTTCGTCGTGCTTGGCGCGCTTACTTGTATAGGCTTCGGCATTTTGCGCCTGATACATCAATAGAAGTTCTTTTCTTAATATATATATATATATATATATATATATATATATATATATATATATAATATTTGATGTTGGTATAAGATATTAGCCTATGGTTAGTAAGTTAGTTTATATATATTTGATGTTGGTATAAGATATTAGCCTATGGTTAGTGAGTTAGTTTAGAGTTTGACCTATAGGCCTAGTTTGGCAAGGTTTGACTAGTTAGTTGACCAAGTTGACCAAATTCAACTGTGGGTCAAACTTGACCAAAAATATGACCAAATAGACTTAAATTGACTAGTTAACTTACTAACCATATAGTTGATGTACCCGAGGGGGATAATATCTCATGAAAAGATCCATATAGTACTAATCTGTGATAATATCGTGACAACATCAAGTAAAGTAGTTTATAACAAAAATATAATTTTTAGCAAGTATAAAACGGTCAGAGAATGTACTCGCCTGATAATCTGAACAACTGATGAGAAAAGATGTCCGAACCGGAGTAATTGAGTCCAATTTAGAGCTACCACAGGTTACAAAGTGTCTAATATAAATTAAAAGAAGTTTACAATGCATCCTATATGATTCTAGGTCATTGTAGGCCAAAGTCAACTCTTGGTCAACTCTGGTCAACCATTCTAGTCAAACTAGGTCAAAGCTAAGTTAACTAGTCAATTAGTCTAGGGTTTGGTCAAAGTTAAGTTAACTAGTCAATTTAAGTCTATTTGGTCATATTTTAGGTCAAGTTTGACCCACAGTTGAATTTGGTCAACTTGGTCAACTAACTAGTCAAACCTTTTCCCGAACTCCGATCGTGTGCGACCCCCGAACTCGCCGTCGACCGTGTGCATCACCGTGGAATGCCGCCGGACTGCTGGCAGCAGCTAGTAGCAGACGCAATGTACAACAGCAGCAGCGTTCTGAAAGGTCAAATTTGCAGCGAGTTTTCTCGACGCGTGGTTGATCGTTTATCGATCTACCTCTTCGAATATGAATACAACATATACAACTGCAAGTCCCTTTAATTAGTTTTTATTTTTACTACCATAGATCGTCCAGAAAATTGGCCCAAACTTTGAAAAATTTGGTTCTTGACAGTTCATAAAATTATTCCCCGTACCCTGTTAGGAAGGCCAATAATTGTCTACTTATTGACAATTTTAAAAAACTAATTAAATAGGCTGGTAGCCTATGTAAACAACATTAAACCCTGTTTGTATATTATTTTTCTATTAAATAGACACTAAGTTAATTCGACTAAAAAATCGAGAAAAACCTATGAAAAAAATAGTTTTCAACTAAAAAAAGTTTCCCGATACGGGGTTCGTCCCAACAAAGTGGGCGACTTTGTCGCAAACCGAGAGCATAGTAAGGTACGTATAGATGTAGTGGACGTGTGGGCTTTGACAGAACTTGAATTGATTGCGTGTGCGCGACGAATTCGAGGCGTATCGGTCGAAGAACACCGTACCAGCCACTTTACAAAAATTTCAATTACTTCGTGCATGTTTGTCACATCGCAACGAAACTTATGCTATTGTATTTGTATTATTTTTCTGGTCCTGTGAGCCAAGTTTGGTCTGATTCTGAGATGGTTGACCGGATCGTCATTTTGGTGGGCCAACGATCCGATTCAATGGACGGTTTTGTGCACGACCCATCGAAATCCAAAATTGGACATACCATTGGGTTCGTATAAAAAAGCTAGACTCGTAGGTATATAATTTGTTGACTTTAAAGACCATAGGTTCTGGCATATTTTTCGGTAAAAAATGGGTCCAACGGCGAACACTGTTTTCATCCGTAGATACCGTTTTGCCCCTGTATCCAGAATTGGACTTGTGGTTAGTAAAACTTAGACATTTTCCTTGTGCCAAAAATACTGGTGATGTCTGTTTCAGCATCCAGACACATTTGTCGGAGTTCAACTTTCGTGGGCCCTTGATCTGACATGTTTATTTGGACATGATCGATTCTACACCAGACAAGTATACATTGCCGAACTTTACAACATTTATATGTATTTCTTATACTGCTATTACTTTTATGTCTTACTTGATCACATACTTCTTCTGATTCATGTTATTGTTACTTTCTCGTTATCACTGTTATTTTCTCATTATACGTGCACGTAGTTTATTTCTATTTTATGCCTTTAATTGTTACGATTATCTTTTGTGCACATGCGTCTTGTGATTTATCATTATGTATGCTTAGGCCAGGTTCCTTGACATGATTGACCTGGGCTTGACTTGATGACTTGACTTGACTTGTTTGACCCGTAGTTTTATGCGAGGACCTTGTTATAGACGATGACTACACTTGACCACTCTCTATTGTGAGCCCCCACCGAGCTGTGATAGAGACTTACTATAGGTTGTTAGCCCCCACCGAGCTACGATCTATAGGGCCGTTAGCTCCTATCGAGTTGCAGTTTTACCTCAATTTACCTGTAGTTATATTTATCAGCACGATTCTCGACGGCATACCATTTTTATTTTTTTTTCTTCTTATACTATACTTTCTTCAGTCTTTACTTTTTAGTACTATTTTATACCCTTCCTTGCATGTTAGTAGGCTTGTATATTATGTGTCTTGCTAGTATCTTGAGGACCTGGTAATCTTTTCAGGCTTAGACAGAGAGGAGGGCTATCGTCCTGAGGTATATGATTCTAGAGTTGAGATAGGTGACATACCTGTGCTGGGGGAGGAGATTGTGCCAGAGGATATCTCTTGATCATGTCGTTCATTCTCGTTGGACTTGCTACCTTATTTTATTCTAGTTCAGCAGACTTGTAGTTGACTATTTACTCTATTTTCTTTTACCGTGGTTTCGAGATGTCTTGTCCGTACATTTATCATCTCTTTTACTGCTGGACAGTTGTTATTTAATTATCTTTTTGGACTTGGTTATTTTGTGTACTATTGTTCTGTGGGGATGAGATTAGCTGTGTACCTGAGATTTGTGTGGTTATTATGGGTTGTATTCATGATTCATAGCTTAAGCATTCGCTAGTGGGCTTCATAGGTAGTTTGGCCCATTAGTGAAATATTGTTGGCATGTATCATTTTTCTGGTCCTACGTACTTTTGAGACTGGGCATTACAAATGATGTCTTTCTCACGAATTTGTCCATTGGAGCGTTACAAGGGGTGGCTTACGAATGGTTTTGTAGCCTTCCAGATAATTGTATCTCGTCCTTCGAAATCATCAAGCGTCTTTTCGTTTTTCGGTTTTATGAATAAGAAATGGACATGACAATGACCTTCCTCATGGACATCGGGCAGAAAGAAAAAGCGTCGGTTCACACCTATATCGAGCACTTCTACCAGGCAGCCGTGGGACTCCCACCTGGGACCCCGATCTAGTACTGATGGATGCATTCCGTAAAAACATGCTGCCAATAGTTAAGCTCTAGGTCAACTCTATTTAATACACGGACAAGATGTCGTTTATCATCAGCTTCAACAATGCTGAAAAGAATGCCACGAAGCCCATCTACTGGGGGTAAACTGTAGGATCGATGGCACCTCTAGAGGGGGTGAATAAAGTGCAGCGGAAAATAATTACCAATTAAAATTCTAAGCAGGTGAAGCAAATAACTAAACAAACTTAAACGCAAGTAAAGCAGTAAATAGTTGAGGCAAGAAAGTAATACGCAGACACAGCAGGTTAACTAGTTTTCCTCTGAGAGGACTAGTCTAGTTCGCGAGAACTCTTGCTCGCTATAATCCACTATTTTGAATAGAGATTACACCACGTGCTTTACTCCGAATAACATGCCAACTTCAACACCGTCGTGTTTTTATCCGAAGTCCACGATCAAACTTCAACAACACCTTTCTAAGGAAAGCTTTTATACGCCAAGCTTTGTATAACTCGAATACTCCTTATCGAAAACCACGGCACTAGAAGGATCAGAGTCATCTTGGAAATGTGAAGATTAAGGCTTTGTAAATAGAATAGAAACCTTAGGAATAGATAGAGAAGATGAAGATTGAATCAGTGAATAGAAATGGGAATTTCTTCTCTTTTTATAGGAATTTTGAGACAGAGTTCGGGCAGAACTCGGCAGGTTAACATTTATAATTTTGAACGTTGGTGATCTAAAAGAATAAAAATGCTGCTGACCAGGAGAAATCCTATGGGACCGAGTTCGGTCCGAGTTCGGGCAGAACTATGGCCGAGTTCGGTTACCAGGGATGCTGGTCAACCTGATTTGGTTTAGGCTTTTGGATGTGGGTTTGGTTTAGGTCAGGAAATGGATTAAGGATTGGTTTTAGGATAGAACTTCTAAATGCCAGTGATCCTGACTCACAATATAATCTAGACTCAATAAAAGAAAAATACAGAATAAATATAAAAATTCAGTAGAGATGAAATCTACGATCTTCAGTTTATTTTCATATCAAGTTTGGAGTTTTAAGTCAATTATCGAAATCGGTTTGACCATGGCTTAATGGGCCAATAATCTCCCCTATTTTGATAATTTGACAGAACTACGATTGATACTTAAGAATATGTTCAGCTCGATTTGGAAGTAGACTTGATGTGGTACTGAGGGTACGGTAGTAGCTTTGGTCGTCAATATTGGTATAATATAGTTGCTCCCCCGTAATGTACGGTCAAGTCTTGTTACACCCCCGTAACAAAACATGTTGGCTGAATATCTGTAAAAGTCTAGAAAAACAACAAGATCTCCAAACAGATTTTTAGTCATAAAATATTTGTAAGCAACATTTAAAAGGCAATTTTAAGTATCTATCATATTACTTCCCCTTTTTGTCATATAAACAAAATGACTTAAGCAAATTGATAGTAGGACCCAACACAAAATAGAGCAGAATATAAATAAGAGAATGCATAGTGCTAAAAATTGAAATATAAACTGAAATAGATAGAGTTCATACATCACTAATAATAGTACTGATAATGCTTGAAAGAAGCAAATATCACTAATACATAGTCAAAAAAAATGAAGAACATAACTTGTGGTGAACTATCAGGAGGAAACATATCCTCAATCATCATCCTCATCATCATCATCATCAGCAGCTCTGGAAGGACCGGTCTCAGCAGAACGGTTGGGATCATGTCGGGCATCAGTAGGGTCAAAATATCGCTGAGCCTCTAGATCATCAATGCGGTAGCCAAGTCTGGTAGGATCACGAACCATAGGGATGGAAACACTAGGGTTGTGAACAAGACTGTATGACATATCCCAAACAGAGTTGGATATGGCCTGGAGCTAGAGGGTGGTACAGAAATCCATGGACCAAAACTGATCCATCATAAGAGCCTGAAGTGACTCAAGGGTAACCCCACCATGATGATGAGTAGGATGGGTGTCAGCAGCTAATGTGTCAACTGAAGGAGGTAGAGCCTGAACAGTAGGAGCATGAGCAGAACGGCGATGCTCATGAAGATAAGCTGGAGCAGCATCCTAAGACAATCCTCAAGTCCAACCTCTAAGTACTAAAATATGTACGGAAGATACATCGCATAAAGAAGACGTCACAATTTCTTGCGACACCATTCCATAGCGGCGATAATAGTCTCGGGTAGACTGAAAGGGACGTGAAAGTGGAGATGATAGATAGCTGAAAGCTCTAAATAAAAAATCTCATCAGTGGCAGTATTCTTTGGAATGATGGTGGAGAATACAATTCTATGAAGATCATAGAAGTAGTTGTTCAAATGCCTAGGACGAAGAGTGCCTTTCGGTCGAGGATTTGGTTCACATAACGAGTCACGAAATAAATCAAAAGTTGTCCTTTTCGAAAATTGGACAGAAGTGATGTCGATAATGCTTCTCCAGCATTGAGAATATTAAGTATGATAACTAAATCATCAGCATCAAATGCAATATCGATTCCACCAACTTTTGATTTCACTTTCCCGTTAGTGACCGATAAGTTGCAATAAAACTTACGAATAGCATTGGCATATATATAGGAAAACTAGATTGAACTAAATCTAGCAACTGAAGGTATTGAAAAATGTTCACGTGATCACAAAATAATGTGAAATTGATAGGAGCACCCGAATAAAGTTTTATTTTATGAAAATCATTAAACCACTCATTTGATGCCTCTTGAGACACAAATATAAATTCATCGATGAAATCTCCATCGGGTTTGGAAGGAGTGAAAAAAGAAAATGAGGCCACCTCATGAGGAGTAGAGGACGAACCTTCATCAACTTTCTTTTTCAATTTCAAAGAAATAGGAATTTTAGGAGCCATAGGAAAATATGAAAGGAGTGGAGATAGTGAAAATATACCAAAATTGAAGATGAACAGTTGAAGAGAACTTCAAGAGACCTCCGATTCCAAGATTTGAAGGCTTTAGAGGCTTGGAGGAGGGAGAACCAAGATGTTAGGGTTAGGGTTTCGGTAGTATTTAGAGGCTGTGATGAGGAGAGAAGATGATGTTTGAGGGTTTAAATAAAGAGGAGGCTCGGTTGTCCAGCTTCTGTTCGAATTCACCCAGACCGGGTTCGACCATAAGTCTGACCGAGTTTGGTCACTTGGCAATCAGAACAGATGTTAGAAAGAGTGTGATAGTTTTTAACATAAATGCAAAATTAATTAGAAATAGTTATGTTGAAATAAATAATTAATATTAATCAATTAATAGCACATAAATTACATCGAATATTTTGGGTTATCTGTAGCGGCTGGATCCCAGCTAGCGGTAGTCCGAAGACTAGTATACCATGTCGCTTCAGGCTATTTACACTTGTGTGATAGAAGGGCCCTTTCGGCTTATAACCAAAATATTTTCCATAAATTCATGAGGGTTAACCAATAATATTTAATTATATTACTTCGACATCCAAAATTCCTAATTCCCTTCATATAAAGTTAAAACTATCTTCAGCCAAGGGCTTAGTGAAGATGTCAGCTAGTTGATGTTCAGTGTCAATAAATTCTAAGTTAATATCTCCTTATAAAACATTATCTCTAAGAAAATAATGTCTAATTTATATGTGTTTAGTATGAAAGTGACATATCAGATTCTTCGTGAGATTAATGGAACTAGTGTTATCGCAGTAAATGGGGATGTGATAAAATGATAGCTGATAGTCTTCCAAGGTTTGTTTCATCCATAAAGTTTGTGCACAACAACGTTCTGCAGCTATGTATTCAGCCTCAGTTGTTGATAATGTAATAGAATTTTATTTCTTAGAAAAACATGAGACTAAGGACTTACCTAAAAAATGACATGTGCCACTGGTACTTTTACGATCGACTTTACATCCGACAAAATCTACGTCCGAGTAACCTATGAGGTCAAACGAATCAGTTTTGGGATACTAAAGACCAGTCGTCAAAGTTCCTTTAAGGTATAGCTGTTTCACTTAAAAAAATGCCTGGAAAATTGGCTTTTGAAAATAAAACGAGAAAAAGTACAAGAAGTACAAATTTGATTCTGGAAAAGTATTGCTATGGAAGTCTGATCTGTAAATGATCACTTTATTCCTTGGACCATACGATGATGATGAAGATCACTGCTTGAAGATGAACAGTTGGAAGAACTAAGTCACCAGAAAGGTATCGACGCACTTGGGCACTGATGGCGAGGCCGAATGCTTTCCTGCTTTGCTTCACTCTGTTCTGAAAGAAAGGCTGAAGAAGAATGCTCTGGAGAATCAAAGTCTCTGAGTTCTAATCTCTTTGTTTTATCTCCTCCTGTCTCTGTGTGTGTGTCTGAGAAAAATAAGTCTATTTATAGACTTGGGCTCTTGCACGTAAAAACTCGGCAAAAGTTTCGTCTTTACGCTAACAACTGCCACCCACGACGAAAGTCATCCTCTGTATATGTTGAAACGTGTCCCATCATTTCATTAAGAATAGGATGCACGTACACACGTTCTTCGGGATGTGTGGCATGAAAGTCATGTAGGCAAACCACGTTCCAAATTGGTCAGAAAGAATAGGGCGTAAAAATAGCCCCAATGTACTCTGAGCGTAAAGCAATATACTAGGCGTAAAATAGCCCTGACATGGACTTCTCGCGTAAAGTGGTTATTAAATAACCTTGAGCGTAAAGTAGCCCAAATAAACTTTATGCACACGTCGACTTTTGAGCGTAAAAACTCGTGTAGTCTCCATGCGTAAAAGAAGCCGTACTGTGAGCGTAAAAATAGCTCAGTCCACATACTAAACGACAACATTGGTCTCTGTGTAAAACAAATCCCTTCGAATTCTGTGGTATATGCCATCATTAATATCTTTATGTCAGACTTTGCATTAAATGCAAGACTTGACAGCTTTGTCCAGCGTAAAAGTGGTTAGCCTGTCCTAGGCGTAAAACCATTTAGCTTTGACCCGGACGTAAAATAGATCATCTTGAGTGGAATGATCCGTCTTTTTGACTCAATCTATGAAGCACTTTTTACGCTCCTACAAGACCCCGTTCAAAGTTTTCAAATATCTTCAAAATTTGAAACACTTTGAATAGAAGCGTAAAAGTCAGGATTTGACCAGTCAGCGTAAAATTCGGGATACACAACAGTCATCCGCGTAAAAGTGGGGATATCCAACAGTCGGCACAAAATCAAGAAATAGTGTTGGTCAATACTTAACCGTCACAATAAATTTTTTTCTCGAAACTTTCGAATGCCTTTTCATCTCCCCGAGTTTGCATTAATAATGAGCAGTTTCCCATAAGGAATATGAAGAGTTGATTTGATTGTATAAATAAGTAGAAATTCTTCATTCTTGCTATTCATCTTCATATTGTCATGGCGCCAAAGAAAGAGATTAACAACGAGGAGGCTCCGAGCTCCAGGATTGATTTTGAGCGAGCACGCAACCTTATAGAATGCTTTGGACTGACTCCAGCAGTCTTTGGTCGCATCGATGGTGGTCCTTCAACTGCGTATGGAGGATCAGGAGATGCAGAAGCATTTCTTAATCTGATGCGTCGCTCCGGGATTCGCAACATGCACGAGTTAGATGCCTCCCTTCGTCAGCCCAACGAAGGAGAGAAAAAAATAATATTTTATGTAGAAGTGTCGTCTATGTATTGCGACTTATCTGTAGGGGCCAACTCCCCTTTTAAATAAAATCTTAATATTGATCTTATCTGTTGGTAGATGGAATTGTTCTACTCCTTCTTTGACTGTATCTATGGTTGTTTATTCCCAAGAGAAACAAAACACCACGTGGCATCTATCTTGTAGTCAAGAGCGCCTCTTAGTAGGATCTTTCCCGAAATAGACTCACGCCAACCGTTTCTGTAACCCTTATAAATAGCTGAGTTAAAGAATGTTTTATACATTCTCATTCTTATTCTTCTGAAGATAGCTTTTTGCAATATCCATTCTTCAACAAGAGATTGATAATGGTGATGCTTTCCGATGTCGTTCCTCTGTACGCCCGGTAGCTCTTTACAAGATTTCACTCTCCAACAAATGACGATCCTTTCTGATGTCGTTCTTCTGTACACCCGATCATCAGATATTGATTCAACCATTCTCAGAGTCGAACCATTTGACCTTAATGGTAAGTTTGATCGTAAACGATTGTCCGCCTTTGAATTCTTCTGTTGAAAACAGACGCTCATGAGCGTAAATCCTTTACAGATGTAGAATCTTATAGGTAAGATGCACGGGCGTAAAAGCCTTGTTGAATAGGGTGCACATGAGACATTGGCGTAAAAGCCTTGTTAAATGAGGTGCACATGAAACAATAGCGTAAAAGCCTTGTTGAATAGGGTGCACATGAGACACTGGCATAGAAAGCCTTGTAGCCTCTGTTTAAAACAATTTTTTCTTTGTTGTTTTCTGCAGAAACTTGGCTGAAGAGCTTTTCCAGAACTGGTATTGGTGACTTTGACGCTGTGGGGAGCATTTTTCTGACATCAACATCAGGGAGCTCAGGCGCTTTTGACGCGCAAATTAGACAACTCAGAACTCTTCGTGGGATAGAAGGGTCTTCCTCTGTTGGTAGGAAGAGCCTTTATACACGGAGAGTTGGATGGTGGAGTCAACTCTAACCCAAGAAATTGAGTAGTAGAGTTCCTTTTACGGCAGAACTAGGAATTGTATCCCAATGCTGGATACATTCCTATCTCCTCTGAAAGGCCGCCACTTCTCCACCAGTTGTATTGGCAGCAACACGTCTTCGGGCTGCCATACTCTGGGATTCCCCTCTCGTCTGAGAAAGAAGACCAGAGTTTGATTCCTACTGTTCTGGTCGCCACAGAGGCTCAGACAACAAGGAATTGACACCAACAACGAATCCGACGAAGAAGATCCAAAGAAGTAATAGATCTCCATTAGGTTATCGTTGTGTGTATAGAATGAAAATCCAAGATTTGTAATAGATTTCCATTATGATTTGTAAGAAAGTCTAAGAAATGTAATAGACTTTTTATGATGATATGAGAATGGAAATGATAAGTCTTCTATGCTCAATGATTTGTATCTATCCAGATGTAATATGTACATGATAGATAATGAAATCTTGTTTTCTATTTCAGAGTATACAATACTATCAGAGGTAATATGGACATGATAGTATGTAAGAACTCAAAAGAAAATTAGATTAATATCTATGCAGAGGTCAAAAATGGAAATGATAGATAAGAAAAGTAAGTAGATTTAATATTTATCCAGAGGTCATGAAAATATGATAAATAACGAATCCCACTTTTTAATCAATTGATAAAATAGAAGATTTAAAATCCCTCTCCAAGAAATCAGCTTAACCAAACCTTGGTAGCTGGGGATTAAGAAGACAGATGTCATAAAATATCGATGAAAGAATGAATGAACCAACATATCTTTCGGGAAAGGAAAATGGTTAGTTCAATTCCATAATTAAATGGATGAATCTGATATAATGAACGGACACGACTTTTCGGAAATGAAAAGTTATTTTCAATTTCAAAGACCGGTTCATTAATAGATCTCTCCGATAAATATGCGAGAACTTTTTGTAACGTTTTATTCTTATTTCTACTCCTCTATTGGAAATGTCTTCCAAGGATATACAGCAAAAGAATGAAGTCTCCATAAAGGTTGAGGACGTCATCGAGACACACCCCGTTGAGCCAATTGTGTCAGGCCCAACTGAAGTAGGCGAAAGCTCTTCTACGCCCAAGCCACCACAAGACATCCTTGCTTTCTTAGTAGAGCCAGGGAAAACTCCTGAAGAAGAGGCACTGAGGATGGCTGCCTGCAGATTTTTTATGAACTCAGGCAATGATGCCTTCGAAGCAGTGGCTGACTATGTATTCAATAAGGAAGGCAATGGTCCTTGTCCTTAATCCTTTATTCAGAACAAAAATAATAAAAGGAATTTTATTTTCATTCTTTTTTTTATACATAGTACTTCTTAAGAAATTTGCCATTGATTGGCATCATGAGTAGATCTTCATTAGGCTTTAATAACCGATAGGCACCATTAGAAAACACGGTCTCAATAACATAAGGGCCCTCCTATTTTGTTTGGAATTTCCTTTTGCTTTTGTGAGTCATCACCATCGGTCTTTGAACAGCTAATACCAACTCGCCAATCTTGAATACCCTCTCTTTAACTTTACGATTGAAAGTTCGAGATATACGGGCTTGATATAGCTCAATGTGCTGTTGTGCTTGAAGACGCTTCTCGTCCAATCCTTCAAGTTCTTGGAGTCGTAAGCGATCATTGTTCTCTATAGTTAGCTCATTAGCAATAGCTATTCGTAGAGATGGAATCTGGATTTCTAAGAGAAGAACAGCCTCACATCCATAAACCAATGAAAATGGTGCAAAACCAGTAGGAGTCCGGACTGTTGTTCGATAAGCCCATAAATACTCTCCAAGTTTCTCATTCCAATCACGTTTATTAGAAGAGACAAACTTTTTGAGAAGTTTAATGATCGTCTTATTGAAAGCTTCGGCTAAACCATTAGCAGCTGGATTATAAGCCGTAGAAGCCAAATTTTGAATTCGATTCTTATCACAGAACCGATAAAATGCCTGACTGGAAAATTGTGGACCATTGTCATGAATTATTTGTCGAGGAATCTCCAAGCGATAAATGACATGATGTTTGATGAAACTGACCACATTAGATGTTTTCACTTCAGCAAGGAGAGCTGCTTCTGCCCACTTAGAAAAATAATCGGTTATAGCTAATATGAACCGATGTCCTTTAACAGAAGGAGGGTTAATAGGACCAATGACATCCATACCCCAAGCTTCGAAAGGCCAAGAGGCTGCTGTAGGATGTAGAAATTCAGATGGTTGATGAATAAAGTCAGCATGAATCTGACAAGCTTTACACTTTCTGGCATAGTCTACAGCGTCTGCTATCATAGAAGGCCAATAATACCCCATCCTTCGAATACGATCTTGCAATTTCGGACCTGGTTGATGAGTACCACAGACACCATCATGAGCTTCTCGCAGTGTTTGTTTGGCTTCACTTTCTGAGAGACAGCGCAGCAAGAGTCCATCATATGAACGACGATATAACATATGTAAAGACGAATCATAATAGAATCGAAATGATCGTATCTTAATTGATGCAGCTTCTTTTGGATCTTCAGGCAAAATCCTATGAACCGCATAATCAATGAATGGAGTTCTCCAATCCCTCTGTTGGGAACTTGACTCTGTAGTATAACTCTGTTCAATATACAGATTATTTTTGACACAGAATAAATCTCGGTCCAACAGAGTAATTGTATTTTGCCTTCGGATTGGAACAGCCAAGTCTGCAGCTAAGCTAGCAAGAGCATCAGCTTCCACATTCTGAGAATGTGGTACAAATTTAATGAAGAATCCTTTGAATGAAAGGACCAACTCGACTACCACTTGATGATAAGGGATGAGGTCAGGATTTCTGACTTCATAAGTTCCTCTGACTTGATTAACGATCAATTGAGAATCTCCATACGCTTCTAGGAATTCAATATCCAATTGTTTTGCTACTTGGAGACCAATTAATAGAGCATTATATTCTGCTACATTGTTGGAGCATGGCTCATTGAGAGAATAGGCACGATATATGACCATTTTATCAGAAGAAACCAAGACGATTCCTACTCCAGAGACAATATTGCCTTTAGGTCCTACTCGTGATGCTCCATCAAAATATAATTGCCATATGTCATTCTTCAAAGTCATGTTACAATCCGCGACTTCATCTGGAATGTCCTCATATAACTTCGATGTTTCAGGTATAGGGTGAGCAGCTAAGAAATCAGCTAATGCTTGACCTTTCACTGCTTTTTGAGGTACATAAACCATGTCATAAGGAGTGAGCAACATCGCCCAGGTAGCTAACCTGGAATTAAGAATGCTCAGTTTTCTCATCAATACCCGAATGGGATTTATTCTGGAGATGACATGAATAGTTTGTCCTGTCAAATAATGTCTTGTCTTTTGGACGACAAAAATCAAGGCCAGACATTCCTTTTCTACAGGAGTATACCTGTGTTCAGCTCCGACCATCATTCGGCTAAGATAATAAATTGCCTGTTCATGACCCATATCACTTTTCTGTGCGAGAAGAGCACCAAGTGAATGATCCAAGGCTCGAACATGTAGCAAAAATGGTCTTTCTACCACTGGAGGTACCAGAACAGGTGGATTTGTAAGGTATTGCTTAATGTCATTGAAGGCTTTCTGACACGCTTCATCCCAGACAAAAGATACACTGTAGAAGCATAGAAAATATCAGAATGATGGTTTATGCGGCTCGGAGCAGGAGACCCCATGCGGCTCATACATGGGCAGTCCCATGCGGTTCAGAAAGACCCTCAGCCTCATGCAGCTCGGGACAGGAGAATCTATGCGGCTTACATAGGGACAGTCCCATGCGGTTTAAAGAGTCTTCCAGCCTCATGCGGCTCGAAAGTATATGCGGCTCACAAACGACCAACAGAGATATGTGGCTCGATCATCACCACGTGTCCCCCTGGGATCCCTCCACACAGCTGGCCATCGAGTAATGGCCCTATTTAATGCTCTGCTATAATTTGACTGCTGACGGCTCTGACATAAAGTGCCATGATGGTCCCGCCATAATGGCAGACTCTTCGGGAACATAAGAAAATCTCTGATACGATCCGAGATTACCACGTGGCTACTCCCATGCGGCTCAATCGAAGAACAGCTTCATGCGGCTGGCAGAGATCAGTTTCCTGCGGCTCACTAAGAAACCATCCCATGCGGCTCAATCGAAGAACAGCTTTATGCGGCTGGCAGAGATCAGCTTCCTGCGGTTCACCAAGAAACCATCCCATGCGGCTCGCAAGTACTATATCTATGCGGCTCATCGAGACACTGTCTTATGCGGTTCACGGATATCATGCGGCTCTGGCAGGGTCCACCATTAAGACACGTGGCAGAGATTCAATTGCCCCCATGACGTGACAGCTGGTAGCAGGGTGATTATGGGATGCGTGGTATTAAATTAATCAGAGATTTACCAGATCCCAATAACCATATTTAACGCTATCCTCATAATTAGTGAGATCAGGCCATATCATTCATAATCAAGCCAATGGAACACGTGGTGAGAGATCCAAGCTTGACATAATCAATCATGAAGATTTAAAGCAATCAGCATTAATCATTCACAGGATTCAACACTATCCACATTAATGGCCCAAATCCTTCACATTCAAAACTAATGGTCCAGATTGGCCGCCGCCACTTTGAGAATGGGCAAGTATCCAAACCCTAATGATGCCCCCACTCTTATAAATAGCAAGGTGTCATTCCCTTGCGAAAGGAGGATATACACAGAGAGCTTCCCCCTAATAATCAGAGAGAAAATACACAGAGAGAGAGAGAAGCCAGAAGAGCAACTCGAGGAGAGCCAGAAGAGTGTTTCTTTGTCAACGCCAAGCAGATCTTCCCCGAGCCAAGGCTGCATACCGATCGTCCAAGGAGTAAGGCAGAGCGGCCGTCGCTTTCCCGAGCCTCTACCGTCACCCCCCAGAATTAAAAATAAACAATTGTACTTAGACTGCTGTACCTAGGTTTTCGTCCCTAGGCTTTCTTTGTACAAGCGAGTATGTAACGTGAAGTAAAAGTCCAGTCCTCCGATAATTATTCTGCTCTTTTATATTTCATGGCAAACACGATGGCGACTCGGCTGGGGACAAACTTCTCCACGGCTGAGGAGTTGGTGACGCAGTCGGATGCAGCCAAACTTGGCTCCACGCAACAAAAGATGGTCGTCCGCTTCGACCAACAGGCGTTTGAAGAGATGCTCTTCGAAGGAAGCGCTGGCCCCGTCCAGAAGTGCACCTGCGGGACGAAGGCTCGTAAAGAGTGGTGGCCAAAAACATTTGCTCCTCCCCAAGCCCTCGATGGGATGCCCTCTGTTGCTCAAGACGGCAAGAAAGACTCTCCTGCGGCCCCACTTCAGACCGTAGACAACTCTGCTGTCCCCAAGTTCGGCAGAAGAAAATACTATGATGCTGGACTTGCAGGAACAAAGAGGAACTCTATGCGATCCGAGCCGCATAAGGGTATTATCCGTAGGGAGAAAGCTCATGCGGCTACATCCGCCAGCCGCATGAAGAAAACTCATGCGGCCACATCTGTCAGCCGCATAGCTTATGCGGCTACAGTTGCCATCCACATGGATGAAACTCATGCGGCTATGGAAGTCAATCGCTTGCAGAAAACCCATGCGGCCACAGTTGCCAACTGCATGCGGCCAGCCTGCACGGTCGTGGCTCCCAGTCGCACAAGAACAACTCATCCAACAGCAGAAGACAATCGCATGCAGACAGCCTGTACGGTACCTAATTCTAGCCGCATAGCGTCCGTTCCACGCTTCTCTCGATCAGTCTTCGACCGTCTCTCATGCGGTGCTGACCCTGATGGTTCTCTGGGTGATAAGCCAGACTCTGTGGTATTCAACTTGGACTCCTCCTATTACGCACCCACAAGTGCTAAAAGGAGGAAGTCTAGGGCAGCGCGGGCTCACCAAGCCCAGTCAGCTGCCCCAACCTCTGACCATCGGAGCGTCCCGCTGATTATCACGCGGGCCTCTGATGGGAAGTTGTACAGAACTACTCGAACCCAGCCCCCGGCGGCAAACGGACAGAGTGGTTCCTCTGATCTGCGTGAGGCTATCCTCCACAAACGCAAGAAGAGAGAAGGGGCCTTGGCGTACAAAGAGTCCTCATACGGACGTCACTGCACCCAGATCATCGTCAACTGCTGTTGCAACAACACGGCAGTGACAGAAGACCGGCCTTCCGTCTTCCAAAGACTACAGCATCCGAGCTCGGAGGACGAGGTACCTCCTATTGTCTCCTGCAATTTCGCTCAGAAAGTCCCCACCGAGGGGAGAGGGAAGAAGACAAGCATCTCCAGCCCCAAGATATCAACCACTACAGCTAAGAAACTATCGTCTAAATGGTTGTCCTCCACCGGAGTATTCCAATACACCCATTCAAAGACGAAATCTGCTGCAATGGGAGATTCATCGTCCATATCGCTGGGGGTCGTAGGAACTGGGGGTAGCACTCCTCCGAACATCCACAACAATCCGATGTTTCAAGGAGACGAGCCCGGGGAGACAACTCTTCCATCAGATACAACAGACGCCGATGTCCCCAAGGACATCCATGACTCTCAAGACGAAGCAAGCTCTGAGGCTGGGGGTTCTGTTTCCTCCGAGTCCGAACCCGAAGAGAACATTCCCACCTACCCCGATGACTACTCGGTGCATGGGTATGACTCGGAGGGCACATTCTCCACCGTTCCTTCCATCACTCCTCATGTAAGGACGGTGTTTATGAGGGACAGCAACCAAGGTGGCTCCAGTGATCGCCAACACATCGACACTTTGGAGGCCATACTGCACGCCTTGGTCAAGTCTGTAGACGAGATCAAAGCGGCTCTTCCTATTCTGCAGGGAGTGACACCTGGCCAAACAAGTACGGGTCCCGCAATCAACGTAGATTGAAATTCAGCGGCACCGAACCCGGGAAATAATCCTTCCGAAATAAAGGCCCCTACCGCGATAGATGAGGCCCGAGAAGTAAGGAGAGAGGCTCAGGAGCTCCGAGCCATGTTCCACGCCCAAAAAAACTTTCAAGATCTCAGAATACGGCAACCATATCCTGCTGAATGGAGGGATGTTCCATTCCCACCATGATATAAGCCGTTCAATATCAACCCATATGATGGTAAGACCTCAGCAAGTCGGTACATCACTTACTTCGAGGTCACCACCGACCACCTTCCCCATGATGACGCTATCCTCACACGATTATTCATTAGGGCATTGGAAGGAGTCGCCTTCGACTGGTACCGTAACCTGCCAGACAACTGCATCCACTCCTTCGCTGGCTTCAAGCACTTATTCTAGGAGAGATTCTATGAGGTAGGACAGGACGTCACGATGTCTACCCTCATGGACGTCGTCCAAGGAGAGAAAAAGCTGACGAGGAATTATATTGAGCGGTTTCGTCAAACCGCAATGAAGCTACCGTCTGGTAATCCGGATTCTTCCTTGATTGAAATTTGCCAAAAGAGATTGCTCCCAACAATTAGTCTCTGGATGGGCGAAAGTCAATTCAAGGACTGGAAGGCATTTATCATCAGTGCCACAAGTGCCGAAGAACGGTTAAGAAAGGCTCGTCAACTGGGGTTGTACATTTCGGAGGAAGAGAACAAGGGCAAGCGTCCCAGCACCAACAACGACAATAGGAGTAGCCCCTCCAACAATCGGGATAACAGAGGCAAGCAAGCCATGGTGGCCGATACAGCCCAGAAGCCTGAGTCACAACCAGCAGACAAACAATGGCCTCAAATCACTTATTTTTTAGAAGATGGCCACGTCAAGCCTATCTTGGACATGTTCATACAAGGAGACAGAATTCATCTTCCTCCACCGAGACGGGAGCCTCGGCCTGCAGATATGGAGAATCTAAAGTTCTGCCATTACCACCGCTACGTCCACCATGCTACATACGACTGCTACCAACTGAAACGATACATCCAAAACCTCATCGATTCGAACGCTCTGGCCATCGATTTCGAGAAGGTAACCGTAGCAGCCAACATGATGTCCGTACAATTCGGCAGCTTCCCTCCAACGGAGTCTCAAGACGGTGTCATACCCATCCCTCTGGCGACGATGGAGATTGCTAATCTTCCGCCTACTCGTGATCAAGCTGCTGGTCTAGTACCCCTCACCACATCGCGAGAAGAAATCATATGGGTCCATCCGGACCTGGTCCACGAGGTGACTCAGTCCATGTTGCCTCCTATTCACCAGAAGAGAAGTGGAAAAGTCAGATCCTGCCGTACCATCTCGGCAGATGTGGAAGAAGTCACGGCCGTCGTTACTCGATCTGGAGCACAACCCCAACCTGTGGCTGAGAACTCGACTGATGATCATCCTCCAGCTACTACTGACGCTCCGGAGCCCCCTCAGCCTCCGACGACCGACAAGCCTAGGCCGAAGGAGACTCACTTCGACAAATCCCTCCGGAAAGAGACACCTCAGGGGCTGGAGAGGCCCTACAACTTCGATATACTAGCGCAATTGGCCAATACACCGGCCAAATTGTCCTTATATGAACTCCTGAGGCTCTCGAAGGATGTCCGCACATCCTTGAGCGACGCACTCCAAAATGCCGATGCATACTTAGCTCAGGTCAACCTCACGGGAGATGATCAACCTGCAGATCCCCTCACTCCGCGTCGCTCTCACGCATCAGTTAACAACGGACGAAAACCACCGTCGTCGGCTACAGGAGTTGGAGGCCTTGGATGAAAAGCGCCTCTTGGCTCAGCAACGAATCGAGCTATACCAAGCGCGCATCTCTGGAGCCTTCAACAAGAAGGTCAAAGTCAGAACATTCCAAGTGGACAATCTCGTTCTGGCGGTCCGAAGGCCGATGGTTATGACGCATAAAACCACCGGTAAATTCCAACCAAAATGGTAAGGCCCGTTTATCATCGAGGCTGTATTCTCCAGCGGTACATACCGCCTAGCAAAGCAAAACGGAGACTTGCTCATGTTGCCCATCAACGGCAAATTTCTGAAGAAATATTATGTCTAAACGACATTCTCTCCAGATTATCGAGTCATGTACCCGTTGGTACCGCTGAACTCACAATCCACAACATTTCAGATTATCGAGTCATGTACCTGCTGGTGCCGCTGAACTCACATCCATTTCCCCTTTCAGATTATCGAGTCATGTACCTGCTGGTGCCGCTGAACTCACATCCATTTTCCCTTTAAATTATCGAGTTATGTACCCGCTGGTGCCTCTGAACTCACATTCTGGTCACTTTTTCAGATAGTAAGTCATGATCATACCTCTGAACTTTCTTTTTGGAAGAGATCCTCCCTTATGATCCACTACCCGCACTTCCAGTGCACAAAAAGGGTAATCGATCCACAAATTTCCGAAACGGCCATGTCCTCACTACCTCTGAGTCGTTTTCACTTCCACCAAAAACAAACCGCCCCCTCGCATAGAACTTCTACATCCTCCTACCTCTGAGTCATTCTATGTACCCCCTCTTCATTGAGCCCACTCCTGCCATGTCCTCACTACCTCTGAGTGGGAAGGCTCCGTCGAAGAAACCGTCATGCTTGCCATGTCCCCATTACCTCTGAGTAAGTATGTCGGTTCCCTTTCAACCTATTATCTGTACCCACAACCGGAGTACGACAAGGATAATAGGTCCACAATGTCCTCTGTTGACCACAAATGTCCTCTGTTGACCACAAATGTCCTCTGTTGACCACAAATGTCCTCTGTTGACCACAAATGTCTTCAGTCGACCACAGATGCTGTACTAGGATCTCCAGTACACGCCCATCCCTTCCCTATCATGCCTGAGAGCCCAGTTGCTCCCTGGCATTCTCCTAAATACCAAAAACTTGTATTGCTATCTTATCACGAAGTTGTTCTAGGTATTCCTCTCCAAAACTTGTTACTCGTACCTAAAACCAAGTACGCCTAGGGTGACAGGTCCATAAATAATCCCCCAGCGGGTCCAAATCCATGAACACCACAAGTACAAGAAAGAGAAGATGAGTTGAAACACGCTCATTTATTCAAAAATTCAAAGTGCTACATCATTTGGGATCTCCTCCCTTACAAAATAAAGACAAAAAGAAAAAAAAACAAAAAAACAAAAAGGGAGACAGCAAAATAAGACAGAAGGCGAATCACTGCTCCGGGGCACATAACGCCATGAGACGGTCCGTTAGCAAGGCAACCGACCGCTGAAGCCTCTGTTTGGCTCGACGCTCCGCCTCCTGGCTCAGCACCGCCGCGTCCTCCAGATGAGCATGAGCTTGCCAGTTGTCCTCGAACTTCTTGAAAGCCCGCTCCAGGTTGACGGAAGATCGGGAAACCTTCTCGGCCTCCCGAGCGATCGACTCCTGTTCCGCACGAGCAGCCTCCTGCTCTGACTCTAAGAAGGCCAACTCCTTCTGGAGTACGAGAATCCGCTCCTTCGTGTCAGCTATTCCACGAGACACAGATTCTTTCCGGGCCCTACAAGCTTGACTTCGACGACCCAGTCTATCATACGAAACGGAGAACTTGTCAAGGTCCCCCTGCACAACCGGCCCGGCAGTATCTCGAGCGAGCTTGATCCTATCCCGAGCAGCAATGAGGAAGTCCCGCTCCCGTTCATTCGCAGCAGGCAAGCCAGCCTGCCGTATCGCCAGCAGTTGGGTCACAAGCTGATCAGCCTCTGCCAACTTAGGCTCCAGGAGTGCAGCCAACCCCACCCCGCCAGGAAGAGCCTTCAAAGTGTTAATCTGACCTCGAGCGCCCCGCAGGGACAAAGAAAAAGGGATCTCCCATTCTACGGTAGCATCTACGCCCCTCTTTAAATGGCGATAGAAGCTGTTGACCACATCCTGCGTCACCTCGTCCAGAGCCTCCGAAGAAGCCGGTGTCAACGGGAGTGTAGCCGGCAACGCTGAAGAAGATGCAACAGAATCTGCCGCTCCTGCCACAAGAGAAACAAACTTCGCATGGAAGGACGTATGAACAGCGGCCAACTCCTCTTCAACGGCCCGCAGAACTTGAATGCTCGGCAGGGCCAAGAGGTCAATCTTCGAAGCCGTATAAGCAGCAGAAGACGAGGCGAAGACCATCGCCAACTCCATCCCCATCTGCCCGGAGCTGGCGGGAGGCCCCTCGACATAAGATGGCAAAGGTGAGGAAACGCTCCTTTCACCCTGATCGCGACAGGCCGAGCCTTCCCAAGAACATCTATGGTGGAAAGTAAAGGGTCAGGACCTATAAGGCCAAGACAACCATGAATCGATTTGACCCGGAGGATATGTTGATAGAGCAAATAAGCCCCCTCGCTAGTCAAAATTTGGCTTATCTTACCAGCCGAAGAGTGTGGAGGCTGAGGTTCGCCTGCAGACCGCAACATCCTCACCAGCAACCTCTGAGGCAAATGTGATGGGCTCCTCCGCCCCAACACCTTCGGAAGAAGATGCGTCGAGATCTGCATCGCCTTCCGGAAATTCAGCAGCCTCAGAGACAGGCCCGAGGGAACCTTCGTCATCCCGGACTGGGGCCTCACCAGCTTGGGAGTCCTCAGCCGCTGCTGAGAGAGCCCCCGCTGAAAGGATTGCGGTACACATGCCACTAATCAAAGCAGCAAGGGCCGAATCAACCTCAGGGGCGGCAGACGGTTCGTGAGAGGCCGGTTCATCAGACACCTACAAAGAAAAATGATTAAGTCGTATCCTAAGAGAAAGAAAACCACAACAAGGAGATGGCTCCGACTTGGTCTTACCTCCAGAACATCGTCTACATCTTCACCCCCCTCCGTAATAAGCAGTCTACGAGGTCCGGCAGTAGCCCTCTTCACGGAAAAGGCTACTCCTCCGCTAGTAGAATCACGCCTGCCTTACTTACGCGAAGGGCCAGGCACGACAGGCGGAGGTTCTACCCTTACCACCTCCGATACAAGTGGCAACTGACCTACCACCTCATCTAATACAACCGATGGTTGATCCGTCATTATCTCATCTGCCATGACGGGCGGCTGATCCGCCGCTGCTTCGCCACCAGAAGAGAGAGAATCCTCATCATCCCACTCGTCGTTTTCCTCAACAGTGTCAAAGGACTCGGAATCGGGCGTGGGAACCCTATTTGCCCCTTTCTTCTTCTTTGCCCTCGACATCGTAGCCTTTTCTGCCAAACGAGTGCCCACAATGAAGCTAGTCCTCGGGTCAAAATCGATAGGAGGCTGGTTGGCCGTAACATGGTATAAGGCCACCATATGCAAGATTTCCCCCATCATGTTTACCGCAGGAACTGAGAAACTAGTCCGAGTATGACAAGTGTCGTAGTAGCTCCATGCCCTAATACCATCAAGAATGCTACCCTCAAATCCCAGACAGGAACTGGGATGCCCAAGGAATAGTTGACTGTACCCAAATTGACGAGCAAACCTACTGGGCAAGTAGGGCTCCAGATACACAGTGTTCCGATAGCGATAAACTAAATGCACCGGGCGAATGTTACGCAGCCAGAAACGCATCTTCTCAGGTAAGAAATAAGGAGATCCAACGCCATCAACATGAATACTCCTCACTTCCTGGTCGGTAAAACGGGGAACGGACACGAAGAAACCATATCCGTCCACCCTCTCCAGCATCCTCCGACACTCCGATATGGTACTATATTCCCAAGGCTGATGGTGATACCTGAAAAAAAAAGCGTCGTCGTCCGTAATGTCGTCTCCTGTCCCAGGCCTCATCAAAGACTGATAATGCAACAACAGCCACCCCAGCAGGTAATGATAAGGCAGCTCTATACGTTCAAAGTCCATCACCACGTCACGAGCAATGACTTTGGACGAGAAGGCACGGAGACCATGATGAATGTTGCACACCATAGCAGGTAGAAGAGCCAGCCTGACCCCAAAGGCCAACTTTACGACAGGAAGAATAAAGTGACGGCTGATCCTCTCGATAGCACCCGCCCCTCCTGAGACCACACAATTGTGCAGCTACACCATTAAGAAGCCTGCCAAGAGTGCCTTCTCCGACAGCCGCCGAGTACCATAATAAAAATAGCTGAAGGAGTCTCTCTGGCTGCCAAACTTGTCACCCTTAGATTTCGACCTCCTAGCAGTCAACACTAAGCTTTCTACTTCCTCAGGAGTTTGACGACCTCGGGAAGTAACTCGGCCAGCAGCGCTGAATCTAAAAAGATAAGAGACCCAGGATTTGGTGTGGGGAGTATCCCCTTCCGAGCTATCGTTTTTCTGGATAGCCGTTTGGTGACAGGTACTATGGTGACATAACAGTTCTTGGTACACAGCAACGAAGCCTGGGAATCGTCGATCTAGATCTTGAAACTCCTCGTTCGTTGGAGTGTATGCTTCGAAGGGCTCGTGTCCCCACGGAAGCTTGGAAATAGCATACATTTCATAGAGAGCGAGCCCCATCTCCCCTACAGGTATGAAGAAAGTTCCTGTCCGATGGTTATACATCTCCAGAAGGGCCATAAATAACGGTTTATTAATAGGCAATCCGTGGCTGGTACCCCGGATAGCATCATAAAGATTGACTTCTCGCAAAAATGCCTCGTATTTCTGCAGAATCCACGAGGTCAGGTTAGCCCACGGGAGGATGGAGTGTAGCCAGCCCACCAGCGCCAATCTGCCGACAGGATAGGACCCTTTTCGAGCGAGCTGGCTCAGAAAGGTATCAGCCTGAGAAAATGAGAAGTTGGGACCGAGGGTGTTGATGAAGGTACCCGGAGCTAACCCCATCACAGATCGACTGACCGGATCCATGATCGCGCGTACTAACCCAGTAGTTTTATTATAACGAATTTTACCCACGAACATCCCCTGTCTGGTTGGAGTGAGCGGGTCTGTCATTTGCCTGTCCAAAACGATCATGTTGAACCACGCAAAAGGGAAATGATGCTTCATAATAGAGAAATGAATCGGCATCCCGTTCAGGTTAAAATCCCAACTCTCGGAAACATCCAGTGCTCGGGAGTTTTCTATGATCAATGCATCCCCAAAGAGAAAGACCGGCCTCAGATGATCCCCATTAAGCTTCCCGGAGCTCATCATATCACTAAGGAATTCGAAAGATTGAATCCGGATAGCATTTAGTCGCTCCAAAGGCTCATTAACAAGGAGCTGCTCTGACACTTGACGAACTAAATCGTCCCGTTGCACATCCATAGCAAGTTGATTCAAGTCGACCAGAAGTTCCCCCGCAGGATTTACTGGCAGAGTCACTGAGGAAAGACAAAAGAAAAAATATTAGAAGATAGTCAAAACAAGAAGCATTGGAAAGATCATTTGAGTCTATACGGCCAGGACCGACACAGCCTCATGCGGCTCAAAAAAAGATAAGTCCATACGGCTCACCTTAATCATAGCCTCATGCGGCTCAGATTCAGGTGAGACCATGCGGTTCAAAGACCGCACAGACCCATGCGGCATTGAACAGATAGACTCATGCGGTTCAGGTTAAGCACGCCTATGAGCCAGACTCATATGAGCTGATGCGGCTACGAACAAACGGCTTATGCGGTTCAAAAGTGAGCGATGCTTATGCGGCCCAAATCGAAAACACAAATACGGCTCAGATCGAGTATGACAAGCCCATGCGGCCCCATGGGGCGAAGTGCTTATGCGGCACATCGACAAGTCTCGTACATGCGACTTGTGCATAAAATATGCAACAGAGCCATGGCAGCAGTTAGGGTTTTCAGGCGACCCCCTTACCAGCAATAGGCGGGTGAACGTCGGGATGGACAGAGGGAACAGCGGCCGGTGGAGGAGTGACCACGTTCGTCGTCGTAGTCGCCGCAGAAGCGACCGCCTTGCCCTTCGCAGCCTTTGACGCAGCAGCCTTCTTGGGAGCCATTGTCGATCGTTGAGAGAAGACGAAGAGGAAGTCGGCAACAAGGAGTTTTGAGCAAAGAGAGAAGGTAAAGAAACCCTCAAAGAATAAATTACTCCTATTTATAGGCGAAAGAAGCAAACGCCTCGATCCATACATCGCCTAAAAGAATAAAGGCAAAACGCTTCGGTCAAAGCAAAATTGACCCTTGGGATCCTCTTCCAAAAGGCGGCGAATCAAGGGCATTTAAATACAGAAGATTTGCACACGTGGTTGGGATACGTAGCAACAAGTCTATGCGGCCTAACAGTTCATGCGGCTAAATAAATCCATGTGGCTGAACCATTTATGCGGTTGGCAAAGGCCATGCTTCTTATTCAAAGTAATTCAATTTTGCAAATTGAAAACTTTGAAGGGGGTCTTGTAGAAGCTTGGAAAATATCAGAATGATGGTTTATGCGGCTCGGAGCAGGAGAACCCCATGCGGCTCATACAGGGGCAGTCCCATGCAGTTCAGAAAGACCCTCAGCCTCATGCGGCTCGGGACAAGAGAATCCATGCGGCTTACATAGGGACAGTCCCATGCGGTTCAAAGAGTCTTCCAGCCTCATACGGCTCGGAAGTATATGCGGCTAACAAACGACCAACAGAGATATGTGGCTCGATCATCACCACGTGTCCCTCTGGGATCCCTCCACACAGCTGGCCATCGAGTAATGGCCCTATTTAATGCTCTGCCATAATTTGACAGCTGACGGCTCTGACATAAAGTGCCATGATGGTCCCACCATAATGGCAGACTCTTCGGGAATATAAGAAAATCTCTGATACGATCCGAGATTGCCACGTGGCTACTCCCATGCGGCTCAATCGAAGAACAGCTTCATACGGCTGGCAGAGATCAGTTTCCTGCGGCTCACCAAGAAACCATCCCATGCAGCTCAATCGAAGAACAGCTTCATGTAGCTGGCAGAGATCAGCTTCATGCGGCTCACCAAGAAACCATCCCATACGGCTCGCAAGTACTATATCTATGCGGCTCATCGAGACACTGTCTTATGCGGTCACGGATATCATGCAGCTCTGGCAGGGTCCTCCATTAAGACACGTGGCAGAGATTCAATTGCCCCCATGACGTGACAGCTGGTAACAGGGTGATTATGGGATGCGTGGTATTAAATTAATTAAAGATTTACCAGATCCCAATAACCATATTTAACGCTATCCTCATAATTAATGAGATCAGGCCATATCATTCATAATCAAGCCAATGGGACACGTGGTGAGAGATCTAAGCTTGACATAATCAATCATGAAGATTTAAAGCAATCAGCATTAATCATTCATAGGATTCAACACTATCCACATTAATGGCCCAGATCCTTCACATTCAAAACTAATGGTCCAGATTGGCCACCGCCACTTTGAGAATGGGCAAGTATCCAAACCCTAATGATGCCCCCACTCTTATAAATAGTAAGGTGTCATTCCCTTGCGAAAGGAGGATATACATGTTGGCCCAATGATTATATTGTGTTTTTGAATATGGCTAATCAGTTAAGTTTAACATAATGATGTCACTAATATTCATATACTCACTATCATGTTGCTACTTAAACTTAGCATTGTCCTAATTGTCCTATATTATATTGCTATGCTTGTATCGTACTACAACATATTTTGTTGGCCTAACATGCTATCATGTTGTTACTTAAACTTAGCAATGTCCTAATTGTCCTATATTATATTGCTATGCTTGTATCGTACTGCAACATATTTTGCTGGCCTAACATGTATTTGTAGACATGCAGTAAGCATGATCCAACATGATCAAACAGGACATAGGCAATGAAGAATTAATGATGGAGCGAAGACGGCGTCATACAAAAAGATTTCTCCGAACCGCCTAGCGACCTATCCGGGGCCTCGCATTGGGGGTTCCACTGCCCGGTCAGCGGACAGGGGTCGAGGGGGCAGCGCCCCCCGTCGGGGGTTCTGGGGCGAAGCCCCCAAAAGGAAAAAGACGACTGCTGTCAAGGAAAAAGACGTCTTCAGGATTGCTCAAATATCAGAAGAAAGGCATCATCAAAGGGCTCTTGGTTTTCCTACTTGTTCCAAGTCTGTAATCTTCAATTTATTGAGTCTAGGAGAATGTGTACGTTGAGTCGCACTGAGTCATCTCAACCCCTAGACATATCTCTCCAAGCTCTACCATACAACAGACCAATTCCTGAACCAAGCCCAAGCTCCACAAAGCCCTAAAGCCCAATGGACCAATTCTGTCTTCTGGAGACAGAGTTCAGGCCGAACTCTGCCTCCACACAGAGTTCGGGCCGAACTCTATCCCCTAGAAATCAGCATCCCTAATTTTAGGGTTAGCTGGTTGCTAGTTGTCCAACGGCCAAATATTTGAATTATTTATACCGAATTCTGGCCGAATTCTGCATGTCCCGAAACCTATAAATAGGCCTTGGTTTCTCTCATTTGAAACCATCCACTCTTCTATTCTTCTTCTCTTACATAGCCTATATAGTCAAGAGCCTTACTCTTCCAATCTACTAGCCACAAAACTTCCTAAGCCCCAAGGTGCTCAAGTGCGATTCAGCTAGAAGTTTTTGTGCAAGAGTTGAAAAGAAAAGTCACTTGGACAATTCCAAGTCGCTTGGAAAAATCCAAGCAAATCGCCACTGCGATCCTCTGTAAGAAGTTGACGTGCTCTTCTGAAGAAAAGGCACGGGTTGTAAACTACTATTTCACAAATAGTGGATTTGAATCCTGAGCTAGAGTTCTCAGGCCTGGACTAGTCCTCCACGAGAGAAACCAGGTTAAAACTGCTGTGTTTGCGTATGCTCTTCTGATCTTTATTTACTTCCGTATTTTCTTCTGATTTATTTACTATCTTGATAGTTATTTTGTGGAGATGATATAGAGTTAATTTTTATTTGGTGATTATCGACACAAACTCTATTCACCCCCCCTCTAGAGTTGCCTACACCTGTGTTTTCAATTGGTATCAGAGCAAGGTCTCTATTGTAAGGCTTAACATCCTTAGAGTAGATCCTTGTTTATTTGTGTATGGCATCATATTCTTCCTCCTCCGATGAAGAGGGTTTTTCTTCTAGTAGCATAGACAATCATGTTTCTTCTAAATGCAATAAGTGCTCTAAGTGGAAAGCCATGGCTAACCATTCCTTAAAGTGTACTAAGGCTTTTCATTCTACAAATAAAGAACTTGTAGAAAAGGTTATTCATTTAGAAGAAGCTAATGAGTTTTTGAGAAATGAAATCAATGATTTATTATCTAGACTTGACTCTCAAAACTCATCTTGTGTTTCTTTAAAGAGTTTGAATGATTCTTTAATTTTGAAAATCAAATCTCTTTCCTCATCAATAGAAGATCTTAAGAAGCAAGCACATGAGCTAAATCATTTGCATGATTCTTCTATTGACTCTTTAAAGAAACAAAATGATGATTTTATTTCTAGAATTGCTTTATTTGAAAAAGAGAATTATGCTTTAAATGCTAAATTTGATTCTCTTACTTGTTTGCATAATGATTTGCTATTAGAACATGATATTCTTAAGACCAAATCCATGCATAGTGATTCTCTTACTTGTGTGCATAATGATTTGCATGATACTCTTAAGACCAAATCCATGCATACTCACTCTAGAGATATTCATCATTCTAGTATGTCACATGCTCATAATCATGCTCATTCTGATACATGTGCACACACTAGTATTAGGTGCTTCTATTGCTCTCGCATTGGACACATGAGTGTAACTTGTCCTATTCGTAGGAGTTTTTCTACCAATGCTAGAGTAAATAGTATATGGGTCCCTAAAGCTAACAAATGTGGATCCAAGTTTATTTGGATACCAAAGTCTTCGCCTAATGTTGTAGGTGGAGCCTCTTGTATTGGGACATAGCACCAAGGAGCGTGTTGGTGGTTGCAAAGCTCAAAGGTCATCTTCCAAGCAATTGCACCAACACAAGTGTGGCCACTAGAGCCACTTTGGTAACATGCTAAACGATTCTCTCTAAATGGTTTATATTTGTTGAATCTAGCATGTTTCTCTTGATGTCTTGCTACTAGCTTATATTGATATCCTTTAGTTGCTTTTATATAAATCAATGTGAGATATAATACTAGCATGCTTAGTTAATTTTCTTATTATTTCTTTTATCTAGCATGACTAGTTGCATAGCTTTAAATGATTAGTTCACACTATGTAGTTTATCACTCATTTTCTAGTAGTGTAACACATTTACATATGCATGCTCGCTATTCTTTGTCTTTATAAAGGATGCATATCACTCTAGTTCATTGGAGCTTGATTCTTAAATTTTGTTTTAAAGTTTGACTCTCCATTTTTAATGTTTTGAGATAGTTACTTCTTGCCGATTTGTATTTAATATATCATTGGTTTTTGTGAATATATGTGTTTAGCACAAGCTTTTTATCACTTGATAAGTATATACTTATACTTCTTTTTAAATCTTGTGCTTGCATAATATATTCATTATTGATTCTCATATTTTATTTTGATTATCCTCTTGAGAATCAATTATGTCTTTGCCTAATAAAGTCTATTTATATGTGTTTTTGAATTTGTGATAGTTTTTCAAACATTCACTAAGGATACATGACTATATTCATTAAATCTCCATTTACATGTAGGTCATGTATTTCTTATATTGATATCTATTTTTGTATAAATATCTTTATGTGGGCATATGAGTTAAGCTCAAGTTTTATATTATTTTTTGAAGAGTATTTATTCATACTTGTGCTTACCTTATAATTTAGCTATTGATTCTTTTGACTAAATTTGTGTTATCTCTACTTGAATCAATTAGCTTATTCCTCAAAGTCTTCTTTTTGATGATATCTTATTGGCTTTTATTTGTTGACTTTATGGATACATGTCTTTCACTCTTATTTTGATCTTTTTCGCTTAACCAATTTTCAGCCTGATTCCAGTTCTGTCACCAGAATTCGGAATTCGGGCCGAACTCTGCCCTTACCAGAGTTCGGGCCGAATTCTGCCTGGTTGTTCCAGAACCGGAAACAGCCTCAGCCGTTGATCAATTTATAGATCCAATGGCCATTATTGATTCCAAATGTTGATATTTATTTATTTAAATGCCTTTAAGTTGGAATGTTGAGAGAAAATGTTTATTAGTGTCTTGTTCATGACTTTTATGGAAGTTCTTTTAAGAATTGCTTGGTTTTGTGCTTTACCTTACTTGTTGAGATCATCATACTTATTTTGAATATGAATCTTCTATATATTTATTTTCATAAAGTGTATTATGAAAATATTTGTTTTGAAAATACTCTTAGCAAATTTTGATGATCATTCTTTCATTATTATTTGGGTATTTACCTCTCTTATTCATAGAGATTTTTACACTTTGATGTTGTTTGATGATATTGCATATATTCCTCTAAATCTAATTTCTTAAAAGTAAAGAACATTTTGGAAACAAGCCGAAAGGGTCCTTCTTTCATACAGGTGTAAATAGCCTGAAGCGACACGGTACACTAGTCTTCGGACTACCGCTAGCTGGGAACCGGCCCCTACAGCTAACCCAAAGTGATCAACACTTTATAGACTTAAGATTTATTAAGGTCTACTTGCAACCATTATCTAGTTCTGGATCCTCCCCTAAGTTCCAGAATACTTCATCATATCTAGCCTTATATTTGAGCTATAAATATTTTATTATTATTGCCCAATGATGTTTTGTAGCACATGAGAATATATGTAATTGATATATCATACTTCTCATGTCTTTAGCTACTATGGGTTGAACTTTTACTTTGAGATTTTCCATTTCTAGAGAATACACTTTCATAATGGTTATAATTTTGCCTTCTCTAGATCAATCTATCATTTCATTATCTTGGGTTAATCTCAATATTTGGCAAAGAGATTTGCTCCATTGTGTTTTCATGAACATCTCTTTTGTCTTTTACTTGATGAGAGTCTAATTCATTTACTTGCTATTTTATACTCTTATCCTTGCTTAGCAAAGAGTATATAAATCATTTTGATCATACAAAATGTATTACCCTTATTATGAACTCTATGCTTAAGCATGTATTTTTTAGTGTTAGTGACTTAAGATTTAATGAGCACATTTATCATGTTAATGGCCTATCTCATTAATCTTAATTAGTTATGTAGCTAGCTTGCTTATTTGCGATGTATTGTTAAGCTACATAATTTTTGTTCACTTTCACTCATCTAGCTATCTTCTTGAACTTCAATCTATATGTGATATGCTAGTTTACAAAAACAAGATTTATGAATTCTTTCTGATTTGTATTCTATTTTAGATACATATGTTTGGTTTCTAAAATTAGTTTGACAAAATTTTTATTTTATCTTGTATCCATTGAGATTTGTGATTCATCGCTTTAACTTCCTTTCATACTAGTCATTGATAAGCATCTCTTAAATTTCTCTCATCTTTTGAGTCTTGATTCTATTATATTATCATTTCTTTGGAATAAATTTGCAATCATTTAAATGAGATTGACTCTTTCCCATATTTTCTTTTGCTTTGTAAGATTTTTTTTAAATATGGATTTGGAATTTTTTTTTATTCGTTGATGTTTACTGTTATTGATAAATGATCCTAATGGTTGAGTAGTCCTATATTATCTAATTATGTGGTTATCAAGTTAATTTATTACTCTACTTTGACTACTCATGGATTATCACGTATGCTCTTTGCTATTTGAACTTCATTGGTTTCTCATTTAGTATTAGCAAGGTTGGATTATTACCCGTTGATGGGTACATATGTGGTAAAACATACATAGTCCTTGTAAAGCAATAAGTTGGTTGATCATTTCTTAATTAGATAATCATGGACATGATATTTGAGCTTTATTTTTTTTGGCTATATTTTGACTTTCCTCATGATTGATTTAATTGACTTTCTTCATGATTGATTTAATTGACTTTATTCATGATGAAATTTTTCTTTAGTTTTATTTTTATCTTTTGAGCTATATTGTGATTCTCATCATGATTGTTTTTAATGGACCTTATTTCTTTTCATGATGATCTTTTTCTCAAAAGGTAACATGCATTGATCTATTATATTTAAATATGAGATTCTTATATATAGGCTAATGCATGTCATCTTTTGGTTAAATGTGCTTAATTAAGATATTATTTTGATCGTTCATCTTTAGTGACTATTTATTGGATATCTCTTCTAAAGATGACATTATTCATTTTATGACGTTTTTATAGCCTTATATGCATTGAGCAAGGGGGAGAAATCAATACTTGATTTATCCCTAGATCTTGAAGTTATCATTTTTTTTTTTGCTATAAGTGCTTTGGAACTAGATACGCATATTTTAAGGGGGAGCAAATAAATTGGTTCAATTCATTTATACCCTTTAATATGTCGTATACGTAGTTCATCATTGACCCATTTTTTTTATACTGATATTTTGTGAAAGGTTTATGAGAGTTTATGCAATTGTTTTCATCATATTATCTCTCACTTTATATGAGTCATCTCATTTAATTTCGTATTTTATCTTGATGACGATTGTGCTTTCTTTGATTTGGTTTTCTTTGTATGTTTCTTTTGGCTTTCCTTGTTGAGGACTTATCCAATATTCATGATTTTATCTATATTGGTCATAGTTTGAGGGGGAGCATTCAATTCGACTGAATTTCTCCTTCTCAAACATTGTTTCTCCTTTACCTTCATGTTTATTCATATAGCATGATAAGGTAATTGGGTTCAAATGCATGAATTTTGGATAAGCAAATAGATTTGCAAATAATAAGATTATTTTATATCAATTGCTCCATTTTATATTGATCATTCGTTTATTTTGTTCCACTATTTATCTGTGGACAATTGTGCTATAATATTTTCATTAATCAATGTTTCAAGTTTATCTATTTAAATTGATATCAAGTTTATATATTTATATCAATTGCTCTATTTTACATTGATCATTCGTTTATTTTGTTCCACAATTTATCTGTGGACAATTGTGCTATCATAGTTACATTGATCAATGTTTCAAGTTTTTATATTTCAATTGATATCAAATTTGTCTATTTCAATATCTCAATTGGTATCTTTCTACTTTGATATCTATTATTTGCAATTATCTTATCCCTATGGTTTTTGACTGAATTTTTTTTTATAATTCTCTTCCAAAAGTTTTTGGATGTCCTTCTTGGATTTCATGTAATACTATGTTTTTGGATGTCTTTCTTGGATTTCATGTTGGTAAACTATCTATTGACTATTTTCAAATTCTTTTAGTTTTACCAACTATTTGTGTTTTGACAAGCTATTTTTTATTTGGCACTCTACATTGGGTATGTAGTTTCTATACTTGTCTTTACACACTTCTCCCATTGTTCCTCATTTAGTATATCTTGATCATGATTGTCTATGCCTTCCTCCTTATGCTTGAGTTCATTTTATCTCTTATTACGGGGGAGCTTATTTTTTTTTGATCATGTCAAAGGGGGAGAAATAAGTTTAAGTTAGCACACTATCTTCTCGTAGTATGTGTTTATTAGTGATATATGCATCTATCGTATCTGTATTAGTGATATATGAATCTATCGTATCTGTCTTATACTTAACCGATTTGCCATAATCAAAAAGGGGGAGATTGTTGGCCCAATGATTATATTGTGTTTTTGAATATGGCTAATCAGTTAAGTTTAACATAATGATGTCACTAATATTCATATACTCACTATCATGTTGCTACTTAAACTTAGCATTGTCCTAATTGTCCTATATTATATTGCTATGCTTGTATCGTACTACAACATATTTTGTTGGCCTAACATGCTATCATGTTGTTACTTAAACTTAGCAATGTCCTAATTGTCCTATATTATATTGCTATGCTTGTATCATACTGCAACATATTTTGCTGGCCTAACATGTATTTGTAGACATGCAGTAAGCATGATCCAACATGATCAAACAGGACATAGGCAATGAAGAATTAATGATGGAGCGAAGACGGCGTCATACAAAAAGATTTCTCCGAACCGCCTAGCGACCTATCCGGGGCCTCGCATTGGGGGTTCCGCTGCCCGGTCAGCGGACAGGGGTCGAGGGGGCAGCGCCCCCCGTCGGGGGTTCTGGGGCGAAGCCCCCAAAAGGAAAAAGACGACTGCTGTCAAGGAAAAAGACGTCTTCAGGATTGCTCAAATATCAGAAGAAAGGCATCATCAAAGGGCTCTTGGTTTTCCTACTTGTTCCAAGTCTGTAATCTTCAATTTATTGAGTCTAGGAGAATGTGTACGTTGAGTCGCACTGAGTCATCTCAACCCCTAGACATATCTCTCCAAGCTCTACCATACAACAGACCAATTCCTGAACCAAGCCCAAGCTCCACAAAGCCCTAAAGCCCAATGGACCAATTCTGTCTTCTGGAGACAGAGTTCGGGCCGAACTCTGCCTCCACACAGAGTTCGGGCCGAACTCTGTCCCCTAGAAATCAGCATCCCTAATTTTAGGGTTAGCTGGTTGCTAGTTGTCCAACGGCCAAATATTTGAATTATTTATACCGAATTCTGGCCGAATTCTGCATGTCCCGAACCCTATAAATAGGCCTTGGTTTCTCTCATTTGAAACCATCCACTCTTCTATTCTTCTTCTCTTACATAGCCTATATAGTCAAGAGCCTTACTCTTCCAATCTACTAGCCACAAAACTTCCTAAGCCCCAAGGTGCTCAAGTGCGATTCAGCTAGAAGTTTTTGTGCAAGAGTTGAAAAGAAAAGTCACTTGGACAATTCCAAGTCGCTTGGAAAAATCCAAGCAAATCGCCACTGCGATCCTTTGTAAGAAGTTGACGTGCTCTTCTGAAGAAAAGGCACGGGTTGTAAACTACTATTTCACAAATAGTGGATTTGAATCCTGAGCTAGAGTTCTCAGGCCTGGACTAGTCCTCCACGAGGGAAACCAGGTTAAAACTGCTGTGTTTGCGTATGCTCTTCTGATCTTTATTTACTTCCACATTTCCTTCTGATTTATTTACTATCTTGATAGTTATTTTGTGGAGGTGATATAGAGTTAATTTTTATTTGGTGATTATCGACACAAACTCTATTCACCCCCCCTCTAGAGTTGCCTACACCTGTGTTTTCAATACACAGAGAGCTTCCCCCCTAATAATCAGAGAGAAAATACACATAGAGAGAGAGAGAAGCCAGAAGAGCAACTCGAGGAGAGCCAGAAGAGTGTTTCTTCGTCAACGCCAAGCAGATCTTCCCCGAGCCAAGGCTGCATACCGATCGTCCAAGGAGTAAGGCAGAGCGGCCATCGCTTTCCCGAGCCTCTACCGTCACCCCCCAGAATCAAAAATAAACAATTGTACTTAGACTGCTGTACCTAGGTTTTCGTCCCTAGGCTTTCTTTGTACAAGCGAGTTTGTAACGTGAAGTAAAAGTCCAGTCCTCCGATAATTGTTCTGCTCTTTTATATTTTATGGCAAACATACACCTTTCTTTAATAGACGAGAGAAAGGTTGACATCTCCCAGAGAGATTAGATATAAATCTCCTGATATAAGCAAAACGACCCCGAAAGCCACGGAGTTCTTTCAGATTACGAGGAGGACGCATTTCAAGAATTGCTTTAACCTTATCAGGATCAACATGGATGCCCTGAGAAGTAATAACAAATCCTAAAAACTTGCCACTAGAAACCCCAAGAAAGACTTAGTAAGGTTCATTTTCAATTGATGTTGACGCATCAATTCAAATACTGTCTTTAAGTCCTGAATATGATCATCTTTTGATCGACTCTTAACAGCAATGTCATCTACGTAACATTCAACTATTTTTCGTAGATGCTCTTAAAAGATGTTGCTCATAGCCCAGTGATATGTGGCACCGGCATTTTTAAGACCGAACGGCATAACCGTATAGCAGTAAACCCCAAGGGGTGTTCGAAAAGAAGTATGCTTCTCATCTTCTGGATGCATCTTGATCTGATTGTATCCTGAGAATCCGTCCATAAAAGACATGCGTTCAAAACTGCATGTATTGTCTATCATAACATCAGTAATGGGAAGTGGGAATTCGTCCTTTGGACAAGCCGCATTAAGATCTCTATAATCTATGCAAACTCGGACTTTTTCGTTCTTCTTCATAACATGAACAATATTAGTAACCCAATTCGGGTATTGTTCTTCACGAACAAAGCCACATGTAATCAACTTTTTGACTTCTGCTTCAATTGCATCCATCATATCTGGTCTAAAGCGCCGTTGTTATTGCTTTACAGGCTTGACATTAGGCAAAATATTGAGCTTATGAGTGGCAACTTTAGGATCTAGACCCGGCATATCCTCATAACTCCATGCAAAGATGTCAATATATTCTTTGATCAGTTTTATCAACTCTTTCTTTTCATCCTCAGAAAGGTTTTTACTGATGAATATTGGTTTGGACGTAGTTCCATCTCCAACATCAATCTCGACAACCTCATCTTCTGTAGGTGGCTGTTGCTGTCCAAAACGAAGTTCCCATTGAGTGTCGATTTGTTGAGCCCAAGGATCATTCTCAAATGGCTCAGATTTATAATCAATTTGAACCATGTACGCTGAAAATATTTGCTCGGATTCATCATATGAGGAACGAGACATATCAGATTCGATGAATTAGACTTTTTCTGAATTCGATGATTGCGAAGAGCTAGAAGAGAGTTCTTCTTGTATATCATCATTAAACATATGGGACGGATCATATCCCAACCCATGACGAGTCTTCTGGTAAAACGGATCACCACATAATGGTAGTAGTCTACCCTTGTCTTGATTGAGACCTTGCATAGTCTTCAAATCATACCCCATATTCTGGATAATCTTGATAGATTGTTGACTATATTTGTCAATTTGGATTCTTCCTTTATCTTTATCTTTCAGATCGTCTGTCTGAGCAACAGGGATATTTCTTGCCAGGCCAAACATAATTTGGCGCTTGTTTTTCTTATCAGACGGAACCACGAAATAAGATTCTTCGTGACGTCTATAAGTTACACAAGCTTGTGATGGAGCAACTATAGGAAGAAGATATGGAGAAGATGTTAAGAACTTTTGAGCATAAGGTCCAACATCGACATGAGAAGGAAAGGAATTTTCCTTGTGATCATTGTATAATGTTTCCTCTGGTTCTATGTCGTCTTTATATTAATGACTTTGATTATCAGAAGATAAAGTCATTCTTTCAATAAACTTGACAGCCATATACTCAAAAAGGAAATCTTTATTGATATCAAAAAGTACAGAATGATCAATATTTACATTATTTACAATCTGATTGCTACGCTTTGGATTAATCATTAATGTATCATTATCCGTTTTCTGCGTAGATTTGCCAAGATTGACAATCAATGGCGGTCCTGGATCATTCGTACAAGAAGTACGCCCTTTGACCTTGATCATAAAAGATTGAACTTGGCTCTTAGCAGGAACATTTACTGATTCCTCAGATGAAGCTTGAGTTCTTCCTTTAACCTTGATTATCAAAGGTTGATCATCGACAGGTTGGGATTGGATTCGTCCCTTGACTATGATCTTCAAAGGTTGCTCTTCTGGCAGATCTTTATTAATAGACTGATCTTCAGTAGATGATTGATCTTCAGCTATGTCTGATATCTCTTTCACATGCTCTTGTTTATAAAGCCTTGAATCAGAAAAATAGGCTTCGACACCCTTGAAAAGATTGATATCAGCAAACTCAGTCTTCACAACTCCTTGGGAATCTACATACTTGAAGCATTGGTGGAGAGTTTAAGGCACGATGTTATGCTCATGTAACCATGGTCTCCCCAGAAGGATATTATAGGATACGTCTGAGTTGATAACATAGAAAGTTACCATAGTTCGAAGATCACCAATCTGAATCTGCAGACGAATCTTCCCCAGTGGTTTACTCTTGCCAGAGTTAAACCAACTATCGTAGTACTAGTGTAAGTCAGATCACTAGTAGGAATTCTGAGGGGTCTTAGCATACTCTGAAGAATTATGCTAATTGAGGACCCAGGATCAATGTAAATCCTGTCAATTTCAGTGGATCCGATATACCCAGTGTAGCACAGAGGCCTGTCATGTTTGTTATGCTTCAATAGCATATCTTCTTGTGTAAAGGTGATATTGGGAATTGCTTCCATCACATTATGACATTGCGGACATGACACTGGAGTATTATCAGGACTCTTGAGTTGAGCCAAGCATGAATCTGCTTGAAGTAAAGCTTCACTCAAAGTCTCCCTGCTTTCTCAAGAAAGACGAAGCAGCTCAAATATAGATAGTCTAGCCGGAGTATTGGCTAACTGAGCTAGAATATCAAATTTGTAGGGTTTCATCACTACCCCATGACTGGAAGCAGACTTTAATGGGACGTCAAAGCGTACTGCTTTCTGTTTCCCCTTTTCAACCACAGATGGTTTAGCAGGAACAGGAGAAGGTTGAGCTGGTAGTGTTTCTACTACATCTTCTGCTTCTTTGGAGGATCCTTCATAATCTTTGTGGTACTCTTTCCCAGATCTTGTACCAGCAAAAGTTTCTTCTTCGGACTCAGAAGAAGGAAGTACCATATTACAGAATTTAGTCTTCCCTTCCTTAGCCTTCTTCTTGTAAGGATTATTATGGGGAACTTCAGAACTCAACCCAACAGTGGAGTTTTGATTTTGAATCTGTAAAGGAAGTCGTATTCTTTTATCATAATTCAAACCTTCTCCCTTTTGAAAGTCATAACCCATCTTCTTCATGAGAAGGACAGATTGCTGACTATACAAGTGAGTGGGCAGTGGCCTTTTAATAGATGGTTCAACAGAAGAGGAAGAAGCAGGACCTTTTGTAACCACAGGTGAAGGATTTAGGATACGAGGAAAAATCCCTGTCGGAGCTTTTTCATAAGCAGCGAAGACTTGTTGTGCCCTGTATAAGGGAATACTATTCATGGCTAGCCACTGCTGATGAGTAAGCTTGAGCTTAGTAGGAGGAGCAAGAGTTGGGGGACATATGTTCAATCCTTTCAGTCTATTTTCCAAAGGAAGGCCATCCCATAGATGATCCAAATCATCAGGATCTGAGATAACATGAAAAATTATGTTGCAGGTTTTAACTTTCTTAACTTTCTTAGATTTAGAAGTTTTACCTTCATTTTCCAACTCAGGTACTAAGTCAGGATGTACCCACATAATTTTACCATTCTTTAAGGTGAGAGGCAGCAATCCTTCATTTTCTTCTCTAGGAGGCGGGATATTCACAATTTTCATCGTCGCCTTCGGGATTGGGATAATTCCATCTGGGACTTGTTATGGAGAAAAATCTCCAAATTGAAGAGAAACCATATTGGTTGTAACCGTATGGTCATTATTGGTTAAAGCGATAGCACCGCCATTTATCAGCTCTTGGATTTTCTTCTTCAAGACATAGCAAGCACTGGTAGGATGATTAATGTATCTATGATAGATACAATATTTGGGATTGTCAGTCAGATTCACCTCATTAGGCCTCTTTGGCTCCGGAATCTGGAGTTTGCCACTCTTTACTAGACATTGGAATATCCCTGGGATATCACTTTCGTCAAAAGAGTATTCTTCTTTTGGCCTGGAAGATTCCTGATTATTCGGCGTCGTTTTATTCTTGGAAAGATTGACCATGAGGGTATCTTTTCCTTTCACATTACGATTACCAGGATTATTACCAGGATTACTTTTCTTTCCTCTATCTTCTGAGGCAAAAATTATCCCATGTTCACGAGCCAACCTACCATTGGTCTCGACAGAAACTGCTGCTATGATAAACGAAGCCCAATCTGTGAATTGGAAACCCGTGAAGACAGCAATAGATGGTCGCAGATTCATCTTGCATGTTTCAATTAGCGCTGAATCTGACATACCAGGAGGCATCTTTAGAGTAGCCTGTCGAAAACATTCGATGAACGTCCGAGTATCTTCCTTCTCCTTTTGTTTGATTTCTATTAAGGAGGACATGTTCATGTCCATACCTCCTTCATAGAAATGGGAGAGAAACATTGCCTTAAATTCGTCAAAAGACGAAATGCAATTGTCGGGTAAACTACGATACCAGTCGTAAGCTGAACCCGTCAAGCATCCAATGAACACTCGAGTGAGAAGAGCATCATTTTTCTGCAAATGTACAGTCATAATATCAAAATAATTGATATACTGACTAGGAGAAGCCCTTCCATCAAACAATACCATAGATTGTGGCTTGAATTTTGGTGGAAAAGGTACATCATTCCAATGAGGAGGATAAGGTTGCTTAATCCCTAACCTCTGGAGCTGATCCTTGTGCTTCAAAACTTCAAACTGTGCTTTGAGCTCACGTACTGCTTGAATGGCCTCACTGGTTTGCGGAAGTACATTTGATTGAATGGTTGTTGGATGTATCGTGATCCCCACCGGAGATGGTACATCTTCTGGCATAATAGGATCTGGAGATGCAGAATTTTAATTAACAGCAGGATCTTGAATATTCAAAGGTATATCAGCCCCTTGACTATCTTGAGTTGGTGCTGCTACTGGTACCGGTGTTATTACTGTTGGCTGAGCAGTTTGCTGATTCAATATTATCTGATGCATGTTTCGTACCATGTTAAGCATGTCTTTCAGTGATTGCTCAACGGCAGTGAGACGTTGTTCTGTATTAGCAGATGACGTCTCTGGTTCATATCCAATAGCGTATGATTCAACCGCTCTTGAAGATATAGAAGGATTAGTATAGAAGTATGAATCGACACTTTCAGTTTCAGACTCAAAAGATTGAGTACCCCCAACTTCTGAATCAGAAGTCTGCAATTGTCTTTGTCTTCTTGATCGAGTATTCTGATATACTCCCTCAAAGGAATCAAGAAGTCTGTTGAACTGTTGTTGACCTGGAATTTGGGACATATTCCGTCTTGGGCGTCGTCCTCTGTTAGTATGAGATGCCATGTTGACTGACACATATGACGACTCATGTTCTTGGTCATTAGCTTGTTGTTGAGGCATATTAAAACTCAATCGATCAAAAACTGACCGTTTTGAAGCTGAACAACAACAGTTGATTACAACCTGGTGATATTCACAATAATATTTTTCTTGGGGGAATGTCACCGGAGATTGTCTGTTCTTACGCTTTTGCATTAGCAATTCACGTAAATCAGAAGGAGTAGAGGGAGTCATCTTCTTTATTACATTTGGTGTAGAAAAATGTTTAGTCCCTTGTGTATAAAAAAGATTACTGGCTGTATTCGCAGAACCAAACTGTACATTTTTACGCGTTTGGAGTTGTGTGCATAAATCTTGAGATTTTTGAGCACGAAGGACTCCATTTTTATTGCGTGTAATTTATAGGTTTGGTACTTTGCGTAGAGCAGTATAGGAAGGTTGTTGGTGTAGAACTGAAGCTTTACCAACAATATTTTTACGTTGTACGCGTTTAGGTACATTCACATTAGATGTGAAAATATCGTTGCGAATTTTATCTACACTGTCAAAGACAGGAGACTTACCTTTACGCATAGAGCATAAAAATTGATTATCTGCCACGTCACAGACGAAAGATTTTCCTTTACGCGAAGAGCGTAACTTATGTGAGTCTACCACGTCATAGACGGGAGACTTATCCTTACACTAAGAAGCACAAGCGTTAGAGTCTGCCTCATTACAAATGGGAGACTCGCTCTTATGTACTGAGCGTAAAATTTGGTTTTTATCCACTGGGCGTAAAACATCATTTTTATGCACCGGGCGTAAAACTTGGTTCTTACGCAGTGGGCGTGAAACCTGATTATCTTCACCGTCGCAGACAGGAGATAAATTGTCACACTTAGAGTGCAACGCTGAAGTAAGGACTGCCTCGTTACAAACATGAGCCCCTACGACAGGAGTGGGAAGAATTCCCTTGCCATCAGCAATAACAGAGAGATCAGAAGCTATTTTGGATTTAGAAATCCAAACTTTTCGTGCTTTGCGAGATTTTTGAACATTGGAGTAGCGAGAACCACCCCCAGTTCGGAGCATCCCTTCATAAGCAGTCTGGTCGAAGTGTACAACCAGAGTCTTCTTTGTCGATCCAATCAACACATCATCATATTGAGCAATTGTCTCCTCGTCAGAGGAGAAGGTCGTCCCCAGCAGAGTCGCCATTTTGTTTCACTTAACAAAATGCCAGGAAAATTGGCTTTTGAAAATAAAACGAGAAAAAGTACAAAAAGTACGAATTTGATTCTGGGAAAGTATTGCTATGGAAGTCTGATCTGTAAATGATCACTTTTTTTCTTGGACCATACGATGATGATGAAGATCACTACTTGAAGATGAACAGTTGGAAGAACTAAGTCACCAGAAAGGTATCGACGCACTTGGGCACTGATGGCGAGGCCGAATGCTTTCCTGCTTTGCGTCACTCTGTTCTGAAAGAAAGGTTGAAGAAGAATGCTCTGGAGAATCAAAGTCTCTGAGTTCTAATCTCTCTGTTTTCTCTCCTCCTGTCTCTGTGTGTGTGTCTGAGAAAAATAAGTCTATTTATAGACTTGGGCTCTTGCGCGTAAAAACTCAGCAAAAGTTCCGTCTTTACGCTAACAACTGCCACCCACGACCAAAGTCATCCTCTGTATACGTTGACACGTGTCCCATCATTTCATTAAGAATAGGATGCACGTACACACGTTCTTCGGGATGTGTGGCATGAAAGCCATGTAGGCAAACCACGTTCCAAATTGGTCAGAAAGAATAGGGCGTAAAAATAGCCCCAATGTACTCTGAGCGTAAAGCAATAGACTAGGCGTAAAATAGCCCTGACATGGACTTCTCGCGTAAAGTGGTTATTAAATAACCTTGAGCGTAAAGTAGCCCAAATAAACTTTATGCACACGTCGACTTTTGAGCATAAAAACTCGTATAGTCTCCATGCGTAAAAGAAGCCGTACTGTGAGCGTAAAAATAGCTCAGTCCACATACTAAACGACAACATTGGTCTCTGTGTAAACAAATCCCTTCGAATTCTGTGGTATATGCCATCATTAATATCTTTATGTCAGACTTTGCATTAAATGCAAGACTGGACAACTTTGTCCAGCGTAAAAGTGGTTAGCCTGTCCTCGGTGTAAAACCATTTAGCTTTGACCCGGGCGTAAAATAGATCATCTTGAGTGGAATAATCCGTCTCTTTGACTCAATCTATGAAGAACTTTTTACGCTCCTACAATCGTAGGATATGCTTAACGGTGCACATATGTGATTCTTTAGGACAAGCCTAACACCATGTACATAAGCATACTGAGAACATAATGTCAGGTCGACTAGCAGTTAAATATAGTAAACTATCAATCATACCTCTATACTTACGTACGCCAGTTGGTGTAACACTTTCATCTATATCATGCATTGTGGATGTTGTCATAGGTGTGCCAATTGGTTTGACGTTATCCAAGTCAAAATTTTTGAGCAAATCTTTTGAATATTTTGCTTGATCGATGCATATCCCTTATGAACTATGCTTGATTTTTAGCCCGAGGAAGAATGTTAGTTCTCCCATCATGCTCATTTCGAATTCACTCTGCATACGCATAGCAAACTTGTTACATAGCATCTCATTAGTTGATTCGAAAATTATGTCATCTACGTATATTTGCACTAATAAAATATTCATATCGAAAGATTTTATAAAAAGAGTAAAATCAACCTTCTCTTTTGAAAAATCGTGTTCAAGCAAGAAGGAACTAAGGCGCTCATACCATGCACGAGGTGCTTGTTTGAGACCATAGAGAGCCTTAAAGCTTGAATATGTGATTAGGATTTTTAAAATCTTCGAAACCAGCAGGTTGTTTTACAAAAACTTCTTCTTTTATAAAACTATTTAGAAAAGCACTTTTGACATCCATTTAAAAGAGTTTAAAACCATGAACACTTGCAAAAGCATAAAGCATATGAATGGACTCTAGTCTAGTAACTGGATCATATGTCTCATTATAGTCAATGCCTTCTTCTTGATTATAGCCTTGAGATACTAGACGTACTTTATTGCATGTGACTGAACCATTCTCATCTAATTTATTTCGTAACACCCACTTGGTAACAATAATCGGGTGATCAATAGGTCTGGAAACGAGTTTTCAAACTTGATTCCGCTCAAATTGGTTAAGTTCCTCTTGTCTTGCAGAAATCCAAAATTTATCATTAAAAGCTTCTAAAACATTTTTGGGTTCTATTTTGGAAATAAATACATTATCAGCTTTCACCAACACTCTTGTGCTTGAGCGAGTACTTACACCTCTTGATATATCACCTATTACCAGTTCTTCGGGATGGTCTGGCGCAAACTGTATTCATTTTGGCAGACATTCCAGATAGGATGTGGATGGTGTATCACTTGGTGGTGTATCATCTGGTAGGATATCATCTGATGTTCTATTGGTAGAAGTTTTCCTCCTTTTTATTGTCACTATCGTCATTATGTTGATTGTTTAGCTCATCGAATTTGACATTTATTGACTCTTAACAATAATTGACCTCTTGTTTAATACTATGTTTCCTTTACTTTTTGCCACATAACCTAAGAATATGCCCTCATCATCTTTTTCGTCGAATTTTTCCAAGTTGTCTTTTGTATTCAAAATAAAATATCTACAACCAAAGACCTTGAAATAGCTGATGTTAGGAGTTCTATTAAACCATAATTTATAAGGAGTCTTTTTAGAGATGGGTCTAATCAGAACTCTATTTAGAACATGGCATGCTGTATAAACAGCTTCTGTCCAAAAATACTTTAGAATATTATACTGGTTAAGCATAACTCTGGCCATATCGTCAAGAGTTCTATTCTTCCTCTCTACAACGCTATTCTGTTGAGGAGTTCTGGAGCAAGAGAATTCATACGATAGCCCATTTGAATCACAAAATGATTTAAACTCATTGTTATCGAATTCTCCTCCATGATCACTTTGTATCCGAGTAATCATGAATCCTTTCTCATTTTGCACCTTTTTACAAAAAGATACAAATTCAGAAAAGGCCTCATTCTTATTTGCTAGAATGTAAACCTAAGTATATTGTGAATAGTCATCAACTATCACATAAGCATATAGCTTACCGCCAACTCTACTTGGTCTAAATAAGTCCATATAAAGTAATTACAAGGGTCTAGAGGTACTTACAGTATTTATTGATTTGAAAGATGATCTAGATGCCTTGTTCTTTTTATATTCGGCACAGACCTTGTCTTTCTTGAAAGTTATTTTAGGTAAGCCTCTTATCAGTTTCTTGGTGGACAACCTTGCAATATTGTCCATGTTCGCATGTCCAAGACGTATATGGCATATCCAGCTTTCGTTTTGAGTTGTGAACAAACACTTCCCTGTACTGTTAGTCTTCTCTGACAAATATAGTACATATATGTTGTCCTCTCTTATTCCCTCAAAGGAAGTTATTCCAGAAGATTTATCATAAACATAACATTTATTTTAACAAAATTAATTTCATAACCACGATCAGTCAGTTGACTAATACTTAGTAGGTTATGTTTTAATTCTGTTACTAAGCATACATCTTTAATAATAGGTGAGGAAGAAGTACCTACGTCACCAATTCCAATGATATGTCCTTTAAGATTATTCTCAAAGGAGACATAGCCTTCTTTCTTCGTCGATAGAGTTGCAAATAATTTGTTATCACCTGTCATGTGCCTGGAGCAACCACTATCGACTATCCACTTGCTTCTAGTAGGTGGAGGAAGGTCCACCTACAACACAAGTTGAAGATGTAACCTTTGGTACCCACTTTCTTAAGGGTCCTGATATGTTAGTTTTTGGAACACATACATACACATTAAGATCTAATAGCTTTCTAATTTTATACTGGTGTGATACATGTCCTTTTATACCACAATAGTGACATGTAGCAGAAGTGTTAGTATTAGGTATTGTTCGAAGATCATGAGTTTTTGAAGACTTGTGTGCTTTCTTATTGTGTGAAAAGGTATACATATATGCATGGCTTCTAACAGTTCTAGCAGTGTTGGTCGTGTTGTGTTTGTGTTTAGCCTTATGACTTGTGTTCACCTGAGCTATTGGTTTAACAACCTAGTTGTCCAGTTTGATCTCTAACTTTTAGAGATGTCACAGGCTTCATTGTTTTCACTACCACATTTCAAAAATAGTGATATTTTTTTCAATTTCATTATTTATATTACTTGAATATTTATTTAAGTTATTATTGTGAAGGTTTCATTCATTGTTAGTTTAGCCTACTAATTGAACCTTAACTTGTGAACCCTATGAGACTAGACATGACCACTTGAGCCCACAACCTAGGATGAACACAATTAGCTTTATTTAAGTCATGTTAGACTTAGTTTAGACTAAAATTGAATCTTATACTTAGTGCACCATGTAACCCTTTAATTAGGAGATTATTCATGATAACTTGAGAGGGCAAAATGGACATTTTAGAGGGGTTTTAGGTCTTCCATTCTTGGCTGGTCATAATAGGCTATTAAATCATCTTCTTCTCCATTAGAGAGCCTCCATAAAACCTTAGAAGAAGCCCCCTTCATTCCTATGGATTCCCACTACTAAAATTTTCCCAAACTCTCCCAAACTCTCCCAAACTCCTCCAAAACCTTCATTCTTCAAGGCTAGGAGCTTAGAGATCCAAGGAGCTTGTAGGGAAGTGTCCAAAGAGGAGTAATTTGTGTATAACTTGACACAAGAGCATTCCACAAGAGATTTCATTAGGAAATCAACCACCTAATAGGTAAAGCCTTGCATTCTCATAGTTTTAGATCCTTCTTCATGCATGACACCTTGTAGGAACACCTACATTGGTTAGGGATACCCTTGGGGAGGTGAGCAAGGCTCTAAACTTCCTTTTTGTGCATTTTACATGGGGTTTTTATACCATTCTTGGAGAAATCCGAAGAGAGTTCCCAAGTGTTTAATGAAATGCCCCATAGGCTAGTTTGGGCCTTGTTTTCAGTTTTGATGTTATATTTGGATAGGTTAAACATTTGTTAGGCTCTTTAGTTAATTTCCTAATGATTATCTATATATATATGTATATTTATGAGCCACATGTTATATGTATACATGTATGTTATATGTATGTGTGTGTGTATGTGTTGTTTGAGAGAGAGGATTGGTTCATTGTCAAGTGAACATGGGGGGGGGGGTCGGGCTAGATGGCAGTTGGCCATTGACATCTCACTTGGAAATCTCATTTGTGACGCTGAGGAGTAGGGAATGCACTGCTCTGTGCAGCAGTAGGGAAATGACCCCATGCTGTACAACAGTAAGAATAAGGCTGCAGTAGTACTTGGCCAATTGAGCTTGGCCAGGGGCTTAGCCTTAAGGGTGTGTAAGTGCAGTGTAGATGTATCAGAGGGTGTTTGAGTGCAGTTGTAGTTGTATTAGTTAGTATCAGACTTAGAGAGGTATGTATCAGTGACCACTGTCTTGTTGTGTCTGTATCAGGGGATGGCCAAGCAGTAGGCAGCAGTGGCCATTGGCCAGCATTGCAGTGAGTGAAAAAGTGAGAGTGTGTACAACAGAGAACTTGGCCAGTAGCCTTAGGCTATTGTTCTGTAGTGTACAGTGGTGAGCGGAGTCGAGTTATGCTCTGGCAGCATAACAGTAGGCAGCAGAGGTTTTGTTTGGCCATTGGCTATGGCATTGGCTAAGGCATTGGCACTTGGTTCATTTGGTTAGGCCATTGGCCTTGGGTTTTAGGTAGCATTGGAGTTTAGGCTTGGCTAATTGATAATTGTGAGTATCCTAATAAGGATATGGTTTCAGAGTTAGGATCATAGTGTATCCTAAGTGTGACTCAGAGGTATAGGGAAATAGATGGGTTGGTGTCAGTATTGGGTTGGTATCAGTAAGAGAGTGAGAGTGTGTGTTGATATTAGTATCAAGTGGGGTTAGTGTATCAGAAATTGTTGAGTAATGTTAGTTAGTATCTGAGATCAGTAGGATATTAGAGTGTTAGAATATCTGGTTATTCATTAGGATATGGTTGTTGATTAGTATCCTAAGTTAGTTTCAGAGTTTGAGTTATCTCAGACATGGATACTTGTACCAGAGGTGGTAAGGGTTAGATATTGGTTCAGTTAAGTTAGTATCTTAAGATTAGGGTCTTGATGTTAGCTTTTGTTAGCATGATTAGGATATTTAGTTAGTGTGTTAGTTAGTATTGGTATGGGCTTTGGCTTTGGGGCTCAATTGCAGCAGCAGGATGTAGCATGCAGCATTGCATCTTGTAGTACAATACAAGAGCAGCAGCAGCAGGGAGCTATGGCAAAGCCTTGCAGCACTCTGAGCAGTAGCTTAGCATGCAGAGAAGGTTGCAGTAGCAAGGCAGTAGCAGAATTAGTGTGGCACTTGGCCATTATGGCCATTTGCCTTGTAGCATTGGTTATATTAGGATATCCTAGTATCCTAGTGAGGTGTTGTTAGTGTATTCAGATTTAGTTAGTAGGTGTTAGTTCAAGTTAGGATGGTTGTTAGTTTTTGTTAGTGAGTTAGGATATGAGTTTATATATGGTATCCTACTAGTTAAGGTAATAGGCTATTACCTAGATATTTAGGTAAGGGTTACCTACTAGACTAAGGTATCCTTTTCGCCTAGGTATCTAAGGTAGAGTTTACATATAGATGAAGGTTACCTAGATGACTGGGGTAGAGTACTTGATAGATAGTGTATTACCATATAAATGGGGTATATCCAATATATATGTAAATATACATGTATAGAGTAATTTAGGGTATATGAATACCTAGATTGGGGTATCTAAGTAGGTAATGGCTTGATATAAGATAACTTGACCTAGATTTGACCATGGTTGACCAAGGTTGACTATTTTGAATGGAAGTCAACCTTGAGTCAACATTTGACCTAGATTGGACTAGGGTTTGACCAGAGTTGACCAGTTGACCAAAAGTCAACTGTTAGTCAACACTTAACCTAGTTTGACCTAGATTGCATATCACACAATAGAAAACCATGTTTAACACTGTTAAACCCTATTTAACACATGTATATCTCATCTATAGGTCTGTGACTCCACTTTGAGTCTCGATTTATATAGAAAGCTCACGACCGCAGGCGAGTACATTCTCTGATAGTTTTTATTGCTTTAATATTTACTATATCTGTTTACTTGTAGTGTTTTACTTGATTTTTGACACGAGGATACACAGACTAGTATACGTGGATCCCGTCATGAGATATTATTTCTAGTTTACCCGGTATATGGGTACATTGTTCGATCTTGTTTCTTGTACTTGTATAGACACCGATTTGGGGGTAGGTTGGCCCCCTGCTCTTTGAATCCTGTGTCATGACATGTCATGGTTGGATACATTATACTATTCGATAAAGGGGAATTTTATATATTATGTGATCAATACCCCTCCTGTTTACTACTTGTGCATAGCTCCACCCTCGCCATACGTAGGGTGTATCCTGAACCTGATATTACTTGAGTAATATCTTTCCATTTTGGCCGGCCTGATCTCCAGGTTTACCTGTGCTTGTTCTTGTGTATAGCCGGTCAAATAGAACAGCCTGATCTGGACCCAAGTCGAAACATAATGCTCTAATATCTCAAGGTACCGTTTACATTTACAAAGTACATCATATTTACCTGTCCTATTTTATATTCCAGTTTTACCATATATCTCACACCATGATATGATATTCAGTCTACTTTGTACTATCTTACTTCCAGTCTTGATATTCTATCTTGTATTTCATTATAACTGTTTCTTATAATATTTGTCAATTTATTATAATTGTTGTTGGCGTTTGTACTTCGCTCCGATCCTGACTAGATAACTATTTTTCAGAGGACCTAGATGGAGATTGCTCGACCTTCTACGGGTTTGGTATAGATGGAGGCTATGATTAGGACTTGCCTGTGGAGTCGGTGCTCGTAGAGGATGCAACACCTGTAGTGACTGAAATTAGCTAGGCTTTGACTGGATTTGTATTCCAGCTTGATACTTTAGGTCTGTAGAACTTATTTGGGATTGTGTTATGTCTTTAAATTTTGAACTTAGTGTTTGTGACTCTCCATCTATTTCAGACTATCTATTTCATCTTTATTTTTATCTTATTCGTGCTTATCTTCCTTAGATTCATGTGATTGAGTTGTTATTATATTCCTCCGTACGGAAATGACAGGTTATATTTATTTGCGTCTAAGATGTTGTATGTTCTAGATGACCTATATAGCATTCTACGCCGACTCTGCGGCGTAGGCTGGACGTACCCACGTGCTCGTGCCCCTAAATAGGGTACGGGTTGTGATACGTTTTTGTGGTAGCCCATGCAGGCCTAAGTCGCAACCAGTACGATTTTGTAATGATGCTCGACTTAGAATACTAATTACGAGCCTGATATTAGGATATAGGTTCTAAGTTATGATAGGAGTTACTCAATCATATTTAGGACTTCTTAAGAGATTCCTGTGACGACCCTTGAGAATCTTGTTTTGAACGTCAATTCAAAATCCTTTCCTCTTGTTTTTGTTCACCCTTGCTTCTTGTTATTGAATTTGATTTTGATGGTTCATTGTTGACTTTGATTTTCATATTGAGATGAATTTTATGGACTGCATTATGGTATCTTCTGATAACATATGATGACGAGGACAACAAGGAAGGTAAAACGCTACTTGGTTATGAAGCCTGGAGTTTATCGCAGCCATATTAGCTGGCGTGGTAGAAATGTAGGGACCTGACTTTGGATATATATATCTTAATTATAAAATTTGGAATTCTTCACAGCTACACTAGTCGGCAGAGCGAGGATTCTAAACGACATGATAATAGAGGTGCATACCCCAGTTATGGAATCTATCGTTTAACACAGCTTTGCTTACTTGCATGGCAAAAATTCTGAGTATCATGATTTTGGACAGACACATATGATTATCTGATTTTATCTTAGAAAGGTTCTTAACGTAGCATCTCTATCATTCACTTCTGTTATTATAGGACTATGTTCCATCATCAGTTGTCCTTCCTTCATAATATCTCATCTTGTGCCATATTGATTTCTTTTGTCAATCTGTCTTTAGGATGCCGGAGACTAGATCGTAACGAACTGGAACCGTTACAGCAACAGAGAGGTTTGCTACTTTAGAACCTCCTCCTCCAGCTGCGGGAGCTACAGATTTGGGAGCTTCTCCTACTGTGTCAACAGCTCCTGGGGTATTACTCGACCGGTCCAGAGCATTGTCCTCGTGTAGTCGGAACCTCTTCCTCCACATCTACCACCGACTGACATAGTACAGACGTTCGTGTTGCTCCAGCAGATAATGGAGGCACAGAGAGCTCAGGCCGAGGCTCAACAGCGACAGGCTGATGTGTTGCGCCAGAGCATCGATAGTGCCCACAGTTGACACTTGCTGCAATGAAGAAGGTGGCTACAGCTGCGCCTCAGGAAGTTTCGTTTTGGCAACATCCCCAGAAATGGGGAGATCGGGCTTTTCTTTGCAACTATTGTAAGAAACCTGGCCATTCTTGTGATGTCTGCAGGAAGAGATTGAAGGCGTGTCTATTTTGTGCGTCAGCTACACACCAGATGAGGGTTTGCCCTACTGTACCCCTATTTGGTGGAGCGTAAGGCCAGAAAGAGGGTCGCACTTTTAGGCATCGTACGGCTACCTTCGAGGATACTCTGAGGGATACCCAGATTGCAGAGGAGGATTTGGGCCTTAGGACCAAGTGAGGCAGTGACGCCACAGGTGGTGCTGACAGTAGTGCGGGACCGGCGAAGCATCCCCAACTTCTGTATAAATCATTCTAGTCGCCACAATAGCAGTTCCAGCCTCCAGCTAGGGCCCAGGTCCAGCCGTTTCATACAATGATACGAGCCACAGTCCATCAAGAGCAGGAGCAGCCTCAGGGAAAGTTTCAGCCAGCTACCACCTGTACCTACTATCAAAGGTCAGGCCATACTTGGGAGGTGTACAGAAAGAGGTTGGGAGCGTACCTGCATTGTGGATTAACGGAGCATCTAGTAAGGGATTGTCTCTTAACCTTTCATCGTCCTGGCTAGTGTCCATATCGAGGGCAGGAAGATGAAGTTAGGCCACCTGTGGCACAACGTCATGTCCCACACCAGCAGAGGAGATACCCTAGCAGGGCAGGGCTTTTGCGCTGACGGTCGAGGAGGCCAATGCTATAGGTGACGGGTTAGCAGGTTTGTCTTTTTATTCTTCTTCCGTCCTTTTCTCATATTTTATTTTGTGCTTCGATAGTACCCCTTAGATTGTGTTTTGTGCTGTGCTAGATAGTGTAGTGACCCTGTTGAGACTATAAAATCATGACCAGTATGAATATGATCTTGTGTGTTACTAGATAGAAACTTTGACCTTGATTGTTGGGGGGTTTGACTTAGAATGTGTACGTCCAACTTTAAATTTTGAGGACAAAATTTTTCTAAGGGGGTAAGATTGTCACAACCACATTTCAAAAATAGGGATATTTTTGTCAATTTGCATTATTTATATTACTTGAATATTTATTTAAGTTATTATTGTGATGGTTTCATTCATTGTTAGTTTAGCCTACTAATTGAACCTTAATTTATGAACCCTATGAGACTAAGCATGACCACTTGAGCCCACAACCTTGGAGGAATACAATTAGCTTCATTTAAATCATGTTAGACTTAGTTTAGACTAGAATGACTCCCATACTTAGTGCACCATCTAACCCTTTAATTATGAGATTGTTCATGATGACTTGAGATGGCAAAATAGACATTTTAGAGGGGTTTTAGGTCTTCCATTCTTGGCTGGTCATAATGGGCTATTAAATCATCTTCTTCTCCATTAGAGAGCCTCCACAAAACCCTAGAAGAAGCCCCCTTCATTCCCATGGATTCCCACCACTAAAATTTTCCCAAACTCTTCCAAATTCTCCCAAACTCCTCCAAAATCTTCATTCTTCATGTTTAGGAGCTTGGAGATCCCAGGAGCTCGTGGGAAAGTGTCCAAGGAGGAGGAATTTGTGTCTAACTTGACACAAGAGCATTCCATAAGAGATTTCATTGGGAAATCAACCACCCAATAGTTAAAACCATACATTATCGTAGTTTTAGATCCTTCTTCATGCATGACACCTTTTAGGAACACCCATATTAGTTAGGGATACCCTTGGGGAGGTGAGCAAGGCTCTAACCTTCCTTTTTGTGCATTTCATATGGGATTTTTGTGCCATCCTTAGAGAAATCCGAGGAGAGCCCCCAAGTGTTTGATGAAATGCCCTATAGGCTAGTTTGGGCCTTGTTTTCAGTTTTGATGTTATATTTGGATAGGATAAACATTTGTTAGGATCTCTAGTTAATTTCTTAATGATTATCTATCTATATATGTATATTTATGAGCCACATGTTATATTTATACATGTAAGTTATATGTATATGTGTGTGTGTTGTTTGAGAGAGAGGATTGGTTCACTATCAAGTGAATATGGGAGGGGGTCGGGCTAGAAGGCAGTTGGCCATTGGCATCTCACTTGGCCATCTCATTTGTGAGGGTGAGGAGTGGGGACTGCATTGCACACTGTCCAGCAGCAGAGGAATGGCCCCATGCTGTACAACAGTAAGAACAAGGCTGCAGTGGCACTTGGCCAATTGAGCTTGGCTATGGGCTTAGCCTTGAGGGTGTGTGAGTGCATTGTAGATGTATCAGAGGGTGTTTGAGTGCAGTTGTAGTTGTATTATTTAGTATCAGACATGGAGAGGTATGTATTAGTAAACATTGGCTTGTTCTGTCTATATCAGGGGATGGCCAAGTAGTAGGCAGCAGTGGCCATTGGCCTGCATTGCAGTGAGTGAGAGAGTGAGAGTGTGCACAGCAGAGAACTTGGGCAGTGGCCTTAGGCCATTGGACTACAATGTACAGTGGTGAGAGGAGTCGAGTTCTGCTCTGGCAGCAAAATAGTAGGCAAAAGAGGTTTTTCTTGGCTATTGGCCATGGCATTGGCCAAGGCATTGGAACTTGGCTCAATTGCAACAGCAGGATGTAGCATGCAGCATTGCATCTTGTAATGTAATGCAAGTGCTACAGCAGCAGGGAGTTATGGCAGAGCCTTGCAGCACTCTGCGAAGCAGCCTTAGCATGCTAAGCATGCTTTAGTAGCAAGGCAGTAACAGAATTAGTGTGGCACTTGGCTATTATGGCCATTTGCCTTGTAGCATTGGTTATATTAGGATATCCTAGTATCCTTGTGAGGTGGTGTTAGTGTATTAGGATTTAATTAGTAGGTGTTAGTTTAATTTAGGATGGTTGTTAGTTCTTGTTAGTGAGTTAGGATATGAGTTAGGATATGAGTATATAAATATATATATATATATATATATATATATATATATATATATATATATATATATATATATATATATATATATATATATATATATATATATATATATATATATATATATATATATATATATACTCGTATCCTAACTCATATCCTAATATTTTTATATATATTTATATATATATATATATATATATATATATATATATATATATATATATATATATATATATATATATATATATACATACATATATATGTTTTTTTTTTAATATATATATATATATATATGTATATATATATATATATATATGTATATATATATATATTTTTTTTATATATATGTATATATATATATACATATATATATACATATATATATATATATATATATATATATATATATATATATATATATTTTTTTTTTTTTTTTTTTTTTTTTATGGTGTCCGGGCATCCGCGCACTAGCCCGTGGCAACGCCACCCAGCCGGCTAGTGCGGGAGGGGGGGCTCGATCCCGGGTCTCCCCGCCGAGAGCCCCCCCCTCGTGCCACTTGCGCTACGAGCGCCGGACATATATATATATATATATATATATATATATATATATATATATATATATATAAATATACATATATTAAAAAAAAAAAATATATATATATATATATATAAATATATATATATATATATATATATATATATTTTATATATATATATATATATATATATATATATATATATATATATATATATATATATATATATATATATATATATATATATATATACATATATATGGTATCCTAAAAAAAAAAATATATATATATATATATATATATATATATATATATATATATATATATATATATATATATATATATATATATATATATATATATAAAGAAAAAAAAAATATATATATATATATATATATATATATATAAAATATATATATATATATATATATATATATATATATATATATATATATATATAAAATATATATATATATATAAAATATATATATATATATATATATATATATATATATATATATATATATATATATATATATATAAATATATATATACATATATATGGTATCCTACTAGTTAAGGTAATAGGCTATTACCTAGATATCTAGGTAAGGGTTACCTACTAGACTAAGGTATTCTTTTAGCCTAGGAATCTAAGGTAGAGTTTACATATAGATGAAGGTTACCTAGATGACTAAGGTAGAGTACTTGATTGATAGTGTATTACCATATATATGGGGTATATCCTATATATATGTAAACATACATGTATAGAGTAATTTAGGGTATATGAATACCTAGATTGGGGTATCTAAGTAGGTAATGACTTGATATAGGATAACTTGACCTAGATTTGACTATGGTTGACCAAGGTTGACTATTTTGACTAGAAGTCAACCTTGCGTCAACATTTGACCAAGATTGGACTAGGGTTTGACTAGAGTTGACCAGTTGACCTAAAGTCAACTGTGAGTCAACACTTGACCTAGATTGCATATCACATACTAGAAAACCATGTCTAACACTGTTAAACCCTATTTAACACATGTATATCTCATCTATAGGTCTGTGACTCCACTTTGAGTCTCGATTCATATTGACAGCTCAGGACCGCACGCGAGTACATTCTCTGATAGTTTTTATTGCTTTGATATTTACTATATCTGTTCAGTTGTAGTGTTTTACTTGATTCTCGACCCGAGAATACACGGACTAGTATACGTTGGATCCCATCATGAGATGTCATTCCCGATTTACCTGGTATGTGGGTACATTGTTTGATCTTGTTTCCTGTACTTGTATAGACACCGATTTGGGGGTGGGGGCTGGCTTTCTGCTCTTTAAATCCCGTGTCATGATGTATCATGGTTGGATCCATTATACTATTCAGGGATGGGGAGTTATTAGAGGTTATGTGATTAATACCCCTCCTATTTAGTACTTGTGCATAGCTCCACCCTCGCCACACGTAGGGTATAGCCTGACCTGAAACTACTTGAGCCATAGATTTCCATTTTGGCCGGCCTGATCTCCAGTTCTTGTGCATAGTCGGTCAAATGGAACAGTTTGATCTGGAGGCAAGCCGATAACATAACGCTGTAATATCTTATGGCACCGTTTATATTTACAAACTACATCAGATTTACTTATACTGTTTTACATTCTAGTTTTACCATATATCTCACACCATGATATGATATTTAGTCTACTTTGTACTGTTTTACTTCCAGTCTTGATATTCTATCTTGTATTCCATTATAACTGTTTCTTATAGTATTTGTCAATTCATTGGAACTGCTGTTGGTGTTTGTACTTCGCTCCAATCCTGACTGGATAACTATTTTTCAGAGGACCTAGATGCAGATTGCTCGACCTTTTACGGGTTTGGCATAGATGGAGACTATGATTAGGACTTGCCTATGGAGCCGGTGCTCATAGAGGACGCACCACCTGTAGTGATTTAGATAACCTAAGCTTTGACCGGATTTGTATTCTAGCTTGATACTTTTGGTCTGTAGAACTTATTTGGGATTGTATTATGTTTTTAAATTCTAAACTTGTGTTTGTGACTCTGCATCTATTTCAGACTATCTATTTCATCTTTATCTCTATCTTATTAGTGCTTATCTTCTTTAGATTCATGTAATTGAGTTTTGATTATATTCCTCTGTGCGGAGACGACAGGTTATATTTACTTGCGTCTTAGATGTTGTCTGTTCTAGATGACCTATACAGCGTTCTACTGCCGACTATGCGACGTAGGCTGGACGTACCCACGTGCTCGTGCCCCTAAATATGGTGCGGGTCATGACAATTGTACTTGGCCGTGAGTGTATCTACTCTCTGAGCAGCAATGTTATACTTTCTTTTCTCTAGTTCATAGAGAGCGTTAATTTTTACATTTTCTTGATTCGCTTTCTCAAGCTTTTCAAGAGCTTCATGTAAGCTTAATTTCAAAGAAGTAATCTCATTGGTGTCACTAGAAGAATCTATAACATCTTCTAGCATTCTAGATTGCTTTGAAAACTCAGATTGTACAAATTTTAGCTCTTTCTTAGCACTTTTGTACATATCTATCATTTTCCTCTGATCTTCCAATAGATTAGTAAAAGCATCAGATAATTCATCAAAAGTAAATTCTTCATAGAGAGGGTTCGATATTACCTTAGCTTCAGTAGCCATGAAGCATAGGTTCCCTGTGTTGCGATGCTTCTCTTCTTCTTCAAAATCACTAGCTTCGTTTTCACACCAGATGCTAGTGTTGGCATAGTTTCTAGTAGAAGACCTTCTCTTGCTTGTCTGATCATGCCTGCTTCCCTTCCTAAATACAGGACAGTATTTCTTGATATGACCTGTTCTTTTACAGCTGAAGTAGATAGTTCCCTATCGTCTCTGGAATCATTCTTCTTCTTGTTCGACTTCTCATATCTGAGGAATCTTCTAAAGTTTTTTTGTCATGAGGGCCATCTATTTGTTGTCTGAGCAGTCTGTCTCACTTTCATCGTCGAAGGTTGTCCTGTGGTTAGCTTTGAATACTATTACCTTCTCTTTTGGAGCTGATTCTTCGAAATCTTTAAGGTCTAGCTCATGCGTCATAAGTTTTCCCATAAGGGTTTCAAGAGTCATGATCGTGAGATCATTTCCTTCATTAATAGTCGTTGCTTTAGGATTCCAGTTCTTGGTTAGCCTGCGAAGCACCTTCAGAATCTTCTCATGATTGTTGTATTCTTTTCCAAGGAAAGATAGAGGATTAACAATGTCTAGGATCCGAGTAAATATATTTGTGATAGTCTCATTAGGCTTCATTTTGTAGGCCTTATACTCTTGTGTTTGTCGTAAGATTTTGGATTCCTTCACTTGTGAAATATCTTCATGAGTAACCTCAAGAAGTTTCCAAACCTCGTGAGACGTGACACATGTAAAAACTCTATTGAACTCAGTTCTATCTACAGCACAAAATAAAGCATTGATGGCTTTTGCATCAAGACTAGCTTGTTTCTTTTCATTGTCAGTATATCTGTCGAACGGTTTTTCCACTAGAACGCCCTCTGCTGTAATAGGTAGTGGTTTCTTATATCCATTCAAGACAATCGATCATAAATCGAAATCAGGAGGCTTGAGGAAAAAATAAATACTGTCTTCCAATACGTGTAGTTTGTGCCATCAAATAGGTGTGGCCTACTTGTTGATTGACCTTCACCATTGCTTGGATATAAGGATGCCATATCTCAAGGATTTTTAATCCGACTAGAGACAAACTGTGCTCTGATACCAATTATAGGATCGATGGTACCTCTAGATGGGGGTGAATAGAGTGTTGCAAAAAATAATTACCAATTAAAATTCTAAGCAGGTGAAGTAAATGATTAAACAACTTAAATGCAACTAAAGCAGTAAATAGTGGAGGCAAGAAAGCAATACACAGACATAGCAGGTTTATACTAGTTTTCCTCTAAGAGGACTAGTCCAGTTTGCGAGAACTCTTGCTCGCTATAATCCACTATTTTGAATAGAGATTACACCGTGTGCTTTACTCCGAAGAACATGCCAACTTCAACACTGTCATGTTTTTATCCGAAGCCCATGATCAAACTTCAATAACACCTTTATGAGAAAAACTTTATACACCAAGCTTTGTACAACTCGAGTACTCCTAATCGAAAACCACCGGCACTAGAAGGATCAGAGTCATCTTGTAAATTTGAAGATTGAGGCTTTGTAAATAGAATAGAAAGCTTAGGAATAGATAGAGAAGATGAAGATTGAATCAGTGAATATAAATAAGAATTTCAATTTTGAGACAATGTTCGGGCAGAACTCGGTAGGCTAACGTTCATAATTTTGAACGTTGGTGATCCAAAAGAATAGGAAAAGCTGCTGACCAGGAGAAATTCCAGGGGACCGAGTTCGGTCCGAGTTCGGGCAGAACTCTGGCCGAGTTCGGTTACCAGGGATCCTGGTCAACCTGAGTTGGTTTAGGCTTTTGGATGTGGGTTTGGTTTAGGTCAGGAAATGGATCAAGGATTGGTTTTTGGATGGAACTTCTAAATGCCAATGATCTCGACTCACAATATAATCTAGACTCAAGAAAAACAAATACAGAACAAATATAAAAAATTCAATGGAGATAACATCTACGATCTTTGGTTTCTTTTTATATCAAGTTCGAAGTTTTAAGTCAATTATCGAAATCGGTTTGACCATGGCTTAATGGGCCAACATGAACTTCCCCACTATCGGGAGAAACGCCCTTCATGGAGCAACAATATTAATAGTGGCCGAGACATAAATGGGAAGTAGGCCTTGACCATTAATATCTCCAAAGGTTTGGCCTCGTTGAACCAAAAGTCGACAGAAGCGGGAAGGCCAAAGGAGAATAACTCTTTTAGTGATGATGAGATAGTGGAACTTTCAACGAGCTACTGAAGGGTGATAAGCTCCAACTTCTACCTCTCAAGCGTCCGACATGGCAGACAAGTTAGACAATCCCAAATATTATCATTACCATCGATATGTCCACTACCTAATACGTGACTGCTACGTGTTGAAGAAGCAAATACATCGACTAATTGATGCCAAGGTCCTCACTGTTGACTATGAGGACAAGACAGTCACTGCAAACATGGTTACCCTCCAGTTTGGTGACTTTTCGGCAACAGAAGTCCAAGATGGTGTCACCCAAATCCCTAGGGCGACAATGGAGGTCATTAACCTCCCACCAGCTTACGACAATGCCACATGATTGGTTCCACTAACAACATCGTAAGACAAAGTTATGTGGGTCCATCCCGATCTTGTCCCAAACTTGATAAAGCCTACGACGCGTCCCACCAAAAAGTCCAAGGAAAAGAAGCCCAAGTCTTGTCGTATGGTCTCCGCCTCGACCGACGAAGCTTTGGTTGGCAAGACTAGGTCAAACCTACCAGCGGGATGGCAATCCAGCCCTGGAGGAAAATATACCTCTACCCGTCATGCATACTGCTCCAGCTGCTTCTGAAGCAGGTCCATCCCAGCTTCCTGTGACGGATAAACAAAACAGAAGGAAGATCGCTTTGATAAGTCCCTAAAGAAAGATTCTGCAATGGGGTTGATCAAACCATATAACTTCGACATATTGGCACAGTTTGCCAATACGCCTATGAGGTTATCAATCTTCGAGCTTCTCTATCTCTCCAAAGAGATCCGCAAGGCCTTCAGCGAGGCTTTGTAATAGCCGACTCCTTTCCTAGTCAGGTCCAGCAGCCTGAGGAGGACCCTACAGCGTACCCACACTGCCATAGTATGGTCGAGACTATCTGAAATATCACATTCTCTTAGCAAGACATGTTGCTGACGAACAATAGGCAAAATAAAACCCTGTACTATACATGATACATTGGTGCCATCAAGGTAGATCGGATGCACATCGATCCTGAATCTTCTCTTAGAATCATCCCCAGAGTCTGCTGCAGACCCTGGGCGTATAGATGCACTGCCTATCTGCTTCCAACATAACTATCAATGGCTTCAATGCCAGTAGAAGCAGCCCCTTCGGCAAAATTCGTTTAAAATTTTAGATAGGCAATCTGTAAACTGAGGTGACATAATACATCATTGATGATGATGTATCCTACAGCGTCGTGTTACGGCGTCCTTGGATACATGAATATATGATAGTATCGTACTTACTCCACCAATGCATAAAGTATGTCGACAACAACGAAAGGGTCAGGACAGAGTTTGCTGATGTTGATCCCTTCAAAAGGATCGAGGTTTACTTCTCTGATGCTTATCTCTACCAATCTGTCCGTCAAGAAGAACATGATGCTGATGCTGATGATGAGGGCGGAGGCAAAGACAACGTCCGACGAACCCCCAGCATGTCATCTCCAGAGGAAAACTCAGAGGAAAACTTTTCTGTAGTCAAGCTTCAGAGGAAAACTCAAGAGCCTCTCATAGTCGAACTCTATGGAAAGGCCCAAGAGCCACTTGTGGTTAAACTCCCAAGAAGGGCTCAAAAGCCATCACCCAAAGAGGACGTCTCGGCTGTAGGGACCTCGATACCTCTGGTTGTGAAGCTTCGCAAGAAAAGCTCCTAAGCCTCCACCTGCAGACATCGCTGACGCTGAACTAGATAAATACATAGCGGTCCATAATCATGTACCGTCACTTGATGATGTAATCCCAAGTGACAAAATATCCTACTTTATCAATAAAAGGTTATCTTTCAATTATTCTGATCTTGTACAATAGAATGCTATGTATACCCTAGATAATACTTAAACTTTGTGATGAACACAAGTAACAAACGCAAATGTTGTAAATCGGGTCCTCCCATCCCGAGACACCTATTTTGTGGTTCCAACCAGAAGGAAGAGAAATCCATTATCTTCGGTAAAATGGATCGTCATCAAGACCTCTCCCCAGTTGAGCCGGACCCCAATAGCGACAAGATCCAAATCTATCATTATACCCCTCAAGCTAAACACCTCATCCAGAAGATGGGCTATGACTTGAACAGCGACATGGGCCTAAATTATGACAAATGTCGACGCCTACCCTTACGCCTTTTCGTTCCAAATAGGAAACCTCAGGATTACCACAACCGCACTCGTCGTGGGCTAGGCTATATAACACCTTCAATAACTCAGAGTGTTTGTGTTATGACTCGCTTCCACTTTTGGGATCGAGTTCGTTGCCAAGTCCAGCCTACGCCGCAGTATCGGCGGTAGTACGCTGTCTATACCTCAATATAAATACCAAATACAGCAAAGTAATATCTACTTTCCTCATCCACAATAATTATTCAAATTAAAAATCTATTAATACATCGAAATAATATCCGAGAACAACCCACTAAATATTAATTTCAAAAACTATCTATCTAATTAGAATCTGTCTGGCCTCCAAGATACCTCTAACTCCATCCGAAGGAACCCAAAGAAAGACAACAAGTCATCAATAATCTGTCAACTGAAAAAATATATCTAGTCAGGATTGGGATAAGTACAAGTTTAGCTAACACAATACAAGTATAATATAAAGAAATATAACACTAAACAATCAATGGAAACATGAATAATGTGAACAAGAAAACTTACAAGATGATAAACTAAATATGGAAGCAACGTACAAGTATGAAAAGACAGAGACTCATGTAAACAATAATAGTGCACGTGTCATGAGAAGTACAACGTTCCTACACATGGAAGGCTTGGGCGAACGATGAGGTTATAAACGGCCCGTCCCCGTAAACGGGACAGTTTCTAATAATACAATCGGGCTTTGTCCACGTGCCTAGTAATTGTACCCCTATAATATCCATACCTTACAATTATATAAACATGGTCACGATAACGATCATGATAACAATGAGAAAACATGAACAATAGTCAATCACTCAACTCTCGTGTGTGTAAACAGTCAAGACACGAGAAAGGTCATGTATAAGTAAAATATAACAATATAAAGTAAATGCACATGAAAGCGTCAAAAAGTACTTGCTTCGGTTTGATTTGGAGTTGACTGGCGTGATATGATCTTGTCAGCACGAAAATAGTCTCAGAAGTCAAAACTATGCAGATGATTTCAGATGATGGCACAGACCATGTCTTTGAGTCCGGAATAGTCAATTTAGCTAGGAACGATATAAGGTAGTTCAAAATTCGCAAGAAGATAGAAAGGTTTAGTCTTGGACAAGGACGAGAATAGATGTGCGAAAAAATTGGTAAAAATAGTTATATATCTATCTTAGAAAATATTTATTATATACTATTTTGGAAAACTTTTTATAGGACTAAAACGATATGTTTGTTGGTCAAAAATATTTTCAGATAACTACTTGAAAAATATAAAATTCATTTTCGTGCTAAAAACCCAATTTAGTAAAAAAAAGAATTTTTAGAGCCATATTTAGAATAATATACTATTAAAGGGTGCGTAAAACCAATTTTGAAAGTATATGCAGGCCAAGCCCAAAATATAATTTTGGAATATTATTTATTTAATAAATAAATAACTAATGTTAATAATAATAATAGTAATACTCATAATACAATACATATGTATATACATATATAGATATACATAGTATAATAATAGTAATAGTAATAGTATATTGTATGTAAATATAATAATTCTGATAAGAATAATAATAATAATAAATAATAACAATAAATAATAATAAAAACTAATGGTGGCAACAACATGTAATGTAAGTTGTTGTTCCCTCCTCCTTTACTATAAAAAAAGTAGTAAAATATCACAAATCAAAGAGAAAATAAAACCACACACAAGAAAGAGAAATAATCGTATTTTCCTCTTCCTCGAGAAGGAAGAAGGAGTTTTAAGAGGAAAGGCAAAAGAAGAGAGAAAGAGAGTGGCAACAAAATAAGAGAGTTGGAGAAGAACAAACGAGAGAGAGGGAGAAAGGAAGAGAAATTAGAGGCCGGAAGAGTGGTGAGAACGAGGGGATGGGTGAGGTCGAGAACGATGTCGGGGAGAGTAGAGAGCAAGATGGATAACGGTGTAGAGGCTCAGGGCGAGGGTGGTGCTCGCCATGGCTGATGCTGCGCACGGAGGCAGGCGGGAAGCGATGCTAGGGCTCCGACGATAGACGTACGTGCGTAAGCAGGGATGGCCGGAGCACGGAGGATGCGATGGCATTTAGTGTTTCGATGAGGGAGCAGTCAACGGGGTACTGTTGAGGTCCAGAGCGGCCGTCGATGGTCCTGTTGTAGGCGAAGGACTTCGGTGATGAGTCACAGAGGTCAGGTATGTAGTGGTCATGGTTGTGCTGTTGGTTTTTGGTTTTGTGCCTTGTGTTGTGTCGATTGGTCAAGGGGAGGAGGAGTTGGATATGGCGATAGTGGTTATGGGCGTGGTGACGTCCCTGCCGAATGTGGCCGTGGTGGTGGTTCAAGGGATTATGGTGTTGATGTTGGCTGCCACGAAGAGGAAGGGTTGACGGTTGTGGCGGATGGCCATAAGGTCCGGTCGGAGGAGTCTGTATAGGGGAGTCGGGGAGGTGTAACGTGTCCTGTAAGGCACATGAATTCTGGGGTTGTGTTCGGGTTTGTCGGACACGAGGGGAGGCTGTAATTGTAATAGATAAAATAGTGGAAAGGAAAAATAGGGACACGGAGACGGTACACGTATGTTGAAAATTGTGGATGTCAATTGGTTAGAAATTTGTGTGGAAACAAGGGAAACATAGGGTGAAGGGTTTCCTAATTAGAGGTATTCCTAATTAGATAGGGACTAGGATCCAATGACTCAATCTTTTCATAATTTAAATCAAATAACTATTTAACCACAAAATCTAAATCAACAATGGATTACAATAAGAATTTTATTTAATATTATCAAATAATTTGAAAAATAGATTTCTATAAATACTAATTCTCATTTAAAATAATATATTTAAAACAATATTTAATATTATCAATAATATGCACAAATATATTTTCATAAATAAAATTTATCTCAATAATATAGCGATAACTTTTATTATTCAAGACAATAATTAAAAAAATTAAAAACCAAATCAAATATAATTCAAATACTTACCATAATAATTCAACTTAGTATTTAATCATCAAAGTAAAAAAATATTTTAATAACCCAAAATTCTAATATGAAGTATTTTGGTAAACCTTTTTGTCATTTGAAAATATTTATGATTTCCTTCGTATAATTCAAAAAATATATCTTTCTAGTTAAAAATCCGAAAATGAGGGTTACAAATCTACCCACCTTAGAATTAAATTCTTCCTCGAATTAAAAAAAATCTAGCTGTTCGCTATTGCTTCTTCTTGTTGTAGAGCGTTTGAAGGTTACGAACAAGAATGTAATTAGGACTTCCATTACACGTTGTTTTTGATCTGGGTCATGATGCTAGAAGGTTACTTCGTTACTTAGTTGACGATCTGACTGAGAGAGAGAGAGAGAGAGAGGGTTGCTGAGCTGAACTTCACTGGCTAAAGGAGGCGGCAATAGCTCTCTTTGGGATGCTCGGGAACTCTTAAAGAAATACGAAAATTGGGGGGAATCGAGAGGGGAATTGAGCCCGGAATCCAGAGCTTTAAATGGAGGAGAGACCCTCCTATTTATAATGGGGAAAGAGAGAAGCATGTGCGCTTAAGAGTAGGCAGTTGTGTGGGTCTTCAGCTACCACGTGGCACTCTTAAACATGAGTCAGTTGTAATAGGACGCACACTTCACCGGTGAGAGGTCATAGTTGACTGCCACATCGCAGATTTGGATTTTGTTGTTAGAGAGAATCTCGAGCTACTTTGAACCCGTTCTTCTGTGTTACCAGGTCTATAACACGTGGCATGCACTTAATTCTCCACACACCTAGGAGCTACTGTCATAGGTGGCATGCTTGCCATTAGGAAGGATTTGTGAGCGCGGGGCAGAGGCACACGCGCTTGGGAGAGACTTGAAGTAGCACGTGCCTGAGTTTGGCGTGTATATCCATACTATTTCTAAGAAGAATGAGCTTGATCTTTATGTTCATCCTCTATACGAGGATCGAAACTTTTTATTGGAGTCTTTGAGAAGAGTTTAGGCTCATTAATTGCAGCTTTGGGGAAAGTGACCAATAGGCGTACACGATGATGTGAGAGACGGGGCGCAGGAGGAGAACTTCTGATATCCATCTATGATGTGCCGTATTAGCCCAAACCATTCACATGTCGAAAAGTATTTCAAATACGCTGTCTATTTTTCTAGTACATGTTTATTGCTAGTACTTTCTGTTCGTGTTTATTATTTTCTGTTCATGTTTGTGTTTACAGCTTCCAGTTTATATACATGTTTCTTTTATTTTTTACTGCATATCTACTGTTCAGCCTATTTTATATTAAGTTACATTATTGCAATAAGGTTGTACTTTGCTCCTTTCCTGACATAATCATTCCAGGTGACTTGGCATGTTTCCTACTTTTGCGCTATGGACCATATAAGAAAGAGAGATCATGGAGATCGATCTTAGATTCTAGATAGATTAGTTAGTTTCTTTTATTTAAATGTTTAGCAAGTTTTTCCCCAAAAATTATTTTGTTGTATTATTGGATTTGTAAATAAAATAGTTATTATGAATGAGCAATTAGATATAATTTTGTTGTATTTGAGATTGACATTGAGACCTAGACAGCGTACCACCACCGATGATGTGGCGTAGGTTGGACTTGGCTACGTACTCGTATTCCAAAAAATGGGTACGGATCGTAAAAGTGACCAACAGGCGTATATGATGATGCGAGAGACGGGGCGTACCTGCATAAGTGGGGCACGGGTAGGGGAAGGGTACGTCCTCAGCAAGGCATGAGTAGCCCAAGTAATTATTACTTCGGTCTTCGAGCCTTTACTGTTTGTATAGAGATTGAGACGTCTCTTCATGATGCCTAGATAATGCGTGAGCACTATGCTGTTTTAACTGGGCGTGAGTAGTCCAAGGCTAGGCTAGTGCTAGAGTGTAGCCCAAGGCATAATTTGTTCATTTTTGGGGCGTGTGACCCATGCGCCTACAAGACCCCCTTCAAAGTTTTCTAACTTTTTTGAGTAAAGTTAAGTTTGAACAACAATGGGGCATGTGCCTTTAGATGATGTCACCATAATTTTAGGCGTAGCCCTCACTTTTGCCGACCTTTCGAAGACTGCTTTGAGATAATAGCGGTTTCGATTTGGTTGGATCTTCGAAGAGGTAATGGATGATTCATCTTCATCTCAAAACACGTATTTTGAAGACTATAAATAGAAGTGAGTGAAGGATAGAAAACTCCTTCTTTCTTTGAGTTTTTCTCTTTCTTCTACAGCTTCTCTCTGTACTCGTCGACTTCTTGCTTCCTTTTGCCATGGCATGTAAGTCCGTTGCTATCAAAGGGAAGGAAAAATCGAAGGCTACGCCTCTACTCCTGCCAACGAGCAAGCCCACCCTAATGTTTGCGGTAGAGTGGAAGGTACGACCATGTTGGTGAGGCTCCGGTTGTTAGCCCTAGGGTGCGGCTGTCAAGCTTGCGTGCTTAGGCCTTCCATATGTCTACGAAAAGCGATCAGACTATGCCCGCCGATACTTTTGAAGGCGTGCATCACAGCGGCTTTCACTAGCCCAGTCGTTGTTTCCCTTATAGGCATGCGAATCAGGAGACTTCACGCGCCAAATAAGCTACGTGCCTACTTTTGTGGAGGTATATATTTTTAAGACATCTATACGCCTATCGGGTCACGCTCTCCGATGGGCCTAACAGGCTACGTGCTACTTTCTTATAGGCGTATATTTTTTGTCTATGTGCCCAAGTAGATTGTGCACTATGTATTTGCATGCACTCACTGGTCTTTTACATAGATATTGTTCTCTAACTTTTGCCTTCTTCTTTTGCAGTGTCCATGGCGGTGCATCCTCGGGGTAAAGTTCTTTTTGGTCCCCTGCTTTGCCCACTGGGCATGAATTTTGCCGAGGATGTGGTAGCTCCTACAAAGGTTACTATCAGAGTTGGACAGTCAGTTGCACGAATGGACCACATCGAGGGGCAGTCTAACTTCTTCTTCGGACATATGATGAACCTAGGAAAGATCTTGAAGGGGGATGGATCACAAGACTCTTATTTACGACCGCAATTTTTGTTTGGTGATCGCATGGCATCTGTTGTTGATGAAATCTAGAAACTGCAGGACAATTGGTACTTCGTATCACGTGATTTGAAGATGTATCTTCCTAAATAGACCATCACTTGCCCTTCTTGGATTTTATTTGTCTGGCTTCGTAAAGGAGAATGGACTGGGGTTTGCCCCTACCTAACTTGGGTTTGTAGCTGGTTATTTCAAATTGAAGTCTTATTCTACTTTTGGACCGATTAGGGATGGTCCTTCTATCTCAACGAGGGTATTGCATCCCAACAAGCTGATTGGTGAGGCTGAACAGGATTCTGCACCCTTTAGAGTTCCCACTTTTGCCAACCGGATGCTAGAGGCCGGTGTATCATATCCTTCGGGTGCTTACTGTGTTGCAGGATGGGCAGATCATTCGAAGGATTGGGACACCATCACTGACTGGGTTCTTACAAAATAAGAGGGCCTTTTGAAAGATCTAGGTTTGTTTTATGCGATCAGAGCTACCAGTACGGGGTAGAGGTGAATAAGTCCATATTTTTGACATTGCTCGAGATGTACAACCCTGACACGGGTACCGTCTTCACCCTCGGCATGGAAATGGGTTTCGCTTTACACGATACTGGATGTCCAAGCTTCCCTGAGGCTGTAAGCCTTATTAAGAATACACCCCTACCCTGGAGGGGATCGGGGGTCTGGAGGTCAAAAATGATTAAATGATGGTGGTTTATAAGGAGTTAATGTGCCACCATATGACAACCCAGTGCCGCAACCTTCAAAAATCCACCTCCATACCCATGCTTGGAAGTGCCATGTCTTTATGCAAGGGTAGACACCTAAAGGGAAGCCTGTGTTCGGTCTCTATTTGAATTTGTCAGTTGAGGATATTGCTAAGTCTTTAGCAGTGATGGGAGAGAAGAATCCCCGTAAGTGCGATGTTGGACCAAAGTGATATTTTTTTCACTACTTTTATCATGACATCCTTCCAATGTCGCCGATGGCATGGGTAGCTGCATATATTATGTTGTGGCTTCAAGACTGTGTGGTTCCTGGCTCTTCCGGTTCTCTCGAAAGGCTGAGCCGAAACCTCATCTTTCTCGCAGTACGACTTGTCTTCGGTATGAAGTTTGCCCTTTTCCTGCGATGATTTGTGGCCTCCAGTGAGGTCTGAGACAATTTATAGAGCGAGTTCTTATCTACGAAGGAAGCAAGGGAGAGTTTGCCCGTCTCGAATTACCTTACTATTACCTGATGGGCAGGCTACTGTTGCACTACCCATCTCTAATGACTCCGGGCATAGCGGCTGTGGTTCAGCCGAGAGATTCTTTTCTTCGTCGTTACCGAAACCAATCATGGTGACAGAAGGATGTTCATCTTTTTCGCAGGGCATTGGCATACATGAAAGGGTATGAACCCTACCAGGTCCCCCCGACCTACAAAGACTTTAGCGAGGAGAAAGAGCTCATGGACGCAGGAACAGATCATACGACTCTACCGAAGAAAGTGTTCCACTGATTGCAATCAGTCCAGCCATCTCACTTGGTTTGTCGCAGTCGGAATGACTGTTTGCGAGAACAAAAGTTTTCCAAGAAAACTAGTTTACAAACTAAAAAAGAAGGGTACAAAGGTACAATTTGATTCTGGGGAAGTACAACTATAGGAATATGATCAAAAGATGATCACTTTATCCCTTGAACGATGTAATATTGGAGAAGAAATCCCTTGAAACTTACTGCCGTGAAGACGAGAGTTCTAGCTTAAAAGTCTATGATCTTCGTTGTGTTTTGAAAAATGATCCTGAACTCTATTTATAGAGTTCTAAAATAACTGTTAAATAGTTATTCTGATTGGCGCATGGCATTGATTGGCGCATAGCACTAATTGGCGCACCATCACCCATTGCGGGAATGGTTGGCTTAACTGTATGTACATGTGGCATTCTATGAAAGAGATGTGCTTGATCGTGGGCAGTATGGCATGCATATTGTTCGAGATTAGTGGCATATGTACCACGTCATCTTGCTTCTGGATGATGATCTGATCAATTGGTGCCTGATTTGATAGATGGTGCATACTCTGTATTATCTGTAAGAAAGCGCTAGTCATTTGAAACTGTAAAGCACTGACTACTTTATACCATCTCTGTATGGCGCACAGTAAACGACAAGTGCAATTATGACGACTCTAATAATTCCTCTCGAGCGCTGCGCACTCTTGATTCGAGAAGATTTTCCTCAATTGACGTGTTGTCAGTTATGATGACAGCCGTTTTGGTTTCTCAAAGAAGATGGCCACGTGACAGCTGGTGCCTACAGAAGTATGAAAAATCTTAGCTGATAACATTACTCCACCACTGCACAGATGATACGAAGGTACAGACCGAGTATGAAAAAGACAACAGAAGATACGGAAAGAAGTTCTGTTATTATTATGCCTACAATGATCTAATACAGATTCATCAAGGCTATATGTAAAGGACCAATCCTACTTCTTCTACAAAGGATCGATAACAGGTTCAGAAGACCCTAGAGGAGTCTATAATAGACTTAGTCTTCATCAAAATACGGGCATCTTTCTTCTTGGTATGCATACTAGAAGATTGATCTCCATCAAGGTGCATTCTGACTTTCTTGTACGCGCAACCCTCCAAACGCGCATCAATTGCTCGAACAAAGCAAGCAACTTCCTGAAGCAGCTATTGGCTCGAGCTTCCTGAAGGTGCAGTAGGTCACAAAGCCCAGAACGAGCATAGCATTGTACAGCCTGTAGCACTTCAGGCTGACAACCGGACCAAACTCGATTGTCATGACCTCTAAGACTTCCAAGACGTTGTCCAGAGTCAAACTTCTTTGGAAGGATACTTGGATACTCCTCAAGAGCGGTGATGGCTCCTTCTATAAGGAGTTCTTCTACAAGAACATGGCCCCTTCGAACGAGAGAAGCCCCAACCAACAGCCAACTTATACAAGGCCAGAGGCCGTCTGATGCTAAGACTGGATCAAACATGGTGGTGAAGGGTGCCAGGAAGAAGATAGTGACTCTTTAGAGGAACACTTCCCCTTTTATAGGATCAGGAGTGGTCCAAACTATAGGCCACTTGGCCGACAGTCAAAATTCCCTCATTAATGGGATGAGCCTAGGACTCGGCACAATGGATCTCAATTAATAGGCCTATTCAAGTAAGTCTCCAAACTGTTCAAATGCTCCTTGGAATTCTACAATTAACGGTGGCATTTAAGAAGGAGTCTGCATTCAAGGGTAGTCATTTACTTCTCCTGAAAAAATACTTAAAAGCTAAGCTCTCTCCAACCGGAGGTGCAGGCACCCCACTATATCTTTTTTCCTCCAAGGCGAAGACAGTATATCCCCCTCTCAGAAGCACAGACAGCAACTTCGATCCAAGTACCCAGCCAGTTCAACAGCCCCTTTTCTCAGTAAAGACTTAGGAGACACCATTTGCCTCTAGCTCAAGCCCGACTGCTACTCTAAAGCACAGAAAAATAGTCTATTTGAAGGCGCAGCCTACTCGTCGCCCTAAAGCATAGTGACTTTACCCGAAACATAGCCTACTTGTTGCCTTTAAAAGCACAGAGGTCCCGTTGTCTTCGAAACATTGTCCATTTGTGGCCCTAAAGCACAAAGGCTCCGTCATCTCCAGAAGCACAGTCTACTCGTCGCCCTAGAAGTACAGCCAGCCTTGCCTGAAGCACAGACGACATGGTCCCACCCAATCGGTTTTCTTAAACTGCCTCTCTCAAAGATAGGATTGGGATTGATCAAGTTGATAAATATGAATATCATTAGATTGATTTAAATCTTGGACAAAAATTACACAGAATCCAAATCTGAGATAGAATCCCAAGATTTGCTCGGCTAGATCCGAACAGGCAAATCGGCACACGCCACGTGTCACCTCCTTTGGTTATTTTGATAAGCACCAGAAATCTTGTTTGAGGGGAATCTTAAAATCTGCCACGTGTCAGCACCACAGAAGCCTGCACCGTACAAGGATGGAAGATTCCTTCATATCTTAAAACCCTAATACACATCGCATATGTGCCCCTCTCCCCTATAAATAGGAGAGGTTTTCCTCTAACAACAGGATCGACAATAAGAAGAAGATCCATAGAATTATCAAAATCTTCAACTTCGGTGTCCTCTTGATCGGCAACCCTAGAGTCCCATCGAAGGCACCAGAAAGTCAGAGCAAGTCTCATATCATCATCGGATCATCAACGGAGTAAAGGAGCTGCTGCAGTGCTCAATCTCCACCGTCACACTTTCCTAGAAACTTTTGTACTTAGATTTCTTCGCATAAGAATCAATTATACTCTTTTTTACGTTTAATATACAAAAAGTTCGTTCAACCTTTTATCATGTCGAACAGTGCCATGTGACACTTAGCTCCATCTGATCTAGTACGCCATCTGATCTCAGCGCTATCTGATGATTTGAGTCTTGGTGCCATTTATGAATGACGCATGGTAATGTCTTATATATTTTGAGCTTCTATAAGACCCCCATCAGAGTTTTCAAAATTCAAATATTTTGAAAATTTAAATACTTTGAACAAGAAGCGGTCCAGCGCGATTGGCGCATAATAGAATCTCCACCGATCCTCAGGTTTATGCGCGATTCGTACGACCGTTATGTGTGAGCTTAGGCTATAAATATCCTATGGGTTGGAGAAAGAGAGAGAGTTCTTTACTTAGAAATTTTCTTTCCCAAACTCTCTTCGTCTTTTTCTTCTCATTCCGAATTCATGAAGCTTTTCTTTTGATCGAATGGCGTCCAAGAGATCTACCACCGAGAAAGAAAAGAAAGTTGCTGGAGCTACTATGCGCATGTCGAAGTTGAGAGTGCCACAACACATAGTGCCGTCGGTGAAAGGAGAGTAGGCCAATCCTACACTTGAAGGTGAGGAAATCATCGGGGAAGATGAACATCAAAGCTTGCGCCATCCGCATGCAGTGCGATTACCACCTCTTTCAGAGCGTTGGTCGGTGCTTGCTCTATCCCATAAATGCACCACCTCTTTCAGAGTGTTGGTTAAAAATCAAATCAATCATGATATTGTGCCATGCGCTATTTGTCATGTTTTGAGAACGATATGCCATCCGACATAATGCGCGAATCATAAGAAACACAATTCATGCACCAAATGACTGATATATCACATGCGCCATCTACAAACTAAGCTAAGAACTGTTATACTGTCTGCACTAACTGAGGAATGTTCTTTTCTGCTCTGTGCCATTCATGATTGGCACAGAGTTCTTTTAAGTGTTTAATAAGTTTTAGGATTCTAACTTTCTGTTCTCTTTTATAATAAATCTGAGGGAAGACCCAAATGCTGAAATACTGGCCTCACCTTTTTGGGTGTCGGAATACCAAGAGAATTTATCCCATATCGCTTTCCCACATTATGATGGACCGTCATCTAGACGGACTCTTATAGAAAACTAAGATGATAGGGCTCTGCTGTGCTTGATCCCCAACGTCGATCTGGATTAATTGATCCTCAGTGGGTGGTTTACGTTGTTCGAAGCGAAGTTCCTAGTTAGTATCCATCTTTTGTGCCCAAGGCTCAGTCTCAGGGGTCTCGGTGAAGTCATCATCGTCCTCTGAGAACTCAGCGGTCACCATATTGGAAGATAGAGTTACTTGATGGACAGGACCTATGCTGGTGTTTGAATCCCATGATGAAGAGTCAGAAGAATTATATCGTTCTTCTTTATCAGACTCAGAAACATCTGGAGTTGAGATTGGCGAAGTGTAGCCTAACCCATGCTTTGTTTTATTATAGTATTACATCAACTTTCCATTCGAGGCGGGTGTGCAAATAGGAATTCGCCTACCTTTACCACCATTGAGGGCAGATTTGAAATTATAGTCTATTTTTCGAATGATGTCTTTGGATTGCTGACTGTAATGACTTAGTTGAAGTCGCCTACTATCGTCATTTTTAGAATCACTATCAAAAGTAACTTTTTATTTAGTCCTTTACTGAAAAGGATATGTTGCTCATCTTTCTTCCGGGAGGGAATTATGAAGAACAAATTTTGCACAGATTTTAATGATACCTCAGTTTGGACGGGTTGAATTTCCCCCAAGGTAAGAGGTTCAAAATTGTCTAAAATTTCTATGTAACACTGTGTATAATAATTGACATCAATATACTGAAAAGAGGTCCCACTTTATTGATATTTGCTTCAGCATTTATAATAACATTTTTAACATGGCTGATGACTTGCTGAGGTTAATTACAAGAGGAGGAGAAGTAGGAGACTTGTTACGATAAAGGTCGATAATAAGAGGCTCAGAAGAGGTGAGCTCCATGTGCTTCGTCTTTTCGGCCGGAGGAAGCTTGGTAGAAGGTGAGAGATTGATGGTCAGTGTCTGAGAAGACGAGGGACGAGAAGTGTGTCCCTTGATTGGAATCACAAGGACCTCATATGGATTGTTCTTTCGGTCTTCTTCAGTGTCCATAGCCAGTACGACTTTTATGAACTCTTCTTTATATATTTTGGAGTCTATATAATATGCTTCGATGCCTTGGAAGGGATTAAGGTCAGCCACTTCATTCCGGACTTCTCCGTTGTCATCAACATATTTGAAGCATTGATGGAGAGTTGATGGCATAATGTTATGTTCATGCAACCACGGTCTTCCTAACAATACATTATAGGAAACGTGATTGTCAATCACATAGAATGTGACTTTTGTGCAGAGATTGCCGATTTAGACCTTTAGGTAGATTTTCCCTAATGGTTCGCTTCTTCCAGAATTGAATCCAAGAATAGTTGTAACTGGTGTAGAGAAGTTATGGACTGGATCCTCAGCGCATCCAATAAAGTTTTTGGCAAAATGCCGAGTGCAGATCCAGGGTCGACCAGAATGTGATCGACCTTCATTGTGTCGACATACCCTGTAAAGTACAGAGGTCAGTCATGTCGATTGTCTTCCCGTAACATATCATCCTGAGTGAAGGTGATATTGGAAATCAGTTCCATCATACTATAACAATAAGAGCATGCTACTGGTTCCTCGTTTGGTTTCTTGAGATATGCCACAAACGTCAGCTTGCATTAGTGCCTCACTTAATATTTCTCGAGTTTCCCTCAAGAGACGCAGGAGTTCAAAAATCGATAATCTTGCTGGAGTATTGGCTAATTGAGCCAATATGGCAAAATTATACGGCTTTTTGAGTCCTTGTAATACAGTTTTCTTTAAAATTTTATCAAAGCGAGCCGACTGCTTGCCTTTGTCAGCTGTTGTCGGCTTGGGATAGACAGGTTCCGCTTAAGGTGATAATGCCGAAGGAACATTGGAGACATGAAGAGAAGGTGCCGGAGGGGCATTCGAGACAAAAGGAGGAGTGGCAACATTCTCTTGTCCTTCTGGACAATCTCTGAGATAGAGCCTCCCAGATCTGGTACCAGTCATAACTTCTTCTTTCGAGACTGGTGTGGAAGAACCATATTACATTCTTTCATTCGTATCTTGATCCTGGAAGATTTCTTTTGGATGATGAATGATCTGTCCAGAATCCCAGGCCGATACAGGACTGGTTGTCCTGAAGACGTAGAAAAAGAGGTATCGGAGACCCTTTTCCATTATTTAAGCCAGGGGCTTTCTGAAAATCATACCTTACAATTAATCCTAACAACTGGAGAGATAGATAGATGGAGCAGATAGAAGAACTGGCCTACCTCCAGCAACAACAGAACTGATCGCTGCATTCGGTCAGCAACCCTGCTTACCTCATTGCACTTGCTACCAATTGTAGCTAGTAGATAATGGTTTAATGCCACGACGATCTATATGCGAAATGATAATGCAGTCCCTGGGACGTTTTGTGGACACATATAAAAAAAAAATACTGTCTTTTCTTTTATTGGCGCAAGGCACCACAAATCGAGTACGCCTGAGAGATCCTGTGCTGAGGATCCCCGAGTACAAAAAAGAATTCTGGGGAATGGGACGATGGAGATCGAGCGGCAGTTGCTCCTTTACTCTATTGACACTCCAATTACAAAAGTGGGATAAAATCTAAGAAAATTGCTAACTCTCGGCTCACTGGCAAGAAGTGCAGCAATTTGGCTCTTGAAAATGCTCTCTATTCTCTTGTTTTGAAGAGGGGTGAGGCCCCCCTTTTATAGTCATTCTCGAGCTGGAATGATGTTATGCGCCCACAAGAGAAAACACGCTGGTTCTTATATGCGCGTATAGTCCTGCTTTGGGCGCATAGGATGTAGGCGTATACAAGCTGCAAGATCGTGGGTTGGTCGTGGTGTTGACGTGGCCGCATGCTTCAGTGCACGACTTCTCGTGGAGACTGACGTGGCCATGCGCTTCGGTACACGTTTTGATCATGGCTTTGACTGAGTCAGGCTTGGGCGCATAGCCATGTCTCAGGCTATGCGCCCTCCTTTCGGAGGAGCTAGTCTTAGGCGCATGAAGCTACACTGACTGGACGCATGGAGCTACACAGACTGGGCGCATGGAGCTTCATTGAGTGGGCGCATAGAGTTACACTGACTGGTCGCATGGAGCTTCACTTGTCTTGGGCGCATGGAGCTATATTTGCTAAAAATAATTCATACTTCTACATGACCCCCTTCAAAGTTTTTGACACTTGAACAAGTTCGAAATACTTTGAAAGAAGCATGGATCGTCTTCTTGCGAGGCAATGGGCACATAGCACGGCTCTCTCCTTTGGGCGCATAGTATTTGGCCAGCCTGTCAGGAAGATACGAATGTTGAGATTTTCCTCGAAATTCGAACTGACAGATTCATTGGAACATAATTTGAAGTGGTCCATCCTTTATGCACCGTCCACGTCAGCAAGATACACTCGTATAGTATGCAGAGAGCTGGTCCTTCATGTGGGCGCATAGGCTGCAGTGGGCGCATACACCACAATGGGCGTATACAGTATATGGGCGCATAGGAAGTGGCCCATGCCTATAAATAGACCCTGGGAGAGAGAAAATTCATTATTTCTTTCTCTTTGAATTTTTTAGAAAACTCTTCGTCTTCTTCCTTTGAGAATCATGTCTCCCAAGGCCGCCAAGAGATCCGCGAAGGGCAAAGGGGCTGCGTCGAGTGGCTCTCCTCCTGCGACAGAGTCCTCGGCAGTCCTAGACCCGATTTTGGGTGAGGGCATGCTTCAAAAAAATGAAGTCTCGAGCATTAATTTGCGACGCTCGGACTTCTCTTCTGCTTGGGCGCTTGCGTCTAGGGCAACATACTTTCTATGAGCGTTACTATGCACCCACAGAAGTCATGCACCAACACCATGGTGTGCTATGCGCCCACGTGTTGCCATGTTTATGCGCCCTTTAAGCTGTGGCACGTTATACGCCCACTAGCTGTCCGTGTGTTTATGTGCCCACATATCTTGTTTTGGGCGCATATCCATTTGGGCGCATAGAAACCTTTCAGAACAGTTTTTCCTGCAGTTTTTTCCAAGTCTGACTGTCTTTCTGTCTTTGGCTCTTGCAGCATCCATGCCGATGGCTGAGACTGTGGTGAAGGAGGAGATGGTGTCTCCTTTCATAAAACAAGAGTCACCGTTTGTCAAGAAAAAGGTGGTGCCAAAGATTAAGGAAGAAGAAGAGCCGGTGCCTATCGGGAAGGGAATTACTCCCAAGAGTGAAGCTGCTGTAAAGGAGGAGCACCAGCCTGAGAGTAGTAGGACTGGGGGTTCTGACCTTCCTGCTGCAGCCGAGGGCCTTGATCAAATGGATCCCTCATATGCGAAATGGTTGAGGGAATGGTATATGCCTCGCCACAGCTAGGAACCACGGGTTTCTATAAATGTTCGTATTTGTCTTTGGTATTTCTGTCTGTTTTTAGCTTTATGTTTTACTTCTTCTGGGCATCAGATGTAATCCTCTACTTCTTGCCTGGGCGAAGAGATCAAGAACTTTTTGTTTTGCTCATAAGATGTAGTCCTGTGAATGTAACTGATTTTGAATAAACAGAATACATTCACTCCACTCTTTGCTTATGATATCAGTGGTGCTTGTATTAGAGAGCCAAATACCTCATTTGTGTAAAGGGTATCCCACTGAGGGTTCCTCTTCTCTTTTTTTGTTTGGATCTATTGCCCTTTTGTGCATCCAAAAATACGAGCAAATAGATTGGAATGATACTTTCGTGGACCTATTGCCCTTTGACACACCGGTGGTGTGGATAATAAATTTGAAAAAAAACCTAACAGAGGTAATATGGTCGTGATAGGTTTTGTCATCTTGACACCATATCTTTTATCCCAGATTAGGTATAGGTGTCGAGTCGGGAGACTATCGGTATCAAAGGTGAATATGGATGTGATACATGATAATCAGGAGCTCTTTTGCCCTTGAGAGCATAGCCGGGTATGAGTAGCGGGCCAACACTCTGAGAAAAGTTCTGAACGACCTGGAGGGTCAAGTGGCCAGGTTCCGGGATGCCAAACGGCGGAGCCCGACGTCACTATTCTGCACAGAGGACGAGGTTTTGATGATAGCTCTTACGGAGGAGAAGGCTACCTTTTGGACAAAGAAGGACACCCTCGTTCAGGAGATTGGCGAGCTGGCTGACCAGTACAGGCAATTCAACGCTTCAAGTGAGGCACGTGCTGCCTCGAAGAACAGGCTGGCTATGTAGATCACTGAGAAGCACAATCATATTACGCAGATCAGGAACGAGATCGCCCAGTTGGAAGCTGACTTGAGGGCGACGACATCTGAATAGGAGGATTATTTGTCCCAAGCTGCCATGACTGCCATCGCTTCTGTCCATCTACAAGAGCAGCTGGTGAGGTTGGAGGGGGAGCATCATAGTCTGATCCTCTTTGAAGATGAAGCCGCTCGCCAAGAAGAGGCACGATGCCGAGCTACTGTAAAATTTGAAGCCAAGATTGTTGCTCTGAGGGATAGCATAAACCGTCTGTGTATCCCGTAGATTTTTGTAATTCTTTTTTCTTTTTTGGCCGTCACGGCTCTTGTACCTTCTTTTCTGTCTTTTGGTAGACGTTTAAGTACTGAATAAAGAATCTTTTCAGAAATGAATATAGTTTTGTGAAATATCGATGCTAGAGGTAATGTGGACGTAGCAAGGATATTTCTGATGGGTATTCCGCTGGAGCAACTTTATGTGGACCTATTATCCATTTTATATTCGAGTGATTCGAATATAGATAATAAGTTGAATGAAGCTTCTAATAGAGGTAATATGAACGTAATAGCAAAGGATGTTCTATATCTGACCAGAGGTAATATGGATGTGGAAAGATATATAACATTAGGGAGGAGTGGATAGTTCAGAGGTAATGTGGACATGACTATCTTTGATGAATGCTTTGCTCAGAGGTTATGTGGACGTGGCAAAACTTTTAATCATTCCGCTGGGGAAATAATTATCGAAAAACAATTCAGAGGTAATAGGGACATGATTTGTTTTCGTCAAACCGAGTTTGGACAGAGTCAAAAACGGAAATGATTCCACTGGGAAAATATTTAGAGGACCTATTATCCAGGATGTATTCAAGACTCTTGAAATACGAATAATAGTTAGATATTTTTTTTGGAATCATATAAATATCGTACTGTACATTTACATGACTGAACATATGTGAACATTATGTAAAAGAGGTTACACATAGTACTTCTTCAGGAACTTGCCGTTGATAGGCATCATAAGCAAGTCACCGTCAGGCTTGGTCAGCCGGTACGTACCGGCAGAATTCACCGACTCTATGACGAAAGGACCTTCCCATTTAAGCTGGAATTTCTTTTTTGTTTTGTGCGTCATGACCATCGGTCTTCTTACTGCTAGGACCAGATCACCGACTTGGAAGATCCTTTCCTTCAACTTTTTGTTGAAAGCTCTGGAAAGGTGTGCTTGGTATAGCTCAATACGCTGTTGAGCTAATAGGCATTTTTCGTCTAGCGCTTCGAGCTCTTGGAGTCACAGACGGTAGCCCTCTTCAGTAGTCAGCTCGCTGGCTAGGGCTACCCGAAGGGAAGGAATCTGGATTTCTGGGGGAAGAACTGCTTCGCTCCTATAAACCAGAGAGAATGGCGTACTGCCTGTTGGAGTCTGGACCGTTGTGCGATAGGCCCATAGACATTCATCGAGCTTCTCGTTTCAATCGCGCTTGTTTGAAGACACAAACTTCTTAAGAAGTTTTATGATGATTTTGTTGAAGGCTTCTGTTAGCCCGTTAGCCGCTGGATTGTAGACAGTAGAGGCTACGTTCTGGATTCGATTCTTGTCGCAGAACCGATAGAATGCATGGCTTGCAAACTGTGGACCATTATCGTAGATGATCCGGCGAGGTAGGCCGAAGTGGTGGATGACGTGATATTTGATAAAACTGATCACGTTTGACGTCTTCACTTCGGTGAGCGATATAGCTTCTGCCCATTTGGAGAAGTAGTCAGTTATAGCTAGGATGAACCGATGTCCTTTGGAGGATGGTAGGCTGATTGGTCCTATGACATCCATGCCCCAGGCTTCAAATAGCCAAGATGCTGCCGTCGGATGTAGAAAGTCCGAAGGTTGATGAATGAAATCAGCATGGAACTGGCAAGCTCTATACTTCTTTGTATATTCAACATCATCCGTTATCATTGTGGGCCAGTAATAACCCATTCGTTTGAGGCGGTCTTATAATTTAGGGCCTGGTTGATGTGCACCACAAACTCCATCGTGAGCCTCCCGTAGTGCATGCTTGGCTTCTGTGTCTGATAAGCATCATAACAGTAGCCCATCATAAGAGCGTCGGTACAACATCTTGGTAGCTGTGTCGTAGTAAAATCTGAGGGATCGTCTTTGGATGGATACTGCCTCCTTCGGGTCCTCGGGGAGGATTCCATAGACAGCATAGTCTATGAAGGAAAATCTGCAGTCTTTAGTATCGATGTTTGTTTTCGCTGCATAACTGTGATGAATATGCAAGGCATCTTTCACACATAATAGTTCTCAACCAGATACTGTGATCGACTACTGATTATTGGTAGGAACGGTCAAGGAAGCAGTGAGACCGGCTAGAGCATCTGCTTCTATATTCTGTAGTCGAGGTACGTGCTCGATGAAGAATCTCGTAAAAGTAGACGCCAGCTCGATTGTTGCTTTGTGGTAGGGGATGAGATCTTCGTGGCGAACTCCATAATCCCCTCGGACCTGACTAACTATTAGCTTGGAATCGCCGTAAGCCTCTAGATAGTCAACTTCTAGTTGTTTTGCCAGTTGTAGGCCGATTAATAGGGCATTATATTCGGCCACGTTGTTCGTGCATGGTTCCATGAGAGAATATGAACACTGTATAACCAGATGATCAGGTGACATGAGCACGACACCTACACCAGCCATAATATTCCCTTTGGGTCCTGTTCTTGATGCGCCGTCGAAGAACATTCACCAAATGGAGATTTCTTCAGTTGCAGCATTAGACTCCACCACTTCATCGAAGATTTCGTCGTAGAATTTGGACGACTCTGGTACCGGGCGAGCTGCTAGGAAATCAGCTAATGCTTGACCTTTTACTGCCTTCTAAGGAACGAAGATCATATCGTACGAAGTCAACAGCATTGCCCATGTAGCTAAATGGGAATTAAGAGAGCCCGGTTTAGTCATGACTATTTTAAGAGGGTTGACTTTAGATATAATGTGGATAGTCTGCCCAGACACATAGTGGCGCATCTTCTGGATGGCAAATACTAGTGCGAGGCATTCCTTCCCCACCTGTGTGTACTTGTGCTCGGCACCCACCATTGTGCAGCTGAGGTAGTAAATTGCATGTTCATGGCCGCCTTCGTTCTTCTGAGCTAAGAGGGCGCCAAGAGAATGATCCATAGCGCGGACATATAGTAAGAAGGGGTTTCCATTATTGGAGCAACTAATACTGGAGGGCTTATAAGATACGTCTTGATGTCGTCGAATATGCGTTGACATTGTTCAGTCCAGACGAAAGATACGCCTTTCTTCATGAGTTTAGTGAATGGTTGACACCTTCCAGAGAGGTTCGAGATGAATCGTCTGATGTAGGCTAGCCTTCCTTGTAGTCCACGTAGCTCTTTGAGGTTTCTTGGAAGATGCATGTCAAAAATAGCCTTCACTTTCTTCGGGTCCAGATGTATACCCTTTGAAGTGAAGACGAAACCAAGGAACTTGCCGCTGGAGACTCCCAAAAAAGACTTGGTTGGATTCATCTTGAGTTGGTGTGCACGCATTAGTTCGAACACCGTTCTCAAGTCTTGGAGGTGGTTTCCTTTGAGACGGCTTTTGACTGCGATATCGTCTACGTAGCACTCCACGATTTTGTACAAATGGTCACAAAAAATTATGTTCATGGCTCGCTGGTATGTTGCCCCTGCATTCTTCAATCCGAAGGGCATCACCGTATAGCAGTATACCCCCAACGGTGTTCGAAAAGATGTGTGCTTCTCGTCGTCGGGGAACATCTTGATCTGGTTGTAGCCAGAGACCCATCATGAAGGACATTCGCTCGAAGCCGCAAGTATTGTCGATCATTACATCAGTGATCGTTAGGGGGAACTCATCTTTCGGGCATACAGAGTTCAAATCACGGTAGTCGATACAGACTCGAACTTTACCGTTCTTTTTCATGACCGAAATAATGTTGGCAACCCAATCTGGGTGTTGTTCCTCACGAATGAATCCACTGGCAATGAGCTTCTTGACTTCATTCTCGATAGCTTCTATGACGTCTGGTCGGAATTGTCGTTGTTGCTGCTTCACTGGCTTAGCTTTAGACGAGATGTTAAGGCGATGCATGGCGACTTTAGGGTCCAAGCCTGGCATGTCTTCATAGCTCCATGCGAAGACGTCGATGTATTCTCTTATAAGCTGTATAAGAGATTGGCGTTCATCGCCAGATAGGCTTTTGCTGATGAAGATAGGTTTAAAGGATGCTTCATCTCCTAGATTGACTTGGATGACCTCTTCTTCGGTAGGTAATTCCCGTTGTTCGAAGTGCAGCTCCCACCTGGTGTCCATCTTTCGAGCCTATTATTCGAGTTCGATTGATTGGACATCGTCTATAATTTGGTCGGCATAAACCATATTGACGGACAGAGTTGCTTTGAACATATCGCCGATGCTGGAGTCTGAGTCCCAGAGGGAGGAATCAGAAGAATGAGAACAACGATCTGCTTCATCATTTAATCTTTTGGGAGTTGTTGGAGGAGAGACGTAGCCTAAACCAACACTGCTTCGTTGTTAGTAGTTCTCAGGTTTGCCGGGGGAGCAATGTGTCGTATTGGCAACCGTCGTCCTCGGCCGTAATTTAGCCCTTTGTCACTTTTGATGTCATATCCTATATTCTGGATGATGTTCTTGGCCTGCCAACTATACCGAAAAAGTTGCATTTTCTCGGAGTTATAGTCAGCTTATGTGTTGTGCTTGGGAGATGTAGAGTCTAGAACGAACTTTCTCTCGCCAATTATACGATCGAAGATGATTAGCTCTTCATCTATCTTTCTGGCTGGAACGATGAAGTAGAGGATATCTTCAGGGTAAACTTTTTCCCGCAGATGAGGTGTTGTTACCGACATACAGAGGTGTGGTCCTATGCCGTTCTCTAGAGCGTATATCGTATCTATGTAGTGGTTTACGGATTGATAGACATCAGAGTAATTCAAAGATAAACCTTTACTAAGGAAATACGCAAGTTCTTCTTCAGGGATAATATCATCCACCGAAGGTAAATTATTATGAGTATTGATATACTCATTGAGAGGATCATCATCTGGAAGAGGAGCCACAGTCTTGGCCGAGTTCACCACGTAGGGTAACTCTTCAGGATTGAGGGGACGGGCATCAGTAGGTTCCTCCCGGGGTGTCTTGTTGAGAGTGATAGTCAGTGGCTTGACCTTGTTACGGTTCTTCTTTTTCACCCAGATTGTGAGAGGCTTCGGAGTACTTTTCAGAGTAGTACGTCCTTTGACTCGGATAATCAGAGGACCATCGTTGGAGGATGGACTTGCTTCAGCTTTATTATCAGCTTCATTGCCGTCATCCGTGGGGGGTTGAGACTGGTAAAGTACCGAATCTCCATAATAAGCTTCGATGTCCTTGAAAGGGTCAACATCAGCGAACTCCATCTTCACAACACCGTCACTGTTGACGTACTTGAAGCACTGGTAGAGTATGAAAGGAATGATCATGTTCTCGTGTATCTATGGACGTCCCAACAAGATGTTGTAGGATACATTAGCATCAATCACATAGCAGAAAACTTCCGTTCGGAGATCACCGATCTGACCTTTGAGAAGGATCTTGCCTAGCAGATGGCTTCGACCAGCATTAAAAGCCATGATAGTTGTGTCGGTTGCGGATAGCTTGTGCAGAGGGATTCCCAGAATTTGAAGCAAATTTCTAGGAATGAAGCTGAGGGACGATCCTAGATCGATGTGCATGCGGTCCACCTTGATCGCCCCGATATACCCTGTATAGTAAAGGGGTCTATCATGACGATTATTCTTGAGTAGCATGTCCTCCTGTGAGAAGGTGATGTTGGGCACCACTTCTATAGTACTGTGGCAGTGGGGACAGGAGACAGGATCCTCAGCGGGGGCTTTGACTTCAGCGAGGTAAGAGTCGGCGTGTAGTAATGCCTCACTTAAGGCCTTCCGTGTCTCTTTGGAGAGTCGCAATAGATCGAACAGAGACAACCTGGCAGGCGTATTGGCTAGCTAAGCCAGTATGTCAAAGTTGTAGGGCCAATCCATGCCTTCGGGAGCTGGCGCCTTTAAAGATTTGTCAAACCGCATCTCCTTCTGCTTGGATCTGTCCATGGTTTGAGTCCTGGACGGGCCGGCTTATGAGTTTGTGGGGGCAACAGGAGCTTGAGGAGGTACTCCTTCTTCTTGTGCAGGATCGTACGTTCGAAGATAAGTCTTCTCCGATCGCATCTCGCCTGATAGAACCTCGTAGATGGGGGAGGATACCATATGACATGGTTTAAATTTTTTGCCCTTTCTTGCTTTGGGAGGTGCTACCCCCTGAGTCACTTCTTGGACAAGGTCCGGGTGGACCCACATGATCTCACCACGTTCAGTTGTGAGTAGGACCAAGGTCGTGTTGTGAGCTAGTGGTAGGTTGACGACTTCTATCATCGCCTTGGAGATCGGGACCACGCCGTCTGGAACTTCTGTAGGAGGAAAGTTGCCAAACTGAAGAGAGATCATATTAGCAGATACGACCTTGTCTTCCGCTTCGAGGTTGATCACTTGACTGTCGATAAGCTGTTGTATCTTCTTCTTCAGGACTATGCAGTCCTTGGTAGAATGGTGTATGTACTGACGATAGAGACAATACTTGGGATCATTGAGTTGGCTCGCCTCTACAGGACGTCGTGGTTGAGGCAATGTCAGCTTATTGCCCTTTGTCAACGTATGGAAGATGGTCATGACATCGTCTTCGTCGAAGGAGAAGGTCTCCTTAGGCTTGTCGAAGGCGTCCTGAGAATTGGAAGCTCTTTTGGATGTGTCGACTTTCAGGACTTTTTTCCCTTTACCCCCACGAACAGGGATAGTTTGAGGATGCTTGTCCTTGTCTTCAGATTTAGGTGTCTTCAACCCAGTGTTCCAAGTTAGGAACGTCGTTTTCAGCAGCATCAGCTGCCCCAATGAAAGCGGGCCATGTATCATACTTATGTATACCCAGACAAAACTTTACTGTAGGAATGAAGTTGTGTCGGCAAGTATCCATAAGTTCTGAGTCTGGTATACCGAAGGGCATGTTCAGTGCTGGCCGCCTGAAGCGTTCGATGAAGGTGATGACCGACTCAGTCCTCCTTTGCTTGGTCTCGATGAGGGTGGACATACTAACATACATGCCACTCTCGTAAAACCTATTGAGGAACAACCTCTCCAAGTCTTTGAATGAATTGATACATCCGTCAGACAGACTGCAGAACCATTCGAAGGCTACCCCCTGCAAGGTGCTGATAAACAACTTCGACATGAACGGATCGTCTCTGGGCAAGTACAGAGTCTGCGTGTTGAAGTACGTCATATGTTGACGAGGAGAATTCAATCCGTCAAATGAGTTCAGCATCAGCGGCTTGTAGTTAGGAGGGCAAGTAGCATTCTCCCACTCAGAGGGGTACAGTTGAGATATCCCCATCTTCTGAAGCTCGTCTTTGTGTGAGTTGGTGTCGAGGCGAGCGACCAAGGAATTAATTGCATCCTGTTGGTAGAGTAGGTGTTGGGAAACGGCTGTTGAACGGTTGTCAGGCATTGTTGGCGAAGGGCCACCCCTGGCATTTGTAAGATTTGGAAGAGGCACAATGGAATGATACTCATTTTGTAGTGAAGGAGGGTTATTGCTGTGAGCCGGACTAGCATGGGCTGAGACGTTCTGTTGAGGTGGAGGAACAACCGCAGTAGCTTGAACTGCCATGATACTGGTAAGCATATCAGTGATCTTGGCGAATGCTATTTCGAGACCCTCTAGCCGTTTGCTAGTCTGATCACTAGCTTCTTCAGGTCTTTCTCCGTCTGCCATGTATGTAGATAGCATACGAGGATGAACAGAGGAAGCAGTACAACTGGTGCAGATACTGTCTATCTCCGAGTGGGTAAGTCCTTCATCTTCAGGTAGAGGAGGTAGATAGTCGCCATCGGATTCAGAGGGATCACCGTCCTCTGGAAGGCTACCCACAGTGTGAGTGTCATCTATTTCAGATTCTGAGGGAATGCTACCCCCGGCTTGGGAATCTTCTTCGTCCATACGGAATCTCGTCTTTGATCGAGTGCCCATATAGACTCCTCCGGATGTGACAGCCTATTGGCCATCTGTTGGTAGACTTCTCCTTCTTCTTCTCGCAGAGCTAAGAGAGAAAGTTGGGTTCGTAGTCCACCGTCTTTGATTGGGGCTTTCGTAAGGGGGACCCCACGAAGCCATGTTAGATGAAATACATAGTGGCTTCTCGTCGTGAGAGAAGTGCAGTCGTCAAAACACGGACTTTCTCTGAGGCGCTTTTGTTGTTTTGGAGCAACAACAGTTGATAACAATACTGGTGCACGTAAGTGCACTATGAATTGTTATGTTCTTCCTCGCCTTACGCTTTTGATTTATTATGTTGCGCAAGTTAGCGGAAGGGAGTTTTGCTTTACAACCCATATTGCATGCATCGCCGAGCTTTGTATGCGGGTTCATAAGGAGAGTAGGTGCATCCAGACTTAGTTCATGTGCAGGGGAAACCCCCACACCTAAGTTCTGTGATGTCCTTGAAGACAGCCCCGTGCTATACGCGTTGGGGCCTGTCTTTTTGTTGTGGGCGCATAGGCCTTGGAGACTGGCCTTGGGCGCATGCTCCTTGACAGCATGTCTGAGCGTCCTTGATGTGGGCGCATAGTATGGATCCAGAGAGCCTGGGTGCATAGCTTTGGGCGCATGGCTCTGGATTCCTAGCATGTTGAAGATAGAAGTATTCTGGTTGGGGCTATGCGCCCAAACACTCCTTTGGGCGCATGGCCTTGGGCGCATGCCTGGTGGAGCAACGTTGTTTTCTTCCAGTTTGGCCTCCTTCGTTTGTGAGCCTCGTCGGGTCCGGCCAGAGTATCGCACACCCCGATTCTTGGCATCGTAGTATTTTTCTTTGCCAAGTCTCGGGTGTTGAACATCCTGTTGTTGGTTGTGCAGGAAAGAAGTCACTGTGCTAGTAGAGCCCTGAACGGTGTGAGCCTTCTCCATTTGGAGAACTTCTGTGGCAGAGTCCTCCAGCTGCATATCTGCTATGACACTAGCAGGATATGTATAGCGAGCCTTCGAAAGCCAAGTCTTGCGAGACTTGTTTGGCTTTGCTGATTTTGAAGGAGTAGAGCCGTCCCTCGAGTGCATCTCTTCGAATGCCTGCTGATCGAACTTTACGATCAGCATCTTCTGAGTACTCCCTACTTTGTCGGAATTGGATTGCGTCAGTACCTTCTCGTCAGACGAAAAGGTAGTCCCCAGTAGAGTCGCTATTTTTGTGGACATACACAAAAGAAGAAGAAGAAAACGCTGTCTTTTCTTTTATTGGCACAAGGCACCACAAATCGAGTACGCCTGAGAGATCCTGTGCTGAGGATCCCGGAGTACAAAAAAGAATTCTGGGGAATATGATGATGGAGATCGAGCGACAGTTTCTCCTTTACTCCGTTGACACTTCGATTGCAAAAGTGGAAGAAAACCTAAGAAAATTGCTAACTCTCGGCTCACTGGCAAGAAGTGCAGCAATTTGGCTCTTGAAAATGCTCTTCGTTCTCTTGTTTTGAAGAGGGGTAAGGACCCCTTTTATAGTCATTCTCGAGCTGGAATGATGTTATGCGCCCATAAGAGGAAACACGCTGGTTCTTATGTGGGCGCATAGTCCTGCTTTGGGCGCATAAGGTGTAGGCGCATACAGGCTGCGAGATCATGGGTTGGTCGTAGTATTGACGTGGCCGCATGCTTCGGTGCACGACTGCTCGTGGAGACTGACGTGGCCATGCGCTTCGGTGAACATTTTGATCATGGCTTTGAGTGAGTCAGACTTGGGCGCATAGCCATGTCTCTGGCTATGCGCCCTCCTTTCGGAGGAGCTAGTCTTGGGCGCATGGAGCTACACTGACTGGGCTCATGGAGCTACACTAACTGGGCGCATGGAGCTTCATTGAGTGGGCGCATAGAGTTATACTGACTGGGCACATGGAGCTTCACATGTCTTGGGCGCATGGAGCTATATTTGCTAAAATTTTTTCATGCTTCTACACGGACGACGTGAGTGAGAGCCCAGACCATTGCGGCTTTAGAGACTTCTCTCTCGGCTTTAACGGCGACAAAAATATTCTCCGAGAGGCTTTCCTTTCTGCTTTACTGTGGTTATATCCCATCTTTATTATCAGTTCACAGGACTGCTGACTGTACCGATGGAATTCTGGCTGGTACTTGATTTCCAGCTTTGGTACTACCGTCTTGGAAGAGGAAGGTGAAGCCGCCGTTGGAAAAAATGTAGCATCCAAAGGTAGAAGATAACCACCCAATGATGTCATGTGACATGACTTATACTTGGCTGCCTTTCTTAACTTGGTAGAAGAAGCAGATGTCTTTAGTTCAAAATCAGCAACCAAGTCAGGGTGAATCCACATGATTTCCCTATTGTCGGTTGATAGAGGTACAAGACCGTCGCTTCGTGCTGGCGGAAGGTTGACGATCTACAAGGTAGTCTTTGGAATGGGAACAACACCATCTTGAACTAGTTGAGCAGGAAAGTCACTGAACTGTAGAGAGACGATATTGGCAGTCACCATCTTTTCATCTTGTTAATAAGTGATTGCCTTGGCATTGATCAGCTCTTGGATCTACCCTTTGAGTACGTAGCACGTCCTGGTTGGATGCCCCAAGAACTTGTGATACAAATAATATTTGGGATTGTCAGTTTTACCTACTTCATCTGGCCGTTTAGCTTCAAGCAGTTGAAGTTTGTTACTCTTGATTAAACAATCAAATATGCTCATAATATCATCTTCGTTAAAGGAATATTCCTCCTTGGTATGTGGTGCTCTCTGTGGAGGTGTCGTCGTTGTAGGTATTGACTGACCCACATTGATAGCTAAGGCTTCCTTACTTTTGTGGTTCTTTTGATGACCACCGCTATTAGAAGTAGAATGCTCATCTTTGTCAACATTAGGCATCTGGATGCCTAGCTGTTTAAACATGTCGGCACTGTCTTCAGCTGTCTTGACACTTTGTATGAAGGATGCCCTATCTTAGAATTGTGGGGGTCCGGTCCACATGCTAACTATAGGTAACAAGTTTGATTTGTATGTATCTATAGTCAATGCATCTAGAGTACCCAAGGGCATTTTGAGTACTTCACGACGGAAGCGCTCTATGAAATGTTCAGCAGTTTCAATAGGCCTTTGTTTGATCTTGATAACGGCCGACATGGTCATGTCGTTTGTTTCCTCATAAAACCGTTCCAGAAACATTTGTTTCAGTGGTGCAAAAGATGTTATACAGTCACCTGGCAAGCTATGATACCAGTCATAGGCAACGCCTACCAAACACTCGACGAACACTCTAGTTAGTAGTGAATCATTTTGTTGAAGCTGGTCGGTCACCACCTCAAAGTGAATTAGATATTGACTTGAAAATGAACTGCCGTCAAATAGCGTTATGGTTGCCGGCTTGTACTTAGGTGGAAATGGAACCTCCTTCCACTCTAAAGGATAGGTTGTTTGATCCCTAACTTCTGTAGACCATGCTTTTGCTTAGAAGCTTCAAACTGATTTCGTAGAAGCTTGACTGCCTCAAGAGGATCTTCTGATGCCTAAGGAGTGGCAGACTGGTTTGATGTGTTAGGAGGTGGAACCACATGATAAGCACCACCCCCAGCACCACACCGACTCGGAGTAGCCTGAGCTGGTATGGTAGCGTTGGCAGGTGCAGATGCTGCTATCTGTTCTTGGGTTGGAATTAGATTCGCAACCGGTGGAACAATATGTCGTGCTACAATCACGGCATACATACTTGTAACCATTTCAGCCATGGTTTTCAAATTGGCCTCTAAGGCAGCGATCCATTGTTCCTGGCTGGCGAAGCTGAAAGCATCTTGTTCCTCATTAATGACATAGGCAGTCACTTCTCTAGCCACCGAAGATGAACGGGTGGATAAGATAGTCCGATTAGTGTCTTCACTATTGGCATCGAAATCAGGTAGAGAGTTGCCCCCAAGATGAGAAGTGGGAAGATTCCTTTGACCAAGGATTTCTTGGTTTCTTGATATTGTATTCTGGTATACACCCTCGTCGGAGTCACGGATTCGATAAACATATTGTTGACTAGGGTTGCTGGATGCATTACGTCTTGGACGTTTTCCATCCCCAGTACTACGAGATGTCATGTTGACTAAAGCATACAACAATTCATCTTCGTCTACCATAATTAGTTCAGTTGTTCGAGTGTAATACAAATGGTCAAAGACAAATCATTTGGCTGATTGACAGCAGTACTTAATCACTATCTCATGGTGCTGATTACAATGATGTTTCGGATATATAGTTACCGGTGTGTGAGATGGTCCTACAATCTTTCGCTTTTGTACAAGAATCTCGCGAAGATCGATCACACCAACAGGATAAGGAGAAGGCAGAGGCACATATTCTTTGATTATGTTAGGAACATGGTTCTTTTTCTTGAGTTTTCGTGTTCCATAACAGAGAAGTGCCGAGTTCATTATCATAAGTGAAAGAATTCTTGATTTTAGAAGCTTTCACTGTGCGCATATTGGTAGTTGGCGCAGATTGCGTTTGGTGCACTATATGGCTTGATGAAATATGTTATGTTCTGCATTTGTTAAGATAAGTGTCCATGTCATTATCATGCACCACTTGTCTGTCAGTTTGAGATACACTCAATCTTTCTTATTTTGTTCTTATTATGCACAAGGTAGGGAGATTCTGACTATGGCCTGATTGGCATTGGCCATTTGATGTAGGGTAGGCAAGATGCCCTGTTGCCTTGAGCATACTGTCCCAACGTGTTTGGCACGACGTTGATGGGCAGCAGGAAGTGCACTTTGAGTAGAATCCACTTTCTTGGAAGTAAAATTCTTGTTCGAGAGTGCTCTAGCATTGATTGGCGCAGAGGCAGAATTAGATGGATTTTTCACCGAGTTCAGGACTAGAAAAGAATAGGGAGTAGCCATAGGGCATTTTCCCTTGCCTTGTGCAGAGGCAGTATTCTCCACCAAGTTTAGAGTTGGGGAGGAGTAAGGGATGGCCATATGGCACTTTCCTTTACTTGGCGCAGAAATCGAGTTTAGCGTGCATTCCACCAAGTTTAGAACTGAGGAAGGGCGTTTTCCTTTGTTTAGTGCATGAACAGTGTTTGGTGCGCCTTCCACCAAGTTTTGTGTTAGGGAAGGGCATTTTCCCATGCTTAGCGCAGGAACAACGTTTGGTGCGTGTCACGCCCCAAAACCAGAATACTAGCAAGTAGGGACGGACCTGGCCAGCTACTTATACCAAAGTACTCCAGTACTCTGAAATAACGTATAAACTGTATAGATGGAGGTTACTACTAAAAACCAACAGTCAAACCTAGGTCACATGGTCCTAGATAACTCAATCACAGTCAAGCAAATAATGTACAAGGATATGATCATCAGGCATATAAGACAGTAAAATGTCCCAAACTATAACATATAGATGATCATGAAGCTAGTAATACAAAGTGAAGAACTAGCAAGACTAAGTAATACATGATCAGCTCTAGCTGCAGTCTAGAAATATACAGACCATGTCTAGGCCAGTAGGCCAAAAGTCAAGTCCAAAACACGAGCTAAACATGTGCTCGGTGGCTAAATGTCTCAAAAGAATCTGTACAGAAAAGAGTGGGTAAGAAAAAGAACACCCACTCAAGCCCCCTGGTGCTCTGGGTTGTCACCATCGAGTGGAAAGTCCGGAAGATCCTCGGGCTCCTCAACTAAATCTGGTCAATACAAAACCAGTGGGGTCAGACCCCCAATAGAAAGTACCACAAAGGAAGCCAAACTATGAACTAAAACTAGCATGCAATCATAGCAATCCTAAAGTAAAACAGTAAACGCAGGACAAGAATAATGTAAAGGTACCACAGGAATATGAAAGAAAACTATAAATATGTAAGGAAACAACATGTGAACATGTGAATATAAAGGGTATATAGCATGTTATGAACCGAGCATGTGGGACAAGTGGTAAGGACAAGCATGGAAGACATGCAGTAAAACCAAGACTTTAGTAGAAATGATAGCATGTGAGAAAATAACAGGAAGCTAGGTACTGGAATAAGATAAACTGGAACAAGACTAGACTAGACTAAACAGGAATGAACTCCATCCATCAATCACAGCCAAACATTGAGTATGGCTTGATACTTTAGCTAACTAGGGTTGTAACAATCCTAATTACTAACATATGCAAGTTTGAAAAATCTGATCCAGTTACCTGCCCTGCAGACTATCCGATTGATCCAAGCCAAAAGAAAAACAAGTATAGCAGACACATCGCAGTAAGATACGCGTGTCCTAAGGAAGTGCCCCACTCGACGGTGTGCTGAAAGAGTGCTCATCATGACAGATAGCTCCAAATCCCTAGTAGATATATATAAGACCGGGAAACAAGGGGTGCAGGTAACCAGAAAAGTCTCACCTCCCAATGATCTAGATAATCAAGCTAGTTATATAGTTCCTAACATTTTGATTTAGGATACTGGATATGGCATTTCGCAGAATCCGTCCTAAACATGAGACAAGCAAGATTGTGTACTACAATAAGCCACAATAAGACATGATAATATCAAGACAAGAGTGCGCTACGACGAGCCACTATCAAGAAGCTAGACATGTACTGGAAATAAGAGTACGCCATGACTATAGAAGCATGAAAAATCTCAACTGACAATATTCCTCCACCACAGTGCAAATAACACAAACTGTGCAGACAGTGTTAAAAAGACAAAACAAAAGATATGGAAGAAAGTTCTTTTATTATCATGTTTACAAAGGTCTAGTACAGATTCATCAAGGCTACATATAAAGGACCAACCCTATTCTTCTACAAAGAATCGATTACAGATTCAGCAAAGCTTAAAGGAATCTACAAGGGGTTCAGTCTTCGTCAAAGCGCAGCCCGCTTCTTCGTGGGACACATACTGGAAGATTGATCTCCATTGAAGCATATACTGACTTTCTTATGGGCGCAACCCTCCAATAGCGCATCAGCTACTCAGCTGAAGCAACCAACTTCCTGAAGCAGCCACTAGCCCAGGTTTCCAAATGGTGCAGTAGGTCACATACCCTAGAATGAGCAGGGCAGAGCACAACCTGTGGCTCTTCGGGTTAGCCATCCACCCACAAGCTAGGCCGTCAGGACCTCGAAGACCTCCAAGGCATCGCCCAGGTTAGAACTCCTCATGAGAAGCGTTCCAGCACTTTCTAAGGCTCATCAACAATTCTTCTACGAAGGCATAGCCCCTTTGAACGAAGGAGTCCTCAACCAAAATTCGACTTAGGCAAGGCCAACCGCCGCTCGAAGCTAAGTCTGGATCCAGCATGGTGTTGAAGGATAAGAAAAAGAAGAAGACGTGGCTCTTCAGAAGAAACTTCCTCTTTATATAGGGTGGGAGTGGTCCTAAATGTAGGCCACATGGCCGACGTTCAAAGTTCCCACATTAATGTGATGAACCTAGGACTCAGTGAACCTTATTAAATAAAGTTCATTCGACTAAGTCCTAGACTATCCTAGGACCCCTTGAAATTCCCTAAGTAACTGTGGCAATTAAGAGGGAGTCGTTCATTAAGGAGCAGTCATTCATTGCTCTTTAAAAGAAGACTTCAAAGGCAATGCCTTCAATCCAGAGGCGCAGCTACATTCCTGCACCAACCTCAGGCGCAGACTGGTGATGTTTTCACCCCACCTCAACTCTAACGGTGCAGCACTCTGCTCCGACCCAGAAGCTCAATTACCTTTCGTCAGAGACTTGGGAGATACCATTGCATCCAACACAAGTCCGTCTGCCACTCCAAAAGTACAGTAACCTCGTCAACCTGAAGCACAAGCCTACTCGTCGTCCTAAAGCACAGTGACTTTGTCGCTCCAAACACAGCCTTCTCGTCGCTCATATGCACAGAGGCTAAGTCATCTTTGAAGCATAGTCCACTCATCGCCTGAAAGCACAGAGGCTCCATTGTTTCCAGAAGAATGGTACTCGTCGCCCCAGAAGCGAAGCAGTACTTAGACCTTGCTAGAGGCGCTGGAAGCATGGTCCCACCCAGTCGGTTTGCTTAAACCGACTCTCTCAAAGATAAGATTGGGGCTAATCATGATTGATATCTTATCAAATTGATTTAAATCTTAGAAGAGGATCAATCATAATCCAAATCTGAGATGAAATCCCAAGATTTACTCGGCTGCATCCGAACAGGCAAATCGGTACACGCCATGTGTCTCCTCTTTTGGTTATTTTGATAACCACCAGAGATCTCGATTGAGGGGAATCTCAATATCCGCCACGTGTAGCGCCACAAAAACCTACACTGTGCAATGACAGCAGATTCCTTTATATCTCAAAACCAAAATGCACATCACATATGTGCTCTCTTTCCCTATAAATAGAAGGAGTTTTCCTTCAACAAAGGAGAGACCACCGAATATCAAACCTCCAGCTCCAGGCATCCTCTTGATCGGCTAACCTAGAGTTCCATCAAAGGCATCAAAAAGTCAGAGCAAGTTCAACCCGTCGTCAGATCGTCAACGGAGTAAAGGAGCCGTTGTAGTGCTCGATCTCCACTGTCACACTTTCACAGAAACTCTTTCCCTTGTACTTAGAATATCCTATTTAAGACTTCCTTCTCTGTACACAGGTCTTCCCCTTATACTTAGAATATCTTGTTTAGGACTTCCTTCTCTGTACATAGGTCTTTTTACGTTCAATAAACAAAAAGTTCATTCAATCTTTTGTGACGTTGAACAATGACAGGCCACTATCAAGCAAGCTAGGAAAAGACATGTATAAGAGTGCACTACGATGGGTCACTATCAAGGAACTAGACATGTAAGGAAATCAAGAGTGTGCCATAACAGGCCACTATCTAGAAGCTAGATATGAACATCTACCGGGTCCAACCAAGCATGACAAGGCAACATAGTAGACTGACATAGCATGTACATTAGAGCAATATGTTAGAAAAATTCATGAATTTAAATCAAAATCAGAAAGTATACCACTTGGGTAATGGAACGGAATTCCGATGGTACAAATCGGTACACAGTCGTTATGCCGATTTTTTTTCACAGCAACTTTTCAAGCTAAAATGAGGGCTCACAATCAGAATTCCGGTGGTACACACCAGTACACCGTCGGTATGCCGATTATCATCACAACAACTTTTCAAGCTAAAATGAGGGCTCATAATCAAAACTCCGGTGGTACATACCGTACACCGTCGATATGCCGATTATCGTCGAGAAACAATACTAAAGGCTAGAACAAGTCCCGAGATCAAAGGCTCGTCCCGAAAGTTGCTAAAACTAGTATAACCATGAAAATAATACTAGAGGAAGGTTGTACATAGCATGTATACTAAGTCGCATGGCAATGACCCCGATATCGTCTCCGATATGGAGTTTTCCTACTAGGAAAATAAATGAACATAGCAAATAACGAAAGCCTAGCTCAGACCAAATTTTCGAAACGAACAAAATAGCCATTTTTATGAGAGAAACATATTTAGTAAAGCTAGTTGTAGGAAATACTGGACTACCAAGGCAATGGAAAATAAAAACCATAATGAAGCAATAAGGACGTCCAGTAGTTCGTCAAGATTTACTTGCCTAATAAACCTCCAAGCCTGTACTTCAAATATACCACTAAGAGGGGTTCAGAAACCACACTCTGAGGTCTCGAGACCAACCTCCAAGCTCTCGAGGAACACAGAGTGGAAACGAGAAGGAATGAAAGGTGGAGCGAGAAAATAAAAAGAGAAATCAAAAAGAAATCGAGTCATATATATATAATGGGTGAATTAATTATGACCGTCCGATCGCGATCCGTGACTCGATCAGAATTAATATCGACTGTTCAGAAAAAAACCAAGAAACCAATAGATAATAGAATGTATCAACACTATTCATCAAAATATCTAAATACTATTTATGAAAATATCTAAACAAAATATCTTGAATAAAAATATCTCTAGAGTGGAAAATTTGCCCGGATGGCATTCCGTCGGTATAGATCGGTATTGCCGGCAGTATGTCGATTACACAGAAAAGTCTCTAAAACCAAGTTATCTTCCGGTTCTCCAAAATCCAAGAAAATGCAGAATATGGTATAAAATACATATCTGTATACAAATACAAATACTGTGAAACGAGTCTCACAACTTTCCCCTTCTTAGAAAAATTTTGTCCTCGAAATTTCCTAAAGGAAATCAAAAGTAAGCAAGAAATCCAAGAAAACATGCTATCAGGATCAAGATAGGAAACTCATAAATCATGAAATCCAACTAGAGTAATGTACAAGAAATGTAAAAGCAGATTAATCACAAAGAAACAACAACATCACGAATTCCTACAATCACACTCAAACAAAAGGTAGAACATAGATATATGAATAAGTACCTCACGAGTCAAACAGATACGGGTAACGAGCTCGGATATCATCCTCGCGCTCCTAAGTCGACTGTCCGGTGAGTGATGATCCCAAGAAACACAAACTAATAGGATAGTCCGGTTCTTGAGAATCTTCTCCCTCCGGTCTAAAATGGATACGGGCCTCTCCTCATACGATAGGTCGGTACCAATGACCAGCTCGGAATGATCTAGGATATGGCTTGAATCTGGAACATACAGATGAAACTGAGATACGTGAAACACGTCATATACCTCGCATAGCAACGGAGGAAGAAAAAGACGTTATGAAACATCTCCTACTTTCTCGAGAATATCGAACGGTCCAATAAATCTAGGACTAAGCTTTCCCCGTACGCCAAACCTGATGAGACCACGGGTAGGAAAAATCCATAAAAATACGTGATTATCGATAGAGAACTCAAGATAACGTCGATGCTGGTCTGCCCAGTGATGCTGCCGATCCTGAGCTACTCTAAGATGCTCTCTAACCTACCTGACTACTCTAACTGACTGAGCAATCATCTCTGGACCAAGCTTCTGCCTCTATCCAATGTCATCCCAAGGTAGGGGTGACCTACATCTCCTACCATACAAGCCTCGAAAGGTGCCATCTGAACGCTCACCTGGAAGCTGTTGTTGTAAGAGAACTCCACCAAATACAAGTGATCCTCCCAAGAACCACTAAAGTCAAGAGTGCACGATCGAAGCATATCCTCCAAAGAACTACTGAAGTCGTGTCACGACCCGCACCCTAGAGTAAGGGCACGAGACGTGGGTACGTCCAGCCTACGCCGCAGTGTCAGCGGTAGAACGCTGTCCTAGATCAAATATCTAACAATATAAAGGTACCTGTATAGTATATACACTCCGAATGGAGGTGACATAGCAAATACAGTCTCAATCACATCTAAGGTAGAGCGTGATAAAAGATAGATAAAACATGAAATCCATAAAGAGATACCGCAAATAGAAGTCTAAGTGTCTAAGATACACAAACCCAGAAAAATATCTCAAATTTCAAATATAGTAATCCATAAAGTAAATACAACTCCAGACAACTGAAATAACTATCTATACAACCTCTACTGTGTCTCCTCTAGGCTAGCAGTGAACCTCTAGGCTATCTGTAAAATTTATCAACAGGTCCAGTCAGGACAGGAGCGAGCACAATACATCTCAACAGATTATAGCAGGTTAGAAAATATAAACATGCAGTAGAGTAAGATACAGGAAACTGAAAGGAAGTACATGATGTAAAAGAAGGAGAACTGTAAGTAAATAGCTACTGTATATAGAGAACTAATAGTGGCTAGTGATGTAGAGTACAGGATAACACATGTGAACAGGACAGATTAGTACATGATCTACACTAAGGAGTTTCACATGATCTACACTACTATGGAATTTGTTCACATGACTACTAGCACTCCCCCATTTTCCTCAATCAATACACAAGGATCTATGCAGGTTATGTTATTATACATGATATCACATGAAGACCCATGAAAGGGTACACATGATAGTATACATGAGGGCTCCGTGAACATGAGAGTACATGATTCACAAGAGTGTACATGTATGGTGAAAGCACAGGAGTACATGATGAAAGTGAAATGCACATAACACAATGTACCCGATGCTTCCGAGGGGGATAACATCGCATGAAGAGATCCATATAGTACTAATCCGTGATAATGTCGTGACAGCATCAAGTAAAGTAATCTAAACCAGGAATATAATTCTAAGCAGGATATGAAATGATCAGAGAATGTACTCGCCTGATAACCTGAACAGCTGATAGGTATAGGGGTCCAACTGAAGCTACAGAGTCCTATTTAAAGCAACACAGGTTACAAGGTGTTCAAGTTGTAATAAATGAATCTCTACAAGAAATCTATATTATCATAGGTTCTTCTAAGTCAAAACAACTCTATGTCAACCCCGGTCAACAATGTAGTCAAACTAGGTCAAGTGTTGACTTACAGTTGACTTTTGGTCAACTGGTCAACTTTGGTCAAACAGGGTCAGTTCTAGTCTAATTATTAAAGATATAAAGTGTACTTCGTAATTCGTACGTCGAAACTTACGACACGCAATCGAGATAAGATGATCAACGGTAAAGTTTATAATCTTATTATAGTGATCCACGTGTCCATCTTGTCAATTTCAGCGATGTGAGATCACTGGAATTGACTGATCTCAGTTTCGTTGTACTAATCTCGAAATACGAACATTATAAGAATTAATTATTAATTAATTATAAAAAGGTTAGACTCAGAGAAATTATCAACAAATATTGTCGGATGATAAAATAAACATCGCCAACGTGTCCAGAATGGTCAAATTAGCTAGGATAGCCTATCCATCGGTCCAATTTGGACACAAGGGCAAAAAGGTAATTTCGGGTTAAAACGGTATCCGTGTCGAAGTCGTTTTGCACCGAAAAATGTGCAAGAAAATAAGTCTACAAAACATAACAAATTATATGTCCAGGAAACCAGAATGACGATACGAACCCAACGGTATATCCATAATTGGATTCCGTTGACCCGATCTCAATTTTGTCCGTTGACCAGAACTTGGAATTTCGATTTGCACGGAAATGCGTGCCGGAGCCAATATTCTCAAAACTCAGCAAACTACATGTCAACGAGTCCAGAATGATGATACAAACTCAACGGTATATCCGGAATTGGATTCCGATGAGCTGATCTCAAAATGACCCGTTGATCCGGATATTGGTATCCGACTTGCACCGAAATGCGTGCCGGATCCAATGTCTACTAAAATCTAGCAAATTATATGTCAACGAGTCCAGAATAACGATACGAACTCAATGGTATATCCGGAATTGGATTCCGATTAGCCGACGTCAAAAAGTTCCGTTGACCCGGAGTGTGGGGCCCGCTTTGCACCGAAATACGTACCAGGGCCCACGTCCTCCAAATCTAACAAATTTTATATGAAAATATGCCAGAACGATGCCACGAGTCTACTGGTGGTGTCAGAAATGAAATCTGGAGTCCCATGTTCAAAAATGGAATTTTACAAGCTGGAAATTACGAATTCGGACGGCCAACTTTGGCGTCGAATTCAAGCAATCAAACAAGCTCACAATGAAACGAAACTGGAGGGGTAGTAAGAGGGTTATACCAGCTTCGCACAGGAATGGGTAGCACGCCAAATGGAGCTGCGGTGGAGGAGGTACAAGCTGACGAAGTTGGCTCCGCAAAACTGTCCAAATTTTATACAATTTAAACGGTCAACTTGGTGGCCAGTTTTGATGTATCAAACGATAAAATTAACGGACGAAAATTGACAGGAGTGAAGGTGGATATACCAAGATTGTGACGGAGCGAAGAAATCGCCGATCCAACGGTCGGATTTCTCGAAACTCGTATGCGAAGTTGCCGCGATGGGGCGCCAAAACGGACTTGATTTTGCGCTCGTCACGGCGGAAATTCGTGCGAAATGCACGAACGCCTATACTTCACGCCGGAGAAGAGGTGGCGGACCCGGGGGGGTCGCCGGCGTTCGCCCACCACGGGGGAGCACAGCCACGGCGGCCACGCCGGCGGTCGCGGCGCCCGCACGCGCGGCCAAGGCCGGCAGCAAACTCGCTGCTGCTGCCGCAGCAGCTGTGCGCGGCTGTACACGGCTGCGCGTGGCCTGGCCCGGCAGACGAAGGCACGGCGGCGCACGGTGCACAGCGGCGGGGGCACGGCGGACGTGCGGTGGAGGTGGTGGTGGGCTATGGTGGTGCGGGTGGTGATGTTTAAGATGATGGAGAAGGAGGAGGGGAGGCTTGGCCTAGGTGGGTGGCGGGCCGAGCTCGGCCAGGAGGTAGCGGTGCGGCCACAGAGTGGTGGCCGGCGGCCTCGGCCAGGGAGGGCTCGGCTATGTAGGAGCTGGTGGTGGTTTATTGTGTGGGAAAATTTTTATTAGAGTTGGAGAGAGAGAGATGAGGTGTGAGTGAAAAGTTAATGAGAGAGAAAGAGAAAAATATTCCTCCTCAATTTTAGGGCCGGCCATGTGGAGTTTTGGGGTGTTGTTGGCTGCTATGGTGTTGGAGGGAAATTAATGGTGAGGATTTATTTGGAGAATCCAAAGGCCAGGATTGAATGTAGGAAATCTGGTCATTCCAAGGAATTTTTTATAAACAGAAATTTCTATTAAATATAAAAATAGATGGACAGGGATTCAATATTATTTTTTTGGGCAAGAAAAATGAGGGTGTCATGAAAGAGAGTAACATGGAGCTGGGGTTAGGTTCGGTCAAGCCGGGTTGGATCAAAATCGGACATTGCGCAATAATCGAACTAAAATAGGTGTTGATAATCATGGGTAAATAAGTAGCACGTGGGGATTCCAAAAAATGGGACACAAGTGTCGTGCGGGTAGTAGACTCAATATGGGCCATGTCCATATTTGGGGTTGACAGGTTTTGGTCGACTGGGTACCCACAAATCAAGTCGAAAAATAAATGTGACACCGTGGGGTAAAATACAATCGAGTCACGTGTCAGGAAAGTTGTGTGAACAAAATGGAGCGCAAAATGGTGTGTCTGAGTGGGACACGAAGGTCATGAGTGAAGAGCGTCTCGAGTAGATCATGCATGAGAAGTTGGTTTCAAGAAAATGACTGGTCTTGTGCTCCCAAATTAAAAGTCACGGTAACGTGCTAATAATGATCAAGGAAAAGAGTGGGAAAATTAATTAATAATCAAATGGTCTAAATCGACCCAAAGTTCTGCGAAGCAAAAAGAGTACAAGGGAACAAGTTTGGATGGGACATTATATACCAAAACGAAGGTAATTCTGTCTACTACAAAACTCATGAAGAAGATTTCCAGAGTTGAACATCCCTGACACTCCAAATATCAAAGGCACGGAAAAGTACACTTAAAGATAATTAACAGAATAATTTATTTATTGAAACTAAATCAATCATAAAATAAAATAAAATAAAAAAAATTAACCCGAAATTCAGGGTGCTCACATCCTACCCGCCTTATAAAAATTTCGTCCTCGAAATTAAAATGTTCATACTCCTTCTAGGTCAAATTACCACAATCAAAGTCTCAGAACTTAAGTAAAACATACGATTAAAAAGGGACGACATACAGGGTCATGGCATACGATGGTAGTGAAAGTCTCATCTAGGTATACTAGTCATGCTAACCGAAACGGTCATAGGTATCAAAACACACAAGCAATCTAGGGTGCTAAACTAGAAAAGATACAGAAATAATAAATCATCAAAACTGTAAGACAGTCTACTATCCTACATGAAAACAGGTACTCATCAAAAAAATAAAAATAAAGATAACTACCAATTATCTATAAAGGGTACTATTCAAGAAAAAAAATCACAATCAAAAGTTAAAGAATGAAAGTCAATTGCATTGAAATCAAATCACAATATATTTATATATATAGCGTTAGAGAAGGAAAAGCTAGAATTATGTAAAGGTTATGTGGTTCATGGGTGTATGGGTGTATGTGGACATGTTCATATGGTTAGATAGTAGGCATGTGTATAGGAGGATTTGGGTTTCAAGACAATAGCTATCAAGTTACACTACTCATGGCATATTGGTTAAACAATCTACAATACACAACCCATTTGCTCATAACATGCATGGCTAACCATATATATATATATATATATATATATATATATATATATATATATAAAGAGGTAGAGATTTAGTTATGTATCTATATACATTGAACATAACGTAGAGAGGAAGGGCTAGGTTTACATGGCAGCGTATACTAAGTTAGGGTGTGTGTGTCCTTGTACAGGGTTATAGCTTAGTATTGAAAGGTTAAATCCAGTTTTAGTTCAGCATTTACATACAAGAATCTGAAATAAGCTAACATTTAAACCAGTGTAATATTAACATAATGCAGTTTCAGATTTTAAGGGATTTGAAACATCACAACTAACTCAATGCTTCCAATACATCCTAACATGATAGAGAAGAAACCCTAACATACTATCCATACATTTAGCTATGCATACAGTTCAATATTACATATTAAATCTGAAATTGAACTAAACATTGGAAATCAATGTGAAAATGTTAACATGTATTTAGTTTTAGGATTTGGAGAAATTTGAACATCAACCAACCCAATGTTTATCACAACCTAACATGTAAGAATATGAAACCTAAATTTATATCCCTACATACCAAAATGTATATAGCTCAAAATATTACATTTTAAAAAAATAAAATAGCAAATTGAACTAACATTTGGAATCCAGTATTAAGGGTTAATATGCACACAGTCTTAGATTTGACAATTTCAAACACAAAACTCAACTAAATTTTTTTTGAATTAAAATCCTATGTATAACATACATGTGCAGCGATGTAAACATAACTAATAACATGAAATTTATATTTACATTACGAGTTTAAGATGGAAGAAACAGAGAACCAGAAATATTAGGATTTTGACAATTTAAACATCAACAACATATTAATATGTATTTAGATAGGTTGGAAATCAAAGTGTAGCATGCATACGTATCAGGCAAGTGTCTGTGTCCACTATATATATTCTCATGTCCCAATATAAAAATATCAAATTCTATATCAAGACCAACATTTAGATTCCTACCAAGATTGCAAAGTAGGTGACTGGTGTAATCAAGACAATTTTATTATTATTATTATTTAATACAAGAATAATAGCAAGAAAAAAATAACGATAAAATCTGTTTTGCTTATCTGTTTAAAGAAGGAACCATTTTGAAACCCAGAGCTATAATATCAAATACAAGATAAGGTCTAGCAAAATCATCGATTCATTGTATTATGAAGAAACTCATAGCAAAAGGTTACACAAGGTTTATAAAAGCAGCTAAAGCTACTCCTAAGTTAAATAATGAGAAGCAAAACAAAACAAAACAAACAATAATTCTTTTTTTTTTTAGAATGACTGAAACAAAAGTAGAGGAAACAAGTTCAAGAACATTTAAGGTACAATCTGATAATCATATGCGTCTATCCAAAATCATGGTACTCTAAATCCTCGTCATACTAGTAAGCAAGGCTACGATAATCATAAAGTCCTCGACTTAGGCACATACCTCTAGAATCGTGGTATTTAACATTTTCGCGATGCCGCTAGCTTGGCTGCAAAAACCTTAAATTCCCACACCCGAGAAATATATCCAAAATCAGACTATATGTCCTCACCATGCTGGCTAATGTGACTATAGAAGACTAGATACCAAAACTTAGATGACCTAGCCCATATAATTTTATATTGACAAAAATTAAATTAAATCAACAATGTATACCCAAAAATCAAATTTATCAACGAACATCAAGATTCAAAAATGAACAAAAATCTATCAAGTCATATAAATACAAACTCGGATGCAACAGCTAACATCAAGATTCAAAACTCAATAATCATCATCAAAATCAATAAATACAAACTCAATTCAACAATAATCCATCAAAATCAAGTTCAACAACAGAAAGTAAAGATAAATCAAATCAAGAAAAGAAGAGTTTTCAAATCGAAGTTAAAATAAGATTCTCAAGGGTCGTCCCAGGAATCACTCAAGAAATCCTAACTGTGATTAAGTACCTTCAAAAAATATCCTAATCCTACTGCAGGCTGTAGTGGTACTCTAGTTCGAATACAACTACACAAACTCGACCTGCATAGGCCACCAATAAAAATGTGTCACGACCCGCACCCTAGAGTAAGGGCACGAGACGTGGGTACGTCCAGCCTACGCCGCAGTGTCGGCGGTAGAACGCTGTCCTAGGTCAAACATGTAACAATATAAAGGTACCTGTACAGTATATACACTCCGAATGGAGGTGACATAGCAAATACAGTCTCAATCACATCGAAGGTAGAGCATGATAAAAGATAGATAAAACATAAAATCCACAAAGAGATACCACAGATAGAAGTCTAAGTGTCTAAGATACACAAACCCAGAAAAACATCTCAAATCTCAAATACAGTAATCTATAAAGTAAATACAACTCCAGACAACTGAAATAACTATCTATACAACCTCTACTGTGTCTTCTCTAGGCTAGCAGGCAACCTCCAGGCTATCTGTAAAATTTGTCAACAGGTCCAGTCAGGACAGGAGCGAGCACAATACATCTCAACAGATCATAGCAGGTTAGAAAATATAAACATACAGTAGAGTAAGATACAGGAAACTGAAAGGAAGTACATGATGTAAAAGAAGGAGAACTGTAAATAAATAGCTACTGTATATAGAGAACTAATAGTGGCTAGTGATGTAGAGTACAGGATAGCACATGTGAACAGGACAGATTAGTACATGATCTACACTAAGGAGTTTCACATGATCTACACTACTATGGAATTTGTTCACATGACTACTAGCACTCCTCCGTTTTCCCCAATTAATACGCAAGGATCTAAGCAGGTTATGTTATTATACATGATATCACATGACGGCCCATAAAAGGGTGCACATGATAGTATACATGAGGGCTCCGTGAACATGAGAGTACATGATTCACAAGAGTGTACATATATGGTGAAAGCACAGGAGTACATAATGAAAGTAAAACGCACATGACAGAATGTACCCCATGCTCCCGAGGGGGATAACATCGAATGAAGAGATCCATATAGAACAAATCCGTGATAATGTCGTGACAGCATCAAGTAAAGTAATCTAAAGCAGGAATATAATTCTAAGTAGGATATGAAATGATCAGAGAATTTACTTGCCTGATAACCTGAATAGCTGATAGGTATAGGGGTCCAACTGAAGCCACAGAGTCCTATTTAAAGCAAAATAGGCTACAAGGTGTTCAAGTTGTAATAAATGAATCTCTACAAGCAATCTATATTATCCTAGGTTCTTATAAGTCAAAACAACTCTAGGTCAACCCCGGTCAACAATCTAGTCAAACTAGGTCAAGTATTGACTTACAGTTAACTTTTGGTCAACTGGTCAACTCTGGTCAAACAGGGTCAATTCTAGTCTAATTATTAAAGATATAAAGTGTACTTCGTTATTCGTACGTCGAAACTTACGACACTCAATCGAGATAAGATGATCAACGATAAAGTTGATAATCTTATTATAGTGATCCACGTGTCCATCTTGTCAATTTCGGCGATGTGAGATCACTGGAATTGACTGATCTCAGTTTCGTTGAACTAATCCCGAAATACGAACATTATAAGAATTAATTATTAATTAATTATAAAAAGGTTAGACTCAGAGAAATTATCAACAAACATTATCGGATGATGAAATAAACATCGCCAACGTGTCCAGAATGGTCAAATTAGTTAGGATAGCCTACCCATCGGTCCAATTTGGACACAAAGGCAAAAAGGTAATTTCGTGTCAAAACAGTATCCGTGTCGGAGCCGTTTTGTACCGAAAAACGTGCAAGAAAACAAGTCTACAAAACATAACAAATTATATGTCCACGAAACCAGAATGACGATACGAACCCAACGATATATCCAGAATTGGATTCCATTGACCCGATCTCAATTTGGTCCGTTGACCAGAACTTAGAATTCCGGTTTGCACAGAAATGCATGCCAGAGCCAATGTTCTCAAAACTCAGCAAACTATATGTCAATGAGTCCATAATGACGATACGAACTCAACGGTATATCCGGAATTGGATTTCGATGAGCCGATCTCAAAATGACCTGTTGACCCAGATATTGGTATCCGACTTGCACCGAAATACGTGCCAGATCCAATGTCCACTAAAACCTACCAAATTATATGTCAACGAGTCCAGAATGACAATACGAACTCAACGGTATATCTGGAATTGGATTCTGATGAGCCGGCGTCAAAAAGTTCCGTTGACCCGGACTGTGGGGCCCGCTTTGTACCGAAATACGTGTCAGGGCCCACGTCCTCCAAATCTAACAAATTTTATATGAAAACATGCCAGAACGACGCCACGAGTCTACTGGTGGTTTCATAAATGAAATCTGGAGTCCCGTGTTCAAAAATGGAATTTTATAAGTTGGAAATTACGAATTCGGACGACCAACTTTGGCGTCAAATTCAACCAATCAAACAAGCTCACAATGAAACAAAACTGGAGGGGTAGTAAGAGCGTTATACCAGCTTCGCATAGGAACTGGTAGCACGCCAAATGGAGCTGCGGTGGAGGAGGTACAAGCTGACGAAGTTGGCTACGCAAAACTGTCCAAATTTTATACAATTTAAACGGTCAACTTGGTGGCCGATTTTGATGTATCAAACGATAAAATTAACGGACAAGAATTGACAGGAGTGAAGGTGGATATATCAAGATTGTGATGGTGCAAAGAAATTACCGATCCAACGGTCGTATTTCTCGAAAATCGCATGCGAAGTTGCTACGACGGGGTGCCAAAACGGACTTGATTTCTTGCGCGTCACGGCTGGAATTCGTGCAAAATGCACGAATCGCCTATACGTCGCGCCGGAGAAGAGGTGGCAGACCCAGTGGGGTCGCCGGCGTTCGCCCACCGCGGGGGAGCACAGCCACGGCGGCCACGCCGGCGGTGGCAGCGTCCGCACGCGCGGCCAAGGCCGGCAGCAAACTCGCTGCTGCTGTCGCAGCAGCTGTGCGCGGCTGTGCGTGGCCTGGCCCGGCCGGAGAAGGCGCGGCAGCGTACGGTGCACAGCGGCGGGGGCACGGCGGACGTGCGGTGGAGGTGGTGGTGGGCTATGGTGGTACGGGTGGTGATGGTTTAGATGATGGAGAAGGAGGAGGGGAGGCCTGGCCTAGGTGGGTTGCCGACCGAGCTCAGCCAGGAGGTGGCGGTGCGGCCACGGAGTGGTGGCCGGCGGCCTCGGCCAGGGAGGGCTCGGCTATGTAGGAGCTGGTGGTGGTTTATTATGTGGGAAAATTTTTATTAGAGTTGGAGAGAGAGAGAGATGAGGTGTGAGTGAATAGTAAATGAGAGAGAGAGAGAAAAATATTTCTCCTCAATTTTAGGGCCAACCATGTGGAGTTTTGGGGTGTTGTTGGCTGCTATGGTATTGGAAGGAAATTAATGGTGAGGATTTATTTGGAGAATCCAAAGGCTAGGATTGAATGTAGGAAATCTGGTCATTCCAAGGAATTTTTTATAAACAGAAATTTCTATTAAATATAAAAATAGATGGACAGGGTATTCAATATTATTTTTTTGGGCAAAGAAAATGAGGGTGTCATGATAGAGAGTAACATGGAGCTGGGGTTAGGTTCAGTCAAGCCGGGTTGGATCAAAATCGGATATTGCACAATAATCGAATTAAAATAGGTATTGATAATCATGGATAAATAAGTAGCACGTGGGGATTCCAATAAATAGGACACAAGTGTCGTGCGGGTAGTAGACTCAATGTTGGTCATGTCCTTATTTGGGGTTGACAGGTTTTGGTCGACAGGGTACCCACAAATCAAGTCGGAAAATAAATGTGACACCATGGGATAAAATAAAATCGGGTCACGTGTCAGGAAAGTTGTATGAACAAAATGGAGCACAAAATGGTGTGTCTGAGTGGGACACGAAGGTCATGAGTGAAGAGCGTCTCGAGTTGATCATACATGAGAAGTTGGTTTCAAGGAAATGACTGGTCTTGTGCTCCCAGATTTAAAGTCACGATAACGTGCTAATAATGATCAAGGAAAAGAGTGGGAAAATTAATTAATAATCAAATGGTCTAAATCGACCCGAAGTTCTGCGAAGCAAAAAGAGTACAAAGGAACAAGTTTGGATGGGACATTATATACCAAAATGAAGGTAATCCTGTCCACTACAAACTCATGAAGAAGGTTTCCAGAGTTGAACATCCCTGACACTCCAAATATCAAAGGCACGAAAAAATACACTTAAAGATAATTAACAGAATAATTTATTTATTGAAACTAAATCAATCAAAAAAAAATCAACCCGAAATTCAGGGTGCTCACAAGTCAAGAATACACGATCGAGGCCTAAGATACCGGATTTGGATTTATTACCAATCTAAAGAGTTACAGGTAGTGCTGTGAGGCTCGCGTAGGAGCTGCATCCCGTTCTGCTCAATAACTGCTTTATTAGCCATATTGGAGTGGGGCTGCAGCACACTTGACTAGGAAGTGGTTTGCTCTATCAAGGAGGGGAGCTGAACTTTTATAAGCTGCGCTTCTGTCACCTGCGTACTTCGAATGAGTAGACAGCTTTTTATGTAATCATGAAGAATCTATAATAGACCTTTGTAATCACGATTTTAATAAAGTTTTTTCCCTTTATGCACTGCCTTCTCTTGTGATCTGAGTTCGGATGTGCACAACAACCTGGTGTCTTCTGTGCTTCTGCGAAGTGTGTGAAGCGACTTGATGTCTCTTGTGCTTTTGTTGATGTTGCACTATTTTTTCATGCTTCTACAAGACCCCCTTCAAAGTTTTCAAACTTGGACAAGTTTGGAATACTTAAAACAGAAGCATGAAATGACACGTAGTATAGAAAGTTTGCAGCGTGTTCCTAATAGGCTGTCAAGCATTTAGTAGCTGTCAACATTAATGTTTTGAGCTGTTATTTCATATTAAATGATAATTACCCCTCGTGTTTAGGAAAATATTCATCATGATTTCGTTTTATCTTTACGCTTTTGAAGCATTTTTTCCCTTATTGAGAGTCTTTTAACCTTATCTGCTGACGCGTGGCTTTGTCCTATATGTAGGAGTTTGTTAAAGAGAGAAAGACATCCTCCCTCTGTTATTTCTCTCAAACTTTTTCAGAGCGAGAATTCCTTTTTCTTCCCCCAAATAAAAACCCAAGTTTTTTTTATAGCCCCCAAAAATTCGAGAGCTCCTAGAGTTCCCAAGGCCGGTAAGGTGGGTGCGGCAAGCACGAACAAGGCTAAGGGGAAGCGGTCGGCGATAGAGGCTGTCGATGATGATGATTCTCCGGTCGTTGATGTCAGCACGCCCGTAGACATGCGATCGGCTGTTGCGAGTAGGTGTTTGATTTGAAATCATCGATGCTTAGCTCAGTCTGCTGATACGCATGAGCGCTACTTCTCGGAGTAGTGTCTTGAAGATGTATTAAATCTTCCCCCGCTGATGCGCATGGGTACTAGTTCTCCGGAGTAGTGACTGTAAGATGCGCTAAAGCTCTATCTTCCGAGTCAGTTTATGTGGCAGTTCGGTTACAGCTAGAGACCCTGTATGGGTTACGAGGATAGCCTGCTGGATGGCACTCATGCATCGTATTATTATAATGCCGGGTGTATTGGGGCAAGTTTTATGATCCCCATAATCTGAGGGAAGACCCACATCTTGTACTCAACCGTGAAGTTTCACCGATTGGCGAACAACTGCTCGTCGGGCTAGGATCCAGAACGGAGTCTAATTAAGGGGATGAAGTTGGAGGAATCAGTCGGTCCTCGCGTGCCTATGAGAGCTTGCATTATCGGGTGGCAGGACCTCGGATGGGTCCAGTGCCTCCCGGAAAGAAAAAGAAGACGCGACGCCCTTGAATACCCCATCGAAACGTCAGGCCTCCCTGGAGGCGAGTTCACCACCTGCCAAGAGATTCAAGCGGACCGTACATAAGCATAGAGGATCTATGCGACGGTCTTCACCATGGAAGAAGATGCAAACCGCTGAGCTTTCTTCACAAGTACACACCAGTCTTTTTACCCAAGTTTCATATCGGGCCTTCTACTTATTGTTGTTTTATTTGTATAGGCAAAGAGACAGTCAGGGCTGTCAGAGAGAGGGAGAGACGCCCGATCGCGAGCCCGATATTATCGGAGAACTTTCTGAGGGGCCTCTTACTATGGTGCCCATTCGGGTGTCGCCGTATTCGAAGGTTAGAGTTACCACCCCTGTACCGATCGGAGGTCCTCATTTGAGGAGGAAGAAGGAGTCACCTCTGTCGCAGGGCCCTCGAATGTCGAGGTGCCTACGATCACGTGGACTGAGAAGGCTAGTGTCCCAGAGGAGAACCTGACGTCTGCAGCTACTGAGGTTGCTGACTCGGAAGAAGTTTTTCCTCCTGCTCCTTTTGACTATGAAACTCACGATTTTTTAGAGTTGATGGCTTCATATCAGAAAAAGACTTCTATGGGGCCGACTACGGATGAGCTTGTCGTGATACCCTGGGTTAGTCTTACGGGGACCAAGGGCGTAGCCCGAGAACCCGTATCCGAGATGGGCCGAACGGTCAAGGATACTGAAGGCACTTTCCGAGATTCCTTTACCGAACCTCCTTCCCATACTGATGAAATGGCTGAAGTGACCATCAAAGTTCAGGGAAGTGAGGAGGATAAGATAACTAATGAAGTGTTGGCCGAAGTTGCCATTGGAGAGTTAGCCGTTGTGGCCATTAAAATACCGGCTGAGGGGGCCATTGAAAGTTTGGTCCAGGAGGCCCTTGTGACGGCGACCGAGGAGGTCATTGAAGAGTTGGCCGATCCGGTCATGGAAATGGCGGTCGAGGAGGCCATTGAAGAGCTGGCCGATGCGGCCATCGAAACGACAGCCGATGAGGCCATTGAAGAGCCGGTCATCGAAGAGTCATTCGAGGAGACCGCTAAAGCACCAGTTGAAGAGATCGCTGAAGAACTGGTCGAGGCAGCTACTGAATAGCCGGTTGATACGGCCATCGAAGAGCCGATCGAGGAGACCACTGACGAGCCGGTCGAAGTGATCACTGAAGAATCGATCGAAGAGACCGCTAAGAACCGGTCGAGGCATCCACTGAAGAGCTGATCGAGGTAGCCATTGAAGAGCCGTCTAGAGAAGCTGTTGATAAGTTGGCCGAACAAGCCATCGGAGATTGGGCTGATAAGCCAGCTGCTGAAGTAGTCAATGCACCTTTGGCGGTTGGAAAAATAGGAGTTCGCTCTGGGATGGAGGGGCCTTATCCTCTGGGAGTTCCCGACCCAACATATGTCCCATAAGGAGCCACACACGGGGCTCCTTCTGAGATAGTGGTACAGGAGTTGGATCAAACAGCGCCTAAGGCTGGTACTGCTATTCTTTTGGCGGCCTCGTCCTTGGGTATGGGTGTTTCTGCCCCGGCAACTGCTTCTAGTTCTATAGTGCCTACGACTATGATTGCTCTTACTGCGGCTATGGTTCGCGGCAGCAAAGTTCCCAAACCAGCTCTATAGCTGGCCTTCAGCTGCGCGTATTACCATCAACGCATGCTTTCGGTCAGCTATTAGCATAGCACGTTGGTCGTATGAGGCGTGTGTTGCCTTGGATTTCTTCGTACTACCCCTAGAAGGTGTGTAGTACTTAGAGTCCAACATGGCCTTACCCAAAGGGTAGGCAATTTTGCTAAAGACAAAAGTTCCTTCTTGCACAGCGACCTTCATGTGCGGGCAGGGTACTGCGCCCTTCTTATTGTTGGACCGTTGAATACCTCTAGAGGGGGGTGAACAGAGTGTGTCCTTGTGCAGCAAAAATAATCACCAAAAAATTACCAGATTATAAACTAAGGCAGATATAAAAGACAGTAAATTAAATGCACCAATCAAGAGATAGAAGATCAAACTCAGTAAACACCGCGATATATACTGGTTTCCCTCTAAGAGGACTAATCCAGTCGCGAGTACTCTTGCCCGCTTTTAATCTAATATTCACAAGCTAGATGAGAGCTTGCCGTCTCTTTACAACACCGTGCCTTGGCGACGAGCGCACGATCGACTCCAACAAACTTGAACACGAAAATTGGAACATTTTCTAAATTGCGACCTCTTTATAACTCTTTGAACCAAAGACTCTAAATCGAACAGAATGTTGGCTTTGGCTAAGAGTGGTATAGGCAAGATTTGAAAGCTTTAGAGCGTTGAAAAAACACTTTAGAAGAGATAGAGAGAAGAATGAATGAGTGATTAGAAATATGAAAAACCTTCTCTATTTATAGTGTTTTTTCTGACCGAACGCGGGCTGAGTTTGGGCTGATTTCGGATGCTAGGATCTCGCATTCGAATGTTGCACGCAAATTTGGAGGGAACATAATTTCAAAATTCATCGGCCGAACTCGGTTCGAACTCGGACCAAACTCGGTCAGAGTTCTGACTGAATTCTGTTGAGTCAGAATGGAATTTGTATAGGCCAAATTATATATGTTTGGGCTCTTTGGATATGTGGGGTTCTTTTGAGATAGATAGGTAGACTTTTTAGTTTTGTGGACTGAGGAAAACCTAAGCCAGTAATATCCCGAACGATCTTACATTCTATATTTCCTAGACTCAAAAAAAGTAAAAATACACAAGAAAATATAAAATGACTCGGTTTGGATTCCGATACAAACTTGTCTGGATGATGATGCGACGTTCCTTGTAGATGTAGGATATAAGCTAGTACGTTCTTCGGTAATGATTTTAGTAACCTGTAACATCTGTAGCAGTTCGTATATTTTGCGTATCGACTTAGGTTATCATTGATTATCAAAATCAGGTGTGACTATATTAGGCAATTGGCCAACAATCTCCCATATTTGGATAATTGACAAACTTGAGTCTACACCAAAATATAACTAATATGTAACTTTGAAATAATATACCTGACTTGCAGAAATTTAAATTTTGGTATTGCTCTTCTCCCCTTTGGGATATACGCAAAATGTATAGCTCCCCCATAATATATGAAGCCAACAATTGAACGCAGACAAAGAAACAGATAGAGTAATATCCATGCTAAACAAGTCATAATTCAGTAGAACTAGCAGCAGTGTAAATAAACTAAAACTCAAATTACATGAAATACAACTGAAATCCAAATGCATAGAATCATAACTGAAAGAGTTTATGACTGCTATATAAGTCCAACTGAAAGAGTTTGGACTGCTACAAAGTGCACTAAATCATCATCAACAAGCTAAAATCATAAAACTCTAAACCAAAAGACCAAATCATATCTGAGTGTCATCAACGGCTGGAGGAACAGGCGACTAAGGATCGAAATAGGCAGTAGTCGGGTCATCAAACCTCGGTCCGTAGAAGCCATAATAACAGATAATCGAAACAGAAGCTAAAGGATGATGCGCCAAACTCCAGTGCAGATCAGCAATGCCATTTCTTAATACTTGAGCCTGAGAGGTATGGCAGAACTCAACATCAACATAGCTCTGATGACGTTGTCCCGAGAGAGTGACAAAGTCATGAAACTATTGATAGAACTGAAGATCAAATCCTGGAGCAGCAGAGGCAAGAGCTGGAGCTTCTGGATCAACATGAACATCACCAGGAGTAGCACCGTGTGGAGGTGGAGGTAAAGGATATTTCCTAGACCTAGTCAGCTCAGAAGATGACCAGAAGATAGGACAGGAATCAAGGTTGATCTCAAATCTCCTAAAAATGACTGCTAGATGCATGGGGTATAGGAGGATGCGACCTACCCTCCAACAGCTGATTATCCAAGCCATGAAGGTCTTACGGATAGAGAATGTAACTCCAAAGTGAAGGTGGTACATGGCAGACATCACGAAAAAGGTAATCTCATAAGTAGATCCATTTTTGGGAAGCAAAGCAGATTAAACGAAACGATGCAGCTCATAGAAGTGTTGATTAAGGTGCTTTGCATACAGCCTACCGCCCCGAGGGAATAGGTTAGGATGACACATTGAATCCTTAAGGGAATCAAAGGCAACTTCTACGGGAAATTGAACTCGGTTTATCTCAACTAATGCTTCGCCGTTGTCCGGCATATGGAAGTATTCATTAAGGTCAGTTGAGTTGAATTCAATCACTTTTCCACCGACACAAGAATAGATACTACCGTCGTCTTTTATTTGCATATTACAATAAAACATACTTATGGCATTATCATAAATATCACTAGAAGTTTCAAAGATATCCCTGAGACCTAAGTTTTTCAAAAGTGGAGGCGTACTCCAAAAAGATAGTAAAATTGACTGATCCCCCGGAGCAAATTTTTCGATAGTGAAAGGAGTTAAACCAAGAGTCCACTATTTCCATATATGGAAATAGGATTGCGTTATATTCCTCTTCGCCGGTAGGGCGAGTAGGACTGAACAAATTGGTGGGTTCGTATTCAGAGGTAGAAGAAGAAGCCGCGGACTTTTCTTTCCTTTTCTTGAAAAGTTTAGGAGCCATAAAATTTGAAAAGGAGAAGGATGAAAATATACCTGAAAAGAATAGCAAAAAGGAATGGAGGTCACCTTCTTGAGCCTTTTAGATCTAAGGAGAAGAGAGAAAGGAGCTACGAAAAGGTGGTAGAAGAATTTAGGTTGGAGGTTTGAGTGCTCGGATGGAGGAAAAAGAAGAAGAAGATGAGTTTATAAAGGGGGCTAGGGCCGACTGTGCTGTTCTGGAAAACTGAACTGACATTAACCGAACTCGGCTCGAACTCGGTCCGAGTTCTATCCAGTTCGGCCACTTGTTTTTCTATTTCATTTGATACATAATAAATAATAAATATACAATAACTTTTAATTCTTCAATTTTGTAATATCCATTACTTTGGGTTAGCTGTTGTCACGACCCGCTACCCAAATTGTTGGGCCAGGCCGAGTCATGCCCAGCCTACGTTGAGATAAAACGTAGTAAGCTGTTCTAAAGACAACAGGATAAGATTAAATGTGCTAACAGTTCTATAAGTGAAATAAAGTCATAAATGCTCCAAACACAAAAGTCGTCGTATAGTAAAATGTCCAAAGTACAAGTGATCTGAAATGTAAAACTGGATACATGTCCAGTTACAAAATATGTAGCCTAATACATGACTACTCTCAAAAGTCTAAAGCAAAAGATAACTAGGCGAGGTTCCCCGCAGGAACATCCTCGTAAAGCAAAGCCGGGTCCTCGGCAGTATCTCCATAGTATGTGTCGCAGAGAAACTCCTCCTCAGTAAGGACACCTACAACATTATCCTGTCAGGACGGGAGCAAGTACTAAATCTAACAAACATATAATACTGATCATGTGATAAAAAGGAAATGACATATCATGTTGGTTCAGTTTTAGGTACATTTTATCATGGCAATATATATACATTTTAAAGTTTAAAACTGTAGTAGGTGAGTGATCAGTCAATAGGTAATCAGGATGTACAGCGGTACATATCAATTTTCTGATGTGCATATACGTACACATAACGGCATCGGTGTATATCCATACACAAACGCGGGACCAGACATACGACACAGATATATATAGAATGTAACGGTGCTCGGTAAATACATACGGAGAAGGGGGTCATGATCACGTACACTACTAGCAGTTTCCCCTTAACCCGTTATTTAAGCATGTGAGAGATATGAGATACGGTATAAACATGGTAGAGACTGAAAGTAATACAACATGTTGTTGACACAAAGTCACAGTCAACCAAATATTGACTATATTGACCAAATAATACTTGTATAAATTCAATACGACACACGACGACTGCATTCAGTTCAAGACAGATGACAGCTCAGTCTTCAGCTCTCAGTGTGTTCTGGAGTCTGTATTTTATGATTTCATTGAGTCTAGATTTATGTACTCTGAGTTATGCTGAGCTCTTGGAACTTAGTATACAAGCCTACCCAAAATCCCAAGCTCCACCAAAACCAAATTGCCCACAAGTCCCTCTTAGGACCATTCTGTGCTCTGGAGACAGAGTTCGGGCCGAACTCTGCCTCCACACAGAGTTCGGGCCGAACTCTGTCCCCTAGAAATCAGGAACCCTAATTTTAGGGTTAGCTGTTTGCTAGCTGTCCAACGGCCAAATTTTTGAATTTCCTTACCCGAATTCTGGCCGAATTCTGTCCCTAAAATCAGTATAAATAGGGCATGAATTCTCTCATTTTGAATCACTCAATCTTCTCTTCTCTTCTCTCCTACAAGCTCTATAAGCCATACCCTTCCCATCTACTAGCCACAAGCCTCCTAAGTCTCGAGTGCTCAGCATCTCTCATTTAGGATTCTTGTGCAAGAGTGAAGAAATCGCTTGGACAATTCCAAGCAAATCGCCACTGCGATTCTCTGTAAGAAGTTGACGTGCTCTTCTGAAGAAAAGGCACGGGTTGTAAGCTACTATTTCACAAATAGTGGATTTAATCCTGAGCTAGAGTTCTCAGGCCTGGACTAGTCCTCCACGAGGGAAACCAGGTTAAAATTGCTGTGTTTGCGTATGCTCTCTTGTCGTTCATTTACATTCCGCATTTTACTCTGACTATTCATTGTTAGTGAAAGAGTTAATTTTTAATTGGTCATTATACATATATACTCTATTCACCCCCCCTCTAGAGTTGCCAAACTGTTCTTCAATTGGTATCAGAGCTCTGTTCTCTTTATAAGGACTAACATCCTAAGAGCTGATCCATGGCAACCACACAATCCTTGATCTCCAATCATGGTGAAGGTCAGTCCACTCATAGGCCTCCCCTATTTGATGGGACTAACTACACATATTGGAAAACAAGGATGAGTTTTTATCTGAAGTCTCTAGACTTTGACCTGTGGACTGTCGTAACTGACGGTTACAAAAAGCCCGCCAGAATAGTTGTCGATGGTGACCTCACTGAGAAGCCACACGACAAATATTCTGTCGAGGAGAAGAAACAGGCAAGTCTAGATGCTAGGGCTATTAATGCTTTATTCTGTGCTATAGACAGGAACGAGTTTAACAGGGTCTCTACATGCACCACTGCTCATGAAGTATGGAGACTTCTGGAAGTGACGCATGAAGGAACCACTCAAGTCAAGGAATCAAAGATAAGCCGTCTCACTCAAGAGTACGAAGCCTTTAAGATGAAGCCAAATGAGACGATCACTCAAATGTTTACAAGATTCCTCGACATCATCAACCCGTTATCCTCGCTCGGTAAGCAGTACTCAAACCATGAGAAGATCCGCAAGCTACTCAGAGGGTTACCAAAGATTTGGAACCCTAAGGTGACAGCCATCATAGAAGGAAATAATCTCACAAGCATGTCTATGGAGACTTTGATGGGCAAGCTCATGACTCACGAGCTTGACCTCAAGGACTTCGAAGAGCCTGCTCCGAAGACCAGGGAGATAGCACTCAAAGTCCATCGACGAAAGGTTGATCACGATGAGACTGAAGACGATATCTCAGATGATGAAGACCAAGCTCTCATGATACGTAACTTCAAGAAATTCCTTCGCTTCAATCAAAGAAAGAAGGAACCACAAGAAGACGATGAAGAAGAGCCAACTTGCTATGGTTGCAAAAAGACTGGACACGTCAGAAGAGACTGTCCGCTCTTAAAGAAGAGCAACCGGTATGAAAAGCCCTACAAGAAGAACTCATCAAAAAGATATGCCAACACAAGCACTTGGCATGAAAGCGAAGCAAGTGACTCCGAGGAAGAAAAGAACTCTCCTCAAGACAAAGCAAATGTTTGCCTCATGGCAAATTCCACCAAGGTATCAAACGAAACTTTAGATGACTTCTCTTTTGATGAACTTGGCGTTGCTTTCACCGATTTACTTGATGATCACAAAAAGATTATCGGTAAATACAAGCATGCCAAGGACAAAATCAAAAGTCTAGAAGATAAGATACAAAGAATTTCCTTGCTTCTTAATAATGTTAGAAACACATCTCCCACAAATGACACTGATGAAGTATCGAAGCTTAAATTAAGCTTACATGATGCTGAAGCACGCATTGAGCAACAAACTCAAGAAATCACTACTCTCAATACATTGCTTGCTGAAGAAAAGAGTAGACACAAGATTTCTCTGACTAAGATCTATGGCTTGAATATTAAAGTTGATGAATTACAAGCTGTTTCTAAAAGATTAGAAATCAAATTGGGAAAACAGGTGGCTAAACCTCAAACCCAATCACATGAGCACAACACCACTCATGCTAGTCAACCACGTCACCCTCATACAGCACATAACCATGCATTTATATACACAAACTTTCACAAACCACATGCACGTAAAAATACTCCTCATACTCATCATATTGCACAAAGACACAACCAATATCACTCTACACATAGACAAAGTCATCATACCATACCTCATCAACATGCCATGCCACGTAGACAAAATCATCATGTTATGCCACATAAGCAAAATCATCATATCATGCCACAACATCACACTATGCCATATAGACAATTTCAGCATGCCACTCCTCACAGTCAATATCATCATGCTATGACACACAGACATCATCATCATGCCACTCACTCTAAGCATAGTCATCATTACCATGCTAATTCTCCATATCATCCTCATCCTGTTGCTCATAGATATCATTCTCATGCTCCCAGTATAAATAAAAATGTCATCTGTACTTACTGTGGAAAACATGGACACATCTCACCACAGTGTAGAATTAGAAGACTGGTAGACAAGAAAATATATGCTTGGTTTCCAAAAACTAACTTTTCAGGACCCTCAAGAAAATGGGTACCAAAGGTCACATCTACTCTTGATGTAGGTGGACCTTTCCTCCTCAACTGAGAGTAAGTGGATTCTCGATAGTGGATGCTCGCGACATATGACGGGAGACGCAAATCTTTTTGCATCACTATCGATGAAAAGAGAAGGATACGTATCCTTCGGTAACAATCTCAAAGGGCACATAATAGGTAACGGTATCATTGGACATCCTCCTTCTCCTGTTATAAAGGATGTCTGCCTAGTGACCGAGTTAAAGCATAACCTGCTCAGCATTAGCCATCTTGCTGATCATGGATATGATATTAACTTTGGACAAAACTGTTGTTATATCTACGATAGGTCAACAGGAGACATTGCTTTTGAAGGGAAAAGAGAGGACAATATATATACTTTCTATCTCTCTACAAATACTAACCATGCAGGTAGATGTTTATATGCCCACAAAGACGAACGACTACTTTGGCACCAGCGTCTCGGTCATGCCAACATGGATGCTATATCCAGGCTTTCTACCAAGAAGCTAGTGAGAGGATTGCCTGACATTACATTCAAAAAGGACACGGTATGTGCCGAATGTGAACTAAACAAGGCAACTAAATCCTCATTTCATTCCATTAACTCTGTAAGTACTACTAGACCCTTGCAATTACTCCATATGGATTTATTTGGTCCTAGTAGAATAGCTAGCCTTGGTGGCAAACTTTATGCTTTTGTTATTATTGATGATTTTTCGAGATTTACTTGGGTTTTCTTTCTCGCTAATAAGAGCGATGCTATCTCTGTTTTCAAAGTTTTTGTAAATAAAGTTCAAAACGAAAAGGGCTACATGATTACTCGAATCCGAAGTGATCATGGAGGCGAATTCGTAAATTCAGATTTTGAAAGTTTTTGTAATGCAAATGGTTTTGATCATGAATTTTCTTGTCCTAGAACTCCTCAACAAAATGGTGTTGTGGAGCGGAAGAATAGGACTCTTGGCGATATGGCTAGAGTCATGTTGAATAAATTTTCTCTTCCGAAATATTTTTGGGCAGAGACTGTTAGTACAGCATGCCATATTTTGAATAGGGTGCTGATTCGTCCCATTACGAAGAAAACACCCTATGAGCTTTGGTTTGGGAGAACCCCCAATGTTTCTTATTTTAAAGTTTTTGGTTGTAGATGTTTTATCCTTAACACCAAAGACAACTTAGGCAAATTTGATGCCAAAGCTGACGATGGTATCTTTCTTGGGTATGCCGCCAAGAGTAAGGGATATAGAGTTTTCAATAAACGCTCACTTATTGTGGAGGAGTCAACTAATGTGACTTTTGATGAAGATAACAGTGCAGTAAGTACTCTTGACGATGATGTTGTGCCATCAACTTCCTCTACTCCAATGAATACTTCAACTGAAACTAATTCTCTGGAGGGTTTGCCTAAGAAATTCTCATTCAAACCTTCTCATCCAGAAAATTTAGTCATAGGTGAAGTTTCACGTGGAGTTACTACTAGATCATCATTAAGAGACTCTGTTGCTAGCACTGCCTTCATTTCACAAGTAGAGCCTAAAAACATTTCTGAAGCTTTTACTGATGAATGTTGGATCTCTGCTATGCAAGAAGAACTCAACCAATTTGAAAGAAGCCAAGTATGGGAACTAGTTCCTAAACCGGCCAATCATTCAATAATTGGTACCAAATGGGTGTTTAGAAACAAAGTAAATGAAGATGGTTCAGTCACACGTAACAAAGCTCGTCTAGTAGCTCAAGGATACAACCAAGAGGAAGGTATCGACTACGATGAGACATATGCTCCTGTTGCTAGACTTGAATCCATTCGGATGCTTTGTGCTTTTGCCAATCATCAGAACTTTAAATTATTTCAAATGGATGTTAAAAGTGCTTTCTTGAATGGCTTTATTAAGGAGGAAGTTTATGTCAAACAACCCCCTGGCTTTGAAAATCACAAATTTCCCGACCACGTGTTCAAGCTAAAGAAAGCGCTTTATGGCCTTAAACAAGCTCCCAGAGCTTGGTATGAAAGGCTAAGCAGCTTCCTGCTTGAGAAAGGTTTTTCTAAAGGGAAAATTGACACTACACTGTTTATCAAATCTTTCAAAGACACCATTCTATTAATTCAAATTTATGTTGATGATATTATTTTTGGATCTACTGATGAAACTCTTTGTCAAGAATTTGCCAAGTGTATGCAGACAAAATTTGAGATGAGCATGATGGGAGAGCTCAACTACTTTTTTGGCCTGCAAGTAAAGCAACTGGCAAATGGAACTTTCATCTGTCAATCGAAGTATACCAAGGACATGCTGAAGAAGTTCGACCTTGACAACGTCAAACCAATTAGCACGCCAATGGCTACTTCAACCAAACTCGAACCAGATGAGAGCGGCAAACCTGTTGATCAACGTAAGTATCGAGGTATGATAGGCAGCTTACTTTATTTAACTGCTAGTCGCCCCGATATCATATTTAGTGTTTGCCTATGTGCTAGATATCAAGCAAATCCTAAGGAATCTCACATGACCGCGGTTAAGCGTATCTTTCGATACCTTAAGGGTACGGTTACAGTGGGCCTATGGTATCCCAAGTCAACATCATTTGACCTCATCGGTTACTCTGATGCTGACTTTGCTGGATGCAAGGTCGACCGTAAAAGTACGAGCGGCACGTGTCATTTGTTAGGAAAGGCTCTAGTCTCATGGTTTAGCAAGAAGCAGAACTCTGTCGCACTATCCACAACAGAAGCTGAATATATAGCAGCTGGGCGTTGTTGTGCACAGATTCTGTGGATGAAGCAAACCCTTGAAGACTATAAGTTATCTTTCATGCATATTCCTATATTCTGTGACAATACTAGTGCCATCAATTTGACTAAGAACCCTGTCTGTCACTCACGCACTAAACACATTGAGATCAGACACCACTTTTTGCGTGATCATCAGCAAAATGGCACGATTAACTTAGAATTTATTGACACTGATCATCAGCTGGCAGACTTCTTTACTAAGCCACTATCCGAAGAGCGCTTCAATTTTCTTTGTCGTGAACTTGGAATCTTAGATGAAGCAGTCATAAATTGAAACTCACCTGCGTAAATATCGAGTATATTGTGGTTCCTTACAAAGAATTTGGTATGGGTACAAGCCGAAAGGGTCCTTCTGACAACAAGGCGTAAAAGCCTAAGCGACACGGTGCACTAGTCCTCAGGACTACCGCTAGCTGGGATCCGGCCCCTGCAGCTAACCCATGGCAAATTTGGACTATTGAACCACAGTATATGTCCTTATTTATTATATGGCTTGTTTCAATTTAATATTGCCTAATTGACATTTTCTAAAAGTTCATTCTATTTTCTGTATACCTCTCTATCTATTTCTTTCATTCAACACTCTTTGTTATTCCCGACTGTCATTTTGTTTAATTATTGAACATTTTCTTCCTGACTTTTGCCTTTTTCAGTTCTGGACTATTGAGCCAGAACTCGGGCCGAACTCTGCCCCTATCAGAGTTCGGGCCGAGTTCGGTACCTAGGTTCCAGAATCGGGATCTGGCTCCACCGTTGGATCTTTTCTAATCCTATGGTCAATATTTCACCCGACCAAAAGACAAAACCCTACTTTATGTCAGGATTCTACCTCTCTCCTTCACTATTACCACCTTTTCTCACCTATACACACTCTTTCCTTGAAACCCTAACCCTAGTTTTTGATCCAGAGTACCCCATTGCTTCTCAAATCAACAAAAAGGTGTCTCCTCTCCATTATCCTCCATTGCTCTTTACCTGGTTGAGGTATCATTCATATTTTTTTCTAGTTAAAATCTTTTTATGGCTCCTTGCTTGTTCAATCATGGGAAGAGGATTCGCATTGAGAGTATTTCCTCTTCAGATTCTTCTCCATCAATTGAACAAATCATTGAACTACCTCAACCACCTCACCCTTTATTCAATCCACCTCGTCCTCTACATCCTTCCACTTATGACAATAGACTTTTTGTCTCACTTGATGCATCAAACAACTGGTTTAGTGACTTTCGGAATCGTCAGGTATTCACAGGACATCCTATCAATTTTTCAATATTCTCTCAATATGATTCTTTATTCCATGACCTTTATATTGATGAACTTGTCACTACATCCTCTGCTATTTATCGTCATGCCATTCAAATGTTCTACTGCAACTTAACCTTTGATGATCTTCGTATTTATTCACGAGTTGCTGGTATCGATATCTCGTTTGATGACTTTGAATTAGCAGAATATCTTGATCTTCTTGAGCCAAGTTCTTGGGAAAGGCTCGTTGATGCTCGCTCGTTCCATTTTCCCAACGGACTTTCTCTTGAAAGCTTCAAGGACGATTTGTGCACTCCTTACACACGTCCTCGAAAGCTCATGACAAAATATCTCAACCCATATTTTTCTGATCTTCATTGGATCATTTCTAACACCATTCTACCCAAGATCGGTTCCCCTGATGAAATCACTTATCTTGAAATTTCTGCTCTTTATCATCTTCACTTTGGAATTCATTTCAATCTTCCACGTACTATGATGGACTGGATGATTCGCTGTAGGAGGAAACCACGAGCTTTGGTTTATCCTCTGTATCTTCCTATGATCTTTCGTGCTTTTCATATACCACTTGATGCTTGTCCGTTTCTGCCGGCACCTACCTTTCTATCTCCGGCACGACTCCTTCAGCCTGTTGCTGCTACTGATTTGTCTGCTGATGAGGAGCCTAACGCCCCTCCACTCGGTCAGACTGCACCTCCTGCCACCTTGGATTCACTTCAGACTATGCTTCGCGATCGTTTTGCTATTGAGGATGATCGCTGGACGCAGCATGATTACCGTACCACTCTGCAGATTAGTGCCCTTGGGAACTCTCTGCATGATATGCGGTATTCACTTGCTCGTCATCCTGATCTGCATGTGCCTATTGAGCGGGATCCAGCGCGCGCGGGTTATCGCATTGATGATCCGTGGGTCATGCAGTATATGGATCCAGATGATACTTTTGTGGATCTTCAGATGTTCCAGGACCTTTTCGTTGGATCTTTCCCTGGTCCATCAGATGTTCCAGGACCTTCTCGTGCTCCATGATGGAGACTGGCTACTATCTGCTGCTGCTGCTACTGCTGATGGTCTTAGTTATTTTTGCTTTCAGTTATTTAGTTTCTTATGGATTCATGTAGCTGGTTTTATATACTATGTTTATGAGTTGGCCACTTGGTTTGGTGGATGACATTATCTATCTTTATTATCATTCTATGTCAATGCTTATTTTGCTCCATATTATACTGTTTCTTCTCTTAGTGTGGTTGCATTACTATTCATTGTTTCTTATATTGCTAACTGCCAAAAGGGGGAGAAACATATGTATATTTTGTGCTTGTTTTGGGATACTATTACTGGCTCTATGCATTCGTATATCTGTGTATATCTGTGCTTCTTGCTCTGGAAAATATCATCTATCAGATCACAGGAACTATGCAATTTGTACGGGGGAGAGCTATAGCTTCTATAGCTCGACACCGCTCATGGTTTACGGGGGAGCTATTTTCGCTTAGCTCAGGCATCGTTTATGGGGGAGCTATGGAGCTATATTACAATCAACTGTGTCCAGGTATGAATATTGAAATATACATATATTATTTTGTCAATTATCAATATGGGGGAGATTGTTGACACAAAGTCACAGTCAACCAAATATTGACTATATTGACCAAATAATACTTGTATAAATTCAATACGACACACGACGACTGCATTCAGTTCAAGACAGATGACAGCTCAGTCTTCAGCTCTCAGTGTGTTCTGGAGTCTGTATTTTATGATTTCATTGAGTCTAGATTTATGTACTCTGAGTTATGCTGAGCTCTTGGAACTTAGTATACAAGCCTACCCAAAATCCCAAGCTCCACCAAAACCAAATTGCCCACAAGTCCCTCTTAGGACCATTCTGTGCTCTGGAGACAGAGTTCGGGCCGAACTCTGCCTCCACACAGAGTTCGGGCCGAACTCTGTCCCCTAGAAATCAGGAACCCTAATTTTAGGGTTAGCTGTTTGCTAGCTGTCCAACGGCCAAATTTTTGAATTTCTTTACCCGAATTCTGGCCGAATTCTGTCCCTAAAATCAGTATAAATAGGGCATGAATTCTCTCATTTTGAATCACTCAATCTTCTCTTCTCTTCTCTCCTACAAGCTCTATAAGCCATACCCTTCCCATCTACTAGCCACAAGCCTCCTAAGTCTCGAGTGCTCAGCATCTCTCATTTAGGATTCTTGTGCAAGAGTGAAGAAATCGCTTGGACAATTCCAAGCAAATCGCCACTGCGATTCTCTGTAAGAAGTTGACGTGCTCTTCTGAAGAAAAGGCACGGGTTGTAAGCTACTATTTCACAAATAGTGGATTTAATCCTGAGCTAGAGTTCTCAGGCCTGGACTAGTCCTCCATGAGGGAAACCAGGTTAAAATTGCTGTGTTTGCGTATGCTCTCTTGTCGTTCATTTACATTCCGCATTTTACTCTGACTATTCATTGTTAGTGAAAGAGTTAATTTTTAATTGGTCATTATACATATATACTCTATTCACCCCCCCCTCTAGAGTTGCCAAACTGTTCTTCACATGTAAAGTTCTAACTTGCTACCCCAAGGATCAGCATTTAACATGGTTGGTGAATCACAGTTTTATGGTTTATAGCAGTATGTAAAGTTCGTAGAAAGTACTTGCCTCTAGCAAAGCAAAACGAAACAAGATGCGATAACAGTGCTATGGATGTCCGGTAACTCATCGCTGTAGAAGTAAATACAATAACTTAGCTTTTACACTAAGCTAAAACACTAGGACACTAATTGGTGAAACATGACTTGTGACTGGGCACCTAGCCAAAATAATGACTTTGGTATAGGAGACCAATGTAGGGTGACACACTACTTTAACTAACTTTCTAGGGTCTTTACACTAGTGAGGGGTGGGGTTCAACATGGCTAAAACTCAAAATAACACAAAAAGCTACAAGTCGTAATTAATCAATAAATAAATCAAATGATCATTGTGTTCTAACAATTTTAGAGATAGACAAAAAGCCTAGTTTTACTTTAAGTAAAGTATCAAAGTGATCCTTGTTAATCATAGAAATTTATTATAATTTTTCTGGAGCTTATTTACCAGTACAAATATTTTATAAAAATCAGTTTTCCTAAGTATACAGAAAAGGAGTTTTGGTTCCATATGCCAAACTAGTGGCAAAACTATAATTTAAATACTATAAAAGTTATACTAAATTAGCTAACTTAACTTAGTATCTAAATACTATTTTTCCATAATTTTAACAACACTTTAAGTATTTTTAGAAAATCAAAAACAGCATTGCACACAATTGAAATTAAATAATTAATTATCTGCGTATTTTGTCCATGTATATAATTTGAACCAAAGTTCAAATACAGGACCCAAGGCCATGAATCAAGTCCAATATGACTTGTACAGGTCTTGAATGTGTAAACACATTTGGGCCCAAATACCCATGCTAGGCTTGGACACCAAATAGTTGCAGTAATTTAAATATACTAAAATACAATTTGGTAATAGTGCAAAATAAATATTATTATTTTAATATGGTAAAATTATACAAAATAAATATATACATACATATGTTGAAAGTACATATATCTATGTATAAGGAAAATACTTAATTTATAAAGTATATATATATATATATATATATATATATATATATATATATATATATAAATATATATATATATATAAGAAAACACTTAATTATAAAGTGTATATATAATAATATATATATACACATAAAAATGTATACATATATACAAACATATATATATATAATTTACTAACTATAAAATATATATACATACATATAAAATACTGTCAAAATACAGTATATACATATATATATACTAATATATATATATACATAAAATATATATATATATATATATATATATATATATATATATATATATATAAATATATATATATAAAACAGAAAAAGAAAAAGAAAAGAAACAGAAAGGGGGGGGGGGGGGGAGGGCTCGAATCTGAGCCAGCGGGGGGGGGGGGGGTTAGTTTAGGATGGGCTGGCCAGGGGGTCAGCCCACTAGTCTTGTTAGGATTAGGGTTCTCGTTTATTTTATTTCGTTTAGGCTTATATTATATATAGAAAAATAAAATATCGGTCCTGTGTCCAGACAGTTAAGGACACAGGTATCTACGTGTCTGTGTTATGCACGATGTAGCACCCAGTTTCCTAAATGAGGGTAATTTTAAAATTTTGTGTTTATAATTATTTTAATAATGATATTTAATTCATGATATAATTTTTGGTGATTTTAAATCATTTTAAAATTACTTAAATCAATGACTTGTGGTTTTGACGTTTTGCTAGTGAAACCTTAGAGACTGTTTGTCCTAGAGCCTAACAATGTGATTATGATATTTTAATGTCATTTTTGGCCTAAGGATATTTTTGTATTTGACCTCTTTGAATTATTTTGATATTATTTTATTATTTATGATATTGTTTTGGGGTTATTTGAGTCGGGTTCGAATTTCAACTCAATCCGACTTGAAACGGGGACCCGGGGGTAGTTTGACTCTAGTGGGAACCACACACTAGTTAGGCATGGCCCACATGATATTAATTTTAGTCCACATGATAGAAATATTTTAGTTAGAGGTTAGACTAATTATTATGGATAAGGTTAGTGTGATTAGAGACTTTAGAATGACTAATTTAGCCCCAACCAATTAGCCTTTCCTAATACTTATAGAATAGGTTAGTTGGGCATTTTGGACCTTACCATAATAGAACAAATAGCCCCATATGGCCAGCCACTTTGGGAGAGGATAGGCTCAAGTTCATTTCATTATTCTCATCCACACTCTCTCTCTTGTTCTTCCCCAAATTCCTAGAGAGCAATCCCTATCAATTTCTCTACCAAATCCTTCCATTTCGCCACCAAATCCTCTTCTTTCCTTCTCCATTCTAGCCAAGGAGGAAGCTACCCAAGTTTAGGAGGATTCGGAGCTCGTTCGTGTCCTTTTGGAATCTCTACGTGTCGGTGTCGTTCCGGGAAGGCTTTTCTTCGATTCGATCTACCGGGAGGTATAAATCCCTTCTCCTTTTCATTTCCTCAGCATATAGGTCTATTTTGAACCCATAGGAATGACCCCCATGGTTGTATCTCCATTTATGTCCATTTCGTGTCCATTTGAAGGTCATAGGAGTGTCCTTTGTGTTGTGGTTGTGTTCATGTGGGAAAATCCCAAATTTGGACACACTATGTGTTGTTGTTATGTATGAATGAATTATTACATGTTTAATCTCATATTTTTGTATTGGAGATGTGTTCTATAGTGTCTCATATATATATATATATATTAGTGTAGAGAGTGAGTTCTTGATATATTATGTTATATATTTGTGTTCTTTTGTCTCAAACTACCCAAATCCGTCATGATTTTTATCCACGTTTTAATTTCAGCCCTAACTTAGAAATGTCATAACTTCTAGGTCAAATCTCGGTTTAATCTCCCATTTTTTTTAAAAGAAGCGTATTGAAGTTAGCTTTCCAAAAACATGTATTGATAGGCCTAATTCTTTCTGTAACTTTTTGGAGAATTATTTGAGTGTCAGCTGTACGAAAGACAAACACGTTCTCGGTGTTTTTGCGATTCCGGGAGTTTCCGGAAACGAAAATGCGATCCGTTTAAAGTTTCGGAAAGCTAACACATAGATCTATAACATACTTTAATCCTAGATTTTAATTCATTCTGAGATGGTACAATATTGATTATTAGTAGGAGTTACTATTCGGCATATGCATTTTATGCACCCTTGTGTGTAATATAATATTCTATTTGATTTTAATCCATGTTAATGTATTTACATTACGTAATTAAATAGAGAATGCAAGCATGAGTAAATGGTTAAATAAATGATGTATGAGGTGTAAGTATCCTATCTAATGTAAGCATGTATAAGTATGGCTTGTAATGAATATGTTGGTTCCATAGTATGTAATGTATGGTGTATATAGTAGTACAAGAGAATAAATGAATGATGAATGAATGCAAGCATGAATGTAATGTAATAATAGATGTAATGTATGTAATATACAAGTTAATGAGATGTAATGTTCTATGTTAACACAAATCCTATATTACCTCATGTACCCCTTACACTATGTTGACACTATCACACTTGACACTTTGTTCACTTACACTTTGACACTCTTTGATATGTATACACTATGTATGCCTATTTAACCCTTACTTGCCCCTTTGCCATGTTCACATACATACACATTGCCTCTTAAATAAGTATTTATGAATACAGTTAACTTAGCTATGTATGTATATTATATATATGTTAGCATATTGTGTTATAATATATATGTTTATATAACCATTTGAAATGCCATAATTATAGACCTAATATTGAATACCAATATATGCATGTGTATATATGTGTAGACATATATAGCTTAAAGTAATAGATTACCTAGTGTATATCCAATGTGAATTCTTGCCTATTTGAGTATTGAATAATTGCATGCTATATAGAGTTGGGTGTATATTGGCTTGTATAGCCTTGTATTGATGTGTGCTTGCTAGGATAGTCTTGGTTAGGCCTAGTAAGACTTGCTGGGTTAGGACATGATCTAGTTTGACCTAGTTTGACTAGTGCAGTTGACCAGAGTTGACCAAGGGTTAACTTTGGCCTAGTTTGACCTAGATTCATGTAGAATGCATTGTAGTACTTTATATTACCCTTCTGGACATGTTGTGACCTGTGCTGTTCTAATTAGGAGCCAGACATCTCTCCTCGGACAGTATCTTTACCTTGGATATTCAGATATCAGGCGAGTACATTCTCTGATCATTTCATATCCTGCTTAGAATTATTTCCTGCAGTAGATTACTTTACTTGTACTGTCACGATGGTCACACGAATTGGTACTATATAGATCTTTCTTGAGATGTTATGCTTAGGGAGCATCGGGTACTACGTGTTCTGTGTGTTTCACTTACATGGCGTATCACTATACTTCTTGGTTTATTTGATTACTTGTGACTTGTACCCTCATGATCACAGAGTCTCTTGAATCTTACACTGTTGGGTAACCCCCAGAATCCTCATTTATGGGACATCCATGTATCACCCTTCGGGGGCCGTGCATAGAATCATATAACATAACCTGGCTGGATCCTTGTGTATTGATTGGGGGTACGGGGGAGTAGAAGTGGACATGTGAATAATATACCAGTAGTATCTTCTTTGAATCATTCCGTAGTGTCTTCACAGAATCATCCCAGGCCATTTATATGTTCATATTGTACTCTGACTCACTAGTCACTGCTAGTTCTCTATGTATAGTAGATATTTCTATTACAGTTCTCTCTCTGTTTACATACTGTTTTCTTTCAGTACCTGTATCTTACTTTACTGCATGATTATATTTTCTAACCTGCTATGATCTGTTGAGATGTACTGTACTCGCTCAAGTCCTGACTGGACCTGTTGATAAATTTTACAGATAGCTTGGAGTTTGCCTGCTAGCCTAGAGGAGACACATTAGAGGATGTTTAGATAGTTATTTCATTTGTCTGGAGTTGTACTTGATTTGTGGATTACTGTATTTGAGTTTTGAGATGTATTCCTAGGTTTATGTATCTTAGACACTTAGACTTCTATCTCCTGTATCTCTTTTGGATTTCATGTTTTATCTATCATTATCATGCTCTGCCTTAGATGTGATTGAGACTGTATCTGCTATGTCACCCCCATTCGGGGAGTATAACTGCTTAGTATTATATTGTTAGATGTTGTGACCTAGGACAGCGTTCTACCGCCGACACTGCGGCGTAGGCTGGGCGTTGTTACGTTCTCGTACCCAAACAGTGGGTGCAGGTCATGACACGTTTTTAGTGGTGGCCCATACAGGTCGAGTTTATGTAGTGGTATTCGAACATGAGTACCACTACAGCCTGCAGTAGGATTAGGATATATTTTGAAGGTACTCAATCACAGTTAGGAACCCTTGAGAGATTCCTGGGACGACCCTTGAGAATCTTATTTTAACTTCGATTTGAAAACTCTCTTTTTCCTTGATTGTTTTATCTTTATTTTCTGTTGCTGAATTTGATGGATTATTGTTGAATTTGGGTTTGTATTTATTGATTTTGATGGAAGATTGTTGAATTTTGAATCTTGACGATTAGCTGTAGCATCCGAGTTTGTATTTATATGATTGAAGGATATTGTCCAATTTTGAGTTTGATATTCGTTGATAAATTTGATTTGATTTTTGGGTATTCATTGTTGATTTAATTTAATTTTTGGCAAGATGAAATTATATGGGCTAGGTCATCTATGTTATGGAATCTAGTCTTCTATAGTCACATTAGCCAGCATGGTGAGGACATATAGTCTGACTCTGGATATATTTCTCGGGTGTGGGAATTTAAGGTTTATGCAGCCAAGCTAGCGACACCGCAAAAATATTAAATACCATGATTCTAGAGATATGTGCATAAGTCAAGGGCTCTGTGATTATCGTAGCCTTGCTTACTAGTATGACGAGGATTTAGAGTACCATGATTGTAGATAGACGCATATGATTATCAGATTGTACCTTAAATATTTTCGAACATGTTTTCTCTACTTTGTTTCAGTCCTTCAAAAAAAAAGGGAATTATTAATTGTTTTGTTTTGTTTTGCTTCTCATTATTTAGCTTAGGAGTAACTTTAGCTATTTTATAAACCTTTGTGTAACTTCTTCTATGAATTTCTTCTTAATACAATAAATCGATGATTTTGCTAGACTTTACCTTGGATTTGATATTTTAACTCTGGATTTCAAAATGGTTCCTTCTTTTAAACAGATAAGCAAAATAGATTTTATCGTTATTCCCTTCTTGCTATTATTCTTGTATTAAATAATAATAAATCGTCTTGATTACACCAATCACCTATTTTGTAATATTGGTAGGAATCTAATATTGGTCTTGGTATAGAATCTGATTTTTATATTGGGACATGAGAATATATATATGAATATATATAGTGGATACTTTTCTGACACTTATGCATGCTACACTTGATTTCCACCTATCTAAATAAATATTAATATGTCGTTGATGTTAAATTTTCAAAACCCCAATATTTCTGGTTTTCTGCTTTTCCAGTTTAAATTCGTAAGTTAAATATAAATTTCATGTTATTAGTTATGTTTACATCACTGCACATGTATGTCATACCTAGAGTTTCATTTAAAAAAAAAATTTGTTGAGTTTTGTGTTTAAATTTGTCAAATCTGAGACTGTGTGCATATTAACCCTTAATACTGGATTTTAAATGTTAGTTCAAATTGTTGTTTTAAAAGTGATATTTAGAGCTGTGTACATTGTTGTTTTAGGGATATAATGTTAGGTTTCATATTCTTACATGATAGGTTGTGATAAACATTGAATTGGTTTTGATGTTCAAATTTCTTCAAAATCCTGAAAACTGAATATATGTTAACATTTTTACATTGATTTCAAATGTTCAATTTCAGATTTAACATGTAATATTGAACTGTATGCGTAGATAAATGTATGGATAGTATGTTAGGGTTTCATTTCTATCATGTTAGGATGTATTGGGACCATTGAGATTGGTTGCGATGTTCAAAACCCTAAAATCTGAAACTGTGTTATGTTAATATTTCACTGGTTTAAATGTTAGCATCTTTTCAGATTTTGTATGTAAATGCTGAACTAAAACTGGGTTTAACCTTTCAATACTAAGCTATAACCCTGTACATGGACACACATACCCTAACTTAGTATACACTGTCATGTAACCTAACCCTTTTTCCCCTCTATGTTATGATTATATATCTAGATAGATATATATAGAGCTTAGGCATACATGTTATAATATATAAATACATAACTAAGTCTCTACCTTTTTATATATATATATGGTTAGCCATGCAAGTTATGATTAAATAGATTATATATTGTAGATTGTTAACCCATATGCCATGATTAGTGTAACTTGATAGTTATTGTTTGAAATCCAAATCCTCATATACACTTTTATGTATATTCACGTACACACACGCCTACTATCTAACCATATGAACACGTCCCCATACACACAATGCTAGCTTTTTCCTCTCTGACGCTCTCTATATTATATATTGTGATTGGATTTCAATGTAATCGACTTTCGTTAATTAAACTTGTGATTTTGACTTTCTCGGGATAGTACCCCTTTTAGATGATTGGTAGTTACCTTTCTTAAATTTTCTGATAAGTACCAGTTTTCACATAGTATGGTAGACTGCCTTACAGTTTTGATGATTGTTATTTCTGTAACTTTTCTATTTTAGCACCCTGGATTTCTTGTGTATTTTGATACCCTATGACCGTTTTAGTATTAGCACGACTAGTGCACCTAGGTGAGACTTCCAACTGCTACGGTATGCCCTGACCTTGTATACTATTCCTTCAAATTGCATGATTTAGATAAAAAAAAATTTTAGACCTTGATTGTTGGGAAATAGGGACGTCATCCCATTAGTATCAGTTGTAGATATATATAGGTTAGTCCTGGATGTGGGGATGTGTGTCTATAAACATATAGCTTATGAGATTTATGAGAGATTATAGTATCAGCCTTGATAGGATGTACTAGTCTTTTGGTGAGTATAAATGTGTTATGAGAGATAGGGGCCTATATGTCTTGGTAATGCATCGTTCCTATGGTAATAGAATGTATTAATAGATGGTTAATAGGAAGATAATAGTTTGAGCATACCTATAGCCTATGATCAGTTCCTTTTCATCCTTAGTTAAGACCACTTTAAAATAGGTCCAGTCCCTTGGATATAGGTTCCAGTCCATATTTTATTGAAGTTCCATTATCGCCGTACAGCAGAGCAGTATTGGAGGTATTCCTAGATTGACACTTTTTAGATGTCCGTTTATTATTCCAGTGTTAGGAAGTGTTACCTTAGATATTGGGTAGGTTAGAGGCTCTAGAAGGAGTACTATCGATCTTAAATTTCGAGGACGAAATTTTTCTAAGGTGGGTAGAGTTGTAGCACCCAGTTTTCCAAATGAGGGTAATTTTAAAATTTTGTATTTATAATTATTTTAATAATGATACTTAATTCATGATATAATTTTTGGTGATTTTAAATCATTTTAAAATTATTTAAATCAATGACTTGTGGTTTTGACGTTTTGCTAGTGAAACCCTAGAGACTGTTTGACCTAGAGCCTAACCATGTGATTATAATATTTTAATGTCATTTTTGGCCTAAGGATATTTTTGCATTTGACCTCTTTGAATTATTTTGATATTATTTTATTATTTATGATATTATTTTGGGATTATTTGAGTCGGGTTCGAATTTTAACTCAATCCGACTTGAAACGGGGACCCGGGGATAGTTTGACTCTAGTGGGACCCACACACTAGTTAGGCATGGCCCACATGATATTAATTTTAGTCCACATGATAGAAATATTTTAGTTAGAGGTTAGACTAATTATTATGGATAAGGTTAGTGTGATTAGAGACTTTAGAATGACTAATTTAGCCCCAACCAATTAGCCCTTTCCTAATACTCATAGAATAGGTTAGTGGGGGCATTTTGGACCTTACCATAAAAGGACAAATAGCCCCATATGGCCAGCCACTTTGGGAGAGGATAGGCTCAAGTTCATTTCATTATTCTCATCCACACTCTCTCTCTTGTTCTTCTCCAAATTCCTAAAGAGCAATCCCTAGCAATTTCTCCACCAAATCCTTCCATTTCGCCACCAAATCTTCTTCTTTCCTTCTCCATTCTAGCCAAGGAGGAAGCTACCCAAGTTTAGGAGGATTCGAAGCTCGTTCGTGTCCTTTTGGAATCTCTACGTGTCGGTGTCGCTCCGGAAAGGCTTTTCTTCGATTCGATCTACCGGAAGGTATAAATCCTTTCTCCTTTTCATTTCCTCAGCATATAGGTCTATTTTGAACCCATAGGAATGACCCCCATGGTTGTATCTCCATTTGTGTCTATTTCGTGTCCATTTGGAGGTCATAGGAGTGTCCTTTGTGTTGTGGTTGTGTTCATGTGGGAAAATCCTAAATTTGGACACACTATGTGTTGTTGTTATGTATGAATGAATTATTACATGTTTAATCTCATATTTTTGTATTGGAGATGTGTTCTATAGTGTCTCATATATATATATTTTAGTGTAGAGAGTGAGTTCTTGATATATTATGTTATATATTTGTGTTCTTTTGTCTCAAACTACCCAAATCCGTCATGATTTTTATCCACGTTTTTAATTTCAGCCCTAACTTAGAAATGTCATAACTTCTAGCTCAAAGCTTGGTTTAATCTCCCGTTTTTTTAAAAGAAGCGTATTGAAGTTAGCTTTCCAAAAACATGTATTAATAGGCTTAATTCTTTCTGTAACTTTCTGGAGAATTATTTGAGTGTTAGCTGTACGAAAGACAAACACGTTCTCGGTGTTTTCGCGATTCCGAGAGTTTTCGAAAACGAAAACGCGATCCGTTTAAAGTTTCGGAAAGCTAACATATAGATCTATAGCATACTTTAATCCTAGATTTTAATTCATGCTGAGATGGTACAGTATTGATTATTAGTAGGAGTTACTATTCGGCATATGCATTTTGTGCACCCTTGTGTGTAATATAATGTTCTATTTGATTTTAACCCATGTTAATGTATATACATTATGTAATTAAATAGAGAATGCAAGCATGAGTAAATGGTTAAATAAATGATGTATGAGGTATAAGTATCCTATCTAATGTAAGCATGTATAAGTATGGCTTGTAATGAATATGTAGGTTCCATAGTATGTAATGTATGGTGCATATAGTAGTGCAAGAGAATAAATGAATGATGAATGAATGCAAGCATGAATGTAATGTAATAATAGATGTAATGTATGTAATATACAAGTTAATGAGATATAATGTTCTATGTTAACACAAATACTATATTACCTCATGTACCCCTTACACTATGTTGACACTATCACACTTGACACTTTGTTCACTTACACTTTGACACTCTTTGATATGTATACATTATGTATGCCCATTTAACCCTCACTTGCCCCTTTGCCATGTTCACATACACACACATAGCCTCTTAAATAAGTATTTATGAATACAGTTAACTTAGCTATGTATGTATATTATATATATGTTAGCATAATGTGTTGTAATATATATGTTTATATAACCATTTGAAATACCATAATTATAGATCTAATGTTGAATACCAATATATGCATGTGTATATATGTGTAGACATATATAGCTTAAAGTAATAGATTACCTAGTATATATTCAATGTGAATTCTTGCCTATTTGAGTATTGAATAACTGCATGCTATATAGAGTTGGGTGTATATTGGCTTGTATAGCCTTGTATTGATGTGTGCTTGCTAGGATAGTCTTGGTTAGGCCTAGTAAGACTTGCTGGGTTAGGACATGACCTAGTTTGACTAGTGCAGATGACCAGAGTTGACCAAGGGTTGACTTTGGCCTAGTTTGACCTAGATTCACGTAGAATGCATTGTAGTGCTTTATATTACCCTTCTGGACATGTTATGACCTGTACTGTTCTAATTAGGAGCCAGACATCTCTCATCGGACAGTATCTTTACCTTGGACATTCAGATATCAGGCGAGTACATTCTCTGATCATTTCATATCCTGCTTAGAATTATTTCCTGTAGTAGATTACTTTACTTGTACTGTTACGATGGTCACACGAATTTGTACTATATGGATCCTTTCTTGAGATGTTATCCTTAGGGAGCATCGAGTACTACATGTTCTGTACGTTTCACTTACATGGCGTATCACTATGCTTCTTGGTTCATTTGATTACTTGTGACATGTACCCTCATGATCACAGAGTCTCTTGAATCTTACACTGTTGGGTAACCCCCAGAATCCCTATTTATGGGACATCCATGTATCACCCTTCGGGGGCCGTGCATGAAATCATATAACATAACCTGGCTGGATCCTTGTGTATTGATTGGGGGTACGGGGGAGTAGAAGTGGACATGTGAATAATAAACCAATAGTATCTTCTTTGAATCATTCCGTAGTGTCTTCACAGAATCATCCCAGGCCATTTACATGTTCATATTGTACTCTGACTCACTAGTCACTGCTAGTTCTCTATGTATAGTAGATAGTTCTATTACAGTTCTCTCTCTGTTTACATACTGCTTTCTTTCAGTACCTGTATCTTACTTTACTACATGATTATATTTTCTAACCTGCTATGATCTGTTGAGATGTACTGTACTCGCTCCAGTCCTGACTGGACCTGTTGATAAATTTTACAGATAGCTTGGAGGTTGCCTGCTAGCCTAGAGGAGACACATTAGAGGATGTTTAGATAGTTATTTCATTTGTCTGGAGTTGTACTTGATTTGTGGATTACTGTATTTGAGTTTTGAGATGTATTCCTAGGTTTATGTATCTTAGACACTTAGACTTCTATCTCCTGTATCTCTTTTGGATTTCATGTTTTATCTATCATTATCATGCTCTGCCTTAGATGTGATTGAGACTGTATCTGCTATGTCACCCCCATTCGGGGAGTATAACTGCTTAGCATTATATTGTTAGATGTTGTGGCCTAGGACAGCGTTCTACCGCCGACACTGCGGCGTAGGCTGGGCATTGTTACGTTCTCGTACCCAAACAGTGGGTACGGGTCGTGACACACGACACGTACGAATGCTAAAACGTGTGTCCAAGCACAGCGTTAGGTTCGTCGTGTCCTGGCGAGTCCGTGCGTAAAAACGAGACACGCACGACACGATTCGCGTCCTGTTACCTACGTGTCCGACGGTTGAGGGTGTTTTCGAAGGGGCTGGCGGGTGGAGGAGACGTCGGGACGGCGGCGCTCCGGTGGCGCTGGGCGTGGCTCAGCGCGGCGAGTCGGATGGCGGTGGCGGATGGGGCTATTGGTTGCTGTGGGGGTGGCGCTGGGCGTCAGCCGGAGTTAGGGTTCCGGTTAGGGTTTTTGGAGGAAGGGCGGAGCTAGGGCGTTGATGGTGGTCGGAGGAAGTGGTAGCTAGGCTGAGGGGCGAGGGGGGGGTTTAAATAGGGGTTCAAAGTCGGCCGGGGTAGCCGGAAATGGCGGGGGCTGCCCGTCGGCGTGACGGTCGTCGGGGGTGGGTGAGCCCGATCGTGGGGGGGGGTAGTTTAGGGTTTGTGTTTAGGCCCCTATAGTTTAGGAAATTGCACAATAGTCCTAGCAATTGTCAAATGCAAATTTAATTTGTATTCCACACTCTGAGACATTTCAATAATTGCATACTGCCATTGCAACAATTCAAATAATTACAAAACTGCATTAAAATATTTTAAAGATTTGCAAATTGATATTTTAATATATAAAACTCATTTAAAATTTCATTTAAAAATTTTAGAAAAAATCCTAAAAATCTAAATAATTATTCTAAGGCTAAAAATGACATTAATAATTAATTAACACTTAATTAACTAAATTTTGGAAAACAGGGGCTGACAAGTCTTTCCTCCTTGAAAAATTTCGTCCTCGAAATTCACAAGGATTGAAGACCCTACAATATTCTAACATAGCAAGCAATGCAACAAAATGGCTAAGGCTGCGATCGAAACTAACCTCTAAGGTATCAAGCGGGAACGGGTGGTTCCCTCGCAGCGGTTGGATCGAACAAGTAAGGGTATCTCTCCCTCATGTCCGACTCCCTCTCCCAAGTAGATTCACCTGGGGAGTGACGGCTCCAAGCTACTCGTACTAGAGGTATAACCTTGTTCCTCAGCCTCTTCTCTCTCCTGTCTAATATCTCCACTGGCTGCTCAGAAACTGTAAGGCTCGGTCCGACCTCCAACTCTGAATGATCTAGCACATGACTGGGGTCTAGAACATATCTCCACAGCTGAGATACGTGAAAGACATCGTGAACTCCTGATAGGTTGGATGGAAGTGCAACCCTGTAAGCTACCTCTCCGATCCTGCCAAGTATCTCGTACAGCCCGATGTATCTGGGGCTCAGCTTCCCTCCTCGTCCGAACCGGATCGTCCCTCTAGTAGGTGATATCTTCACTAGCACCATATCACCGTCTATGAACTCCATCGGTCTGCGACTAGCATCAGCCCAGTGTTTCTGCCTATCCTGAGCTACTCTGAGCCTGTCTCTGATCATTCCGACTTTCTCTGCTGCATCCGTGATCATCTCTGGCCCAAGCATAACTCTGTCTCTGACATCATCCCAAAAGAGCGGTGTGCGACATCGTCGTCCATATAGCGCCTCGAAAGGAGACATACCAATACTGGCCTGGTAGCTGTTGTTGTATGAAAACTCTACCAAGTGCAGATGGCTCTCCCATGATCCTTCGAAGTCCAGCACGCAGGACCTCAGCATGTCCTCCAGTGTCTGTATCGTCCTCTCGGACTGCCCATCTGTCTGTGGGTGGTATGCCGTACTGAACTTGAGCCTGCTGCCCAACTCCTCCTGTAAGCTCCTCCAGTAGTGGGATGTAAATCTGCTGTCTCTGTCCGACACGATGCTCACCGGCACTCCGTGTAGGCGAACTATCTGCTGCATGTATAGCTCCGCCAACTTCTCGATGGAAAGCCCCACCTTGAAGGGTATGAAGTGCGCACACTTCGTCAGCCTGTCTACGATGACCCAGATGGCATCCTTCCCTCCTTGGGAACGAGGAAGCCCTGAAACGAAGTCCATCGTAATATGTTCCCACTTCCACTCGGGAATGGGTAACGGCTGCAACAAACCAGCTGGCCTCTGGCGCTTCGCCTTGATCTGCTGGCAAACTAGGCATCTCGAGATAAAACGTGATACATCCCTCTTCATTCCGTGCCACTAAAGATGTTCCCGCAAGTCACGGTACATCTTGTTAGCACCAGGGTGAATAGAATATCTCGATCGGTGTGTCTCCTGCAAGACTGCCTCTACTAGCTCTCCCTTCGGTACGCACAATCGGCTGCCATGCCTCAAGGATCCATCCTCTGCTATAGTGAAGTCATCCAGCAATCCAGCTAACGCCTGGGGTCGAAGTCTGCGAAGGCTCTCATCTGTAGACTGTGCCTCCCGGATCTGCTCCATCAAATCTGACTGAATGTCAAGTGCCATCATCTGTACCACTGATCCCGGCCGAACTAGCTCGATACCGAGCTTCTCCAGATCCTCCCGCAAATGCCGATCAATCATCAGGTACCATGCCATCGGATGCCTGCTCAACGCATCCGCCACCACATTTGCCTTCCCGGGGTGATACTGTAAATCGATGTCGAAGTCTTTCATCAACTCCAACCATCGTCTTTGCCTCATGTTCAGCTCTTTCTGCGTGAACACATTCTTCAAGCTTTTGTGGTCAGTAAAGATTTCCACACGCTCTCCGTATAAGTAATGTTTCCATAACTTGAGTGCAAAGATCACCGCAGCTGACTCGAAGTCATGGATAGGATAATTCTGCTCATGAGTCCGCAACTGCCTAGATACATAAGCAATCACTTTCCCATGCTGCTGTAGGACACATCCTAGCCCCTTCCCAGAAGCATCGCTGTAAATGGTGAAACCTCCAGAACCTGAAGGTAAAGTCAGAACTGGAGCGGTCGTCAGCCTCCTCTTCAGCTCCTCAAACGCTGTCTGGCAGTCCTCTGACCAAATGTACTCTACGTCCTTCCGTATCAGCTTCGTCATGGGTTCAGCTATCCTAGCAAAGTCCTGGACGAACTTTCTATAATAGCCTGCTAAACCCAGAAAGCTCCTGATCTCTAAAACTGACGTCGGAGCCTTCCACGTCTCAACTGCAGCAATCTTCTTGGGATCCACCGAGATTCCATCTCCAGTGACTACATGGTCGAGAAACTCCACTCGGTCTAAAAAGAACTCGTACTTCGGTAATTTGGCAAACAATCTCTCCTACCTCAGAATCCCCAAAACTATTCGCAAGTGCTCTGCATGCTCCTCTGGCGTCTTCGAGTATATCAGGATGTCGTCGATAAACACTACGACGAACTTATCCAGATACTGGTGAAATTTCTTATTCATCAAATTCATAAAGACAGCTGGCACATTTGTGAGACCAAATGGCATCACCAGAAACTCGTACTGCCCGTACTTCGTGTTGAACGTCGTCTTCTGGATGTCTGCTGCCCTAACCTTCACCTGGTGGTACCCGGATCTCAAGTTTATCCTAGAAAACACCTTCGCCCCGCTCAACTGGTCGAATAAATCATCTATCCTGGGCAGAGGATATTTGTTCATGATGGTGATGGCATTCAAGGCTCGGTAGTCAATACACAACCGGACTGTACCATCCTTTTTAGGCACAAAGAGCACTGGTGCTCCCCATGGAGAAGCACTGGATCGAATGAAATCCTTTTTCAATAGGTCATCAATCTGCTCTTTCATCTCTATGGCCTCCTTGGGATTCACTCTATAGCAAGCCCGGGATACTGGTGATGAACCCGGCACTAAATCTATAGTGAACTCCACATCTCTGTCAGACGGAAGTCCTGGAAGATCCTCTGGGAATACATCCATAAACTCCCTAATGATAGGGTGTGGCGGTGCTGTATCCCCGACAGTCGCACAACAATTCGGCTCTAGGCTGATCTCCGGCCCTGTCCTCTTGACACCGAATGGTGCTGTGCCTGGGGGACTGAACAAAATACTACCCTCATGGCAATCTATAGATGCATGGGCATAGCTAAGCCAGTCCATCCCCAATATGATATCATAACCGGGGAGTGACATCACAAAGAATCGCCCCTCGAACTCTCTTCCGACTATCATAATAGAGCATCTATAGCTAGCTCTAATAGGCACTGGTCCTCCTCCCGTCATTACTCTACTAATCTCCGCAGTAGGTATAGATACTAAGTGATGTTCATGCATGAACTCTAATGACAGGAAGCTATGAGATGCACCAGAATCAAACAAGAATAGAGCTAGAAAAGTATGCAAATAAACATGACCTATGATGACGTCAGCTAAGTAATCGGGCTCTGAAACCTGCTCCGGCTCTGGCTCAAGGGCTAGACTATAAACCTTCCCCTGAGGTCCCTTCTGCTGCTACAGATGCTGCCCAAACCTCTGCTACTGAGTCGGAAGCGGTCCTCTAGTCTTCGCTACTGGGCACTCTCGAAGCTGATGGGTGGCAGACCCACAAGCCAAACACTGCCCCAACTTCTTCCTGCAGATGGAAGCGTCGTGGACTACCCTCTTGCAGAATGCACAAAAACCTCCCTTCGGCTGCTGTCGGGGTCCCGGGGCTCTAACTGGCGGGGTCGGGTGATGCGATGTAGGGGCACGGTAAGTCTGCTGGGGCGGCGTCGGTGCTCTCTGCTGGAAAGCCTGACGCTTGGACGGACCCTCATGATGTACAGAAGCCGACCTCTTGTATGACAGAAGACGCTCCTCGATGCTCCGGGCCAACTCCAGGCTCTGGTAGTAGTCAGTCGTGCCGTTCGCCACTATAAGAATGCCACTGTATGGAACTAGACCATAGCAAAACCTACGGGTCATCTCCTCTGGATCAGCAACCAGACTAGGAGCGAAACGGCTCAGGCGACTAAACTCTGCCGCATACTCATCAACAGAATGGTTCCCCTGCTGGATGTTCTGGAATCGTAGCCCCATGGCTACTCTAGTAGTGATCGAGAAGAATTTCTTCTTGAACTGGGTCTTGAACTGATCCCAAGTGGCTCTACCCCTCGCAAACAACGGCTCATTCCGGAACCAGACTCCTGCTAGGTCTATCAGCAGAAATCCTGCTGCCTCGACTTGGAGGTCATCCGGCATCCTAACTCCCAGAAGCTTCCTCTCTACTGAATCTAGCCAGTCATCTGCTACTACTATGCCCTCTGTCCCTAAGAAATCTTTGGGATTCAGACCCATGAAGTCCTTGATCGTCCCTGCTCTCTGCCGTGGCTCTACATGTGGTGGTACCACGGGACGTCCCTCAGAACGCTCCATGTTCTTGCGGAGTAGGGTAGTCTGCTCCTGATGGGTTGTTAGGAACCCCTGAATCAGAGTGAGCAGCTGGTTCCCGTCGAGTGTGACGGAAGCCTGGGTGGGTATAGTGATAGGGGGTGGTGGAAGTATTGGGTCCTGCTGGGCCTGTGATGTGGAAGGTGGTTGTGGTATCTGGGTTTGTGGATCTGTGGAGTGGAGAAATGTGGTAGGTGGAGGTGTATCAGTCGACTGGTCAGCTGACTGGATAAGGAGGGCCCCATTCTCGGGGGTAACATACTGGGATGAACGAGTAAGCACCATCTAAATTACAAAATAAAAGGACTTATAAGGACCTATTTAAAGTAAGCAATCATATGCAAGGAAATCTAATTATAATAGCAAGCATGGGATGTATTTCCTATGTTACAATCCTAGCATTCCTCTAAGTATTCTAAGCGTCATTCCTATTGTTGTCTAATTACCTTATGTTCCTAATTGCAGGCCTGCTTGGTACAATAACGTAACCAAACAGTTTAGTCAGGACCTGCGTGGGCCACCACTGAAAACATGTCACGACCCGCTACCCAAATTGTTGGGCCAGGCCGAGTCATGCCCAGCCTACGTTGAGATAAAACGTAGTAAGCTGTTCTAAAGGCAACAGGATAAGACTAAATGTGCTAACAGTTCTATAAGTGAAATAAAGTCATAAATGCTCCAAACACAAAAGTCGTCGTATAGTAAAATGTCCAAAGTACAAGTGATCTGAAATATAAAACTGGATACATGTCCAGTTACAAAATATGTAGCCTAATACATGACTACTCTCCAAAGTCTAAAGCAAAAGACAACTAGGCGAGGTTCCCCGCAGGAACATCCTCGTAAAGCAAAGCTGGGTCCTCGGCAGTATCTCCATAGTATGTGTCGCAGAGTAACTCCTCCTCAGTAAGGACACCTACAACGTTATCCTGTCAGGACGGGAGCAAGTACTAAATCTAACAAACATATAATACTGATCATGTGATGAAAAGGAAATGACATATCATGTTTGTTCAGTTTTAGGTACATTTTATCATGGCAATAGATATACATTTTAAAGTTTAAAACTGTAGTAGGTGAGTGATCAGTCAATAGGTAATCAGGATGTACAGCGGTATATATCAATTTTCTGATGTGCACATACGTACACATAACGGCATCGGTGTATATCCATACACAAACGCGGGACCAGACATACGACACAGATACATATAGAATGTAACGGTGCTCGGTAAATACAGACGGAGAAGGAGGTCATGATCACGTACACTACTAGCAGTTTCCTCTTAACCCGTTATTTAAGCATGTGAGAGATATGAGATACGGTATAAACATGGTAGAGACTGAAAGTAATACAACATGTAAAGTTCTAACTTGCTACCCCAAGGATCAGTATTTAACATGGTTGGTGAATCACAGTTTTATGGTTTATAGCAGTATGTAAAGTTCGTAGAAAGTACTTGCCTCTAGCAAAGCAAAACAAAACAAGTTGCGATAACAGTGCTATGGATGTCTGGTAACTCGTCACTGTAGAAGTAAATACAATAACTTATCTTTTACACTAAGCTAAAACACTAGGACACTAATTGGTGAAACACGACTTGTGACTGGGCACCTAGCCAAAATGATGACTTTGGTATAGGAGACCAATGTGGGGTGACATACTACTTTAACTAACTTTCTAGGGTCTTTACACTAGTGAGGGGTGGGGTTCAACACGGCTAAAACTCAAAATAACACAAAAAGCTACAAGTCGTAATTAATCAATAAATAAATCAAATGATCATTGTGTTCTAACAATTTTAGAGATAGACAAAAAGTCTAGTTTTACTTAAAGTAAAGTATCAAAGTGATCCTTGTTAATCATAGAAATTTATTATAATTTTTCTGGAGTTTATTTACCAGTACAAATATTTTATAAAAATCAGTTTTCCTAAGTATACAGAAAAGGAGTTTTGGTTCCATATGCCAAACTAGTGGCAAAACTATAATTTAAATACTATAAAAATTATACTAAATTAGCTAACTTAACTTAGTATCTAAATACTATTTTTCTATAATTTTAACAATAATTTAAGTATTTTTAGAAAATCAAAAACAATATTGCACACAATTGAAATTAAATAATTAATTATCTGCATATTTTGTCCATGTATATAATTTGAACCAAAGTTCAAATACAGGACCCAAGGCCATGAATCAAGTCCAATATGACTTGTACAGGTCTTGAATGTGTGAAACACATTTGGGTCCAAATACCCATGCTAGGCTTGGACACCAAATGGTTGCAGTAATTTAAATATACTAAAATACAATTTGGTAATAGTGCAAAATAAATATTATTATTTTAATATGTTAAAATTATATAAAATAAATATATACATACATATGTTGAAAGTACATATATCTATGTATAAGGAAAATACTTAATTTATAAAGTATATATATATTTTTTTTTTTTTTTTTATAAAGTATATATATATATATATATATATATATATATATATATATATATATATAAAATACTTAATTATAAAGTGTATATATAATAATATATATATACACATAAAAATATATACATATATACAAACATATATATATATAAAATTTACTAACTATAAAATATATATACATACATATAAAATACTATCAAAATACAGTATATACATATATATACTAATATATATATATATATACATATATATATATATATATTTTTTTTTTATATATATATATATATATATATATATATATATATATATGTATAACAGAAAAAGAAAAAGAAAAGAAACAGAAAGGGGGGGCTCGAACCTGAGCCAACGGGGGGGGGGGGGGGGGGGGGGGTTTAGTTTAGGATGGGCTGGCCAGGGGGTCAGCCCGCTAGTCTTGTTAGGATTAGGGTTCTCGTTTATTTTATTTCGTTTAGGCTTATATTATATATAAAAATAAAATAAAATATCGGTCCTGTGTCCAGACAGTTAAGGACACAGGTATCTACGTGTCTGTTCTATGCACGACACGTACGAATGCTAAAACGCGGGTCCAAGCACAGCGTTAGGTTCGTCGTGTCCTGGCGAGTCTCGTGCGTGAAAACGAGACACGCACGACACGATTCGAGTCCTGTTACCTACGTGTCCGACGGTTGAGGGTGTTTTCGAAGGGGCTGGCGGGCGGAGGAGACGTCGGGACGGCGGCGCTCCGGTGGCGCTCGGCGTGGCTCAGCGCGGCGAGTCGGATGGCGGTGGCGGATGGGGCTGTTGGTTGCTGTGGGGGTGGCGCTGGGCGTCAGCCGGAGTTAGAGTTCCGGTTAGGGTTTTTGGGGGAAGGGCGGAGCTAGGGCGTCGATGGTGGTCGGAGGAAGTGGTAGCTAGGCTGAGGAGGCGAGGGGGGTTTAAATAGGGGTTCAAAGTCAGTCGGGGCAGCCAAAAATGGCGGGGGCTGCCCGTCGGCGTGGCGGTCGTCGGGGGTGGGTGAGCCCGATCGTGGGGGGGGGGAGGGGTAGTTTAGGGTTTGTGTTTAGGCCCCTATAGTTTAGGAAATTGCACAATAGTCCTAGCAATTGTCAAATGCAAATTTAATTTGCATTCCACACTCTGAGACATTTCAATAATTGCATACTGCCATTGCAACAATTCAAATAATTACAAAACTGCATTAAAACATTTTAAAGATTTGCAAATTAATATTTTTATATATAAAACTCATTTAAAATTTCATTTAAAAATTCTAGAAAAAATCCTAAAAATCTAAATAATTATTCTAAGGCTAAAAATGACATTAATAATTAATTAACACTTAATTAACTAAATTTTGGAAAACAGGGGCTGACAGCTATAGGAGTCGAATCCTAGCTAGCAGTAGTCCGAAGACACTTGACACCGTGTCGCTTAGACTTTTACGTCTTTTTGACATAAGGGCCCTTTCGGCTTGTACCAAAAATAACTTCAATTAATAAATCTCAAAATCTCAAGTTGTAAGCATTTTTATTAAGCATAACGCATTATGAATCTAAAAATTCAAGTATGCCTAATTCGTGTCGCAGATATTTGAAACGGTATTCAGCTAGCGGTTTTCTGAAAATGTCTGCTAATTGATGATTTGTGTCAATAAATTCTAAGAAAATATCCCCGTGTTGTTGGTGATCACTGTAGAAACATGAAAAAGTACAGCATCTACAAAAGCGCATGAGACATCCATACCACACAAAAGTGCAGAAAATACCAAAGTTGTTGTGCTCATCACTCAGAATCACGAGAGAATCTGTGCATAAAAAGAAGTTCTTTGTTAAAAATCATGTTTACAAAGATCTATTACAGATTTTTTATGATTACATATAAAGACTAAACACCTAAAATCTACAAATATGCAATCTTCAGAAGCGCAGTTGCCAAAAGTGCAGCAGCGTCAGAGCAAATCACTTCCTGGTCAGAGCGAGACACTTCCTTGTCAGACGTGGAGGAAGTCCAATATGGCTAATGAAGCAACTATTGTACTACTAAAATATTGGTAATTAGCGACGAATATTTTCGTCGCTAAATTCTATATTTCTGTCGCTAAAGTAATTTACCGACGGATTACCGACCGAAATAGGACGTCGATAACTATAACGTCACTATGACATTTCCGTCGATAAGCCGTTGCCATAGCGACGGCTTACCGACGGAAATACCGACTAATTATAGTAACGGATTAGCAACGAATATAATCCGTCGGCAAACACAGCGACAACTTAGCGATGGATTACGAACATACTTTTGTGAGCAAAAAAACAAATTTTCTAGAAGCTCAGTGACGGAAATTTTTGTCGCTGACTCGTCTGATATGCTTTTGGTATCAGACAAAACCTTAGCGATGGCAAATTCCGGTCGCTAGTCTGTCGCGAAGCCTACAGGTATTCGTCGCTAAGACGTCGATAGTTAGTCGCTAGCCTGTAAATTTTGTAGATTTTTATCGCTATTCCATCGCTGGTTAGTCGCTAAGCTTATTATTATTGCCAGACTAAATTGTTCCAACTTTGCTCAAACCTGTGAATAGATACAAACACCAATATAACCCCAATATACATTATAGTCAAATGATATACATGAAATATAACCCCAATATATACAAAAATTAATCGAAACACCAATATATACAATAAATTGAACTCCAATTACCTATCCAAACTACTCCAATAGATACAAACTCGTCCAGCAGTCGCAATATAGTACATATACAACTCCAATAGATACAAACTCCCTAAAGTTCATACAAATTCATCATCAAATAAAACAAAGAAATAAACAAAAATTAAACTGATGGTGGAGGAGGTAGAGGAAGTGGCGGAGGTATAGCCTGCCGTTCGTATGCATATAACTACCCCAGGACCAAAGTGACGATCCGATATACGTCCTAGGCAGGAACGTCTGGAAGAGTCGGCAGCACGACAAGAGGCGCTGTGGTCAGAGGAGCAGTCGTTGCCGGAGGCGCTAAGGTCGAAGCTGGAGCCGGAGCAGTAGCAGCAGGAATCAGACCTGCTGTGCTTAGAACTCCGCTCATCTGGCTCACCTAACCCTGTGGGCCTACCAAAATCTGTGTAATCTTCCGTAAAGTGTAGGTGTCGACAGTATCGTCGGTCTATGGAGGTGGAGGTGGAGGTGGTGGAGATAGAGGAGCTCTGGAATAATGGATGGCTGGGATGCCAACGATCCGGTACCGTATACGTTGTCCCCTTTTGTAATATCCCAGTCCCAAATACGTAGGACTAGGAACGTAGACTTGCCAGCCGTATAATAAATAGACATAAGCTGTAAAAAGTAGTAAACCAAGACAACTAATCTCATCCAAAAAAATAAAGGAATAAATGATACAATATAATCAACCAAGAATTGTCTTTATACAAGATGTTGGACGAGGACAAATCCACTACCAACTATTTAAATGAAAAGAAATAAATACAGATGAAAGAATTTGTAAAGCGAAGTGAAGGACGATCCAAGAGCATTCATCTTCGAATGAATAGAGAAGATCATGACCTCGGCTAGAATACCTATGGACGATAAGAGCACACACCTAGAGAGATCACCGGGTCCTCAGAAGGACGTAACAAGACACATAACATCATGCCATAAAACTAAATACAAACTGCTCAATAAATAAGTCAATTGGATTACAACATAGTCGAATACTCCACCATTGAATCAGAGGACCATCCTCCCAACCAAATAAGGACAAGAGATGGCACCCTAGTCCATGATGAAGTATCTTTCTAGGACATAAACCCAATATGGTATCCGGACCACAACAAGGTTCAATACTTTCTCATCGGAATAATGAGCCACACCTACAACCAAATAAGGACAAGATGTGGCAAACTAGTCCGCGACAAGTTACTGTTCCAAGCCACGGTCAAATATAAGTACCCAAACCAAAAGGCACTCATACCTAACGAATAAGGGAGCCTAACCGTTCCAAGTGAATGCAGTTTTTAAGAACAACCCTCCAACGCATGGGCTCTCTGGCTAAAGTAGGATCGGCATGGTCCTCCCTTGGGGTACCAAAGGTCCAATAATGATGTAAGAGCATGACGTTTCGCAGAACGTTAGTGGCCGTCAGTAAAATAAAGGGGTCATCTCACACCGTATCTCCAGCAACACTTCCAGATCACAAAAGGTAAAGTGTATAGTAGTCCATACGCTAAGGAATTATCCTCCCTGCCCCATGCCTACTATGTTGTATCTACAACACATTACCTCTATTAATCGCTAAGTCAAACTAATCATGCAAATACTATTAGCGGTTAATCCTATTGTACGGCTTATACGTACTAGTGGCCAGCTAGTCACGCATGTTCGAGTTTTATATGTGACTCGCAACTCCGTAGTACAAATGTGTCAAGGCCTATGAATGCAACACACATGGGATGGTCCCTTAAATCTAAGTTCAATGTGTATTAAAATAGTCCATAGTAGGAAATAGAACTGAACAGTAAAATTCTATCTAATTATGCCATGTATCACAGCTTATTTTCTATAAAGTAAATAATAAGTAAATGCATGAAATATGAGCTAAAATAAAAAGACAACAAATGGTAAGGTATCTTGCCTGGAGGTTGTGTGCAGAATGGGCGATGTCCAATAACTCAAATCAACCGATTAGTGAAGCATAGAAAGTCAAATCTCACAAACGTCCTCGGATGCTGAAATAAATACCATAAACATTTCCAAAATAAGAAAAATAGCTAGAACAGACTACCCGTAAGTCCAATTCTGGACACAGGGGAAAAATCATAATTTTGGGTCAAAACGATGTACGCCGTTGGACCCATTTTGTACTGAAAAGCGTACAAGTGCTTATGGTCTCTAAATTTGTCAAATTATATTTCTACGGGTCCAGTTTAACGAGACGAACCCAACCGTAGGTCCATAGTAGGATTTTAGCGGGTCGTGCACAAATTTGCCCATCGTATCGGGTCGTAGGCCCGCCAAAAAGGCATTCTGGTCGACGTTCTCAGATTAGGACCAAACTTGGCATACAGGACCAGAAAAACGATACGATCATGATAGCACAAGTTTCATCTTGATATAACGAATGTGCACAAAGTTATGGGCTAGTTTGCAAATAGGCCGATACGGGGTATCTTGACGGATACGTACTAATTTTGTCGCGCACACACAACGAAATCGAGTTCTGTCAATTCCTATACGTCGACAACATCCAAACGTGCCTTTCGATTCTTATGGGTTGCGACCACATCGCCCGATTTGTCGGGGCGCACGCCGTATCAGGAAATTTTTCTGAAAATCTTTATTTTGAAATACTTTTTTGCTAATTTTTGAAATTCGATTTCTCGATGCGTAGTTGTCTAAATTAATTTCTACAAAGAGGGTTTAAAAGCCCTACAGGTTGACTATAAGTTTGTTTAAACCAAATTTTAAAATACTAACTATCTTGTTCAGGATATTTCTTCCAAAATAGGGGGTGAGGTCTGTTTGCATATTGTTTTTAAACAACTTTTTCCTCAACTTTGCGTCAATTTACGGCTGATAGCGCGATTACAATTGATTATAATTACTAGGTCTCCTAGAGGGTCATATGGAGTTTCTATAGAAGTTTACGTAACCAAAAAATAATTGGTTATACAGGGCGTCTGAAGATCGAGTAGCGGGTTACCTCGTAGTGGCTCGCTGAACAACAGCTACTGCTGTGGTCGGTTGGTGCGCGTAGGGGTAGCATTTCGATGAGTCTTCTTGTGGCGCAGGCCGTCGAGGTGAGGTGTATGGCAGTCGGGAACGCTCTGTCATTGCTTGGGTGGTGTCATTCATAGAATTTTGAGGAGACCTTTCCTTTTCCTCTCGAGCATACACCTTATATACCGAGGTTTAAATTCAATTTCAAATAAACTTGAATTGATTTGAATCTCCTTCAATTCTATCTGCTGGTGATTGATACTAGGATTGGTGGGGAAAAAAAATTTGATTTCGATCTGGAAAAAATTTTGTTCAAAAAGTCACAGAAAAATGAGGAAATTCTGTTGTAGGTATCAGCGGGAGAATTTAAACTAAACCCTGGGTTGATTTTGATTTGGACTTCATCATAGTCAGTAGAGAATAGGATCAAGCTTATCAGGATTTGAATTGGCAAAAGATTTGGAGAAGATTCAGACACATTTGATTAAGAATTCAAAAAAATATATTTCGTGGAGGTTTTGTATACAGCAGGGGTCGGGCTCCCTTGCTTTGGGAAGAAAGCACTGTTCATCAGTGCTTTTTCTTTTCTTTTTTCACTAAACTAGTTATATATATATATATATATATATATATATATATATATATATATGAGATTTAAGTAGAAAAAATCTCAAAAAATATCAGAAAAATATAAATAAAAGTCTAAAAATGTACTTACCAATTGTAGCATATTTTTTAGCATAAAAAAATTTACCTTATGAATGTACATATAAAATTATTTTAAAAATTCGTCAAAGTCCATAGCTACAAATCTAAAAAACCAAATAAGATTTTGTACAAGGTAACTCATTTTTTTTGCATATATAGAAATATTTGCTAATTATAGATAAGTTGTAAAATTCTAAATTCCAATTATAATTCTAAAAGGAAAATAAAATCTAATTAAACTAATAATTATTTCTACAAAAATTTCTCGTCTCACCTGTCATATATAGGATATTTACTATATAAAAATACTTTTATATAAATATAACTTTAGCAACCATCTATCAATTTAAACAAATAATTTACAATTTCCTAATAATAAAAAAAATAATAAAGTAGTTAATGATAAAAAATAATAACAATAGAAATCATAATATTAATAACAATAATTTAGCAGGGAATCATAAGTCTAGGTGTGTACATATTACTAATAGTATTATCTTTACAAACAATTATAAATTTTCAAAATCCCAAAATAATAAATAAATAAATATTAAAATAAAAATAGCCGTAATATGATTTAATAAATCAAAACAACTAAATATTCAAATAGAATAATTTCAGTGGCACATACATCTAATATGCTAGTCAAAGCACTAGACTGCACTAGCTGTGCCACATTGTCTAATCAGCGTGCATAACAAAAATTAAGCATGACTAAGACTACCCTTTTGAATAAATAACAAAATAATTCAAGATAATTTTTTAAAGAAAATAAAAATAATAAAAAAATCCTCCAAAATTTTGGGGGGTTACATCCTACACAACTTATAAATTTTTTTCCTCGAAATTAAAATAAATCTTATTATAGAAATTTTTTTAGTGAGGCTAAATACGGAAGGAGAGTAAGTATGTCAAATATCAAATCATAATCCAGTTCCCATAAAGGTGGGGGAGATAGTTATATGAGGAATCCAAACTAACATCATATTCTATAAGGTAGGGTATTCTTAATATTGCGTGGATCATGGGTATCTAATTCGTTTGAGAAAATGGCTCGATATTGCATGGGTAAAAATAAAAGGGGACGAAAATTGGCATTTGTGGTTTATTCGAAGGAAAATGTGTCATATATATAGGGTAATTGAAATGGAGTATAAGATGGTGCGTTTGTGCGGAACATGTATGTCATGTGTGTAGAGTGGCTTGTCTAGTTCATGAGGGTAAAATTTTTTAGAAGAAAAAGGCTAATATTGTGCTTCAAATATCAAAGTCACGGTAGAGGTATCAATATGTTATGGATAGAAATATACTTTATAAACCACTGATTTATTAGTTCCGTTGGAACCAATCTTTGAGTAATTTAAATCTTGGATTTTAATCTATATTGGTTGGACAAGATCCCAAAAATCTATCTGAACCATTTCTATTTGGTTAGGGCAACCTGGAATAAGTTCTCAACTCAAGTGGTTGGGATAATTGTTAGTTGGTTTTGTTGAGTAGGTTCTACGAGTCTTGAAGATGCGCTTTTCGTGACTTTTGTGTATAAGGAGCACACAAGAATTCAATTGAGTGGCATACTAGTGCCATGTGTGTAGTGGACTTCGAGTAGATTCCATTCATATATTGGGTCAAAAGATTTGAGTCGAGGTTGGATCTCTAATTGCAGTCAAATAGTACATCGGTATTATGGTAAGGGTTATAACTAGCCTTTTTGACCTAAAATTCGTATCATAAAAATAGAGTACAAGGGGACGTGGTTTAGTGGGACATGATATGTCTTCTTGAAGGTGGACTCGTCTAGGTCTTGGATATGAAATTTGTTGGAGGGTAAGAGCTGGTCTCGTGCTCCGAATATCAATGTCATGGTCGAGGACACCAAACGATCTAGATAGAAAGTGGGAGTTCATGAGGCACTAATTTATCATCCTAATGGAAACCAACTTATCCTAAGCAATCGGTAATACTAGCAAATCCTAAAATTTAGAGGGCTTACAATCTATACTCTACAGAACTAAGACACGGTTTAGGTTTAATAAGGTTAAAAAATTTTAAGGTCGTGATGTAGTACCTCGGCTCTTGATTATAAAAGAAATACTACACGACGTAATAGAAATTATGATACGGTAGATATGAATCAAGTTTGAAGACAATTCTCCAATTTCGAGTAGATAAAAGTGATTGTGTATATCTAGCTTTCACGGCGACACGGGAATACCTCGTGTCTACGAGCGTTTGTTTTTCGAAATAGGTGACAAAAAACTATAAGAGTTCAAGAGAGATGGGATCGAATTTCCAATATGGGTTTCAAGTGCGATTTAATAGTTCAAAAATGAAGTTTTTCAAGACCGTTGCAGATAAGATCTTAAAGGACAAGTTTAACTATATCTCAATCCACGTAGAGTAATTATAAGAAGAGCGAACCAAGTGCACTAGGTTGATCAGACCATCATGCATCAGTTCTGATTAGACAATATGTTAGTGGACGTGCCCAAATATCATATGTCTTGAACAAGCTCGATGAAAGGGCAAGCTTGCAAAATTAGGCTATACTAGCAGCATTAATTGAGACAGTTCAAAATTATAAGCACAAAAGATAATGATTGAAATGAGCTATGGTCCTCTAAGGATTTATAGTCTACACAATCCCTACTGTCTTCTTGTCCGGTGTTCATGCCTATACAATCGTCCTACTGTCTTCTTGTCTAAGGCTTTGGTCGATAAAATGAGCTATGGTCCTCTAAGGATTTATAGTCTAGGTAATCCAAGAAGTATCCTCTACAATGGGTCATAAGGACGAAGGAAATACTAGGTCGTGAGGCACTCTACCCAATTATAAGAGTTCAACTAATAGTGTAACTGAACCAATGAGGTCTACAAGTCATTCTTCTAACCCCTATCAAGCACGAAGGAAAGATAAGATTTACTACAGAAGGGATCATGCAAGATGCAATCAAGAGTCAAGCAAGAGTTTCGAAAATTAGAAGCAAGAAAGGAGGTCAAGTATGTGGATGAGATCCTAGACTCTAATCCTATACGCAGGCTTGCTTGGTATGATAAAGTAACCAAACAATTTATAAGGGACCTGCATGGGCAACAACAAAAAAATGTAACGCCCCAGCCCCAAATACGTAGGACTAAGAACGTAGACATGCCAGCCGTATAGTTAATATACGTAAGCTGTAAAATATAGTAAACCAAGACAACTAATCTCATCAACAAAAATAAAGAAATAAATGATACCATATAATCAACCAAGAATTGTCTTTATACAAGATGTTGGGCGGAGACAAATCCACTACCAACTATTTAAATAAAAAGAAATAAATACAGAAGAAAGAATTTGTAAAGCGAAGTGAAGGATGGTCCAAGAGCAGTCATCTTCAAATGAATAGAGAAGATCATGACCTCGGCTAGAATACCTGTGGAAGACAAGAGCACATACCTGGAGGGATCACCAGGTCCTAAGAGGGACATAACAAGACACATAATATCATGCCATAAAACTGAATACAAACTGCTCAATAAATAGGTCAATTGGATTACAAAATAGTCCAATACTCCACCATTGAATTAGTGTACCATAACCCCAACCAAACAAGGACATGAGATGGCACCCTAGTCCATGATGAAGTATCTTTCTATGCCATAAAACCAATATGGTATCCGGACCACAACAAGGTTCAGTACCTTCTCATCGGAATAGTGAGCCACATCTACAACCAAATAAGGACAAGATGTGGCAAACTAGTTCACGACAAGTTACTATTCCAAGCCATGGTCAGATATAAGTACCCAAACCAAAAGGTACTCATACCTAACGGATAAGGGAGCCTAACCGTTTTAAGTGAATACAGTTTTTAAGAACAACCCTCCAACGCATGGGCTCTCTTGCTAAAGTAGGATCGACATGGTCCCCCCTTGGGGCACCAGAGGCACAATAATGATATAAGAGCATGACGTTTCACAGAACGTCAGTGGCCGTCAGTAAAATAAAGGGGTCATCTCACACCGTATCTACAGCGAAGCTTCCAGATCACAAAAGGTAAAGTGTATAGTAGCCCATACGCTAAGGAATTATCCTCCCTACCCCATGCCTACTATATTGTATCCACAATGCATAACCTCTATTAACTGCTAAGTCAAACTAATCATGCAAATGCTATTAGCGGTTAATCCTATCGTACGGCTTATACATACTGGTGGCCAGCTATTCATGCATGTCCGAGTTCTATATGCGACTTGCAACTTCATGGTACAAATGTGTCAAGGCCTATGGATGCAACACACAAGGGGTGGTCCCTTAAATCTAAGTTCAATGTGTATGCAAATAGTACATAGCAGGAAATAGAACTGAACAGTAAAATTCTATCTAATTATGCCATGTATCACAGTTTATTTTACAGAAAGTAAATAATAAGTAAATGAATGAAATATGAGCTAAAATAAATAGACAACAAATGGCAAGATAACTTGCCTGGAGGTTTTGTGCAAAAAGGACACTGTCTAATAACTCAAATCGACAGATTAGTGAAGCATAGAAAGTCAAATCTCACAAACATCCTCGAATGCTGAAATAAATACCATGAACATTTCCAGAATAAGAAAAATAGCAAGAATAGACTACCCATAAGTCCAATTCTGGACACAGGGGCAAAATCATAATTTTGGGTCAAAACGATGTCCGCCGTTGGACCCGTTTTGCACCAAAAAGCGTACAAGTGTCTACGGTCGCTAAAGTCATTAAACTATATGTCTATAGGTCCGATTTAACAAGACGAACCCAACCGTATGTCCAAAGTTGGATTTCAGCAGACCATGCACAAATTTGCCCGTTGGATTGGGTCGTAGGCCCGCCAAAAAGTCAATCCGGTCGACCTTCTCAGATTCGGACCAAACTTGGCGTACAGGACCAGGAAACTGATATGGTCCTGATGGTGCAAGTTTTGTCTCGATACGACGAACGTGCACAAAATTATGGGCTAGTTTACAAATAGGCCGATACGGGGTATCTTGACGGATACGCACTAATTTCGTCGCGCACACACAACGAAATTGAGTTCCGTCAGTTCCCACACGTCGACAACATCCAAACGCACCTTTTGATGCTTATAGGTTGCGACCACGTCGCCCAGTTTGTCGGGACGCACGCCATATCGAATTTTTTTTGAAAATCTTTATTTTGAATTACTGTTATTCCTAATTTTTGAAATTCGATTTCTCGATGCGTATTTGCCTAAATTAAATTCTACAAAGAGGGTTTGAAAGCCCTACATGTTGACTATAAGTCTGTTTAAACCAAAATTTAAAATACTAACTATCTTGTTTAGGATCTTTCTTCCAAAATAGGGAGTGAGGTTTGTTTGCATACTGTTTTTAAACAACTTTTTCCACAACTTTGCGTCAATTTACGGCCGATAGTACGATTACAATTAATTCTATTACTAGGTCTCTTAGAAGGTCACATGGGGTTTCTATAGAAGTTTACATAACCAAAAAATGATTGGTTATACAGGGCGTATGAAGATCGAGTAGTGGGTTACCTCGCAGTGGCTCGTTGAACAGCTGCTACTGCTGTGGTTGGTTGGTGTGCATAGGGACGGCATTTCGACGAGTCTTCTGGTGGCACAGACCGTCGTGGTGAGGCGTAGGGCAGTCAGTAATGCTCCGTCGTTGCTAGGGTGGTGTCATTCATAGAATTTTGAGGAGACCTTTCCTTTACCTCTCGAGCGTACACCTTATATGCCGAGGTTTAAATTCAATTTCAAATAAACTTGAATGGATTTGAATCTCCTTCAATTCTATCTGCTAGTGATTGATACTAGGATTGGTGGGAAAAAAGATTTGATTTCGATCTGGAAAAATTTTGGTTCAAAAAGTTGCAGAGAAAGGAGGAAATTCTGTTGTAGGTATCAGCGAGAGAATTTAAACTAAACCCTGGGTTGATTTTGATTAGGACTTCATCATAGTCGGTAGAGAATAGGATCAAGCTTATCAGGATTTGAATTGGCAAAAGATTTGGAGAAGATTCAGAAAGATTTGATTAAGAATTCAAAAAATTTAATTTCATGGAGGTTTTGTTTACAGTAGGGGTCGCGCTCCCTTGCTTTGGGAAGAAAGCACTGTTCGTCAGTGCTTTTATTATTTTTTTTCCACTAAACTAGTTATATATATATATGAGATTTAAGTAGAAAAAATCTCTAACAATATCAGAAAAATATAAATAAAAGTCTAAAAATATACTTACCAATTGTAGCATATTTCTCTAGCATAAAATCCTTTACCTTATGAATGTACATATAAAATTATTTTAAAAATTGCGAAAAGTCCATAGCTACAAATCTAAAAACCGAAATAAAATTTTGTACAAGGTAACTCATTTTTTTGTATATATAGATATATTTGCTAATTATAGATAAGTTGTAAAATTCTAAATTCCAATTATAATTCTAAAAGCAAAATAAAATCTAATTAAACTAATAATTATTTCTATGAAAATTTCTTGTCTCACCTGTTATATATGGGATATTTACTATATAAAAATACTTTTATATAAATACTATCTTTAGCAACCATCTATCAATTAAAAAAAATAATTTATAATTTCCTAATAATAATAATAAAAATAATAAAGTTGTACTGATAAAAATGATAACAGTAGAAATCATAACATTAATAACAACAATTTATTAGGGAATCATAAGTCTGGTGTGTACATATTACTAATAGTATTATCTTTACAAACAAATATAAATTTTCAAAATCCCAAAATAATAAATAAATAAATATTAAAATAAAAATAGCCGTAATATGATTTAGTAAATCTAAACAACTAATTATTCAAATAGAATAATTTTAGTGGCATATACAGCTAATATGCTAGTCAAAGCACTTGACTGCACTAGCTGAACCACATTGTTTAGTCAGCGTGCACAACAAAAATTAAGCATGACTAAGACTATATTTCTGAATAAATAACAAAATAATTTAAGATAATTTCTTTAAGAAAATAAAAATAAGAAAAAAATCCTCCAAAATTTTGGAGGATTACACCTTTCCCTCAACTGACGGCTTGTATCCAAAGTCGTTCCTCACAGCTGGCGTCGGTGGCTGACTAGTCCCAGATCCCTCGGCAGTCCCTCCCTCACCGACTCGACTCTTTAAAGTCTCATACGTCTCCTATATTTATTAGGTGAATAGATTTAGAGTTAATACTCATGTTTTAGTTACTATTAAGTATTGTTATGGTTACGTTCTCATATGTCTCCTAAATTATTCTTTGATTTATAAATACTATGATAAAAACGAGAAAAATTTTAGCAAGATCATCATCATCAATGCTAGGTCTCTCCATTTTTATCTCAGCTCTAAAAATGCTATAATAAAAACGAGAAAAGTTAGAATTTTTTTTACAAGTATATCGCAAAATTGGAGTATAACGTAGCAAAATTATGCCTCTTACTTCTCTATATCTTCCATCCTCTCTATACCACGATTTAGGCAGATATACTAATTAGCGGCTTCAAACTCATCATCCTCCAACCACCGTAACTTAGAAGCACTTGTCGGCTTGCCACCAACATTGAAGATAGTACGGATTCCACGATTCGGTTCATCGACCTCACCTTCATCATTTCTTGGTGCTCTATTCCAGTTTGTTCTGACATGAGTATCAAAGTAGATTGAGCAGAAGTTTGAGACCTCCTCAATAATATATGCTTTGCATATCGAAGCTTCTACATGAGCCTTATTGCCCACCTTCTTCTTCAGGTGATGTAGATATCTATAAATAATATATTCAATATTAGAACTATTTGAATAAAATAATTATTAGTACTAGATAATTTATACCTCTTAAATGGATACATCCATCAATAGTGGACGGGAGCACCGATATGTGCTTCCTATGCAAGATGAATTGGCAAATGTTCCATACTATCAAAAAAATCGGAGGGAAACACCTTTTCTAACTTGCACAATGTCAATACAATATTCTCCTCCAGTTCAAACATATGTTGCACCGTCAACTTACTTGAACACAAATCTCTAAAGAATATAGATAACTGGGCCAGCGGACCCCATACTTAAGCACATCTCTCTCAGAGCGATAGGAAGTAAACGCTCCATAAACTCGTGGCAATCATGACTCTTCATCCCTATCAGCTTGCGTTCGTTAAGATCGACACATCTTGCTAGATTTGACACGTAACCGTCAGGAAATCTCAACTTTATAATCCAATTGCATATTATCAATTTATCAACTTTAGCGACGTAAATTAATACTGTATTTTACATATGATATTAGTTGCTAAGCAGTCGCTATTCCGTCGCTATTTAGCGACTGATTTACTTCCATCGGTAAGATCAGTCACTAAAATACAGTATTTTTGTAGTGTTGGCCCGAGCAAAAACGCAGCTCTGTATGAAGCTCATAGCACTACCAGCGGCTTTTCCAGCATAACAGGATGAATAGCCCCCCACTCCAATATGGATAATGAAGCCATTATTGAACTGGACAGAGCACAACCTGTGATGCTTAGGGTTAGCAATCAATACAAACCCGATAGCTCGGACCTCGAAGACCTCTAAGATATTGATCAGGTTCGAACCCCTTATGCCAAACGCTCAAGTGCATCTCAAAACTCAATAGTTGTTCTTCTACAAGATCACAGCTTCTTTGAACGAAGAGATCTATAATCAACAGTCGACTTGTGCAAGGCCAATGGCCGTTCAAAGCTAAATTGGGATCGAGCATGATAGTGGAAATACTAAAAGACAATGGACATGGCTCCTCAGAAAAGCTTCCTTTTATATAAGCTGTGTGTGGTCCAACTCACATGCCACGTGTCAATCGGCCAATAACCCCTAAATTTATGGGATGAACCTAGGACTCAGCACAATGAATCTCATTTAACAGGTTCATTTGACTGAATCGTAGGCCATGACTTTCGAAAATCTCCAAAAAGCGATGGCAATTAAAGATATGTTGACTCGGCTACTCAAAGAGACTCATTAAGACACAAGCTCTCAGAAGTCCTTTGTCGCTTCATAAAAAGTGCAGTGACTTCACAAAGCTCCCAGAAGTCTTTTGTCGTCTCATAAAAGTGCAATGGCTTCAAAAATCTCGACAGTAGTCTCCTCGTCGCCCAAAAGCGCAGTGACTCCTTGGCCTTCGAAACACAGTCTCTTCATCGTCCAAAAGCGCAGTGACTCCGTTGCCTTTGAAACACCGTCTCCTCGTCGCCCAAAAGCGTAGTGACTCTGTTGCCTTCAAAAAACAGTCTCCTCATCGTCCAAAAGTGTAGTGAATCTGTTGCCTTCGAAACAACAGTATCCTCATTTTCCAAAAGCGCAGTGACATCGAAATCACACCAGAAGCGCAGCTTATATAGACGCACAGTTCCATGAGGTGGCGTTATTCCACATTGCCAGTATGGCATCAATATCTTTTTAGATATGATCAAATAGGTTTGTTTGAACCACCGCTCCTAAGATAAGAACATAGTTTGGTTCTATTGATAGGAGCAATATCCAATCGGTTTGTTTAAATCGTCGCTCCTAAAATAAGAACAGTGTTTGGTTCTGTTGATATGAGCAATATCAAATCGGTTTGTGTAAACCGTCGCTCCTAAGATAAAAACGGAGTTAGGTTTTGTTGACGAGGGCAATATCCAATCGGTTTTTTAAATCGCTGCCCCTAAGATTGGGACAAAATATGACTCTATGGATAGGAGCAAAACCCACTCATCTTCATCCGATCAAGATTATCAAGATTATCAAGCAATAAGCGCACGCCATGTGTCATTTGTTCGGTTACGTTGTTAACCACCCGAGGTCTTGATAGAAGAGAATCTCAACATCTGCCATGTGTCAGCTCAGCAGCAGCCCTCACCGTGCGGTTACAACAGATTCTCTCGTATCTCTACGCGCAGCGCTCTTGCGCGCCCAAAAAACCTTAGGGACATCGCATGTGCTGGGAAATAAATAGAAGGAGTTTTCTTTCACTAAAAAGGTCAGGATCTTCCTAATTAACAACCCCGGGTACAACTCTCGAGCATCAGAAAGTCAGAGCAAGTTCAAGTCATCATCAGATCGTCAATGGAGTATAGGAGCCGCTGTAGTGCTCGATCTTCACCGTCACACATTCCTATAAATTTTTGTACTTAAACCTCCTATTTAGGAGTCTTTTTGTTACTACCACATTTTAGCTTGAGGGTTTTTTAGTCATTTTGTGAATTTTGAATTTATTTTGAATTATTGAAGTGATGATTGTTATTTTTGAGTTTTGCTAGTTGAGACTTTGGAGACTAACCTAGATGTTGACTCTAGCTATGGTAACTTGAATAGCATGGTGGGACCCTAGTCTGACTTAAGTCAACCCAAGTTAAGTCATTTAGAATCAAGTTTCAAATAGGAGAATAAAAGATTAGGTTCAAGGACTTTTGACTTTTAACTTATGAATTGATTTCCCTTACCATTTAAACTTGGCCCAAAGCCCACTAGTCTAACCCTAACCCTAATTCCTTCATCTAGTGGCCGGCCACATTGGGATTCCCCCTATAAAGTCTCTCTTTCATTGTTCTTGCCTCTTTTGTAGCATTGCAACTTTTTGGAAAGGAAAGGTATTGTCCATCTTTCCAAATTCATAACTAATTCATTTTAATTCCTTTTTGACTCTAGTTTCTTGCATTAGAGTCTAATTGTACTCTATTTTCTGTTCATGGAGAGAAATCTTAATTTTGGTACAATTTGGAGATTTTGGCTAGCAAGGGAAATTATTCTATTTGGGGCTTTCCTTTGTCATTGACACACTATAGGTAAACCCTCTAAATTTTGTTTAATTTCTAATTTCTTTACATATTAGACTAGATCTAAGTGTCCCCTAGCTGTGGTGTATGATTTGTGTAAATTTGTATTGATTTCGTGTCCGTATCGGACATGTATCATAACCTAGTTCTAGGTATTTGTGAAAATGCCTCAATGGATTTTACTATACTGTTTTCGAAAAGTAATTGAAAGGAAATATTGATGTATATGTGTGTTATAAATTCCATGTTGACTGAGTCGATCTCTATGTCCGTTTTGTGTCAAAATGTGACATGGACATGCAGCACGAGCAGTGTGTACTATGCCTTGCTTCTCGGGTATCCTAGTGGACACGATACGACACCATTTGATGTGAAACTTGGTTGACACTTTGGACACATGACTGACATGACAAGTATCAAATTTTAGGTTATTTAATCGAGCAAATTGGGAGAAATCCCACCCGCATAGATTTTACAATGCACTGTACGAACACGAGAATCGCATCTGATACGCGTCTCATTGCTCGACACGACTCACATGGACACAATACAAACACTTGTGCACATAAACCTTGTTAGGGTTATATACTAAAAGCATCACTTTTGTAGTAACCTTATTTTCTTAAATTTTGAATGAGAATCATATGGGCAAATGTTTGCATATTGTATTTGTTGCAAGTGATAATACAAATGTCTGATATTCTATATTGTAGATAATATGGTATATGGTGTCACACAGAAGATCATATTATCAGTTTCCTATGGAGTATATAAATAGTTCACAACCTAGATGGACTTGGACAATCTATTGGAAAGGTTGTAGTGTAATATGGTATTAGTCTATCTTGACTATAGGTTTACACTAGTACACTTTGTGTGTATTGAACAGGACCACTTGAGGTTGTTCTCTTTTACTGACTACATAAGAGAACAAACACCTCTGTTATTATGGATGCTTGTGCTCTTAATTCGGATATAATAACGGACATGTATATGCAGTGTGCATTACTTTGACTCATAAAAGTGTGAGATTCATTATGGATCGACAACCTCTATGAATTGGGTAATAACATTGTATGTATGATGGGCTGTTGATTATAAATAGAATCCATGTCCCGATACATCAGATTGATGATGTCCCCTTAAGGAGCTCATAAGGATTGTCATGTAAACCCTGCAGGTGGATTATATCCGACATGACAAATAAAGTTGAGCGGTACTACTTAAGGATAAAAGATGTCGAATCAATATAGTTGTCAGTAACTTAATTTGATCGACGGACATACGATATCTTAACATGGGGAGCCAAACGAGCATATAATAAAAGGAACCCACAAACATAATTTGGGATTATGGTGGTAGTGCAACAACAGCTCATTAGTGGACTGAGCTATTGTTAATGGGCCTGGATTGTGTGTTCGGGCTGAACACGGGATATCCAGATCCGTTAGGAGACCTAACCCTAATTTCTCCTCATGGTCCCTGCTGTAGCCTATATATATCCTCTATTCTCTGGCCGCCATATTACTGATAAAAAAAATCTGAAACTTTCTCTAAATTCGTGATTCACGAAAGGAGAGAAAGAGAGGGCTGCCAAGGAGAAGAAAAGGTTGGGAGATCGGCGCCCACACGACGTCCAACTCGAGGAAGGAATACGTGCAGAAGATCTTGGGGTCGTCCGCTCGAGATTGCCAGGAATTACTTGTGTCACGCCCCAGTACCGAAATACGGAGACGGACTAGGCCAGCTACTCCATATGAGGTACGTAACGTTATACGGCGATCGTGGCTGTCGAGAGACTAGGGGGTACATGCTACAATCAAGTCTCCTATGGTCCCACAGAGTTCTATGTCTCAATCAATCAAATCACATCAGCAATTAAATGAACATTAAAGATAAAGCAGTAAGGCGTCCCCGACGCTTCATCAAAATGGTCGTGAGAGACTAGCTTTATAATTTAGCTATCTCAGAGAGTCAGGAGAACAAAGTTATACACAGCTGCAGTCAGTTTAATTACAATGATGTACTGACACAAAATATCAAGTAATCCGGCTAACAGGTGCCGGTGGCTAAATGTTGCAAAAGTATAAGCAGGAGTGGTGGAGAAGAAACCCACTCGAGTCCCCGAACCGCCATGCTCCAAGTATGCACCATGGATGTCAGGGAGGAAGATCGTGTCCTCTGGCTCTGCTACGAGATCTGGCCAAACAAAACCAGCGGGGTCAGCCCCGAATAGTAAGTACCGCCAAAGAGGCACAAGAGTTAAGATTAAAAACCCAGATAATAGAATGATTGATAATAGTAATACTTATGCAACTTTTATAGGGTAGCACAACATCCTCGAACCCATATGGCACCCTTACAACCAAATAAGGACAAAAGGTGCCGCATGGAGTCGGGACGTGTCGTACTCTATAACTTTCACATAAGTTAAAAAGGTATAAACAATAAAATCTCCTGATCGTGACTTCGGTCGATAGCCTATCGCAGCACAATAACCAACCCAACAATCAAACAAGAACATAGGTTGGATCATGTACCATGATAGACCATGTTCCTCAGTCATTCACAGAAGTAGCACTTCACAACCAGAATAAGTCTTCCGTTCATAACTTTGGTCCACAGCCTATCATAGTACGATAACCAACCCAACAATCAAACAAGAACATGGGTTGGATCACGTACCATGACAGTCCGCTTCCCTCAGTTATTCACGGAAGGTATAGGACACAAGCAAGTCGTTTTCACGGCCAATCAAGTCTACGAGTTTCTAGTGGGACGAGGTTATCCTCGCATCATGTTATTAGAAGATCCTCAGATCGTATCTTTCCAGCAAGGCTAGCCCACCCAGGGGTTCGCGTAGACAGGTGTTATTGAGCACAGGTCCCTCGTAAGGCCACCTTGCCAAAACATATATTATATAGCAGGAATTAATCGGATACAGTCATCCACTCGTTGTAGATGACACAGTATCCGTGGAGACCAGCCGGCGCGTCAAGACAATATCTCAAGGCGGCTGGTGTAACACGATCTCGGGATTCTGCCCTCCCCATGCATCTAGTATATTTAGTTGCCTAATTTAACCCTAGGTGAAATCTTGGACTCACATGCTGTGGCCTGCATGATTATCCTCCTAAAAGTCGTACTCAAGTACGAGTACCCCAAAGAGGATCCATGTCAATCAGTATGTCAACATGTTCTACCCTCCTTAGTGTAATGCATCATTGCAAATATGCCACGTGGAGTTACGAGTCATTTGTCGAGCATGAACAAGAACCGGGACATTCAGGTACATGTATCAGGTGGGAACGCTTTGTTTACCAAGGCCACATTAGTGCTCATATCTTGCTCGGGACAAAAGGCGTAAGGATATATAGCATACACAAACATTCACCTATATATATATATATAAGAAAATATAATATATAAGAGCCCAGGTCAGAATGCGCATGGTCAAATGCGCAGGAGTCAAAACGCGCAGGGTTAGATTGCGTAGGGGTCAAACGCGCATGGTTAGATTGCGCAGGGGTCAAACGCGCATGGTTAGATTGCGTAGGGGTCAAACGCGCATGGTTAGATTGCGCAGGGTCAAGCGCGCAGGGTTAGCTTGCGCAGGCATTAGACTGCGCAGCGGTTAGATGGCGCAGGAGATGGATTGCGCCAGAGTCAGGTTGCACACGGATCAGGTTGCGCAGGGAATGGATTGCGCCAGAGCTAAGGAGCGCCAGCGCAGTTCAGCTCAGCGCAATGCGCTGGCCGAAGGGTTGCACAATTCGTCAAAAGATGAGATGCGCAGTTCAACTTGCGCTAAAGAGCGCAGGCTGAAGGGTCTTCTCTTCCAGGCCGAGGGCCTCCTCAAGAACACCAAAAACTTCCAATTTTCATAACTTGACCAAATCAAAACCAAATCTAGATTTTCAAAGTTCTAACTTGAGTGAAATTGAATTCTCTTCCACATGGAAGCATCAAAACCCACAAAATCCTAACGAAAATAGATCAAAACCATGTAAATCCGAAAATGGAGAAAACTTAGATCTACAAATATCAAAGCTTCAAAATGGAAATTTTCAAGTTCTAAACTAGTGTAGATTGAGGAGAAGAACATATTTTGACAAATAATTTTGTAAGAAATCATTAACAAAATATAAATCCATCTCTTGAGCAAGTTGGCACTTGCCTTGGTTGATGGAGGAAAATATTTGGTTGGTGGAGGAAATAAATGAGAGGAGAGAGAATGAGATGAGTTGTATTTATAATCATTGAACCCAAGGGTTCATGATGAACCAAAGGGTTCATGATGAATCATTGGTGAACCAAGAATAGGTTACCCAAATGAGCCAAAACTGTAGGCCCAAATGCAGAAAATAAATTAGGAAATAATATTTTGTCGAATATTTTTGGGAAATGCATGAAGAAATACTGCATAATAAATATAGTATAAATACAAGGTAAATACAAATTATCGATTTACGTATTAAAATACGTATTCCAGGATCGGGGAGTGACAACTTGTCTCCTTTCCGCCGCAGGTATAATTCGTGAACCCTAGTTTCCGCCTATGAAGGGTTAGAACACGTATTAGATCTATTTAACTTTCTATCGATCAATACGCACACCAAAGAAAGGGTCCTGGGAATCCCCAGTTCCGTCAATTGGTATCAGAGCCACTTTGGATCTACGTATTGATTGATACGTCCATGATGTCCAATAAAACCTGCGCTGTGTAATAGTCGGTAGATGTAGATCTGTTCTAACTCGGTTTTGCAGGCATCTTAGATCCAACTATTATGGTCCAATGCATGTTTTTGATTGTGTTATTTAAATCACGGATATGTCGTGGATGTTGTTGTTGCTGTGGATGTAATTAAAATCACGAGGGTTGATCGTGCTTATTATTTTAATTTTGCAATCTAGATTATGTGTGAACTCCGTCGGGAGGCATAGGATTGATATAATTTTAATTATTTTTGATCAATCGTGATGGCGGTGGTGGCTGTTTCTGACGTCGGACAAGATGCTGGTTTTAAGCAGTCTAGAGGCAGACAGATAATTTTCGATGAAGGAATCAACAGCCAAAACCTAATTGTTAAGGACGAAGCAGCGCCAGATTTTGGATTCGGATAGTTGAGGACGGAGCAGCAAAGATGACCATAATAGTTAGATATTTTCTCTTATTTTTGTCATTTTACTTTTTCTGATTATGCATGTTTATTATTCTATGGTTGTTTTTTTTAAAAAACCAAGCCTACATTAATAATGGACAACATGGACATAATATCAACTAGTAGAAAAACCCTCATTGTTAAATAACTAAGTAGGAGAGGATTTTTTTAAGTATAAATCCTATGGTCTCCATTACTGGTTTGTAGGTGATGTAATTATACTTGCGTGTTGGCTTTAGTGCTTTCCTCTATATCGGATGAGTATAGTTATGGATCACCAGTACAAACTTCCTTAGGGATAATTGTAGAAAGTTAACTAGTATGTGTTCACTTCTCCATCTGAAGGAACTCATTACAAGGTAATGGACTTAGTATTAAGTAATGGTATACACTTAGATACAAATAATGGTATCCTCCCCATCGGAGTCACTGCTATTATTTGTATGACCAGAGCTAGACCATCATATTAATTTTTTTTGTCATAAAGTTTTATTGACATGATAGTAAAATTAATAAGAAAAATCTACTTGAACAAAGTTGAATTTGTATACGTCCACACTATCGTGGCATGCTAAATTCATGGTGTTCAAGGTGTTGGTGAATTTCTTATTATTGTTTTGAGGGAATCAATATTTAGTTAATTCAAAAAGTTTTTTTTGCCCTACATAATTTTATTTATGTGATTCTCAGGATTTCAAAAATGGGTTCTTTCAGTCCACTTATGGTGATTCTTAAAGAAAACAAACCTACTGGACCTAATTATATTGACTGGAAACGTAATTTGGACATTGTTCTGACTGCTGAGGAGTACAAATATGTACTTGTTGAGGAATGCCCACCTAAGCCTGAGGCTAACTCTAATGAAGAGGTCAAAGAGGCTTATAAGAAGTGGAAAAAGGCAGATGAGATGGCGCGGTGTTACATTCTGGCATCTATGTCAAATGTACTGCAACATCAACATCAGGCCATGGCCACAGCTTATGACATGATGTATAACCTCAAGGAACTCTTCGGACATCAAAGTAGAGCAGCTAGGCAGTTTGCTATAAAATGCTTGATGAATACAAAAATGGCTGAGGGTACACCAGTAAGGGATCATGTTCTCAAGATGATGTGTCATATGAATGAGATGGAGATCCTTGGAGCTGAAATTGATGGAGAAACCCAGGTCGATATCATTCTCGGGACTCTGCCTAAAAGTTTTGACAATTTCTACCTTAATTACAACATGAACAAAAGGTTGTATAGTTTGGCAGAACTTGCAAAAGAGCTACAGGATGCTGAATCTCTCTTTAGGCAGAGTGGTCATATTTTAGTTTCTGAAAAGGCTTCTACTTCTAAGCCAAAAGGCGGTAAAAAGAAGAATAACATTCAGAAACAGACAAACTCAGCAAAGAAGGGCATGGGACCTCAAGGCGTGGTGAAAAAGCCGAAAGGCAAATATTTCAAGTGTAAACGGTCTGGACATTGGAAGACTGATTGTCCACTTCTCAAACAAGGGAACAAAGAAGGTATATCTCATTTACTAGTAGTTGAAACATGTTTAGCGGCGTTATCTACCGGCACCTGGTGTGTAGATACAGGAGCCACTAATCATGTCTGCAATACATTGTAGGGGTTCCAGGAAACCAGATGGCTCAGTGATGAAGAGATATGCTTGTTTATGGGTGATGCTACAAAAGTATCGGTCGTTACATTAGGAGATGTTACTTTATCTTTTGGTAGAAATAAGTCTTTGACATTGAGAGATTGTCTTTATGCACCTTCACTTAGAAGGAATTTAGTTTCTGTTTCTATGTTAGTTAAGGATGGATATTCAGTTTATTTTAATGACAATATTGTTATTAGAAAGAATAAACATTTTATCTGTTCTGGTGCATTGGTTGATAATTTGTATGTCGTTAATCCTATTTCGCCCACAATACAACTTATGGAAATGAATAATATGTCATCTAACTTAAATAAGAGAAAAGAACCTTCTTGTATGAACCAAACGTATCTTTGGCACTTGCGATTGGGATATATTAACCTAAGAAGGATTCAAAGACTGGTTGAAGATGGACCTTTGAGTTCATTGGAAGTGGAGGCACTACCAGTCTGTGAATCATGCTTAGAAGGTAAAATGACCAAAAGGCCTTTTATGGCAAAGGGGTATAGGGCCAAAGATGTGTTGGAATTGGTTCATTCTGATTTGTATGGACCCATGACTATCCAAGCTAGAGGTGGCTTTGAATATTTTGTCACATTTATTGACGATTATTCAAGGTATGGATACATTTATTTGATGCGTCGTAAGTCTGAGTGCTTTGAGAAATTCAAAGAGTACAAGGCTGAAACGGAAAAACGTCATAGAAAATGTATCAAGTCATTACGATCAGATTGTGGTGGCGAGTACCTCTTTGGAGAGTTTAGGAATTATATATCAGAGGCTGGGATTGCATCCCAATTGACTGCACCTGGAATGCCCCAACAGAATGGTGTAGCCAAAAGAAGGAATAGAACTCTTATGGAGATGGTTAGATCAATAAAGAGTTATTCGGATTTGCCAGATTCATTTTGGGGATATGCCTTAGAGACTGCAGCTTATATTTTGAACTTGGTTCCTTCTAAGTCAGTACCTCTTACTCCCACAGAGCTGTGGATTGGACGTAAGCCTAGTCTGAAACATGTTCGCATTTGGGGTAGTCCAGTACATGTGCTGAATGGGAAAGCAGTTAAGTTGGAATCTCGTACAGAAGTACGCTTATTTATAGGCTATCCAAGAGGAACGAAAGGAGGTTTATTTTATAGTCCTAAGGATCAGAAGGTCATTGTTAGCACCAATGCCCGATTTTTAGAGGAAGACTATGTGATGAACCATAAACCCACAAGTAGAGTTGTTCTAGAAGAACTGAGACGTGAGACACCAAGTACTTCAGTACCAACAGTACAAGAGGATGAACTACAAATAACTGCACAACGTGTCACAAATGTTGTACCACAACCGATAGTTCCTCGTCGTAGTGGGAGGGTTATGATACAACCTGATAGATATATGTTCTTGGGAGAGTCGTCAGACTTCGTCCCTGAGGAACAAGATTATGATCCCTGTACCTACAATGAAGCACTCCAAGATAAAGATGCAGAGTCTTGGCAAAAAGCATTGATATCTGAAATAGAATCTATGGATTCTAATCAGGTCTGGGAGCTTGTAGAACCACCCGTTGGTGTAAAAGCCATTGGATGCAAGTGGGTCTATAAGAGAAAAAGAGGATCAGACGGTAAGGTTGAAACTTTTAAAGCGTGGCTTGTAGAAAAAGGTTTTACTCAAAGAGAGGGTATCGATTATGAGGAAACCTTTTTTCCTGTAGCCATGCTTAAGTCTATTCGGATTCTTTTATCTATTGTAGCTCATCTCGATTATGAGATTTGGCAAATGGATGTCAAGACAGCTTTTCTTAATGGAAGTCTTGAGAAAGACATCTATATGAAGCAACCAGACGGGTTCATTGAAAAGGGCCAGGAGTATCTTGTTTGTAAGCTCAAGAAGTCCATTTATGGACTTAAGCAAGCTTCTAGATCTTGGAACATATGTTTTGATCAGGTGATAAAATCCTATGGATTTGATCAATGTCAGGATGAATCATGTGTATACAGAAAGTGTGACGGAAACGTGGTGGTGTTCCTAGTACTTTATGTGGATGACATCTTGCTTATTGGAAACAATGTGAAGGTATTATCTGATGTAATGGTATGGTTATCCAAACAGTTTGATATGAAGGACTTGGGAGAAGTAGGTCACATCCTTGGGATCAAAGTTCTACGAGATCGCAAGAAAAGGATGTTGGGCTTATCCCAAGCTTCCTATATCGATACTGTACTAACCCGTTTTAGTATGCAAAATTCTAAGAAAGGTTTTTTACCTTTTAGACATGGAATTGCTCTATCAAAGGAGCAGTGTCCGAGGACACCTAAAGAGATAGAGAACATGAAGGCAGTTCCTTATGCTTCAGCAGTAGGAAGCTTAATGTATGCAATGCTATGTACGAGATCAGACATCTGCTTTGTCGTAGGCATGGTCAGCAGATATCAGTCTAACCCAGGACAAGAGCACTGGACTGCGGTAAAGCATATTTTAAAGTACCTGAAAAGGACTAAAGAGTATATGCTAGTTTACCAGGCAGATAGTTTAGTTCCCTAGGGGTATACAGACTCAGATTTTCAGTCAGATAGAGATTCCAGGAAATCTACCTCAGGTTATGTGTTTACTTTGGAAGGTGGAGCCATTATGTGGAGGAGTATCAAGCAAAAATGTATTGCTGATTCCACCATGGAAGTCGAGTATGTGGCAGCCTCTGAGGCAGCCAAAGAAGCGATTTGGCTCAGAAACTTTCTGTTGGACTTGGATGTGGTACCTAGTTTGCCTAAGTCTATTACACTTTATTGTGATAATAGTGGTGCAGTTGCAAACTCGAAGGAACCACGAGCCCATAAGATAGGCAAACACATTGAGCGCAAGTACCACCTGATACGAGATTTCGTAAAGAAAGGAAAAGTTGTTGTGATCAAGATAGCATCAGCCGACAACCTAGCTGATCCCTTTACAAAGAGCTTACCAGCTAAGGCTTTTGACAGTCATGTTGAGGGAATGGGAGTCAGATGTGTAGCAGTATGGCTTTAAGTATAAGTGGGAGATTTGTAACAGTATACTTAAAAGCAATGCTTTGAGTATAAGTGGGAGATTGTTAGGGTTATATACTAAAAGCATCACTTTTGTAGTAACCTTATTTCCTTAAATTTTGAATGAGAATCATATGGGCAAATGTTTGCATATTGTATTTGTTGTAAGTGTTAATGCAAATGTCTGATATTCTATATTGTAGATAATATGGTGTATGGTGTCACACAGAAGATCATATTATCAGTTTCCTATGGAGTATATAAATAGTTCACAACCTAGATGGACTTGGACAATCTATTGGAAAGGTTGTAGTGTAATCTGGTATTAGTCTATCTTGACTATAGGTTTACACTAGTACACTTTGTGTGTATTAAACAGAACCACTTGAGGTTGTTCTCTTTTACTGACTACATAAGAGAACAAACACCTCTGTTATTATGGATGCTTGTGCTCTTAATCCGGATATAATAACGGACATGTATATGCAGTGTGCATTACTTTGACTCATAAAAGTATGAGATTCATTATGGATCAACAACCTCTATGAATTGGGTAATAACATTGTATGTATGATGGGCTGTTGATTATAAATGGAATCCATGTCCCGATACATCGGGTTGATGATGTCCCCTTAAGGAGCTCATAAGGATTGTCATGTAAACCCTGCAGGTGGATTATATCCGACATAACAAATAAAGTTGAGCGGTACTACTTAATGATAAAAGATGTCGAATCAATATAGTTGTCAGTAACTTAATTTGATCGACGGACATACGATATCTTAACATGGGGAGCCAAACGAGCATATAATAAAAGGAGCCCACAAACATAATTTGGGATTAGGGAGGTAGTGCAACAACCGCTCATTAGTGGACCGAGCTATTGTTAATGGGCCTGGATTGTGTGTTCGGGCTGAACACGGGATATCCAGATCCGTTAGAAGACCTAACCCTAATTTCTCCTCATGGTCCCTGCTGTAGCCTATATATATCCTCTATTCTCTGGCCGCCATATTACTGATAAAAAAAAATCTAAAACTTTCTCTAAATTCGTGATTCACGAAAGGAGAGAAAGAGAGGGCTGCCAAGGAGAAGAAAAGGTTGGGAGATTGGCGCCCATACGACGTCCAACTCGAGGAAGGAATACGTGCAGAAGATCTTGGGGTCGTCCGCTCGAGATTGTCAGGAATTACTTGTCTCCTTTCCGCCGCAGGTATAATTCGTGAACCCTAGTTTCCGTCTATGAAGGGTTAGAACACGTATTAGATCTGTTTAACTTTCTATCGATCAATACGCACACCAAAGAAAGGGTCCTGGGAATCCCCAGTTCTATCAATTGGTATCAGAGCCACTTTGGATCTACGTATTGATTGATACGTCCATGATGTCAAATAAAACCTGCACTATGTAATAGTCGGTAGATGTAGATCTGTTCTAACTCGGTTTTGCAGGCATCTTAGATCCAAATATTATGGTCCAATACATGTTTTTGATTGTGTTGTTTAAACCACGGACATGTCGTGGATGTTGTTGTTGCTGTGGATGTAATTAAAATCACGAGGGTTGATCGTGCTTATTATTTTAATTTTGTAATCTAGATTATGTGTGAACTCCTTCGAGAGGCATAGGATTGATATAATTTTAATTATTTTTGATCAATCGTGATGGCGGTGGTGGCTGTTTCTGACGTCGGACAAGATGCTGGCTTTAAGCAGTCCAGAGGCAGACAGATAATTTTCGATGAAGGAATCGACAGCCAAAACCTAATAGTTGAGGACGGAGCAAAGCCAGATTTTGGATTCGGATAGTTGAGGACGAAGCAGCAAAGATGACCATAATAGTTGGATATTTTCTCTTATTTTTGTCATTTTACTTTTTCTGATTATGCATATTTATTATTCTGTGGTTGTTTTTTTGAAAAACCAAGCCTACATTAATAATGGACAACATGGACATAATATCAACTAGTAGAAAAACCCTCATTGTTAAATAACTAAGTAGAAGAGGATTTTTTAGTATAAATCCTATGGTCTCCATTACTGGTTTGTAGGTGATGTAATTATACTTGCGTGTTGGCTTTAGTGCTTTCCTCTATATCGGATGAGTATAATTATGGATCACCAGTACAAACTTCCTTAGGGATAATTGTAGAAAGTTACCTAGTATGTGTTCACTTCTCCATCTGAAGGAACTCATTACAAGGTAATGGACTTAGTATTAAGTAATGGTATACACTTAGATACAAATAATGGTATCCTCCCCATCGGAGTCACTGCTATTATTTGTATGACCAGAGCTAGACCATCATATTAATTTTTTTGTCATAAAGTTATATTGATATGATAGTAAAATTAATAAGAAAAATCTACTTGAACAAAGTTGAATTTGTATACGTCCACAATATCGTGGCATGCTAAATTCATGGTGTTCAAGGTGTTGGTGAATTTTTTATTATTGTTTTGAGGGAATCAATATTTAGTTAATTCAAAAAGTTTTTTTGCCCTACATAATTTTATTTATGTGATTCTCAGGATTTCAAAAATGGGTTCTTTCAGTCCACTTATGGTGATTCTTAAAGAAAATAAACTTACTGGACCTAATTATATTGACTGGAAACGTAATTTGGACATTGTTCTGACTGATGAGGAGTATAAATATGTACTTGTTGAGGAATGCCCACCTAAGCCTGAGGCTAACTCTAATGAAGAGGTCAAAGAGGCTTATAAGAAGTAGAAAAAGGCAGATGAGATGGCGCGGTGTTACATTCTGGCATCTATGTCAAATGTACTGCAACATCAGCATCAGGCCATGGCCACAGCTTATGACATGATGTATAACCTCAAAAAACTCTTCGGACATCAAAGTAGAGCAGCTAGACAATTTGCTATGAAATGCTTGATGAATACAAAAATGGCTGAGGGTACACCAGTAAGGGATTATGTTCTCAAGATGATGTGCCATATGAATGAGATGGAGATCCTTGGAGCTGAAATCGATGGAGAAACCCAGGTCGATATCATTCTCGGGACCCTACCTAAAAGTTTTGATAATTTCTGCCTTAATTACAACATGAACAAAAGGTTGTATAGTTTGGCAGAACTTGCAAAAGAGCTACAGGATGCTGAATCTCTCTTTAGGCAGAGTGGTCATGTTTTTGTTTCTGAAAAGGCTTCTACTTCTAAGCCAAAAGACGGTAAAAAGAAGAATAACATTCAAAAACAGGCAAACTCAGCAAAGAAGGGCATGGGACCTCAAGGAGTGGTGAAAAAGCCGAAAGGCAAATGTTTCAAGTGCAAACGGTCTGGACATTGGAAGACTGATTGTCCACTTCTCAAACAAGAAAACAAAGAAGGTATATCTCATTTACTAGTAGTTGAAACATGTTTAGCGGTGTTATCTACCGGCACCTGGTGTGTAGATACAGGAGCCACTAATCATGTCTGTATTACATTGTAGGGGTTCCAGGAAACCAGACGGCTCAGTGATGGAGAGATATGCTTGTTCGTGGGTGATGCTACAAAAGTATCGGTCATTGCATTAGGAGATGTTACTTTATCTTTTGGTAGAAATAAGTCTTTGACATTGAGAGATTGTCTTTATGCACCTTCACTTAGAAGGAATTTAGTTTCTGTTTCTATGTTAGTTAAGGATGGATATTCAGTTTATTTTAATGACAATATTGTTATTAGAAAGAATAAACATTTTATCTGTTCTGGCACATTGGTTGATAATTTGTATGTCATTAATCCTATTTCGCCCACAATGCAACTTATGGAAATGAATAATATGTTATCTAACTTAAATAAGAGAAAAGAACCTTCTTGTATGAACCAAACATATCTTTGGCACTTGCGATTGGGACATATTAACCTAAGAAGGATTCAAAGACTGGTTGAAGATGGACCTTTGAGTTTATTGGAAGTGGAGGCACTACCAGTCTGTGAATCCTGCTTAGAAGGTAAAATGACCAAAAGGCCTTTTACGGCAAAGGGGTATAGGGCCAAAGATGTGTTGAAATTGGTTCATTCTGATTTGTGTGGACCCATGACTATCCAAGCTAGAGGTGGCTTTGAATATTTTGTCACATTTATTGACGATTATTCAAGGTATGGATACATTTATTTGATGCATCGTAAGTCTGAGTGCTTTGAGAAATTCAAAGGGTATAAGGCTGAAACGGAGAAACATCATAGAAAATGTTTCAAGTCATTACATTCAGATTGTGGTGGCGAGTACCTCTTTGGAGAGTTTAGGGATTATTTATCAGAGGCTGGGATTGCATCCCAATTGACTGCACCTGGAACGCCCCAACAGAATGGTGTAGCCAAAAGAAGGAATATAACTCTTATGGAGATGGTTAGATCAATAATGAGTTATTCGAATTTGCCAGATTCATTTTGGGGATATGCCTTAGAGACTGCAGCTTATATTTTAAACTTGGTTCCTTCTAAGTCAGTACCTCTTACTCCCACAGAGCTGTGGATTGGACGTAAGCCTAGTCTGAAACATGTTCGCATTTGGGGTAGTCCAGCACATGTACTGAATGGGAAAGCAGATAAGTTGGAATATCGTACAGAAGTACGCTTGTTTATAGGCTATCCAAGAGGAACGAAAGGAGGTTTATTTTATAGTCCTAAGGATCAGAAGGTCATTGTTAGCACCAATGTCCGATTCTTAGAGGAAGACTATGTGATGAACCATAAACCCACAAGTAGAGTTGTTCTAGAAGAACTGAGACGTGAGACACCAAGTACTTCAGTACCAACAGTACAAGAGGATGAACCACAAATAACTGCACAACGTGTCACAAATGTTACACCACAACCGATAGTTTCTCATCGTAGTGGGAGGGTTATGATACAACCTGATAGATATATATTCTTGGGAGAGTCGTCAGACTTCGTCCCTGAGGAACAAGATTATGATCCCTGTACCTACAATGAAGCACTCCAAGATAAAGATGCAGAGTCTTGGCAAAAAGCAATGATATCTGAAATAGAATCTATGGATTCTAATCAGGTCTGGGAGGTTGTAGAACCATCCGTTGGTGTAAAAGCCATTGGATGCAAGTGGGTCTATAAGAGAAAAAGAGGATCAGACGATAAGGTTAAAACCTTTAAAGCTCGGCTTGTAGAAAAAAGTTTTACTCAAAGAGAGGGTATCGATTATGAGGAAACCTTTTTTCCTGTAGCCATGCTTAAGTCTATTCGGATTCTTTTATCTATTGCAGCTCATCTCGATTATGAGATTTGGCAAATGGATGTCAAGACAGCTTTCCTTAATGGAAGTCTTGAGAAAGATATCTATATGAAGCAACCAGACGGGTTCATCGAAAAGGGCTAGGAGCATCTTGTTTGTAAGCTCAAGAAGTCCATTTATGGACTTAAGCAAGCTTCTAGATCTTGGAACATATGTTTTGATCAGGTGATAAAATCCTATGGATTTGATCAATGTCAGGATGAATCATGTGTATACAGAAAGTGTGACGAAAATATGGTGGTGTTCCTAGTACTTTATGTGGATGACATCTTGCTCATTGGAAACAATGTGAAGGTATTATCTGATGTAAGGGTATGGTTATCCAAACAGTTTGATATGAAGGACTTGGGAGAAGTAGGTCACATCCTTGGGATCAAAGTTCTACGAGATCGCAAGAAAAGGATGTTGGGCTTATCCCAAGCTTCCTATATCGATACTGTACTAACCCATTTTAGTATGCAAAATTCTAAGAAAGGTTTCTTACCTTTTAGACATGGAATTGCTCTACCAAAGGAGCAGTGTCCGAGGACACCTAAAGAGATAGAGAACATGAAGGCAGTTCCTTATGCTTCAGCAGTAGGAAGCTTAATGTATGCAATGCTATGTACGAGATCAGACATATGCTTTGCCGTAGGCATGGTCAGCAGATATCAGTCTAACCAAGGACAAGAGCACTGGACTGCGGTAAAGCATATTTTAAAGTACCTGAAAAGGACTAAAGAGTATATGCTAGTTTACCAGGCAGATAGTTCAGTTTCCTAGGGGTATACAGACTCAGATTTTCAGTCAGATAGAGATTCCAGGAAATCTACCTCAGGTTATGTATTTACTTTGGGAGGTGGAGCCATTATGTGGAGGAGTATCAAGCAAAAATGTATTGCTGATTCCACCATGGAAGTCGAGTATGTGGCAGCCTCTGAGGCAGCCAAAGAAGCGGTTTGGCTCAGAAACATTCTGTTGGACTTGGATGTGGTACCTAGTTTGCCTAAGTCTATTACACTTTATTGTGATAATAGTGGTGCAGTTGCAAACTCGAAGGAACCACGAGCCCATAAGATAGGCAAACACATTGAGCGCAAGTACCACCTGATACGAGATTTCGTAAAGAAAGGAAAAGTTGTTGTGATCAAGATAGCATCAGCCGACAACCTAGCTGATCCCTTTACAAAGAGCTTACCAGCTAAGGCTTTTGACAGTCATGTTGAGGGAATGGGAGTCAGATGTGTAGCAGTATGGATTTAAGTATAAGTGGGAGATTTGTAACAGTATACTTAAAAGCAATGCTTTGAGTATAAGTGGGAGATTGTTAGGGTTATATACTAAAAGCATCACTTTTGTAGTAACCTTATTTCCTTAAATTTTGAATGAGAATCATATGGGCAAATGTTTGTATATTGTACTTGTTGCAAGTGTTAATACAAATGTCTGATATTCTATATTGTAGATAATATGGTGTATGGTGTCACACAGAAGATCATATTATCAGTTTCCTATGGAGTATATAAATAGTTCACAACCTAGATGGACTTGGACAATCTATTGGAAAGGTTGTAGTGTAATCTGGTATTAGTCTATCTTGACTATAGGTTTACACTAGTACACTTTGTGTGTATTGAATAGAACCACTTGAGGTTGTTCTCTTTTACTGACTACATAAGAGAACAAATACCTCTGTTATTATGGATACTTGTGCTCTTAATCTGGATATAATAACGGACATGTATATGCAGTGTGCATTACTTTGACTCATAAAAGAGTGAGATTCATTATTGATCAACAACCTCTATGAATTAGGTAATAACATTGTATGTATGATGGGCTATTAATTATAAATGGAATCCATGTCCCGATACATCGGGTTGATGATGTCCCCTTAAGGAGCTCATAAGGATTGTCATGTAAACCCTGCAGGTGAATTATATCCGACATGACAAATAAAGTTCAGCGGTACTACTTAAGGATAAAAGATGTCGAATTAATATAGTTGTCAGTAACTTAATTTGATCGACGGACATACGATATCTTAACATGGGGAGCCAAACGAGCATATAATAAAAGGAGCCCACAAACATAATTTGAGATTAGGGAGGTAGTGCAACAATAGCTCATTAGTGGACCGAGCTATTGTTAATGGGCCTGGATTGTGTGTTCGAACTGAACACGGGATATCCAGATCCGTTAGGAGACCTAACCCTAATTTCTCCTCATAGTCCCTGCCGTAGCCTATATATATCCTCTATTCTCTGGCTGCCATATTACTGCTAAAAAAAAATCTGAAACTTTCTCTAAATTCGTGATTCACGTAAGGAGAGAAAGAGAGGGCTGCCAAGAAGAAGAAAAGGTTGGAAGATCGTCGCCCACACGACGTCCAACTCGAGGAAGGAATACATGCAGAAGATCTTGGGGTCGTCCGCTCGAGATTGCCAGGAATTACTTGTCTCCTTTCCATCGCAGGTATAATTCGTGAACCCTAGTTTTCGCCTATGAAGGGTTAGAACACGTATTAGATCTGTTTAACTTTTTATCGATCAATACGCACACCAAAAAAAGGGTCCTGGGAATCCCCAGTTCCATCAATCCTAGGCATGGCGAACACGTGGACACGTGCACGAGGTGTCTCATGTCGAGTGTCGTATCCTAGACCAACTGACACGCGTGTACGAGACTGTGCTGTGTCATATATGTTCAAATCTGATTGGACACGTCGTGTCCTACTTTGGGGACATGACACATACTGTAATGCATGTTCATACATAAACGAATGATTACCAACCAATAAAATCGAATATTAGTTGTATTTGAATTCGAAATCATGGGTTCCCCCAAATTCCTGATACAGGGTGCTGTTACTCGAATTTTTTAGAATTATTATATTTTAAACTAATTTTGTTGATGATTAGTTGCAATGCTGGTGCACCTATATGTATCTAAGTTTAGCTATTTGTTAGGGATCAAGTTAACATGGAATTATTAGTTTTTGAAATGTTGTGAACTGTCAAAACCTAAGAATTTATACATTGTTTGTGTACACTGATTTGTGTACATTGATTTATGTAACTGTCATGTACGTACTGATATTCCTATGTACACTGACCTGGGACTGACCTGGATCACCATATAGCTACTGTTGTATGTTCACACACAAATTCCAGTTACCTATATTGACACACACCCTTACACAAAATCTGAGAACACATGATATCACCTACCCACATTACACTAAAATTGAGAATATATTACACACACACTCATACACATCTACACACATTACACAAAAATCTGAGAACCTATCTACTGTACACTCACTCACCCATGCTACATACACATATGTACACTAACCTAGACCCTAGGTTGTACTGTTAACACACTACTGCTACACCTGAAAACTGAGAATACACACACAGGCTAGACTTGCCACCTGCACTAGTGGGTGACCACAACGTATCTCTGACTCTTGGTACCATACATTTTGGTGGAGGTGGGAAGCTTAGCCCGCGCTTCATCAGACCTTTCGTGATCAATAAGAGAGTCGATGACATGGCATACATGCTAGACTTGCCACCTGCACTAGTGGGTATCCATAACGTATTCTATGTATCACAGTTGAGACGGTATGTGGCTGATCCTAGCCATGTACTTGACCATTCGGAGATTGAGGTGGGACCTACTCTCAGTTATCCAGAGCAGCCAGTGGAGATTCTGGATCGCCGAGAGAAGATACTAAGAAACTAGGTGATTCTCTTGGTTTGCGTCGTATGGAGGCATCATTCTCCAAGAGAGTCTACCTGGGAGCGGGAGTATGAGATGCGCGAGCGATACCCATATTTTTCTGGACCTTGAGGTATAATTGTCTATCTTTCTTATCAGTTTAATTACGTCTTTTAATTTCGAGGACAAAATTCTTTTAAGGAGGGTAGACTTGTCACTACCACATTTTCGCTTGAGGGTATTTTAGTCATTTTGTGAATTTTGAATTTATTTTGAATTATTGAAGTGATGATTGTTATTTTTGACTTTTGCTAGTTGAGACTTTGGAGACTAACTTAGATGTTGACTCTAGCTATGGTGACTTGAATAGCATGGTGGGACCCTAGTCTGACTTAAGTCAACCTAAGTTAAGTTATTTAGAATCAAGTTTCAAATAGGAGAATAAAAGATTAGGTTCAAGGACTTTTGACTTATGAATTGATTTCCCTTACCATTTAAACTTGGCCCAAAGTCCACTAGTCTAACCCTAACCCTAATTCCTTCCTCTAGTGGCCGGCTACATTGGGATTCCCTCCTATAAAGTCTCTCTTTCATTGTTCTTGCCACTTTTGTAACATTATAACTTTTTGGAAAGGAAAGGTATTATCCATCTTCCCAAATTCATAACTAATTTATTTTAATTATTTTTGACTTTAGTTTCTTGCATTAGAGTCTAATCCTACTATATTTTCTGTTCATAAAGAGAAATATCAGTTTTGGGACAATTTGGAGATTTTGGCTAGCAAGGGGAATTATTCTATTTGGGGCTTTTCTTTGTCATTGACACACTATAGGTAAACCCTCTAAATTATGTTTAATTTCTGATTTCTTTGCATATTAGCCTAGATCTAAGTGTCCCCTAACTGTGGTGTATGATTTGTGTAATTTGTATTGATTTCGTGTCCGTATCGGACACGTATCATAACCTAGTTCTAGGTGTTTATGAAAATGCCTCAATTGATTTTACTATACTGTTTTCAAAAAGTAATTGAAGGGAAATGTTGATTTCTATGTGTGTAATAAATTCCATGAGGACTGAGTCGATCTCTGTGTCCTTTTTGTGTCAAAATATGATACGGACACGCAACACAAGTAGTTTGCACTATGCCCTGCTTCTCGGGTATCCTAGCGGACACGACACGACACCATTTGATGTGAAACTTGGTTGACACTTTGGACACATGACTGACACGACACGTATCAAATTTTATGTTATTTAATCGAACAGATTGGAAGAAATTCCACCCGTATTGATTTTACACTGTACTGCACGAGCACGAGAATCACGTCTGATACGCATCTCATTTGCTCGACACGACTCACGTGGACACAATACAGACACTTGTGCACGTAGACCTATGTATGACGAACACGTAGACCTGTACACGAGGTGTCTCGTGTCTCGTGTCCTATCCTAGACCAACTGACACGCGTGCACAAGACTGTGCTGTGTCATATATTGTCATATATGTTCAAATCTGATTGGACACGTCGTGTCCTACTTTAGGGGCATGACACACACTGTAATGCATGTTCACACATACACGAATGATTACCAAACAATAAAATTGAATATTAGTTGCATTTGAATTCGAAATCATGGGTTTCCCTAAATTCCTGATACACGGTGCTGTTACTCGAATTTCTGAGAATTATTGTATTTAAACTGATTTTTGTTGATGATTAGTTACAATGTTGGTACACCTATATGTATCTAAGTTTTAGCTATTTATTAGGGATCAAGTTAACATGGAATTATTGGTTTTCAAAATGTAGTGAACTGTCAAAACCTAAGAATTAATACACTGTTTGTGTACACTGATTTGTGTACATTGATTTATGTAACTGTCATGTGTGCACTGATATTCCTATGTACACTGACATGGGACTGACCTGGATCATCCTATAGCTACTGTTGTATGTTCACACACAAATTCCAGTTACCTATTGACATACACCCTTACACAAAATCTGAGAACACATGATATCATCTACCCACATTACACTAAAACTGAGAATATATTACACACACACTCATACACATCTATACACATTACACAAAAATCTGAGAAACTATCTACTGTACACTCACTCACCCATGCTACACACACATATGTACACTAACCTAGACCCTAGGTTATACTGTTAACACTCTACTGCTATACCTGAAAACTGAGAATACACACACACACACCCTCTTTCTGTATATATATATATATATATATTACATATAGGCAATTTGTATATATATACAATACTATTTCTCTAGCAAAATTATAGATATTATATATATATATATATATATATATATATATATTATTTATATATTATATATATATATATATATAATTATAATATATATATATATATATATATATATATTACATATTTTTTTAGCAAAATTATAGATATTATATATATATATATATATATATAAAAAAAAAAATATATATATTATATATATATATATATATAATATATATATAAAATATATATATATATATATATATATACACATATGTTGCTTATATTAATTTAGTATATATAAGTGTGGAATAAATATGTGTGCATGCCAATATAGATTGTATGTGGCATATAGCCTATGTGTATATGGCATGTATACACATGAGATGTGTGCTGATGGCTTGTACGGCTTTATGATGATGTGTGAATGCTAGGATAGACATGGCTAGGCTTAGTGAGACTTGTTTGGGTTAGGTTTAACCTAGTTGACCTAGTTTGACTAGTGTAGTTGACTAGAGTTGACTTTAGCCTAGATTGACGCAAACATCATGTAGAATGTATTATAGCAGTCTATTTTACCATTTTGGATATGTTGTGACTTATGTTGTTCTAAATAGGAGTCAGACACTCTCATCAGACATTATATTCCTCTTCAGACATACATATAGCAGGCGAGTACATTCTCTGATCATCTCATCACTTGTTAGGATTATATTCTTGCTTTAGATTACTTTACTTGAATGCTGTCACGTTGGTAACACGGATTGGTACTATATAGATTCCTTTATGAGATGTTATCCCTCTCGAGAGCATCGGATACTCATGTCTTGTGTGTTTCACTTACATCATGTATCTCATGCTTCTACTATCATGAATCTATCATGAATCTGCTTGTGACTCATGTACTCTCATGAATCACAGAGCCTTCACGAATCTATTCATGAATAACTCATTATGAGTCAGTAGCGTAGTCATGAATCTTACCGTAACTTGACTGGATCCTTGTGTATTGATTGGGGAAAAGGAGGAGTAGAACTAAACATGTAAATGATTCCAAAGTAGTGTAGTCATGAATCAACTCTTTAGTATAGCCAACAATCACCTCCAGCTATTCACATGTTTATCTTGTACTCTGATTCACTAGTCACTGATAGTTCTCTATTTATAGTAGCTATTTACTTACAGTTCTCTCTTTTATACCATGTTGTTCTTTCAGTTTCATGTATCTTACTCTCTAGTATATTTATATTTTCTAACCTGTTATGATTTACATGAGATGTATTATGCTCCCTCCTGTCCTGACTGGACCTGTTAAAAATATTACAGAGGATGGGGATGAGGCGCTCTGTACTACAAACTATGGGACGGCCCTAGAGGATAGCTATGACTTGGATCTCCAACAGTGTAATGCCTGTGGTTCGTATTACGTATTTCTGGACTACGTGTACGTATTTTATCTTGTATTATTTGATTCCTTGTTTAGTTTTCTTCATGGCTTGGCTTGGTTTATTCTTGGCCCGGGTGGCTTGGTTCGGTTGGGATTATTTTGGTTCATTATGAACTAAGGTGAACCCCCTACCTACCACCACCACTCATATTTATTAACCCATTCTTTTTCTCTCTCTTCATTAATCTCATCATCTTCTCCACCATTACTTCCTTACCTACCAGAGAGAGAAGAGAGAGGTCTAGGCAAGTGCAACTTGCTTCATGGAGGAACTCTAATTTTATTGCTTCATTCTCTTCCTTACAGCATTTTGACTTACTTTAGAACTTGGCATTTTCATTTTCCATGGCTAGATTCTTCTAGATCTAAGTTTACTTTATTTTCGGATTTTTTGGGTTTTGATCTACTTAATCCTGTTATTTCTGAGTTTTGAGGGTTCTATCTTGTGGAGAATCTCGTTCTACCCCATTTTGACCTATGGAAGTTCAGATTTGGGTTCCGGATGATGGAGTTATGGAGCTTGAGGACTTGGCTCTCGTGGTGTTCTTCTTCTCAGAAATTGGAGAAGAAGAACAGTACTTGACTTGACCGCATGAACATTTCATGCGGCAAGTGTTCCCTGAGCCGCATGGACTTTTCTCCACTTGGCCGCATATGCGCCCTTGTACTCTTCTGAGCCGCATAAATTATCTTAGCCGCCGCATAAATTATCTTAGCCGCATGAGCCCCCCCACTTGAGTCGCAGCCGCATAGGCGCGTGACCCCGCTTCCGCATAAGCTCCGCTCCGACCTGCGCCGCATGGACTCGATTGATTGAGCCGCATGGACTCGATTGATTGAGCCGCATGGACTCGATTGATTGAGCCGCATGGACCCGATTGACCTGAGCCGCATGGACTCAATTAATCGGGCCGCATGGATCCAATTGATTCCAACCGCATGGGTTTTGAACCCTGTGCTGTATGGATTCGATTGATCTCAGCCGCATGGGGCCATGTACGTCCTCAGCCGCATGCGCCCTCGTCCCCTTGGCCGCATGCGCCCTTGCTCCCTTCCAGCCGCATACGCCCCCTGGTCTTGGCTGCACGGGTCCTTAGTTCCCCCGACCCGCATGAATCTTTCCCCGGCCTCATGAGATCCATCCTGACCGCATATGCTTTAGCCGCATGGCTCTTCTATAGCCCTGAATATTGATATTTTATTAGATATTTTACGTCTATTTTATATCCTTACGCCTTTTGTCATGAACTTGAAAATCATGGAATTATTTAATATGTTTAATGATACCTGAGCATGACACGATAGTGACCCGTAGTGGTGCACTCTTGACAAGTAAACCTGACGTGACCTGATAGTGGCCCGTCGTGGCGCCCTTCTGACAAGTACACCTGACATGATTATCTTGAACAGCTGTTGCGACGGCTACCTGACATGACATGACCTGCATAATTAATCCTGGACACCGTGGGCGATTATGCTTGTACAAATAACCCAGTCCTGTCTTGCATCATGTCTAGGAGGGGACTCCTGAGTACCACGGTCAGGAGTACCCACTAAAATGGACTAAGGCAAATAACTAGATTAATACATTAGTCATGACGAGATTTTCCAGCTACAGGCAATCCCGTTACCTGGGCATGCCTTGGGATCTGTAGCCTGCCGTCGAGTAGGACACATTTCCAGCACACTGTCATGTGTTGCACCCTTCAAGCTACCTAAGGGTACATTCGTTTCCTGGACGATGTACCCACCTGAATTCAACCCTAATCTTTTAACCCGGGTAACCTGGATGGACTGCAGGGCTTGTGGCTGTGGAAGATTCTCACTGCATCTTGTTAGTAATTAGGCTTGTGACAACCCTAGTTAGTTAAAGTATCAAGCCGTAGTTCTTGCTTGGCCGTGAAATAATTGGATGGAGTCTAACCAGTCTAGTCTTGTCCTGATTCTGTTCCAGATTACTGCATGACCAGAATGCTTGTATTTATTTTACCGATAAATGGTGAGAATTCTAAGTTCCGTTCAGACGAAGGGTTACAACCCCGGTCCTTGTTTGGTTTACGGGTTGTAACCTGGTTATCTGAATAGTTCCATGGTTATCTCGTCGTATATCATCCTGATGTATTTTCTTTATTTCCAGTTCTTACTTTTATTTATATCTTGTGCTGATTGCTGGTTTTAGTTTCTAAGTGAAGCTTCCTTTGTGGCACTTGCTCTTTCTGGGGTATGACCCAGCTGGTTTTGTGTGGCCAGATTTTGGAGCAGCTCCAGAGGATCTACCGACCTTCCAGCCAGATGGTGGCCACTAGACGAAACCCTGGCAACGAGTGGGTTTATTTTTGATCTTCCACTTCATTGTAAAAATATTCTTTTGAGGCGTTTAGCCGACGAGCACCTGTTTAGCTCGATTGCACTTTACTTACTGTCTGCCTATGGGCTGTAACATGATTGACGGATCCCAGGGTTGATCATGTATGACTAAACTCTTGCTAGTCCTGACATTTTGTAACGACTAGCTTCATGATCAGCTGAATATATAATGTTTGGGACGCCTTACTATTGTATATTTAATGATCTACTTCTTGTAACCTTTTACTTACTTGCTTGTGATTGAGACACTAGGCTTGTTCATGACCTTAAGAGACTGCTGGCTTGTAGTTAAACCCTCATATATCTAGACAGCCGTGACCGTATAGTGACGTGGATTCCATTTCATTATACGTAGCTGACTATGTCTGCCCCCGCTCTCTAGTATTCTGGTTCTGGTGCGTGACAAACAGGATCCATTAGCAGTGGATGACACACCTTTAGTCTAGAGTTGTCTTTTCAGTTGTACTTATTTCTCTGGATTATTGTATTTGAGCTTTGGATGTTTCTGAATTGCTGTGATATCTTATACACTTAGATTCTCTATCTATTTATATCTTTTGTGGATTTGTTTCATATCTATCCACCTTATCATATTTCTACCTTAGTTGTGATTGAGACTGTATTTCTATATTGTCCTCCACTTGGAGTGTATATATTGTACATGTACCTTATATTGTTAGATGTTGTGACCTAGGACAGCGTTCTACCGTCGATACTGCGACATAGGCTGGGCATATTTACTTCTCGTGCCCTTACTCTAGGATGCGGGTCGTGACACTTTTTTATACTTTTTATACGTTTGGATACAAAAAGTTTGTATACTTTTGTCATGGCAGAGAAGATTTCGACTCTACTGGGGACGTCCTTCTCCTTTGACTAGAAGGTAGTGACGTAGTCTGATGATAATTTGCTGGGGTCTTCCCAAAAGATGCTGGTCGTACGTTTCGACCAGCAAGCTTTTGAAGACCTCCTCTCTGAAGAGAAGTTGAGCCCTTCGAAGCGGTTCATAAAACCGCAGAAGACTCGACATACCTAAGTGCCCAAAGCCGCTGCGACGAGCAGTAAGAAAGAGGGGGACGCACTCCAAACCTTCCTGAATGGAAAAGCCCTGAAGAGGCCTTCATCCGCTGCTTCTGTACTACCTCAGCCGACTCCAGTTACAGAGCAGCATAGTGAAGAGCGCAACTCCTTGGCCATACGACCGACGAAGGCGCAGTGTAGGAAGAATGGCGCAGCTACCCACCCATACAGGACATAGGCTATGCAGGCTAGAACTTCTGTCTTTGACATAATTGTTTATCCTTCAGGAGAACCTATGTTGGATTTTGAATGCTACGCACCTTCTAGGGGTAGCGTGAAGAAATCCAAGGCAGCACGCACCTTGTGCGATCAACGTGCTATGCCAACATCCATGTTGGATTCTAAATGCCATGCACCTTCCAGGCATGGCACGAAGATATCCAAGGCAACACACGCCCTGCGCTACCAAAGTGCAACGCCGACCACTCCATTAGACTCTGAATACTATACACCTTCCAAGGGTGGTAAAAAGAAGTCCAAGGCTGCACGCGCCGTGTGCGATCAACGTGTTATGCCAACAGCTGACCAAAGGCCCGCATTGACTGTCACGCATGCAGCCGATGGAAAGCTGTATAAAACTGGTTCGAGTGCTGCGATGCCTCGACTAATAAAACCCCATTGTCTCTTGAGCGCTCTTGCGCATGATTCAAGCCAAGAGGTACATACTGTGGGAACAGGCTCATATGAGCAGCTTTGCTATGGGCATAAAGTAAGACTGCCTCATGAGCAACTTCTAATCAGGACCTAAGCGTATCTCATGCATAGGAACTTAGAAGAGGAAAGCTACCTTCACGTCCGCATTCTTGTGCGCAGCTTCCCGACACGCACGAAAGGAGTGTAGAAGTGGAGACCTCTGATCTGCATAAAGTGATTTCTTACAACGCAAGGCAATGAAAGAATCTGTTGTGCACGGCTTGTCCGGCCCAAGGCACACTTGTGCCAAAATCACCATCAACTGTTGTTGCTGTTCAGCAGCAGCATCTCCACCGAAGAGGCAGTTTGTCTTTCAATGACAGTGACCGACGGTGTCTATCCACCAAAGGCTCGACGAAGGGTCATCTAGTGAAGATGAAGGTGAACTCCTTATTGGTTCTTGCAATGCCGCACGAGGTTCTCCCTCTCTCAAGAATCTTTCCAAGAACCCTCCCGCCTTGGCCAACAAATCTAACGGCCGACTGGGAGGCAACAAGGCAGTACTCAGCATGGGTGTGTTCTAACACACCCGCACTCAGACCAAGTTGATGTCACAAGCTGGGGGTAGCCAATCCCCCAACATTCATGATAATCCCTCGTTCCAACCCGAGGAGGGATTGTATGGAACTGACATGGATGCCTCTGTGGGCACAAGCAATCAACAAACTGGGGGTAGCAATTACATCGAGTCAGAGGATGACCGCAACCTACCTGTTTAACCTCAGGACGACGAGACTCAGGTGTCTGAACCAGAAAGTGAAAGGTCCACAGTCCCCTCTATCTCTCCACATCTGATGTCCGTTTTTATGGCCGAAGGTGATGGCATGGGAGGCAACAAAGGTTCTTACAATCAATATCGTATAGAGGCCTTAGAGACATGCCTAAATACGTTAAATGAGACCGTGCATGGCTTGCCTTCTGTATTCCTTGAGATCAAAGACAAATTGACATCCAGTACTTCTACTCCAGCAAATCAAGACTCGAGAACGAATACGGAGTCCAATGCACCTTCTCATGCGCCAACTCCCATCGTAGACCATGCACAACCGCATTTGTCTACTCCATCAATGACTGGACCCACAATGTCAAATGACATGCAGCCAGCTCTAAAGGAGTTGTACGCTCGCTTTGACGCCCGAGAGAAGAAAGTATTACTCCAGAAGATAAGGATCCGGCAACCATATCCCTCTGAATATGATAATATGGTATATCCTCCCAAACACAAGCTATAAATGCTCGTACCATTCGATGCAAATGAGTCTTGTCACGCCCCAGAACCAGAATACTGGAGAGCGGGGGCAGACATAGCCAGCTACGTATATTGAAGTGCAACCCACCTCGCTATACGGTCACGGCTGTCTAGGATACATGAGGGTTTATCTACAAGCCAACGGTCTCTTAAGGTCATGAACAAGCCTAGTGTCTCAATCACAAGAAAGTAAGTAAATGTTACAAAATGTATGATCATTAAATATACAATAGTAAGGCGTCCCAAACATTACATATTCAGCTGATCATGAAGCTAGTCGTTACAAAATGTTAGGACTAGCAAGAGTTTAGTCATACATGATCAACCCTAGGATCTGTCAATCATGTTACAGCCCGTAGGCAGACAGTAAGTAAGTGCAATCGAGCTAAACAGGTGCTCGTCGGCTAAACGCCTCAAAAGAATAATTTTACAATAGAGTGGAAGAGCCAAAAATAACCCACTCGTTGCCAGGGTTCCGTCTAGTGGCCACCATCTGGCTGGAAGGTCGGTAGATCCTCTGGAGCTGCTCCGAAATCTGGCCACACAAAACCAGCTGGGTCAGACCCCAGAAAGAGCAAGTGCCACAAAGGAGGCTTCACTTAAGAACTAAAACCAGCAATTAACACAAGATACAAATAAAAGTAAGAACTAGAAATAAAGAAAATACATCAGGATGATATACGACGAGATAACCATGGAACTATTCAGATAACCAGGTTACAACCCGTAAACCAAACAAGGACCGGGGTTGTAACCCTTCGTCTGAACAGAACTTGGAATTCTCACCATTTATCGGTAAAAATAAATACAAGCATTTTGGTCGTTCAATAATCTGGAACAGGATCAGGGCAAGACTAGACTGGTTAGACTCCATACAATCATTTCACGGCCAAGCAAGAATTACGGCTTGATACTTTAACTAACTAGGATTGTCACCAGCCTAATTACTAACAAGATGCAGTGAGATTATTCCACAGCCACAAGCCCTGCAGTCCATCCAGGCTACCCAGGTCGAAAGATTAGGGTTGAATTCAGGTGGGTACATCGTCCAGGAAACGCATGTACCCTTAAGTAGCTTGAAGGGTGCAACACATGACAGTGTGCTGGAAATGTGCCCTACTCGACGGCAGGCTACAGATCCCAAGCGCGCCCAGGTAACGGGATTGCCTGTAGCTGGGAAATCTCTTCATGACTAATGTGTTAATCTAGTTATTAACCTTAGTCCATTTTAGTAGGTACTCCTGACCGTGGTACTCAGGAGCTCCCTCCCTAGACATGATGCAAGACAGGACTGGTTTATTGTACAAGCACAATCGCCCACGACGTCCATGTTATTCATATAGGTCATGTCATGTCAGGTAGCCGTCGCAACAGCTTATCAAGATATAACATGTCAGGTCATCATGTCAAGTGTACTTGTCAGGAGTGCGCCACGACGGGCCACTATCAGGTCATGTCAGGTCATTATGTCAGGAGTGCACCACTACGGGTCACTATCGTGTCATGCTCAGGTATCATTTCCAAACATATTAAACAAATCCATGATTATCAAGTTCATGACAAAAGGCGTAAGGATATAAAATGGACGCTAAATATCTAATAAAATATCAATATACAGGGCTATAGAAGATCAAGGGTAATCAGGCTACGCTCAAGCCAGGCTATGCTCAGGCTAGCGTACGCTCAGGCTAGCGTACCAAAGGATCCATACACTTCCAATGGGAAGCGTACGCAAGGGTCAGCGTACACAAGGGCACGCTCAAGCTACAGGTCAGCGTACGCTCAAGCTAGCGTACGCTCAAGACTGCGTACGCTCGAGCTAGCGTACGAAAGGAGCCAGCGTACACCTTGCTCGCTTAAGCTAGCGTACCAAGGCACGCGTACGCTCAAGCTATCGTACGCTCAAGACTGCGTACGCTCGAGCTAGCGTACGAAAGCTAGCGTACGCTCGCTAAAGGAGCAGCGTACGAAGGCTAGCGTACGCTTGCTAAACAGCAGCGTACGAAGGCTAGCGTACGCTCGCTAAACAGCAGCGTACGAAGGCTACCGTACGCTCGCTAAACAGCAGCGTACAGCTCAGTGCGTAAGCTAAAAAGCTATCTCACTGTTCACTGTCTTCTCCAAATGGCAAGAACAGCAAGAACTCCAAGGATGGAACCCAAAACTCCAAATGCTCATAACTTGGTCAAAACAAGTCAGAATCCAACTTTCCAAAGGTCAAAATTGGGTAGAATGAAATTCTCTAAAACATGGAACCATCCAAACTTGAAAACAAGGAAGTTTAATAGATCAAAACCACAAAAAATCCGAAAATAGCAAAACTCTAGATCTACAAGAATTAAAGCCTCAAAATGGAAAATAACAAGTTCTAATGTGGTTTAGAATCATGAAAAGAAGCTAATGAAACCATCAAAAGGAGTTCTCTTGTGGAAGCAAGTTGCACTTGCCTATGGTTGGGGAGTTGTGGAGAGGAAGGAAGAAGAAGAAGAAGAAATAAATAAGAGTTATGGAGGAGAGAGAAGGTTGGTGGGGAAATAAATATCATGGGTTGGTGGTAGGTAGGGGGTTCACCTTGGTCCATGATGGACCAAGCAACCAGCCGGCCAAACCAAGTCATCCCAAACCGAGAGTTAAACCAAGCCAAGAAAACTAAACAAGGAATAATATAAGAAAAGACACGTACACGTATTTCCAAAATACGCAATACGAACCACATGTATTACAACTCTACCCACCTTAAAAGAATTTCGTCCTCGGAATTTAATTAAGAGGCTAGAGGGACAAGAACAAGCTACACTATTCACAGGGAATTATACTAGGCAATCAATTAATCACGCAAGCAAGGAATTGATGGCATGAGGCATAAGAAAGACATTATACCTCACGAGTCAAACAAGTCGGGATATCATGATCGGATATCATCCTCACGCTCCCACGTTGACTCCCCCAAAGAGTGATGACCCCAAGCAACTCGGACTAACTTGATAGTCTTGTTCTTGAGGATCTTCTCTCTTCGATCCAATATAGACACGGGCCTCTCCTCATACGAAAGGTTGGTACCAACAACCAATTTCGAATGATCCAGGATGTGGCTCGGGTCCGGGATGTACCATCGTAATTGGGATACATGGAACACGTCATGCACCTTGCTTAGCGACGGTGGAAGAGCGAGACGATAGAATACATCTCCTACTCGCTCCAGAATGTCAAACGGTCCTATATACCTAGGACTAAGCTTGCCCCGTACGCCGAAACGAATGACGCCACGGTTAGGCGAAATCCTCAGGAATACATGATCGCCGACCGAAAACTCGAGAGGTCGCCGATGAGAATCGGCCCAATGGCACTGGCGATCTTGGGCAACTCTAAGGTGATCTCTGACTCGCCTGACCACCTCAACTGTCTGGGCAATCATTTCTGGACCAAGCATCTGCCTCTCTCCAACATCATCCCAAGCTAACGGGGATCTGCACTTCCTGCCATACAGTGCCTCGAACGGTGCCATCTGGATACTGGCTTGGAAACTGTTATTGTACGAGAACTCCACCAGGTGCAAATGATCTTCCCATGAACCACCGAAGTCAAGTGTGCAAGACCGCAACATGTCTTCAAGAGTCTGGATCGTGCGCTCCGACTGGCCATCTGTCTGCGGGTGATATGCTGAACTGAACTGGAGGTGAGTCCCCAAACTCTCTTGCAAGCTACGCAAAAAGTGCGACGTAAATCTTGAATCTCGGTCCGAGGTGATACTGACTGGCACACCGTGCAATCTGATAATCTGCCTGAGGTACATCTCCGCTAGCTGAGCCGTCGACTGACCAACTCTAAACGGGAGAAAGTACGCTACCTTGGTAAGCCTATCCACAATGACCCAAATAGCATCTCTACTAGCTGGGGATCTAGGTAATCCAGTCACGAAATCCATGGTCACATACTCCCACTTCCATTCTGGAATTGGTAAGGGCTGAAGAAGTCCAGCCGGTCTCTGATGTTCGGCCTTAACCTGTTGGCAAACCAAACACCGAGAGACAAACCGAGCTATCTCCCGCTTCATGCCATTCCACCAGAAGTGCTGGCGGATATCACGGTACATCTTCGTACTGCCAGGATGGATGGAATACTGAGAACTGTGCACCTCTGACATGATCTCCTGTCTGATATCTCCACTAGGTACACAAAGACGCTTACCATGCCTAAGTGTACCATCCTTATGAATACATAACTCTGGTCTTCGTCCCGCCTCACACTCTGCTCTGAGTCGCTGAAGCTTGAAATCTGCTGACTGCGCCATCCGGATCTTCTCGACTATAGTGGACTGAACTTGCATACTGGCCATTAAGGCCACACTGGAAGGGAGAACAACTTCAATACCCATCTTCTGAAGATCTGCTAACAGCTCTGGTTGCGCTGTTAGGAAATAAACTCCGGCTCTCCTGCTCAACGCATCTGCTACGACATTGGCCTTCCAAGGATGATACTGCAAGCTGACATCATAATCCACAAGAAGCTCCAGCCACCTCCTCTGACGCATGTTAAGATCCTTCTGGGTGAAAACATACTTCAGGCTCTTGTGGTCGGTAAAAATCTCCACCCTGTCTCCATACAAGTAGTGCCTCCACAACTTAAGTGCAAACACCACTGCTGCCAGCTCCAAGTCATGGGTTGGGTAATTCCTCTCATGATCACGAAGTTGTCGTGACGCATAAGCTATTACCTTCCCATGCTGCATCAGAACACATCCTAAACCTCTGCCTGAAGCATCACAATGCACTGAAAATCCTCCGGTTCCATCTGGAAGCGTGAGAATAGGAGCTGTTATCAATCCTCGCTTCAACTGCTCAAAAGAACTCTGACACTCTGCTGTCCAAGCAAACTGCGCATCCTTGCGGGTCAACTGCGTCAATGGCGCTGAAATTCGAGCAAAATTCGAAACAAACCGCCGGTAGTAGTCGGCCAATCCAAGAAAACTACGAACCTCTGCAACTGTGCTGGGTACTGGCCATGACTCAATAGCTACAATCTTCTGGGGATCCACTTCTACTCCTCCTCTGGTGATGATATGACCCAAGTACGAAATGCGATCGAGCCAAAACTCGCATTTACTGAACTTGGCATATAACTGGTGCTCTCTGAGTATCTGAAGAACTATACGGAGATGCTGCTCATGCTCCGCCTCACTCTTGCTGTAGACCAGAATGTCATCCAAGAACACAATCACAAACTGATCCAAGTAAGGCATGAAGATGCGATTCATGAGGTCCATGAATACTGCCGGCGCATTGGTCGCTCCAGAAGGCATAACAAGGAACTCCCAATGCCCATATCTCGATCTAAAAGCCGTCTTCGGGATGTCCTGCTCTCTGACTCTGATCTGATGATAACCTGAGCGCAAATCAATCTTCGAGAATACTGATGCCCCTTTGAGTTGATCAAACAAGTCATCTATCCTCGGAAGTGGGTATCTGTTCTTGATTGTCATTGAGTTCAAGGTACGATAATCAACACATAACCTGGATGTACCATCCTTCTTTTTCGCAAGAAGCATCGGGGCTCCCCAAGGCGATCCACTTGCATGAATGAATCCCTTGGCTCGAAGTTCTTCAATTATCTTGTACAATATCTCAAATTCTGACGGCGCCATCCTGTAGACTCTCTCTGACACTGGGGCTGTCCCGGGAATCAAGTCTATAGTGAACTCGATCTTCCGCTCCGGAGGCATACCTGAAAGCTCTTCTGGAAAAACATCTGGGAACTCATCTACTATCCTGGGCAACTGAACTGCTGCTACTGCCATCCGCAATATCGGAGGAGAAGGCTCAACTTCACCTCGAGAAAAGAAAAACTCTGGCTCGCCTGGAATGCTAAAAACAACCCTGCCGATATGGCAGTCTATCCTAGCATACTGGTTCCTCAACCAATCCATCCCTAGGACCACATCATAATCGGCCATCGGGAACTCTATCAATCTAGCGGGAAACTCCCTACCGCTAACTACGATCCGACACGAGAAAAACACTCTATCTACTCCCACAAGTCCGTTACCAGTAAGTATATTGAGCCTTACTGATAATGACTCGGGCTCCAATCCTACCCGTGTCGCGAATCGTGCAGACATAAAAGAATGCGATGCACCAGAATCAAATAAAGCTGAAGCTGGAAAGGAGTTGACGAGAATAGTACCTGCCACTACCTCTCCTGGTGCCAATCCTTCCTCCACGGTCATCACCATAGCCTGACCGTGCCCTCGGGGTGCTGGTCCCCTCTGCTGATATCCTCGCTGCCTATTCTGACTCAAGGCCTGGGCTTGTACATACTGCTGAGGGCTCTGCTGCTGAAACGCCTGGGACTGAGGCGGCAAGGGCCTCGGCAATGGATACTGCTGCTGCTGGACCGGAGCTGGTCCTCTCACCGAAGAACTAGAAAGGTTGGACGAGGATGAACCACCCCTATTCGGGCAAGATCCAACCCTATGGTCTGGTGCTCCACAAACCAGACACAATCCCTGTGCCCTACGACACTCTGCCACCACATGGCCTGGCTTCCCACAATGAGAACATCCTACTGCGGAAGACTGCTTCTGCTTCTGCTGCTGAGGGTACGTCGAAGTGGAATGCTGAACCGACGTTACTGAGGCCGCTCGCCTCGGAGCTCCAATAGTCAAAGTCCTGGCTGCCGGGGTTGGTGCTGAAGACTGATTCATCTGGCCTTGAGATCTCTTCCGACCCCCGGTCCTATCCACGATCCTCTGGGAGGTATACTCATGCCTCCGGGCTGCTCTCAAGACTGCATCAAAAGTCTGATGCTCAAACTGCTCAACTGCCAATAAGATCTCCAGGTGAAGTCCCTGCTGGAACCGCTGGGCTCTATCATACTCGGTTGCCACCAAAGTGGGAGCAAACCGACTGAGTCTGGAAAACTCGGCCGCATATCCGTCGACCGTCCTGCCTCCTTGCTTCAGATTGGTGAACCTGGTCTGGAATCTCTCCCTGAATACTGCCCAAACAATGGGTGCTGCTAACCCAACGGCCTGCGCTGCCCACCAGCTGCGGGCAAGATCTAACAACTACAGGCGCACAACGGCCACCTTCTCGTTCTCTGGAGTCCTGGCTGCTTCTAGAATCACCTCGGTGTCCTGAAGCCATGCATCTGCCGCGATAGCATCTTCACTACCGTCGAAGAATGGAGGGTTCAAGCGCTTGAAGCTGTTGGCAGCGCTGTTACCCTGATGACCACCCCGGTCAAAGCATCCGTCACTGCCTGTTACAAGGCATCTCCACGCCGGTCTTGGAAAGCTATCAAGGTCCTGATGAGTCCTACCAAGGTACCATCATCAGGCTCGGCAGGCTGAACTGGCTGAACTGGAGACTCTCCTCCAATAGGATCGACTATGGAGGCTACTCCGGAATGCTGGACTTGATCTCCAGGTTGCTGCTGGTCCGCGGGAGGTGCTCCGCCTTGCTGGTCGGTAGGGCCACGAACAATATCGCTGAAGAAGACGACATAGGGAACAATAAGGAAGGACCAGGACAGATCAACGATACAAGCATATGATCAGGACAAGAATCCAGAGATTCAGAGGATATGAGCAGAGATCAAGGACGAATACTGAATGAGACATCTATTCGGTAAACCCTCAAATATCTTGATTTACAAGACCTGCATGGGCCACCACTTAAACCATGTCACGCCCCAGAACCAGAATACTGGAGAACGGGGGCAGACATAGCCAGCTACGTATATTGAAGTGCAACCCACCTCGCTATACGGTCCCAGCTGTCTAGGATACATGAGGGTTTATCTACAAGCCAACGGTCTCTTAAGGTCATGAACAAGCCTAGTGTCTCAACCACAAGCAAGTAAGTAAATGTTACAAGATGTATGATCATTAAATATACAATAGTAAGGCATCCCAAACATTACATATTCAGCTGATCATGAAGCTAGTCGTTACAAAATGTTAGGACTAGCAAGAGTTTAGTCATACATGATCAACCCTAGGATCTGTCAATCATGTTACAGCCCGTAGGCAGACAGTAAGTAAGTGCAATCGAGCTAAACAGGTGCTCGTCGGCTAAACGCCTCAAAAGAATAATTTTACAATAGAGTGGGAGAGCCAAAAATAACCCACTCGTTGTCTGGGTTCCGTCTAGTGGCCACTATCTGGCTGGAAGGTCGGTAGATCCTCTGGAGCTGCTCCGAAATCTGGCCACACAAAACCAGCTGGGTCAGACCCCAGAAAGAGCAAGTGCCACAAAGGAGGCTTCACTTAAGAACTAAAACCAGCAATCAACACAAGATACAAATAAAAGTAAGAACTGGAAATAAAGAAAAAACATCAGGATGATATACGACGAGATAACCATGGAACTATTCAGATAACCAGGTTACAACCCGTAAACCAAACAAGGACCGGGGTTGTAACCCTTCGTCTGAACAGAACTTGGAATTCTCACCATTTATCGGTAAAAATAAATACAAGTATTTTGGTTGTTCAATAATCTGGAACAGGATCAGGGCAAGACTAGACGGGTTAGACTCCGTACAATCATTTCACGGCCAAGCAAGAATTACGGCTTGATACTTTAACTAACTAGGGTTGTCACCAGCCTAATTACTAACAAGATGCAGTGAGATTATTCCACAGCCACAAGCCATGCAGTCCATCCAGGCTACCCAGGTCGAAAGATTAGGGTTGAATTCAGGTGGGTACATCGTCCAGGAAACGCATGTACCCTTAAGTAGCTTGAAGGGTGCAACACATGACAGTGTGCTGGAAATGTGCCCTACTCGACGGCAGGCTACAGATCCCAAGCGCGCCCAGGTAACAGGATTGCCTGTAGTTGGGAAATCTCTTCATGACTAATGTGTTAATCTAGTTATTAACCTTAGTCCATTTTAGTAGGTACTCCTGACCGTGGTACTCAGGAGCTCCCTCCCTAGACATGATGCAAGACAGGACTGGTTTATTGTACAAGCACAATCGCCCACGGTGTCCATGTTATTCATATAGGTCATGTCATGTCAGGTAGCCGTCGCAACAGCTTATTAAGATATAACATGTCAGGTCATCATGTCAAGTGTACTTATCAGGAGTGTGCCACGACGGGCCACTATCAGGTCATGTCAGGTCATTATGTCAGGAGTGCACCACTACGGGTCAATATCGTGTCATGCTCAGGTATCATTTCCAAACATATTAAACAAATCCATGATTATCAAGTTCATGACAAAAGACGTAAGGATATAAAATGGACGCTAAATATCTAATAAAATATCAATATACAGGGCTATAGAAGATCAAGGGTAATCAGGCTACGCTCAAGCCAGGCTATGCTCAGGCTAGCGTACGCTCAGGCTAGCGTACCAAAGGATCCATACACTTCCAATGGGAAGCGTACGCAAGGGTCAGCGTACACAAGGGCACGCTCAAGCTACCGGTCAGCGTACGCTCAAGCTAGCGTACGCTCAAGACTGCGTACGCTCGAGCTAGCGTACGCTCAAGACTGCGTACGCTCGAGCTAGCGTACGAAAGGAGCCAGCGTACACCTTGCTCGCTTAAGCTAGCGTACCAAGGCACGCGTACGCTCAAGCTAGCGTACGCTCAAGACTGCGTACGCTCGAGCTAGCGTACGAAAGCTAGCGTACGCTCGCTAAAGGAGCAGCGTACGAAGGCTAGCGTACGCTCGCTAAACAGCAGCGTACGAAGGCTAGCGTACGCTCGCTAAACAGCAGCGTACGAAGGCTAGCGTACGCTCGCTAAACAGCAGCGTACAGCTCAGTGGCGTAAGCTAAAAAGCTAGCTCACTGTTCACTGTCTTCTCCAAATGGCAAGAACAGCAAGAACTCCAAGGATGGAACCCAAAACTCCAAATGCTCATAACTTGGTCAAAACAAGTCCGAATCCAACTTTCCAAAGGTCAAAATTGGGTAGAATGAAATTCTCTAAAACATGAAACCATCCAAACTTGAAAACAAGGAAGTTTAATAGATCAAAACCACCAAAAATCCAAAAATAGCAAAACTCTAGATCTACAAGAATTAAAGCCTCAAAATGGAAAATGACAAGTTCTAATGTGGTTTAGAATCATGAGAAGAAGCTAATGAAACCATCAAAAGGAGTTCTCTTGTGGAAGCAAGTTGCACTTGCCTATGGTTGGAGAGTTGTGGAGAGGAAGGAAGAAGAAGAAGAAGAAATAAATAAGAGTTATGGAGGAGAGAGAAGGTTGGTGGGGAAATAAATATTATGGGTTGGTGGTAGGTAGGGGGTTCACCTTGGTCCATGATGGACCAAGCAACCAGCCGGCCAAACCAAGTCAACCCAAACCGAGAGTTAAACCAAGCCAAGAAAACTAAACAAGGAATAATACAAGAAAAGACACGTACACGTATTTCCAAAATACGTAATACGAACCACAGGCATTACAAGTCTCCTCGTCGATACTTGAGGTACTTCGCCTCGGTACCGGGACATTGGTCGAAAGACGACGCTCTTCTTACAAATATATTTGTAGGGACGTTATAGGGGTAGCCTACAAATGGTTTTGCAGCCTCCGCGATAATTGTATCTCATCGTTGGACGATTTGAAGCATCTCTTCCTTGCTCGGTTCTACGAAAGAGGAATGGACATGACGATGTCCACTCTCATGGACATCGCCCAAAATGAGAAGGGACCGGTACGCACTTACATTGAGCACTTCCACTAGGCAGCTCTGAGGCTTCCACCTGGTATACCCGAGCCCATGCTCATGGATTCGTGTTGCAAGAACATACTCCTCACAATCAAATTATGGTACAGTGCTCCATGCATAGAATAGACGTCTTTCATTACCGTGGCAGATGTAGCTGAAGGAAAAGCTCAAAATACACAATTGCTGGGACTCAGTTTTCCCTCGCTCGAAGACAAAGGGATATGCTTATCTAGCAATAACCCTATCCACAAGGACGGAAAGGGGAAGCATTCCAAAGGTTCAACGTCAACGAACCCTAAGCCGACAGGAGCACCGAAGCCGAAGAAAACCTATTCCTTCAACGATGAAGATACACTAGAATACTTCGACATGTTAATGAAGGGTGGCAAGCTTCAACTCCCACCTCCTAAGCGTCCTGACGAAGTGGAAAAGGTAGACAATCAAAAGTACGGTCACTACCATCAGTATGTTCCCCATTCAACACGCGACTTCTACGTGTTGAAGAAGCAGATCCAGCGTCTCATTGATGTCAAGGTCATCTCACTCGACTATGAGGATAAGACAGTCACGGCTAACATGTTGACTCTCCAATTCGGAAGCTTCTCGAAAATGGAAACTCAAGACGGTGTTGTCTCCATTCCAATGGCGACAATAGAAGTGGTCAACCATACACCGGCCCGCGATAATGCTCAAGGCCTCATCCAGCTTACAATGTCGTGAGGTAAAATCATGTGGATCCACCATGACCTTGTCCCAAATATGGCACTCCCTGCAATACGCCTTGCGAAGGAGAAGAAGACCAAGTCGTGTCGTATGATTTCTACCTCGACTGATGACACTCTGGTTACCACTCGCTCGGTTCACTAGCGAGATGACCGCCAGGCTTTGGAGGAAGAAATACCTCCGCATGCTTCTACTACTGCACCCGATGCATCGGAAGCAGGCCCATCTCAACCTTCTGCTGTAGACAAGCAAAAGCAGAAGGAGGCCGCTTTGACAAACCTCTAAGGAAAGACTCGACAGTGGGGTCGATCAAGCCTTACAACTTAGATGATTCCTTCCTCACCCAGGTGCAACCACCCAAGGAGGATCCTGCCACTTGCCCACATTGCCATAGTGTGGTCAAGGTGATTCCTAACTTCACCTTCACTCAATAAGATATGCTACTAAAGAACAACCGCTACAATAGACCCCTGTACTATACAAGGTTTATTGGCGCCATCAGGGTCGACTGCAGCCACATCGACCATGGTTCCTCTCTCAGCATAATTCCTAAGAGTTTAATCCAAACCTTGGGAATTTTGATGCATCGGTTGATCGCATCAAACATTACAATTAGCGGTTTCAATACAGAAAAGAGTGAGCCATTAATGCTGACATAAACCTTGGGCAAGATACGTCTGAAATGTCAGATAGGCGATCTCCATACGGATGTGACTTACTATATCATTGATGCTGACATAAACTATAATATGCTGTTGGGTCGACCATGGATCCATGAATACATGATCGTATCCTCCACTCTCTATTAATGCATGAAGTATGTGGCCAGCAACGGGACTATCAAGACTGAGTTCGCTGACATTGACCCGTTCCGAGGTCTCAAAGCATATTATAATGATGTTGACATATACAAGTTAGTACCCTGGGATGATGACGCTAATGATGCCGACGATGAGGCAGAAACTGCACCAGAAAGCGTAGATGTTGCTTAAGAACCTTTGAGGGTTCGACTAAAAGTGAAGCCTTCCGAGACACCAGCACCTCTTGTTATCAAGCTTCGAGGAAAGGCACTCGCTCACTAATCCCCGATGACGTCAACTGCCTGCCAGGAGCCTATTCGAATAAAGCTCCCCCGGAAGGTACCGAAGGTAGCCTCGAAGTCACAAGAATCTCCGACTCTAACACCTTTGGTAGTCAAACTGAAGCGGAGACCACTTCCACCTTCTCCCATGGTGTCACGCCCCAGAACCAAAATAATGGAGATCGTAGAAGAAACAAAGACAGCTACGTATATCAGAGTACGCCAGTACCCCAATCTACGATCACAGCTGTCTAGAAGACAAGTGGGAGGACTCTAGCATGCGACTAACGACTCCTATGGTCGAAAAAATCCTATCTCAATCCAATAAACAGAAGAAGCAATAAATAGTAAATCACATATGAGATGGGTAAGGCGTCCCAAACACAAATGCATACATAATCATGAGAGCTGACATAATAAAAAGATATATCAACTGACTATACAAAATACAACTAGCAGCTATCCAGAGTATACTTCCAAGCCATACAAGATGGATGTAATAAAACCCAGATACAAGGACTAACACATTTCCTTGGCTAATACACCACAAATTAAAAGTACAAGATAAATGGGAGATAAAGGTAACCCACTTTCTAATCCGTGTCGGTCCTCTGAGTACGAACCATAAGGAGAAGAAGACGGTAGATCCTTAAGGTGAAATATGGAACCTGGCAATGCAAAACTAGTGGGGTCAGACCCCAAATAGCAAGTACCACAAGTAAGGCTCGAGGTGAACGACAAAATTCAACAACAATACAACAACATAATGACAGAAATAAATAAATGCGGGTCGAGACTAGTGCGGTACCAATGAACATATCTCGAGAATATAAATGACTGAATGGAAATACTGAACAAAATAGCTATGGAACAGAATAAGCTGATGAGCAACAAGGGAACTTAGGAACTACTCGAAATCGAAATCACAACCCTTAAACCAAATAAGGACCGGGGTTGTAGATCTTTTCCTAAACAGAACTTAGCCAATGGCTACTCACTGACATAAATACCATATAAAGTAACACACAACCAAAAGTGCATGGCCAATCATTGCCTATGGGTTGCTATCATTAACTAGCTAGGGTTATCACAATCCTAATTACTAGTATGCAAGTTGAGGATCTTCGCAACTCCCTGATTGCAGATGCCCGGATGTCCAGGGGTACGAGTACTTATGCATCTATTGTCCAACAAGACTACTGGCATATGAAACGTGTCTTAAACTTATAATATGAACAATCATATTATATACTTGTAAAAGAAAATATATAACTGACAGTGCCGCAACCAGGCACGACGTATGACTGAAAGAGTTATATAAAATATATAACTGACAGTGCTGCAACCCGGCATAACATATGACTCGATCGTGTATCAATACATGCAAACTTGGTAGGTCATGGAGCCCTTGCCTAGTAGGGTTGAGCCATCCCTTATGGGGCCCTTGGAGCTCAGGGATGGTAGTGCAAATTTTCTCCTATAATGATCTACTTGGATTTACTAGTCATTTATCTTATCATATTCATGTCAAATTCTTAAGTCGTGGACACTAAAGAATTTTCTAGAATGACGTGTATTATGTACGAGTAATTTGCAAGTTATTACTTGCGAACATCCTCGTGCTAACTTCACGTGATACACGGAATAATACTCACACTCGATTATCCAGTGCCAAGATGCAATAGATTAAACATTTAACAAGCTATATCCACGGTGTCAATAAAGAACATGCATTCAATCTCAATCTAAAAGTCAATCAGTAAATCAGTATAGGAGTGCGCTACTATGAGCCACTAAATCAGTCTGGACATGTACGATAATTATGAGTACGCCATGACAGGCTACTATCAATCAATATAAGGCTAGACAATAGGTGTACTGGACAATAAAGTCTCGAAAGGCATGGCAATACATGTCATGGCATGTAGGGGAAATCAATAAGAAAATATATCATGACATATCAGAAAATCAAATAGGACCTATATCATGGTATGTAGGAAAATCAATAAGAGATAAGTATATGGCATAAAATAATTTACGTATATATATTAGTGTCAAGTATATATAGGGTGTACACTCATTCTCTAACTATACAAGGTCATCTAATCATGTTAAGAGTTCATTACAGTCAGAAAAAATATCAAAAACGGACAAAAACGGGCTGAAACGAGAAAAAACTGCCTAAAATAGTCTAAAATAGCAAAATTCGGTATACAGAAAGTATACTCCAGTATACCGGTAGTATTCTGTCTAAAAGACAGTACGTTTCTAGGAAGAAAATTGGTATTCCATTGGTATACATCGGTATTCCGTCGGAATTCCATTTTTCTAGACAACAACGAAATTCCAAAATTTGCCAAAACTTGTTCCGGCCATAAAAAATCTCGTTTTAAATCAAAATTCGAATTTTCAAAAGTCAAAAATACTTAGAATTGAATTCCCTACAACATGGAATCATTAGTTTTTACAAATTTTGAAATTTGATAAATAAATACCTCATAATACTCAAAAATTATATCTAGAAACTCAGATCTACGCAATCCCACCGATCAAAAGCAAAAGTGCTACATACTAAAGATGATAACAATTGAGAGAAGCAAATTATAGAGCAACAAAACTTTAGTTTCTATAAAAAAACAAAGCATGGTCATGTCACTTTTGAGCAAGATGTACTTGCCTAAGTTAAGCTCCAAGCCTAATCATCCACTCCACCACCAAGAGGGGTTCCGAAACCACACTCTAGGCCTCAAGGCCAAGCTTTTCTAATCTTGAGGAAGAAAAAGGAGAGTGAAGAGGAAAATGAAGAAGGAAAGAAAAGAGAGAGGAGAGAGAGAAAGTGAGAGGGTATATATAGAAGGGATAATTAATCGTGACCGTTGGATCGTGATCTATGTCATAATCTAAGTCAATCCTAGCCATTGAAAGAAAACCAATTGTCTAATGGATAATAGGATGCGTCTACACTATTTAAGAAAATATCTAAATACTATTCATCAAAATATCTAAAATACTATTCACGAAAATATCGAAAATGCTATTCATGAAAATATCTGAATTCAAAAATATGTAAAATATAGAAAATCTGTCCGGGCGGTATGCCCTCGGTATACACCGGTATACTGATAGTATGCCGGTCCAAGGAAAAAATCTACAATTTGGCAAAATTTTAAAGGGTTCCAAAAACCAAGAAAATTTAAAATATAATACAAAATACGTATCCATATATAAATATCGATACTGTGAGACGAGTCTCACAACTCTTTCATCCTTAGAAAAATTTTATCCTAAAAAATTTATAAAGCTAGATGAGTAAACACGCATTCTAAAACAAGTCAAAATCAAAACTCATCGAAAGAAAACATTCCGTATAGAAGTGATATTTAAGATACAGAATTTAAATACATGCAAAAAATTATAAATACATATATATAATACAAGAAACGAAAAGAACTAGGGGCATACGGAATAATATACCCCTGAGTCAGTTGAGTAGGGATTCGTCCTAGCTTGCCTACGGTGACTCACAAAGTGAAAGGGGTCATGTCTTAAAGTAAGTCGGTACTAACGACTCAGTCAAAGAGATGACTCTAATCTAGGATGCACCTACGTAGTCAGAATACATAATAGATATCGTGTATCATGCGATACGGAGGCAAAAGAGTGGTACGAGAAACTTGTCTTCACTTGCCGAATATATCAAGGCGACCATTGCATTCCGGGTATAAGTGGAATACAAGGCGTAGGAATGAAGTTGTAAAGCAGAATGCTCTAGGGGGGTGAATAAAGTAGGGAGCAGAATGTTGCTAATTAAAACTTGTTAGAAGTTAGATCACAGAAATAATAATAATCACAAAGTAATGACAGTAAAAAAAAGAGTGATCAGAAGGCAAACGCAAACACATAGATTTATACTGGTTTCCCTCTTGTGAGGACTAGTCCAGTCGGAAGAACTCTAGCTTCTAGTTGAATCCACTATTGAAAAGTCCTGCAAGTTTTTATACGAAGTCCTTGCAACTTCTACAGACGCGAACTTTGATACGAAGAGCTCGACCAACTTCAATTTTGAAGAGTCTTTCTTCAATCAAGCCTCTGATTATAATTTCTCTGAATTCTTCTAGACCGTACTGTACCGGCAAATTGACTAGAGAATTATAACTGGCTTGGGATTTGAAATGGAAGATTTTTGAAAACTCTTTGGAAGAAACGTAAGCTTTAGAAGAGAGAAGATGAAAGTGAATGAGTGTGTTAAAATGATCAAAATTCCTCTCTATTTATAATTTTTCCAAAAATAGAACTCTGACAGAATTCGGGCAGAATTCGGACAGAACTCATTGTAACAATCCGCAACTAAATAGAGACCAAGTTCAAAATCCAACGTTCACATAACGTTTACCTTAGCCGAACTCTGGCCGAACTCTGGCCGAGTTCTGTCAGGGTTTGGTCAGGTTTAATTTGTGAATCCTTTAGAAGCATTTTGTAAAAGTGGATGTTTTTCAGAAACATAGGTCATTTTAAAAAGATAGGTCAGTTTTGAAAAACAATTTCGGATAGCCTATTTGTCAGTACGACTTGGTATACAATGTATTCCTAGACTCACTAAAAAAGAAAATTACATTGCGTAAGGAAATACAGTCTTGAGTGGCAAACAAGTCTTCGGTCTTGAACTGAGTAGATATCTAATCTTGATCAGTGTCCAAAACGTCTTTAGTAAACATCTGAATTATTTCGTATATCGAGACAGAGTTTGATCAATTATTAAAATCAGGTTTGACCATGGCCAATGGGCCAACAATCTCTCCCATTTTGATAATTGACAAACCTTGACTGATATAACATCTTTGATATATAAAATGAAAAATTGTTCATAACCTGTATTCATGAAGTTGTTAGATCTTATTTCTCCTCCGTTGTCACTTAGCAAAATAATTGCGAAAGAGAAAGCTCCCCCGCAATAAATGCATAAGTAACAATTAGTGAAGCAATACAAAAAATATATGAATAAATACATTAAAACAGGCATGGTATAAATATCACAGACAAAAATAGGATAAGCAGATAATAAATATCACAGGCAGTTTATATGGAAGCATAAAAAAATAATGCTAAAATAAAAGCTGAACTGAATAATATGCTAAACTGAATAATATGCTAAGCTGAATAATAGACTAAACTGAATAATATATTAAACTGAATAAAAGACTAAACTGAATAATAGAATATGTCCATTAAAAGTCACAAATCATATCCAAATAAGAGTACTTATACTATTTTGGAATGTCGGAGCATTTCCAAGTAAAGAAAAGACAAAATCATTAGTCTCAAAAGTATAACATTTCAAAAATTATCCTCATCATCATCGTCATCAGCTGTAGTGCCAGCATATCCAGATGGACCAGCTCCAGATGTGCCAGCTCCAGAGGTGTGTGGATTAGCACCAGAAGTATGATACCAATCGTAAGCGTTCCCTGGCTGAAGCAAAGAGTGGACCGCCTCATCATCATTACGGTAACCAGATACAGAAGTGTCTCTAGGAAGAGAGCTAGCAGAGTGACCCGTCTATGTAAATCTGAGATCAGCAAAAGAGTTGGCAATAGCCTGGAATCGAGTCACATCACGGAACTCACGTTCCCTGGAAGTGTCAACAAAGAATGTCTGCAGATCCGATAGATGCTGATGAATACCCTCAAAAGTCATAGGGTAAGACTAAAGAGAAACAAGTGCAGTAGGAACAGGTACAGGAGGTGGAGGAACAGTGGCAATGCTACGACGAGAAAGCTTAAAGAACTTAAGCTCAGGGTTCGGAGCACAAGTAGATAAGTCTATGTCAAGACGCTGAAAGATGCGTGGGATAAGCATCGCATAAGAGAGGTTGCTGTCTCTTCCGCAACATCTACCCATCATCTGAATGATAGTCTTAGGGGCAGAAAAAGGAATCCCCTTAAGAATATGATATAGGGCAGAAAGTTCTAGTAAAGTGACATCATCTTTTGAAGTAGATTTGGGAAGTTGAGTGAATAGATGATACGATGTAACTCGTAGTTAAACAAGTTCAAGTTATTGGCCTTAAACTTTTTAGGACGAGCACGTACGGGCGCACAAAGCTCATTCTTGAAACTAACAAGAGTTGTGCCCTTGGGAAAATCAAAGTCAGTGATGTCATCGAGCGGGGCACCTTCATTTGGAAGACCAAGGATATTTGCTAGCAATGCATCATTGAACTCGATATCTATCCCGCCAATACGAGTTCTTACGATAAAAGTGTCTAACACGAAGTTACAATAGAACAATCTAATGGCATTAGTAGCTATAGGGAATTGTAAGGTAGCAAAATGGTGTAACCCTAATGCCTCAAAATAGGGATGGTGATCAGAAAATATAGTCCACTTAATCGAAGAGCCGATGCATATTGTGCGCATAGCAAAATCGGCAACGAAAGCAATGCTTGGTCATGAGTTTTGAAGTAAAACTCATCCGATACTCCATCATCCGATTGTACCGGAGAAAAAAAGAAAATCCGTGTTCGGATCAGAAGACGATGCCTCTTCACTGGCATGGATCTTCTTTCTCTTGAAAGGAATAAATCTCTTAGGCATTCTTTCCTAAAACTAGAAACCCTAAAATTTGAAAGTGAAGAAAAGAAGGAATTATACCTTATAAGAATCAAGTATGCTGCAGAGGACGTGATTCTTCGCACGAATCCAAATTTTGGATGGAAATCTCCATGTGGATGGGAAGATATGGAGTGGAAAAAAGCTAGGGTTTGGGGTGTTTCGGCTGCTGCTGTGATGAAAATAGATAGGTTTGGAAGTGAAGAAGAGGAGATGGCCTCGAGTTCTGTTTAAAAAAGCATACATCACCAAACGAACTCTGGCCGAATTCGCCTAGGGTCTTCTGGTTTTTTTATAAATTTTTGTGGGCCATGTCCTTTTCATTAACTCATTTCAAATATTTAATTCAAAGTTTAGTAATTTTAGATTTCAAATAATATAATTAATATTATTTTATAAATTAATATTTTTTACTCAGCATTTGTTTAAGATTAGCTGTAGGAGTATTATCCTAGCTAACGGAGATTTACCGGGGAACTCTTAAATACCACTTCGCTTCGACCATAGTCGTGGTGACAGACAGACTCTTTTTAGGCTTGTCTCGAAAACAGTTATTGAGTATTGAATAAATTAATTAATAAAACAAAGTTAATTAATATTATTGACGTCTAAAATTTTAAATTCTCGACATAAATAATTGAAACGATCTTCCGCTAGAGATTTTGTGAGTATGTCAGCCAATTGATTCTGTGTGTCTATGTATACAAGGTCTATATCTCCATTTTGTTGATGATCTCTAAGAAAATGATGTCGAATCTCGATATGCTTAGTACGAGAGTGATATACTAGATTCTTAGTCAAATTAATAGAACTAGTGTTAGCATAGAAAATGGGTATGTGTATAAAATACAATCCATAGTCTTCTAAAGTTTGCTTCATCCACAAAATTTGTGCACAAAAACATACTACGGCAATATACTCAGCCTCGGTTGTTGATAATGCGACAGAATTTTGCTTTTTGCTAAACCAAGAGACTAGAACTTTTCCTAGGAAATGACATGTGCCGCTGGTACTTTTTCTATCTACTTTGCATCCGACAAAATTAGCATCAGAATAACTGGTTAGGTCAAATGACGTAGTTTTAGGATGCCATAAGCCAACATAGGAAGTACCTTTAAAGTATCAAAAGATATGCTTAACTGCGCACAGATGTGATTCTTTAGGATTGGCTTGAAAATGTGCGCACAAGCAAACACTAAACATAATGTCTGGTCGACTAGCAGTTAAGTACAGTAACCTACCGATCATACCTCGATACTTACGTATGTCGACGGGTTTACCTTGTTCATCAATATCAATCTTGGTTGAAGTCTCCATTGGAGTGTTAAGTGGTTTAACTGCTTCCAGGTTGAACTTCTTTAATAGATCTTTTGTATACTTTGCTTGATTTATGAACGTCCTATTGTTGGTTTGTTTGATTTGTAGTCCGATAAAGAATTTTAGCTCTCCCATCATGCTCAGTTCAAACCCATTCTGCATACACTTTGAAATTTTTTGACAAAGAGATTCATCAGTAGATCCAAAAATAATATCATCTACATAGACTTGAATCAAAAGAATATTGTTATTCAAAGATTTTATAAACAGTCTAGTGTCAACCTTTCCCTTTGAAAAAACTGTTGTCAAGTAGAAAAGAGCTTAGACGATCGTACCAAGCACGAGGGGCTTGTTTTAAACCGTATAAGGCTTTCTTCAACTTGAAAACATAATCAGGATTTTTGAAATCAGTAAAACCTGGAGGTTGAGCTACATAAATTTCTTCTTTTACAAAACCATTCAAAATGCGCTTTTAACATCCATTTGAAATAACTTGAAATTATGAAAACATGCAAATGCACATAACATGCGAATAGATTCTAATCTCGCAACTGGGGCATAAGTCTCATCGTAGTCGATACCTTCTTCTTGATTGTATCCTTGAGCTATGAGTCGAGCCTTATTACGAGTCACTAAACCATTCTCGTTCAGTTTGTTTCGGAATACCCAACTGGTGCTAATGACCAGATGATCAATGGGCTTGAGAACAAGTTCCCAAACTTGATTCCGTTCGAATTGGCTTAATTTCTCTTGCATAGCATCTAACCAAAAATTATCACTACATGCTTCTTCAATATTTTTGGTTTCAAGCTGTGAAATAAAAGCAACACAAGAAGCTATATCTTTATTAGAGGAACGAGTACTTACACCCTTGGTAATCTCACCAATTACCAAGTCCTTTGGATGATCTGTCAAGAATCTCATCTCTTTTGGAGTTTCCTCAGGATTGTTGGTTCCGGCTTCTTTGTTTGAAAGTTTTGCATCTTTGTGTAAAGGTTTTACAGTAGCTATACTTGGTATAATCACGTCTTCACTGTCGTCATCGTCTGAATGTTGATTTAGTTCATCAAACTTGACATTAATTAATTCTTCGATGATCATGGTTCTCTTGTTGAAGACTCTGTACCCTTTGCTCTTTGCTGTATAACCTAAAAATATACCTTCATCGGCCTTTTCATCAAATTTACTCAGATTGTCTTTAGTATTAAGAATATAGCATTTACAACCAAAAATCTTGAAATATGAAACAATAGGTGTTCTATCAAACCATAGTTCATAGGGAGTCTTCTTCGATATAGGTCGAATTAGAATCCTTTTGAGAATATAGCACGCTGTATTGACAGCTTCAGCCCAAAAGTATCTAGGTAGACTAAACTGGTTCAACATTACTCTAGCTATTTCAGATAAAGTTATGTTCTTACATTCCACAACTCTATTTTGTTGTGGAGTCCTAGGGCAGAAAAATTCATGCAAATAACCATCTGTGTCACAGAATTGCTTGAACTCTGCATTTTTAAATTTGCCTCCATGATCGCTACGAATACGAGTAATCATAAAACCTTTTTCATTCTGTACTTTCTTACAAAAGGTGACGAATTCTGACAAAGCATCGTTCTTGCGTGCAAGAAAATATACCCATGTGTATCTAGAGAAATCATCTACAATGACAAATGCATATAACTTACCACCTAGACTAGCAATTCTACTTGGTTCAAATAAGTCCATATGCAACAATTGTAGAGGTCTAGTGGTACTTACAGCGTTCTTAGATTTAAAGGCGGATCGGCTAGCTTTGTTCTTTTTACATTCGCTACATACTGTATCCTTCATGAAAGATATGTCCGATAAGCCGCGTACCAACTTCTTTGTAGATAGTTTTGAAATTGTGTCCATGTTTGCATGACCGAGTCTCACATGCCATAGTTGACTCTCAATGCTCTTGGCCATTAAGCATCTACCTGCTTTGTTAGCATCTTCTAACAGATAGAAAATATATATATTGTCTTTTCTGATACCTTTAAAGATAGTACTACCAGTTGAACTATCAACTATAGTACATTTGTCTTTAACAAAGTTAATGCCATAACCGTGATCAGCTAAATGGCTTATGCTGAGCAGATTATGTTTTAACTCGGTAACTAGACAGACATCTTTAATCACATGATAGGGAGCCTTACCAATGTCACCGATACCGATTATGTACCCTCTTAAATTATTACCGAAGGAGATGTATCCTTCTTTATTCTTCTTCAACAGTGTTGCGAATAATGAAGCATCACCGGTCATGTGCCGTGAGCAACCGCTGTCGAGAATCCATTTGCTTCTAGCATGTGAAGGACGTTCCACCTACAAAACAATTTGCAGATGAAACTCTTGCTACCCATTTCTTATAGGGTTCTGATAGGTTAGTTTTTGGTATCTATGCATAAACATTTAAATATACTAACTTTCTGATTCTACATACAGAAGATATATGACCAATGAGGCCACAATAATGACATTTTGCATGTTGAGTGTTGAAAGTTGTGTGAGGTGCATAATTGGTAGGTTTTGATTTTCTAGTATAAAAAAATGCATGCCTATTAGTCTTCTTGGGCATAGGTTTGGTATGGTTTGGTCTGACAGTATTTGTTTTGGGTGTGTTCTGATGATTCAGTAATTGACACGTGTTAGAATAGGAAGCAGCAACTTCAGGCCATTTTCCTAAACTAATTTCTAATTTTTTGGAGGTGTCATATAATCTAGTGTAGTCTGATGTAAGTGTTTCTATTCTGACTTGTGCAGACTGGAGACTCTTTCCCTCCTTAGATAGGTCTTCCTTTAGCTGGATGATAGTTTGGTCTTTTTCTTCGGATAACTTAATAGTCTCGTGTAACAACAGCTTAATGGATGAAAGCTTACCAGACTCAATAGAAGAGTCATTATTTCTAACATCAGCTAATTGGTCGGTAAGTCTTCCTATCTCACCTTTGTACTCTTAGAGTACCTTTTTAGAGGTTTCATATTTACTATGCAGTTTCCTGTAGTCATTTAACAGGTCGCTGAAAGCCTCTCCTAGTTGCTCAAAGGTGAAATCATCATAAGGATCAAACAGAGGATTAGTGGTTACCTGATCGTAAGCCATCAAGCATACATTTGCAGCGTCATCTGATTGTTCGTCTTCTGAATTGCTGGCTTCGCTTTCATGCCATATACTTGTATTGGCGTACTTTCTTGATGTAGATCTCTTCAGGTAGCCTTTGTTATATTTGCTACTTTTTCTTGTTGATGATGATGCTGTTGGACAATCTTTCTTCATATGTCCTTTCTTTTTACATCCGTAGCAAATAGGATCTTTCTCGATGTTGTTACTGTTGCTATATTTTGTTCTTCTGTTGAATCTCATGAACTTCTTAAATTTTCTTACCGAAAGAGCTTGAACTTCAGAGTTAGAGTCGCTATCGTCAGAATCATCTTCGACAGTTCTTCTATGTTGAGCCTTGAGAGCGATCGACTTTTCTGACTTCTCCTTTGGTGTAGCATCTTCAAAGTGTTGAAGTTCTAACTCGTGAGTGAGTAGCTTACCCATGAGTGTTTCCATAGATATTGTTGAGAGGTCGTTTCCTTCAATGATAGATGTAGCCTTTGGAATCCAATTCTTTGTGAGTGCTCGTAGAAGTTTGCGAATCTTCTCATGGTTTCTGTATTCCTTGCCTATTGAAGACAAAGGATTTACAATATCCAAGAATCTCGTAAACATCTGAGTGACAGATTCACTTGGCTTCATTTTGAACGCCTCGTACTCTTGAGTAAGTCTACTGATCTTTGACTCCTTGACTTGTATTTTTCTTTCGTGGGTTACTTCGAGAAGTTTCCACACTTCATTTGATGTTGGGCAAGTTGACACCCTGTTGAATTCAGTTCTGTCTAAAGCACAAAATAAAGCGTTAATAGCACGTGCGTCAAGACTGGCATTTTTTTTTCATCCTCTGTATATTTATCATGGGGTTTTTCAACTAAAACTCCATCAACATTAATGCGAGGAGGCTTTTTGTAGCCATCAATAACTATAGAACATAACTCAAAATCAAAAGATTTTAAGAAGAAACTCATCCATATTTTCCAATAAGTGTACTTTGTGCCGTCAAACAGTGGAGGTCTGTTTGTGGCTTGGCCTTCACAGGTGAATTCTACAGTTGCCATGTGTAATACTGTGATCTATATAACAATTAAAAAATAACTAAATATAACTACAATTTTACCTTGCTTTACCTGTATAACCCACTTTGATACCAATTGTAGGAACGAAGTCGTAATGCAGAATACTCTAGAGGGGGTGAATAGAGTTAGGCAGTGGAATATTGCTAATTAAAACTTGTTAGAAGTTAGATCACAGAAATAATAATAATCACAAAGTAATGACAGTAAAGAAAAGAGTAATCAGAAGGCAAACGCAAACACAGAGATTTATACTGGTTTCCCTCTTGTGAGGACTAGTCCAGTCGGAAGAACTCTAGCTTCCAGTTGAATCCACTGTTCTAAAATTCTACAAGTTTTCATACGAAGTCCTTGCAACTTCTACAGACGCGAGCTTTGATACGAAGAACTCAACCAACTTCAATTTTGAAGAGTCTTTCTTCAATCAAGCCTCTGATTATAATTTCTCTGAATTCTTCTAGACCGTACCGTACCGACAAATTGACTAGAGAATTGTAACTGGCTTGGGATTTGAAAATAGAAGCTTTTTGAAAACTTTTTGGAAGAAACGTAAGCTTTAGAAGAGAGAAGATAAAAGTGAATGAGTGTGTTAAAATGATCAGAATTCCTCTTTATTTATAGTTTTCCAAAGATAGAACTATGACAGAATTCAGACAGAATTCGAACAGAACTCTTTGTAACAATCCGCAATTGAAGAGAGACCAAGTTCAAAATCCAACGTTCACATAACGTTTACCTTGGCCAAACTCTGGCCAAACTCTGGCCGAACTCTGGCCGAGTTCTGTCAGGGTTTGGTCAGGTTTATTTTCTAAAAAAATGTTTTGGCTTTTTGAAAATCCTTCAGAAGCTTTTTGTAAAAGTAGCTGTTTTGCAAAAACATAGGTCATTTTAAAAAGATAGGTCAGTTTTGTTTAACGATTTCGGATAGCCTATTTTTCAGTACGACTTGGTGTACAATATATTCCTAGGCTCAATAAAAAGGAAAATTATATTGCGTAAGAAAATACAGTATTGAGTGACAAACAAGTCTTCGGTCTTGAACTGAGTAGATATCCAATCTTGATCAGTATCCAAAATGTCTTTAGTAAACATCTGAATTATTTCATATATCGAGACATAGTTTGATCAATTATTGAAATCAGGTTTGACCATGACCAATGGGCCAACACAAGGCTGTCGATGAAACCCAAGAATGAGAATGACTAAAGGAACTGTAAAACCTTTAAATTTCTACTATATTTTTTTTATAAATATGGTATTGATTTTGGTACTTCGTATTTGTACGTCGCGTACGAGTTTACGTTTCGTAAATTTCTCGTTAAGTGCGAATAAGTGCGAAGTACATATTTTTATAAAATGTTTTAATTATATAGATGTAGAAAATATTTCAAAATAATAGACGATAAATATTTTATATTGCTTGAAGTTGTAAATGCGTTGTGTCGAGGATTATCAAACTTTATTTTTATTTTAAGAAAAAGGTCATTTTATTTTATGGTACTAGTATAACTAGTAATTTAGAAAAACTGTGTTTTATGTAAGTATTATTTTTGCATGCGAGTGTATATATATTTGTATTTTTGAAATTAATTATTATCATATATTATCTCGAAAAAGGTATATTAAATATGGGTTGATTTAATATGTAATTAATTATGGTGGTTTAAGTTGAAAAAAAGTTATTAAGTTATTTAAATACAGTTTAAATTAGAGGTAGAATCTATCTACATTGGATTATATTTGATAGAGTTACTTTTAAATCAATTTGAATTAAATAGTGGAAAATCTAAGGGGAATTAAAACTCTTTTTAGTCCTTATCTAAATAAGACTTTTGTAAATCCCCTAATTTTTCAAATAAATATTTGTGAAATTTTTGGATTTTTAAATAACTATTTATTGACTTATTATATAATTTATATTATTTTACATATATTTAGTATAGTGCACATTAGTGAATTTAGTATAAAAATATATAAAGCTATTTTTCTAGTATATTAAGGATCTGAACTATATTATACAAATTTTTTTTCTCAAACTTTTAAGATTTATTTTATAACTTTTATTACTTTTTACATGTTACTTGTATTGTACACTATTTACATAATATAGAATAAATGTCAATTTAGTATTAAATATTTCAGCTTGTATAAATGAGATTAGATAAAGCTTGTTTAAATAGATATTAACTCTATTTATTATCTATAGTAATTTTAAATAATATTATAGATAATTTAGATAAATATGAACTATATATTAAGTTAATTATAATCCTAAGTCTAATAGGAAAGCATCCATATCTATATCCTATCCTAACAAAGCAAACTCCAATTTATTTAAATCAAATCCTATCTAATTTAGAAGATAAATCTGAAATAAATAACAATATAAATCCAATACATCCCCCTTCTATCAGCCATAATTCGAAATTATATTTTTAGTCCAATAGAAACTCTAAAATTCGTCATTAGAATTCAGCCCCGCTTTTATTAGCAAGAGCAACTTGCAACGACGATATCTCCTAGCTCCGAACTCCGTTTTGCCTCCAGTTTTTTAAAAGAAGCGTATCGAGGTAAGCTTTCCAAAAGCATATTTTAACAGAAAAATTTCATTCTGTAGATTTCTACAAAATTGTTTGAGTATCTAGTGTCCCAAAAATAAATGGGTTTCAGTATTTTTGCGATTTTGGGAGATTCCGGAAACGAAAATGCGATCCGTTTAGTTTTTCGGAGAGCTAATACAAATACCTATGCCATATTCTAACTTTAGAATTTATTAAATAAATGTAATAGGTGCAGTATTATTTATAATTAGATAATAGACTATTTTCAACATCCGAAGTTGTACCTACACCTTCCTTTTTGTGCGCTACTGTTGATTCGTCGCCAGGACATCATCTTACCTCACTCGGACATCAGACAAGACACCTTGCCTTTACTGTTTAATTTCTTGCTCAATATCATGCATGTTTTTTTTATGTTGTTCTTTCAAAACTATATATAGATGCAAATTAGTATACGTTATGCAATTGGCTTAGATTTAAGGGACCACCGTATGTTTAGTGCATCTCATAAACTGTCACGTTGTGCCACGGATTGTGTGTGAGTTGTGAGTCGCATATAGATGCGGACTTGCGTGCTGACGGATCATTGGTGCGTACAGGCCGTACGTTAGGATATAACTGCCAATAGATTTTTTTATAAGACTTGGTAGTTATTAAGGATTAAAACAGTGTCGTGGAGTCGATACATGTATAGTATCATTGGGGGGAGGGGACAGTTATTAGCGTAGGGGCTACATTTATTTTTACACACATTTTGGGCCGAAGGTGACTCTTATGAGCACTACCTTCTGCCCAGGGCCGATAGCGTCTCGGATGAGCGCTACTTGACGGCCACTCTCTATTACTTGCTTGCGTGAATCCGTTACAGCCCCTGCGTAGAACGTTGTCCTCAAAATGCATATCACATAGGATGGTTAGGAACCTTTACTCATGCATACTTTTCTGTTGAGCTTTATTATTCAGTTTATTGGCATGATATTATGTGTCTTGTTACGTCCCTCTGAGGACCTGGTTGTCTCTCCAGGTGTGTCTTATAATTTTCTGCAGGTGCTCTAGCTAAGGCCATGTCTTGCGCTCTATTCTTCGAGATGTTGCTTTTGGATCGCCATCTCCTTCGCGTGACCAAATCATTTTCTTGTATAATTCTCTCTTATTTAAATTAGTTGGTAGTGGATTTGTCTCCGCCCAACGATTGTATACATGACAAACTCAAAGTTGCTTTTATATCATTATTTATATTTGTGGATGAGATTTAGTGTCTTGGCTTTCTACATTTTACAGCTTATGTATACATACGAGCCGTATATTTACTCGTATGTATACAACTGGCATGATACGTATCTAGTCTCAAGTATTTGGGACGGGGGCGTTACATGTTTTTGTGGTGGCCCATGCAGGTCAAGTTTGCCGTTTTGGTTATATTAATTTTTCGAACGGGCCTGCAATATAGGATTAGAATCTAGGAATCTCTTCCACATACTTGATCACCTCCCTTCACCTTCCTTGATTTCCATATTCCAACTCCCGTGGTCTCCCTTGATTTTTGCATCTTGCTTGAACTCTTTCTACCAATACCCTATCATCTCGTGCTTAAACATGGTTAGATAGATGACTACACTTTATACTTATTGGTCAACCCTATGGCTAGAAGGATTACATTGGCAATTAGAATACACGGAGACGTTAACCAAGTTATAAATGCATTTTTCTAAAAAGTATAATTTTTAAATAGTAAATTCTAAGTTTGGTGGTAGCGATATTACCAGCTTTGAGAGATAAAGAAAGTTTTATTTTTGAGATTTCCAAGTAGTGATCACCAGAGGATTTATAGGATTTTATTATACTGCAGGAAAATATTGGAATCTATGCACAATTGATTCAAGAAATTATTTTATTTTCGATTTTTGATATTTATTATCTATTGGATTATAGCTATACGTCTTTGAGCAAATATAAAACTGATTTCATTTTTAAGTTGTGATATTTATGATTTATTGAGTTATAGTTATACGCCTTTGAACAGTTATAAATTTGGTTTGAAAAAGATCTTAGATTTTAAATGTAGCCGTAGAAATTATTCTTGTACAATTTGCGATTAGTATGTTTCTTAAATTTCAAATTTTAAGTGGAAGCAGCGACTTTTAAATTTTCGTTTAAAATATTTCGAAAGATATAAAAAAATAATTTTTGAGGAAGATTTTCAAATTTTAAGTTGTGTCATGTGATTTATGATTTACAAATCTATTTAGATTTTGAGTAAAAAGGTTTTTATTAGGATTATCAAAATTGCTAAAAAAAAGGAAACGAGTTTTATTTATGAAGATTTTAGAAAATATGTATGATTTATTGAAAAAAAGAAAAGACCAAACATTTTTTTTTATTCTTGTTGTCGGATTATGGTTGATAAGTGCATTAAAATATTGAACTTCAATTTTTAGATTGTTTTTTTATATGCTAAGAGTTTTTCTATAGTTGTTTGAAAATTTTTGGGTTTTAAAATTTTGATTGACTGTAAAATTTTTTGGATTCGTGAATTATGAACTCTTGATTTCAGTAGTTGGATTTGAACGATAAGTTTTAGAAAAAAAAATTAGTAGTACCCTGATGAGAGTTTGCTTTGAGATTTATGAATGCGATTTAAATTTGAGTCATGATTAAATTGAACAGGTTTGAGTAAATACAATTTGATGGTTTATTTTTTTATTTTATTAAGGAACTTTTGGAGGAAACTCCAGTTAAATCTTTTTTTTTAAATTGTAGGCCACTAAGATAACTCTAATGAGTTAGGAGTATTCCATACTAATTGCCATATCCCTCATAACCATGGTAGCAGTATATACACAAGTGTTGTTAGTCATCTACCAAATTACATGACTGTATTCCTAACTTATTTTACCTTGATCTACTAGAATCTGAATTATCTTTATTTCATGCTGTAACTTATTCATTTATTTTGTGCGATAATCTCATGATCTCCCACTTTCTATTTTAAATTCTTTTGTGCCCTTACCGTGACTTGGATATTTGGAGCACAACACTAGACTTTTTCTTCCAACAACTTTCACGTGCAAGACCTAGACATGCCCACCTTCATGTAGGTATATCATGTCTCACTAAAAAACGTTCCCTTGTACTATATTTTTATGATGCGACTCTCAGGTCATAAAGACTACATCATAACCCTACCATGGTACCGATATACTCTTTCGACCACATATAGGGACTACATCTCGACTAAATTCTTTCAAACCGATATGTGATGATGCTCTACTTGAATTCCTTTAATGCTTAATTTTGTGCCTTACCTTGATTATTTAACTCATTATCCCATCGCACTACTAGTTTAACTCTTGTAAGTTGGGTAGAATACCTCACGACCTAACCAACATTTTGTGGACCACATTGATAGGTTCACTTGGACCATAGAATTCGGTGGACCCTAACTTATCTAGTCAACCAAGCCGACTGCATAGGCCCAAATTTTGGGAGGAACTTAGATCTTATAAGATCTTGGACTATTTGATTCTTTCAACATTACCCTTTACTTATAATTTTATCTACCTATGATGCTAAAATAGCTTAGTTTTGCAAGCTTATTCTTTATCAAGCTTGATCATGACATATGTTTAATGTGGGCGCCCACTAATACATTGTCTAATCAGAACCAACGTATTATGGTCTGATCAACCATAGTACACTCGGTTCGGTTTTCATATATTATTCTACGCGTATGGAGACATAGTCAAACTTGCCCTAGAGTCTCATCCGCGACTACCTTGACAATTCTACTTGAAATTTTCCATCGTCTTGAACCACGTATTCGTATTCGAAATATCATCCTTGAACTCTATATTGCATTCGCCTTCACCTACTTTAGAAGAGCGAAGACGCTTGTACTTGAATTCCCTCTAGCCGATCCTATCAATTATGATCATTACCGTTCCATGTGACTATATCCACGTCCTAACTAATCGTCCATTTTTCTTGGCCCTATATTTATTATCGTGACCCTCTAATCGCTTAAGATTAGGAGTGACCCTCTTCACTCCCTTAATCAACCGGCTCTCAATAAACCCTATTTTAAGGCCTCTAATCTATTCCCTCTAGTTACCCCGCGGCTAACCTTTATCGCATGTTCTAACTTTAAACCTTGCTCATTTTTTCTCTCATTCTCGCGTTAACCCATGATTATTCTCGCCGTTATGGAAATCGAGACATCCTAATGCATCTTTCGTTGAGCGTTGTGAATTGAATTGTCTTTTCACCCCTCTACTAATTCTTAATTTCGAGGACGAAATTCTTGTAAGTTGGGTAGGATGTAAAATCCCTAAATTTCTACTATATTTTTTTATAAATATGGTATTGATTTTGGTACTTCGTATTTGTACGTCGCATACGAGTTTACGTTTCGTAAATTTCTCGTTAAGTGCGAATAAGTGCGAAGTATATATTTTTATAAAATGTTTTAATTATATAGATGTAGAAAATATTTTAAAATAATAGACGATAAATATTTTATATTGCTTGAAGTTGTAAATGCGTTGTGTCGAGGATTATCAAACTTTATTTTTATTTTAAAAAAAAGGTCATTTTATTTTATGGTACTAGTATAACTAGTAATTTAGAAAAACTGTGTTTTATGTAAGTATTATTTTTGCATGCGAGTGTATATATATTTGTATTTTTGAAATTAACTATTATCATATATTATCTCGAAAAAGGTATATTAAATATGGGTTGATTTAATATGTAATTAATTATGGTGGTTTAAGTTGAAAAAAAGTTATTAAGTTATTTAAATACAGTTTAAATTAGAGGTAGAATCTATCTACATTAGATTATATTTGATAGAGTTACTTTCAAATCAATTTGAATTAGATAGTGGAAAATCTAAGGAAATTAAAACTCTTCTTAGTCCTTATCTAAATAAGACTTTTGTAAATCCCCTGATTTTTCAAATAAATATTTTTGGAATTTTTGGATTTTTAAATAACTATTTATTGACTTATTATATAATTTATATTATTTTACATATATTTAGTATAGTACTCATTAGTGAATTTAGTATAAAAATATATAAAGCTATTTTTCTAGTATATTAAGGATCTGAACTATATTTTACAAATTTTTTTCTCAAACTTTTAAGATTTATTTTATAACTTTTATTACTTTTTACATGTTACTTGTATTGTACACTATTTACATAATATAGAATAAATGTTAATTTAGTATTAAATATTTCAGCTTGTATAAATGAGATTAGATAAAGGTTGTTTAAATAGATATTAACTCTATTTATTATCTATAGTAATTTTAAATAATGTTATAGATAATTTAGATAAATATGAACTATATTTTAAGTTAATCATAATCCTAAGTCTAATAGGAAAGCGTCTATATCTATATCCTATCCTAACAAAGCAAACTCCAATTTATTTAAATCAAATCCTATCTAATTTAGGAGATAAATCTGAAATAAAGCAAACTCCAATTTATTTAAATCTATCCTTGGTTTGGTTTTGGTTTAGCTTGGCTTGGTTTATTTTGGTTTGGTTTAGATTTTGGTTGGAGATGGAAAGGGTTGATATAAATATCAACTTTCCTCTCTCTCTCTCCTCATTACTTCTTCATTTACTCCTCTTCCTCCATTAAACCTCTCCATCCACCTTAGGCAAGTGTAACTTGCTTCATGGAGGAACCCCATTTTTATTGTTCCATTGTCTTCCCTACAAGTTTCTAAGACTCTTTAGTACTTAGCATTTTCTATTTTGGTGGATAATTTCTTGTAGATATATGTTTACTCAAATTTTGGTTTTCTGTGTTTTGATCTAGCAAACTTCATTATTTTCAAATTTAGATTGTTCCATGTTGTAGAGAATTTATTTTACTCAAAATGAACCTTTGAAAACCCGGATTTCTATTTATTTTGAGTGATTTATAAACTTGGGAAGTTCATGGGTTCCATGAACTCATGTTCTTGGATTGGAGAAGATGAGTAGTGCTGGACGCATAGCCACGAATATGCGCCCAAGCCACACTTCTTCATGCTTAGGGTGCATAGCTCTTATTATGCGCGCAAGGCCTTCCCTGCTTAGGTGCATAGGCTCTGGCAGAGTTTAAGGCCCAAAGCTCCCCTGCTTGGGCGCATAGTCCTTTTTATGTGCCCATTGAGTCTTGGAAGATAGTCTCCTGGCTTCTTTCCAAGTGCACCATGTCTCCCTGTTTTGGACGCATGCATGTGGGCGCATATTCTTGGGCGCATAGTCTTGGGCGCATGCCTACCTTAGTACATGCTCTCCATGATACGCCTAGCCGTAGGTGCATAGCCGTAGGCGCATAGCCTTAGGCGCATAGTCCTAGGCGCATAATCTTGGGCGCATGCCATTCCCTATGTACGTCACCCTATGCGCATGCTCTCCTTGGACCATGTTGACCTTAGGTGCATTCTATCCATGACACCCCATTGACCCCTTGGTGCCATTTCTGGTCAGGGATAATTATTGTTGCATTTATCCATGCTTATTCCCATGGTCCATAGCGTAAGTTGTGACCCTTGAGCCTGATGGGCATACTCCCATGATAGCCTGGTATAATGTTATTATCTGTGCCACGTGCGTGCTTTGAGCTTATGCACGATCTCAGCATGGCATGTACACTCTCTGATAACTCTTTCAGTGGCCCGTTGTGGCACACTCTTGCCCAAGTGAATTCTTGGTATACAAGTACCCTTAACATGAACACGAGATGACAACATGGCTTTACATGATAATCTTGATAGTGACCTATCGTGGTGCACTCTTGACAAGCAACTTGATATAATAATTCTTGATGGTGGTCCGTCGTGACGCACCCTTGACATGATAACTAGTAACTTAACATGAATAATCTTGATAGTGGCCCACCGATGCGCACTCTTAACAAGTAATCTTGATAAGTAACCTAACATGATAATCTTGAAATGCTGTTATGCCGGCTATTTTGACTTGCTAAGTAACTCTTGTCTTGACACCGTGGGTGATTGTGCTTGTATAAGCTACATGTCTCATCTTGCATCATGTCTAGGACATGGATTCCTGGTTACCATGGTCAGGAATTCGTACTGAATCTGACTAGGTTAACAACTAGATTGATCAAGTAGTTCATAGTAAGATTTTCCAATCACAGGCAATCCCGTTATCTGGGCGCCTCAAGTGGACTTGTAGCCTGCCGACGAGTAGGGCACATTTCCAGCACACTGTCATGTGTTACACCCCCAAGCCATCTAATACAACTCTCTCAACCTGTGGGAGGATAACTGGATAGTCTGCAGGGCTTATGACTGCTGGAACATCTCATTGCAACTTGTAGTAACTAGGCTTGTGATAACCCTAGTTACTTAAAGTATCAAACCGTACTCATTGCTTGGCCGTAATTGATGGACGGAGTCCAGTCTAGCCTTGTCTAGACAGTGCTAATCTATGATTTCTTCAGTACATTACTGTTATGTTTTACTCTTGTCGATAAATGATTGGAGACTAAGCTCTGTTCAGGTGAAGGGTTACAACCCCGGTCCTTGTTTGGTTTACGGGTTGTAACTTGGTTACCGGAATAATCCTTTACTTATCTTATCGTTTATCACCTTGTCTTCTCTAACTCATATCTTTTGTTATCATTTATGTATCATCTGGCTGCTAATATGCTAGTTTTAGTTCTTAAGTGAAGCCTCCCTTGTGGCACTTGGTCTTTCTGGGGTCTGACCCACCTGGTTTTGTATGGCCAGATTTCAGAGTAGCTCCAGAGGATCTTCCAGCCTTCTAGCCAGATGGTGAACACTAGACGCAACCCTAGAAACGAGTTGGTTTTATTTTGCTCTCCCACTATATTCTAAATTATTCTTTTGAGACGTTTAGTCGTCGAACAAGTGTTAGCTCGTGTTGAAAGCTTACATTCCTGTCTGCCTAAGGGCTATAACATGATTGACAAATCCTAGGGTTGATCATGTATGACTTAAACTTTTGCTATTCTTCGCATCTTGTATGACTAGCTTCATGATCATCTGAATATATAGTGTATGGGATGCCTTACTTTGTATGTCTGATGATCTACCATCTTGTTATATTTACTTGCTTGCTTGAGATTGAAACCCTAGGCTTGTTCTTGACCCTAAGAGACTGATGGCTTGTAGTTAAATCCTCATGCATCTTGACAGTCGTGACCGCATATCGAGGTGGGTTACACTTCGATGTACGTAGCTGGCTGTGTCTGTCTCCCGCTCTCCAGTATTCTGGTTTTGGGGCGTGACATTTCCTGGCATCACATCCTGTACAGGAAACATCAAAGCTCTACGATAATATTCCTGACGAGGTCTTAGAGTCGAACACAGTCTCAGACAATCTCGTCTAGCGGATGTTCTTTGACGGTGCTTCAAGAATAAGACCTAAGGGCAAAATTATCGCAGGGGTCGAAGTAGTCCTCATCACTCCTGACGGTCTGGTCATCCACCACGCATATTCTCTCATTGAGTCATGCACCAATAATGTTGCTGAGTACAATGCTCTCATCATCGGACTCCAGCTCGCTAAACATTTGGGGGTCGACTACCTCAAGGCCTACGATGACTCGAAACTGGTTTTCAATCTGGTTCGAGGACAATATGAGGTTCAACATGAAGATCTAGTCCCTTATCATCAGGCGATAATCGACATCATTTCTACCTTTACAGGGTTCATTATAGAACATGTACCCCGATTACAAAACCTGGAGGCTAATGCCCTCGTCTGCCTCGTTGCTTCCCTGGTAGCTCCTGTTGGAACCCATTACTCCGTCACAGTGGTGGGTCGGGAGCTGGTTTGCTCGAAGAATAATCTACATGCGTGTCTAAGTTACTCTGTATAAACAGACACTAATATTGATGTTCGGGACTGGCGATTCCCGTTTATAGACTATGCGGTCTACGGAATCCTACCCGAAGACTCGAAGGAAGCTACTTCTATCAAGGGGCGCTCACTCCGGTTCTTCTATGACATAGGTACCAAAATGCTGTATCGTCGTTCATACGACGGGCTTAACCTTCGGTGTTTATCTAATATTGAAGCACAAGAAGCACTCCGGAAGGCACACGATGGTACCTGTGGAGCTCACCAACCTGGTCCTAAGTTGCAGGACCGAATATGTCGCATCGGCTACTACTGGCCTACCATAATGACAGATACCGTGAATTATACTAAGAAGTGTCGGGTACGTCAGTTGCATGCTGACTTCATCCACCAACCTTCTGAATTCCTACATCCCACTGCGGCCGCCTGGCCATTTGAAGCATGGAGAATGGACATCATCGTGCCGATCAGCCCTCCGTCCTCCAAAGGATATAGGTTTATCCTTGCCATCACCGACTACTTTTCCAAGTGGGCGGAAACAGTACCACTAACTGAGGTGAAAACCTCGAACGTGATCAGTTTTGTTAAGCATCACATCATATACCGCTTCGAAGTTCCTAGAAGGATTATCCATGGCAATGGCCCCTAGTTTGTGAGCCATTCATTCCATCGATTTTGTGATAAGAATCGGATACAGAATGTCGCATTAACGGCCTACAATCCAGCAGCGAATGAACTAACCGAAGCATTCAACAGGACGATTGTCTAGCTGCTCAAGAAAGTCGTATCTTCTAATTAATGCGACTGGAATGAGACACTAGGCGAATGTCTATGGGATAACCGTAAAATTGTTCTAACACCCACCGAAAACACACTATTCTCTCTCATCTACGGGAGCAAGATGGTGCTTCCTCTGGAGATCCAGATTTCGTCTTTACCGATAGGTGTCACCAACCAGCTGGCTGACGAAGACAATCAACGCCATCGGCTATAGGAACTAGAAGCATTGGACGAGAAGCGTCTGCTAGCTCAGTAGGATATCGAGCTTTATCAAGCACGAATTTTCGGATCCTTCAACAAAAAGGTCCGAGAAAGAATATTCCAAGTGGGTGACCTCGTCTTATCAGTTCGGAGACCGATGGTGATGACTCACAAGACAGTTGGGAAGTTCGAGCCCAAGTGGGAAGGACCATTTTGTTGTAGAGATGGTCTACTCTAATGGTGCTTACCGACTAGCCATGTCACGACCCGCAACCAGTGTAAGGGCACGAGACCGTGGGTACATCAAGCCTACGCCGCAGTGTCGGCGGTAGAACATTATCCTGGGTCTCAATAATAGCTAAGCACAATATAATATATCCATCTAATATAGATATACTCTCTAAATGGAGGACAATCTCAGAAAGATACAACTCAATCACAAAGTAACTAAAGAGAGATAACAACACGATATGGAATAGATAGGAAGATATCAAAGTGCGATACAACTAGATTTAGAGAATAAGTTAAAGTGTAATCGTCACATCCCAAAGTAGAAGTATTATATATACATCTCATGAAAATAACTGAATACAACCCATACAATATTCCAGCAATCTACTCTAAGCACTACTGGCGACTCGTCTAGGCTAGCTGGATCCTCCAAGTTCTCTGTAAAATTTATCAACATATCTAGTCAGGATTGGAGCGAATACATAACTTTGAAAGAAGTTCCAATGCATGGTAGGAAATATAAAACTAGCAATATAATATAATACATGACATGCTGTAAAAGAAGTATAGGAATACAGGAGATACAAGTAAGTAAACTGAGTACATGAAATAGAATAAAGAATCTATGAACTATAAATAATATAAGTATTTCAGAGCACAAGATGGTTATGTGATCGGTTTAGGTTGTACATGATTATTCTACGGTAACTCGATTATACGTGAAGGCATAATCAACATGTACATGATTACACTAATAGGATTTAACCACATAACCACTTCTACTCCCCCTATCCCAATCAATACACAAGGATCCGATCAAGTTACGTTACATACATGATTGTTAGTTTATACATGAAGTACATGTGAGAACATGAGAGTACATAAAGAGCACATGAGAGTATATGAGAGCACATGAACATACAAGAGAGAACATGAGTGTACATGAATAATACGAATACAAGGAGTACAAGATGTACATGATGAAGTACATGAACATGAAATACCCGATGCATCCGTTAAGGGGATAACATCTCATGACAAGATCCAAATAGTACTGGTCCGTGTTAACAATGTGTCAGCATCAAGTAAAGTAGTCTAGAGCAGGCAATTTGAATACTATCATGAATAAAAATAAACAGAGAATGTACTCGCCTGATATCCTGAACAACGGGTGTGTATCGATATCTGAACTGGAGTCACTGAGACCTATTATATGAGTTACAAATTACTGAGTGATTTAGATTAAATAATTGATTTAAATATGATATTTACATGTTGTTAGGCCATACTTTAGGTCAATGAAGTCAAATTTGGTCAATCCTAGTCCAGTGGTCAACTATTGGTGAAACATCGATCAATTATCCTAAATCTAAAGTTTGGCTAAGTGACTACTTAGGATTAGGCTATTTTGGTATCAAACCCTATTCCAATTTTAGATTCAACTTAACTTATACTTCAAACTCTATATCAGAAACATTACCTTATATCTATGTAATATATGAATATACATTACATGTGTGTAACCCTCTGATATATATATATATATATATATAAATATATATATATATATATATATATATATATATATATATATATATATATAAAATATATATATATATATATATAGATATATATATATATATATATATATAAAAAATATATATATATATATATATATATATATATATATATATTTTTTTTTTTTTTTTTTTTGTTATATATATATATATATATATATATATATATATATATAAGAACAACTAGATATACTAAATATATATATATATATATATATATATATATATATATATATATATATATATATATATATATATATATATATATATATATATATATAAGAACAACTAGATATACTAAATATTTTTTTTTTTTTAACTAGATATACTAAAATATATATATATATATATATATATATATATATATATATATATATATATATATATATATATATATTTAGTATATCTAGTTGTTCTTATATATATATATATATATATATATATATATATATATAAGAACAACTAGATATACTAAATATATATATATATATATATATATATATATATATATATATATATATATATATAAATATATATATATATATATATATATATATATATATATATATATATATATATATATATATATATATATATATATATATATATTTATTATTTTTTTTGGAACAAACCCTTTTATTCATAATCTTTGAAAAACAAAAGCTACAAGGATCTTATAGATCATAAGCATTAACATGAGAGCATCTAATCATTGCTTTCTTCACTTGGCGGCTAGCTTCGGCAATCAACTGATCAGACGAGAAGGAGTAGGCTTCGTATCTCCATTTGTTACGATTCTTCCATAGTACCCAACAGATGGCCCCAACCATTAACTGTTTCAAATGCTTCTGTCTTCTTCTCCACCATGTTTAAAGTCTTTGCATAATATCCTATATATATATATATATATATATATATATATATATATGTATATAAAATATATATATATATATATATATATATATATATATATATATATATATATATATATATATATATATATATATATATAAAATATATATATATATATATATATATATATATATATATATATATATATAAGAACAACTAGATATACTAAAAGAGGGATGGTGCCGGGAGATAGCCCGAGCAACCTACAAAATCTCCAACAACGGGAGGGTTCCCAAACGGAGAAATAGGGGAACAAAAAGCTGGGGCCGGGAGAGAAAATAAGCCACCAAAACCAGTAGCCTAACTGGGGCTAACCCGGAGGACCCAAATAAAAGAGGTTGGGCTATGCCCCAAAACTCGAGCCCAGACAGGAAAAGGAGAGCTGGGGGAATCCTAGACCCTCCCCTCCTATGGTGTCAAAGCATATATATATCATCAGCTGGGCTCTTGTTTTGGCGATCGCCTAAACCCTAGCCGTGCCTTCCTTGCCCACGACCTCGGCTTGGCCTCTAGCCGGGCCGGCATCCCACACCTGTGGAGACACCCGCTCCATCGGCTTCCCTCCACCATGGCGAAGACGTTCGTCGAGGCGGTCGTGGGGGTCCAACCTGTGTCGACCCCCTCGATTCCAATCCGTGCTCCTTCGTTTTCACGAGGGATACCGGTGATATCCTTCTCTGAGGAGGAGGAAACCATCCTTGCGGATCCTTTCCGCTTCGCCCACATTGGTAAGTTTTCCCACTCACGTCCCTCCATGGATGTAATCAGGAAGGCTTTCATCAACTTCAAGTTCTCTGGTCCTGTCCAAGTCGGATCTATAGACCCGAAGCACATCCTTATTCGTCCATAGGAAGAAGTGGATTTTCTCCGTCTCCGTTCGAAGGACCTATGGTTCATCACAAGGGCTCCTATGAGATTATTCAGATGGCATAAAGAATTTTCTCCATTGGAGGAATCCCCTCTAGCTCCGGTCTGGGTTTCTCTTCCAGGACTGCCTATCCAATTTTTCAATAAAAATGCTTTGTTCTCTCTAGCCATGGGCATCAGAAACCCCCTGCGACTTGATCGCACAACTGAAGAGCTGACACGCCCCAGCGTGGCTCGCGTGCTTGTTGAATTAGATGCTAGCAAGACTCCTCCACCTATATTGGCCATCCAGTTATCTAATGGTAGAAAGATTTCACAAAAGGTAGAGTATGAGTCCTCTTCTTTGTACTGCACCGTTTGTAAGCACCAAGGACATGCACGGAGTTCATGCAAAGTTATCCAGAAGGAGAAGCAGCCTATGAGGGTTCCCCCTACACAACGCATGCGTGAACCCATAACTTCATCTAAGGACAAACAGGCTGCAGGCGAATGCTCTATTCAAGCTCTTGCAGAAGGAGGCTTAATTAATGTCCAGGCTCTTCCTTCCTTGAATGATCAGACACCGGATCCCAATGAAGCATTAAATATGATTCCCCCACATGTGATTCTCTCCACAGCTCCCCAAGTCCAAACCAATCCCGATCTGGCACCCCATTCATCACCTGCGCAGGCCCCACCCAATCCTGACGCCCAACCTACACTAACGCCTATTGGTGACGGTTGTAACAATCACATCATCGCGTCGTCCGAGGTCCCTGCGGAGTTTACCAATGTGACTGCCCTGGTCACCACCGCCATGCCAGATTCAAATGAGGCCCCTCCTTCTGCCATCATTCCTCCTGTACCATCCTTCGTCCCACCTGAGAACAACGACGCGGTTCATGATGACCAGCTCGAAGAAGGCGAGATCAACACTTTCAACACATCATGGGCTCAGTAAATCGAGGAAGAAGAAGCACGTTCGGGCCCAACTGAGACTGCAGCCGGCCGTCCTAAGAAGGTACCGTCGCTGCCGTCTTCTCGCGTTCTACGATCTACAGCTAAGCTCACTCCAAACCCCTCCATCTCTACCTCCTCTAATGTTTGACATCCTGTTATGGAACGTTCGGGGAATAGCCAATCCCATGACTCTTAAGAGAATTAAAACTTTAGTCCGCATGCATAAAGTTCAGCTCCTCGCTGTGATTGAACCAAAAGTCTCCCCTGAACAATTAGAGTACTATCAGGTTAAGCTTGGTTTTCAAATAGGGATCTCTAACGCTAAAGGAAATATCTCGATTTTTTGCAACAAGGAAGGACGGATTAACCTGGCTGAGTCTACGGACCAGTCTTTATCGGTCATCTTCTCTCACCCTCTTATTCCAGCTACTTTTTTGATATCTGTTGTTTATGGCAGTAACACCAAGGAGGGCGGCGCTTGCTTTGGGATTCATTGCTTAGACTCCCGAATCTCATTTCCTGCCCCTGGCTGATCGGTGGCAACTTCAATGCTATCTCACGATTGGAGGAGAAGTTCGATGGTCTACCCCCTAACGAGGCATCCATACGGGAGTTCAGGGAATTTCAGCTTGCTGCTGGTGTCACGGAGGCTCCATTCACTGGCAGCTGCTTCACGTGGATCAAGACGGACACTGGACCAGAGCGACAGGGATCCAGACTTGATCGGGTGCTCATGGACAGGCAGTAGTGGGATTGGGCTCCTATTACGTCGTGTGATCATCTGAACCGAACTGAGTCAGACCACTCCCCCATCCTCGTTCAGTTGCGTGCTCGCTCTGTTGTTCCTAAGAAACCTTTTCGGTTCCTGTCCTTCTGGCCTGCACATCCTTCCTTTCTTCCCACAGTTGATCAGGCCTGGGCTTCGGTTCATCATCACAACCCTATCACTAACCTGGGCTTACGGTTTACGGCTACTCGAAGGGCTCTATCTAAATGGAGTCACACCACTTTCGGTGATATATTCCAGGCAGTTAAACTTGCGGAGGACAGAGTTGTCACTGCTGAGGTCACTTTTGACAATGATCCTTCAACCCGTCCCAATCTTCTGGAAGCACAGGCCCATCTCAAACAAAGAATCCAGATTGAGGAATCCTACTGGAAACAAAAGGCTCGGCTTAAATTGGACTTGCAAGGGGATCGAAATACGGGGTATTTTCATTCATGTGTTTCTAATAAGCGCCGTCGTTTACATATTCACCAACTCCGAGCCGATGATGGTACCACTGCCAGTGATCTTGAGGGCACCCAACAGATTGCTAATACTCACTATAAAAATTTGTTTCTTCCAGAGCCGGTCATAGCGGATGAGGAGTTCATGTCCGTGTTACCTAAGATCCTCAGAGATGAAGAGAGTGCAGTCCTGAGCATGAAGCCCAACATGGAGGAGGTATACAATTGTCACGACCCGCACCCTATATAGGGGCACGAGAAGTGGGTACGTCCAGCCTACGCCGCAGTGTCGGCGGTAGTAAGCTGTCCTAGGTTGCTAACTAATCTCATGCAGTGTATAAAAAGTACTTGTCCAGATATTAGCTCCGAATGGAGGACAAGTAAAAGGGTATGATCTACTCAAACACAGTCTAAAACACGACATGATAACACAGAAGTTATACCTAAGGAATTAAAGACAACAACAACTAACTACTAAAATAATACAATATCTCAAACCAACTTAATACAAACTCAAAATCTTAACTTTAATACAACAAGCCAAAACATGAAAGCTAAAGTAGTCTACTAGCTAATCTCCTGAATCAATCCTGAGAGTCGGAACCAAAGGTAGCTAATCCCTCGCCAGGTCCATGGTAAGCAGGGCATGTGTCCTCAGGATTATCATCTGTAATATTTTCAACAGGTCCAATCAGGACGGGAACGAGTACAACTCATCTAAAAAAACCCAAGTAAATGACAAAGAACTATAAAGCAGTTATAGACAGTTTTATTGATGAGCATGGCAGTTTTATACAGGTAATGATGGCATAGAGACACACTGAGATACAAAAAAAGAAAGGTAACTAAAACAAGAGAAGAATCATGGCAAAGAAGACTGTAATAAAAGCTAACTGAACTAGAATAACATGTATGAGTCCAGATAGTACAATATAAGTCTAATATAATCCCAGTGTGAGTCCAGTCCATATAATCTGATACCAGATAATTTCCAGTACAAGATGAGTCCAACAGTGATCAATGAATCCAGGGTGAGTCCAACTATGATCTTACAGTGTGTTTTAAAATATCGAGGTCGATATGTAAACGGTTGTAGGTATCAGGCACATCTCTTACGTATCAGGCAAGAGATGGCTATGCTTCCAGTAGATTCTAGTTAGAGATTCCAGATTTGGGGTATGTCTACATGTCTTACTCAATATTTTCCCGCCCAGCAAGTGAATCCAGTACAAGACACAAGAATCGAGATGAGTCCGGCCAAATGATGATTCCAGAAATGATTCCAAAATGATTCCAGTGATTCCAGTAATAGAGATCAGTAAGTAAGATATGTGTCGCATACATGAATCCAAAAATATCCATACGTGTTGATAAAGAGAATCACATAGAACTAACTAGAACTGAAATACAGTAATCGACAAATAAATGAGAGAACTATTAGAGAATGTACTCGCCTGATACTCTGAAAAGAGTAATGTAATATCAGATGTCTGTACCAGGGTCACAATGTCCTAAAATAGAGCAATACAGTTATGACATGTCCAAAATGAAGGTAAATAAAATCTACGATGCAATCTATATGAATTCTAAGCTAATCTAGGTCAAAGTCAAACTTGGTCAACACTACAGTCAAACCAAGTCAAATTAAGTCATACTAGGTCACAAGAAGTTAAACTAAGTCATACAAGGTCAAACAAAGTTAAACAAGTCTAATCTAGGTTAAAGTCAACTCTTGGTCAAATATTATAGCCAAACTAGTTAAGTTATCTAGGGTTTAGTCAATAATGGTCAGACTAGTCAATATGGTGAAACTAGGTCAAAGTCTAGGTCAATCTTAGACTAACTAAGGTTTTGGTTAATCATAGACTAGTCAATAAGGTAATTAGGTCAATGGTCAACTCTAACTCAAACTCTATAAGGCTAACTCAATCAACCATAGGCTAACATGTCTTAGGATACCTAAGATACTATACCACAATGTTAAGGTATAACCAATCATCTATACAAAGTATATCACACATAAATACATATATATAATACCAACCTTAATCCTGTAATCAAGCTAATCCCATACATCAACTCAAGTCATGACTCGACTCTAAGTATCTGACTTAACCCCATACATATCTTAATTGACATGTAACTATCCATATAAATCAAATTACACAAATACCCTTATATACTTAGGGCACTCACATATAGGTCAAACTCAAATAGCTAGCTAATAGTCTAGGGTTTACTCAATCTTAGTCAACTAGTCCTTTTAAGTCTATCCAAGTCAATTCTAGGTCAATTAGGTCATGGTTTGACCTATAGTTGACTTTGGTCAACAATGGTCAATTACCTAGTCAAACTAGGTTTACTAGACCTATTGGTCAATTCTAACTTGCTACTAACCATAGGCTAGTAATCCTAGGGCACTATGACATATATACATTACCTATATACATAGGCCATAGGCTAAGACATCAAGTCTATAACATATATGTTTACATATCTAATATATAGTCAACTATATATATAATACCATAATCTATATATATATATATATATATATATATATATATATATATATATATATGTATATATATTTATATATATATATTTATATATATATATATATATATATATATATATATATATATATATATATATATATATATATATACATACCCATCATAAATATATCAATACCAATATACCCAACTATATATAATACTATACATAACCACTATATATATAATACCATATATATATATACACATTCATATATATATATATATATATCTATATATATTTTTTTTATATATATATATATATATATATATATATATATATATATATATATATATATATATAATACCCTATATATATAACATATATATATATATATAACATATATACATATATAGGTAGAGAGAGAGAGAGTGAAAGGAGGGTGAGAGGGTGTGTGTGTCATGTGTGTTAACATGTGTGTGTGTGTTCTAGAGTGAGTGTCATGACAGCAAGGGGGGAGGGGTTTGATCTCAGAAAACTGAGATAGGGGGGACATACAAACACACACATACATATATGCATATATACATATATCTATATCTACTTATATACATACATATACACACTCACATACTTATATACACACACACATACTTATATACACATATATACAGTATATATACACACTAATATACGTATATATATACATAGAAATCTATTTAAAATTCAAAATAAATACTGAAATAATACCAGAAAATACTGTTCATTATTGAACATTGGGGGAAAACCAATTTTAACACACAAAACCTAGCTAAGATGCCAAAGTGGTGGTTGGTAATTGTGCCCCTGCATATGTATGTGTCGTGTATGTCCATGGGAGTCCACCACGACACGACACGGCGTGTCCAGGAGTGAAAAACCCCAATCGGGTAAGTTTCAGACTGTGCACTGTGTCACAGCGTCGTGCTAAGGTGCACACGCGTGTAGGACACTGCACACGTGTTCATGTGTCTCGTGCACACGTGTGTAGGTTCGCCTAGGATAGGTCTAGATGTCCCACAGCCTGATACGTGTCCAAGTGTCACACAGTGTCGTGTCCGAGCCCGTATCAGAGCTCAATTTTCTACGTGTGTGCTGTCAGTGCAAATTCAATGCACCCACGAATTCGTGTCCGACACTGCACTAGAAGACACGAAACTTGGGGGCATGTTCGCAGACATTGCCCCCTCGTGTCCACCAAGTGTCACCCCTCCACGTGTCATGTCGTGTCCTACGTGAGTCCCGAACAGCAGGGGACTGAACACGCGCGTGGCGCAGTCTCGTGCAGCGAGGACAGAGCCTCGTGGATACGACACACGCATCAATACGTGTCGTGCTCATGTCAGGGTGTAGCCTAGGTCTAGGGCTAGGGTTTAGGCCTGACACTTTGTGTCCACGTCGTGTCTAGACACGATACGAAGGCCGTGTCAGCGTGTGTTTAACACTGTGTGCAGTGTAGTGCACAGTCAGTGTGTGTCGAATCTCTCACTCGATACGACACGAAGTGTCACGAAACTCGAGGGGGGGCTTGTCAGAGGGTGCCCCCACCTCTGTACCAAGTGGCACGTGTCCACGTGGCATAGACATGAAGAAATCCGTATCGGGTAGCAGGGGAACTAAGTGTGCACAGTGTGGTGTTTAACAGTGTGTTCGTGTCCAATTTGGACATGGACACGATACAATTTCGTGCTCAGTCAACTAGGGTTGTGTCCTACAAGCCTAGGGCTACCCAAAAATGTAATTTGTTTTGGAAAATAACAACATTTATTCCTAAGTGGCATTTCACCAAACACTGTAATTAAGACACAGACACGTGTCCGATACGGACACCAAACCCAATCCATATCCTACCAAACTTGACCCACAGTTAGGGTATACCTATATGTATACAACTATGGAGAGAAAACACAATCTTAATAGGTTTTGTGAGTGTTTACCTATTGAGTGAAAACTTAATAAAAATAAGGTTTTGGGGGGGTGTCCTCTTCACTTGATGGTGCCCAAAATGCTATGCAACCTAGCTAGCTAGCTTCCCTTAGCATCCTCAATGGTAGGGGGTTCCAATGCAAGAAGTTTGGCTCAATTTGGAGCTAAAATGGCTAAGTTGTGGAAGGTTGAAGTTGTAGGAAAAACTAGATTTTTAAGAGTAATAAAAAGAAGCTTGAATGAATGGGGGGTGTGATTATATAGGATGGGGGTAGGGTTGGGCTGCCATGGGGGGGGGTAGGGTTGATATTTAGGGTTCCTTCTAGGTGAAGTAACTTAACTTCTAAGGTAAAGACCAATAGATCTTTCTTTAGGTCTACCTAAATATCTAAGTATACATAGTATCTAGATATTTATCTAACCTTAGATATTTATGACATAAAGCAATATCTTCCACTTAGTCTTCTAGGTTAGTGGCTAACCTCTAGATTAGGCTAAACTAGGTTAAGGGCTAACATGACACTTAACAACTAATTAATAATAATAAACTACATAAATCGAAATAAATTCTAATAAATTACCAAAATACCCTTTTGACTAAAAAGTGGTAATTTGATATCCTAATCACATGGTTAGGCTTACATGGTCATGGTTAGTCTCTAGGTTATGAAATCTCTAGGGTTTACACTAGGGTTATACTAGTCAAATCACAAAGTCATAAGTCATGACTTAGAAAATAGTTTTAAATTAACTAAAATCACCAAAAATCATATTATGACTAAAACACTATTATTAAATAACAAAAATAATAAATTTTCAAAAAATCCCAATTTCAGAAAACTGGGTGTTACAAGTCTACCCTCCTTAGAAAAATTTCGTCCTCGAAATTAAGATAGTCGTACTCCTTCTAGGTCAAACCCCCAGTCAATCAGAGACAAAAAGATAACATGCAATCATAGTCCTACTGGTCGTGATTTCACAGTCTTGAACAGGGTAACTACACTATCTAGCACATCATAAGCATATCCTGACAGGTACTAATGGAATCATACAACAAGATGGAAAAGGAAGGACAGGAAAGATAAACCTGCTAACCCGTCACCTGCAGCGTGGGTCTCCTCGACCGTCATCACAAAAGCTCCACCCCTCTGGTGCTGAGCTACAGGTGGCCTAGCTCCCTTATAAGGAGGTGCAATAGGACAATCCATCTTCTGGTGAGTATCAGACCCACAGTTATAGCAAACCTTCAGCCTCTTCCTACACTGCTCCCTGATGTGTCCCTGCTTCCTGTAGTATGAACAACTGATCGTCTTTGGGTCCTGACCTCGATACTGGTGCTGTACCTGCTGAAATAGCCTCTGTTGTCGGGGTCCCGGGGCTCTAACTGGCGGGGTCGAATGATGTGGTGTGGGTGGATGATATGTCTGCTGGTGTAGCGTCGGCACTTTCTGCTGGAAAGCCTGACGCTTGGAGGGTCCCTCAACGTGTACAGAAGTCGGCCTCTTGTAAGTCAGAAGACGCTCCTCGATACTCCGGGCTAACACTAAGCTCTGGTAGTAGTCAGTCATACCGTTTGCCACTATAAGAATGCCAATGTCTGGAACTAGACCACGGCAAAACCTACGCGTCATCTCCTCAGGGTCAGCAACTAGACTAGGAGCGAAACGGCTCAGGCGACTAAACTCTGCCGCATACTCATCGACAGAACGGTTACCCTGCTGGATGTTCTGGAATCGTAGCCCCATGGCTACTCTAGCAGTGGTCGAGAAGAATTTCTTCTTGAACTGGGTCTTGAACTGATCCCAAGTGGCTCTCCCGCTGCCTCGACCTGGAGGTCATCCGGTATCCTAACTCCGATGAGCTTCCTCTCTACCGAGTCTAACCAGTCATCTGCTACTACTATGCCCTCAGTCCCTAAGAACTCCTTGGAATTCAGACCCATGAAGTCCTTGATCATCCTCGCTCTCTGCCGCAGCTCTACAGGTGGTGGGACCACGGTACGTTCCTCAGAATGCTCCATGCTCTGACGGAATAGGGTGATCTGCTCCTGATGGGTTGCTAGGAACCCCTAGATCAGAATGAGCAGTTGGTTCCCGTCGAGTGTGACGGAAGCCTGGGTAGGTATAGTGATAGGGGGTGGTGGAAGTATCGGGTCCTGCTGTGCCTGTGATGTGGAAGGTGGTTGTGGTATCTGGGTCTGTGGATCTGTGGAGTGGGGGAAGGTAGTAGGTGAAGGTGGAGGTGTATCAATCAACTGGTCAGCTGACTGGATGGGGAGTGTGCCATTCTCAGGTGAGACATACCGGGATGAACGAGTAAGCACCATCTAATTACAATAAAAAGGACTTATAAGGACTCTTTAAAACAAAACAATCATATACAAGAAAATCTAATTATAATAGCAAGCATGTGATGTATTTCCTATGTTGTAATCCTAGTATTCCTCTAAGTGTTCTAAGCGTCACTCCTAATGTTGTCTAATTACCTTAAGTTCCTAATTGCAGGCATGCTTGGTACAATAACGTAACCAAACAATTTAGTCGACAGACCTGCATGGGCCACCACTAAAAACGTGTCACGACCCGCACCCTATATAGGGGCACGAGAAGTGGGTACGTCCAGCCTACGCCGCAGTGTCGGCGGTAGTAAGTTGTCCTAGGTTGCTAACTAATCTCATGCAGTGTATAAAAAGTACTTGTCCAGATATTAGCTCCGAATGGAGGACAAGTAAAAGGGTATGATCTACTCAAACACAGTCTAAAACACGATAAGATAACACAGAAGTTATACCTAAGGAATTAAAGACAACAACAACTAACTACTAAAATAATACAATATCTCAAACCAACTTAATACAAACTCAAAATCTTAACTTTAATACAACAAGCCAAAACATGAAAGCTAAAGTAGTCTACTAGCTAATCTCCTGAATCACTCCTAAGAGTCGGAACCAAAGGTAGCTAATCCCTCGCCAGGTCCATGGTAAACAGGGCATGTGTCCTCAGGATTATCATCTGTAATATTTTCAACAGGTCCAATCAGGACGGGAACGAGTACAACTCATCTAGAAAAACCTAAGTAAATGACAAAGAACTATAAAGCAGTTATAGACAGTTTTATTGATGTGCATGGCAGTTTTATACAGGTAATGATGGCATAGAGACACAGTGAGATACAAGAAAAGAAAGGTAACTAAAATAAGAGAAGAATCATGGCAATAAAGACTATAATAAAAGCTAACTGAACTAGAATAACATGTATGAGTCCAGATAGTACGATACAAGTCTAATGTAATCCCAGTGTGAGTCCAGTCCATATAATCTGATACCAGATAATTTCCAGTACAAGATGAGTCCAACAGTGATCAATAAATCCAGGGTGAGTCCAACTATGATCTAACAGAGTGTTTTAAAATACCGAGGTCGACATGTAAACGGCTGTAGGTATCAGGCACATCTCTTACGGATCAGGCAAGAGATGGCTATGCTTCCAGTAGATTCTAGTTGGAGATTCCAGATTTGGGGTATGTCTACATGTCTTACTCAATATTTCCTCGCCCAGCAAGTGAATCTAGTACAAGACACAAGAATCGAGATGAGTCCGACCAAATGATGATTCCAGAAATGATTTCGAAATAATTCCAGTGATTCCAGTAATAGAGATCAGTAAGTAAGGTATGTGTCGCATACATGAATCCAGAAATATCTATACGTGTTGATACAGAGAATCACATAGAACTAACTAGAACTGAAATACAGTAATCGATAAATAAATGAGAGAACTATCAGAGAATGTACTCGCCTGATACTCTGAAAAGAGTAATGTAATATCAGATGTCTGTACCAGGGTCACAATGTCCTAAAATAGAGCAATACAGTTATGACATGTCCAAAATGAAGGTAAATAAAATCTACGATGCAATCTATATGAATTCTAAGCTAATCTAGGTCAAAGTCAAACTTGGTCAACACTACAGTCAAACCAAGTCAAATTAAGTCATACTAGGTCACAAGAAGTTAAACTAAGTCATACAAGGTCAAACAAAGTTAAACAAGTCTAATCTAGGTTAAAGTCAACTCTTGGTCAAATATTCTAGCCAAACTAGTTAAGTTATCTAGGGTTTAGTCAATAATGGTCAGACTAGTCAATATGGTGAAACTAGGTCAAAGTCTAGGTCAATCTTAGACTAACTAAGGTTTTGGTTAATCATAGACTAGTCAATAAGGTAATTAGGTCAATGGTCAACTCTAACTCAAACTCTATAAGGCTAACTCAATCAACCATAGGCTAACATGTCTTAGGATACCTAAGATACTATACCACAATGTTAAGGTATAACCAATCATCTATACAAAGTATATCACACATAAATACATATATATAATACCAACCTTAATCCTGTAATCAAGCTAATCCCATACTTCAACTCAAGTCATGACTCGACTCTAAGTATCTCACTTAACCCCATACATATCTTAATTGACATGTAACTATCCATATAAACCAAGTCACACAAATACCCTTATATACTTAGGGCACTCACATATAGGTCAAACTCAAATAGCTAGCTAATAGTCTAGGGTTTACTCAATCTTAGTCAACTAGTCCTTTTAAGTCGATCCAAGTCAATTCTAGGTCAATTAGGTCATGGTTTGACCTATAGTTGACTTTGGTCAACAATGGTCAATTACCTAGTCAAACTAGGTTTACTAGACCTATTGGTCAATTCTAACTTGCTACTAACCATAGGCTAGTAATCCTAGGGCACTATGACATATATACATTACCTATATACATAGGCTATAGGCTAAGACATCAAGTCTATAACATATATGTTTACATATCTAATATATAGTCAACTATATATATAATACCATAATCTATATATATATATATATACATACCCATCATAAATATATCAATACCAATATACCCAACTATATATAATAATATACATAACCACTATATATATAATACCATATATATATATATACACATTCATATAACATACATATATATATATATATATATATATATATATATATATATATAATACCCTATATATATAACATATATACATATATAGGTAGAGAGAGAGAGTGAAAGGAGAGTGAGAGGGTGTGTGTGTCATGTGTGTTAACATGTGTGTGTGTGTACTAGAGTGAGTGTCATGACAGCAAGGGGGGAGGGGTTTGATCTCAGAAAACTGAGATAGGGGGGACATACAAACACACACATACATATATGCATATATACATATATCCATATCTACTTATATACATACATATACACACTCACATACTTATATACACATATATACAGTATATATACACACTAATATATGTATATATATACATAGAAATCTATTTAAAATTTAAAATAAATACTGAAATAATACCAGAAAACACTGTTCATTATTGAACATTGGGGGAAAACCAATTTTAACACACAAAACCTAGCTAAGATGCCAAAGTGGTGGTTGGTAATTGTGCCCCTACACATGTACGTGTCGTGTGTGTCCATGGGAGTCCACCACGACATGACACGGCGTGTCCAGGAGTGAAAAACTCCAATCGGGTAAGTTTCAGACTGTGCACTGTGTCACAGCGTCGTGCTAAGGTGCACACGCGTGTAGGACACAGCACACGTGTCCATGTGTCTCGTGCACACGTGTGTAGGTTCGCCTAGGATAGGTCTAGGTGTCCCACAGCCAGATACGTTTCCAAGTGTCACACAGTGTCGTGTCCGAGCCCGTATCAGAGCTCAATTTTCTACGTGTGTGCTGTCAGTGCAAATTCAATGCACCCACGAATTCGTGTCCGATACTGCACTAGAAGACACGAAACTTGGGGGGCATGTTCGCAGACATTGCCCCCTCGTGTCCACCAAGTGTTACCCCTCCACGTGTCGTGTCGTATCCTACGTGAGTCCCGAACAGCAGGGGACTGAACACGCGCGTGGCGCAGTCTCGTGCAGCGAGGACAGAGCCTCGTGGATACGACACACGCATCAATACGTGTCGTGCTCGTGTCAGGGTGTAGCCTAGGTCTAGGGCTAGGGTTTAGGCCTGACATTTTGTGTCCACATCGTGTCTAGACACGATACGAAGGCCGTGTCAGCGTGTGTTTAACACTGTGTACAGTGTAGTGCACAGTCAGTGCGTGTCGAATCTCTCACTCGATACGACACAAAGTGTCACGAAACTCGAGGGGGGGCTTATCAGAGGGTGCCCCCACCTCTGTGCCAAGTGGCACGTGTCCACGTGGTGTGGACACGAAGAAATCCGTGTCGGGTAGCAGGGGAACTAAGTGTGCACAGTATGGTGTTTAACAGTGTATTCGTGTCCAATTTGGACACGGACACGATACGATTTCGTGCTCAGTCAACTAGGGTTGTGTCCTACAAGCCTAGGGCTACCCAAAAATGTAATTTGTTTTGGAAAATAACAACATTTATTCCTAAGTGGCATTTCACCAAATACTGCAATTAAGACACAGACACATGTCCGATACGGACACCAAACCCAATCCATATCCTACCAAACTTGACCCACAGTTAGGGTATACCTATATGTATGCAACTATGGAGAGAAAACACAATCTTAATAGGTTTTGTGAGTGTTTACCTATTGAGTGAAAACTCAATAAAAATAAGGTTTTGGGGGGGGTGTCCTCTTCACTTGATGGTGCCCAAAATGCTATGCAACCTAGCTAGCTAGCTTCCCTTAGCATCCTCAATGGTAGGGGGTTCCAATGCAAGAAGTTTGGCTCAATTTGGGGCTAAAATGGCTAAGTTGTGGAAGGTTGAAGTTGTAGGAAAAACTAGATTTTTAAGAGTAATAAAAAGAAGCTTGAATGAAGGGGGGGTGTGATTATATAGGATGGGGGTAGGGTTGGGCTGCCGTGGGGGGGGGGTAGGGTTGATATTTAGGGTTCCTTCTAGGTGAAGTAACTTAACTTCTAAGGTAAAGACCAATAGATCTTTCTTTAGGTCTACCTAAATATCTAAGTATATATAGTATCTAGATATTTATCTAACCTTAGATATTTATGACATAAAGCAATATCTTCCACTTAGTCTTCTAGGTTAGTAGCTAACCTCTAGATTAGGCTAAACTAGGTTAAGGGCTAACATGACACTTAACAACTAATTAAATAATAATAAACTACATAAATCCAAATAAATTCTAATAAATTACCAAAATACCCTTTTGACTAAAAAGTGGTAATTTGATATCCTAATCACATGGTTAAGCTTACATGGTCATGGTTAGTCTCTAGGTTATGAAATCTCTAGGGTTTACACTAGGGTTATACTAGTCAAATCACAAAGTCATAAGTCATGACTTAGAAAATAGTTTTAAATTAACTAAAATCACCAAAAATCATATTATGACTAAAACACCATTATTAAATAATAAAATAATAAATTTTCAAAAAATCCCAATTTTAGAAAACTGGTGTTACAACAATACTATTAAATCGATTGATCGACACAGTGCCCCTGGGCCAGATGGGTTTACTGGGATTTTCTTTATCAAGTGCTGGCACATTATCAAAGATGATGTCTTGGCTGCGATTCATATGTTCTTTGACGGGTTCTTCTTACCGAAGGTTATTACTAGCACTCTTCTCGTATTGATCCCCAAGAACAAGTACCCTTCTTCTATATTCGACTATTGGCCGATTAGCCTATGTAATTTTGTCAACAAAATCTTCTCCAAACTTCTTGCTAACAGGCTCTCCCCTATGATGACACGGCTTATTTCTCCAGAGCAAAGCGGCTTCATTAAGGGTCGAGAAATAGTTGATAATATCATTCTTGCTCAGGAGATGTTCAGCATGCTGGGTCATGACAATTGGTGACGAAATACGGCTATCAAGCTTGATATGAGCAAAGCATATGATAGGGTGAATTGGAGATTCCTACTCTTTACTCTTCGCAGGCTTGGTTTCAATGAAACTTGGATTACAATGGTCCTTCACTTAATGAATAATGTGTGGTTCTCTACTTTGATAAATGGCAGCATGTCAGGTTATTTCCAAGCTTTCAGAGGCCTGCGTCAAGGTGATCCCCTCTCTCCTATACTGTTTGTGATTGCAGCTGAGTCATTGAGTAGGAACCTACAGAAATAGGCTTCAATTCCTGGTTATACACCATATTACTCTCCTCGCGGATGCCCGAGAGTCTCTCATCTCGCTTACACGGATGATATTCTTATATTTTTTGGGGGTGATAGGCGTTCTATTCAACTTCTTATGTCTGTTCTTCAGTGCTATGAGCGTGTCTCTGGGCAGCTTGTTAATTCATCCAAATTTGCGATCTGTGTCACTTTGGATTTTCCGGTGGACAGGGCCAACTCATATGCTGACAGGTTATCAGATCAAATCTCCTCCTATTACTTATCTTGGATGCCCACTTATGACTGGTAGAAGAAACTCTGCCATGTTCGAAGATCTCAAGGACAAAGATCATAACAGACTCGAGGGGTGGCATAATAAGATACTGTCTCCTGTGGGTAAGCTGATTCTCATTAAGTCCGTGTTATCATCTATTCCAATATTTTGTCTAGCTGGTAGTAACCCTCCTATGAGTGTCCTTACTCAAATCGAAGCCATGTTTAGCGAATTCTTATGGGGTTCGAAGGATGGCAATCGCAAACATGCATGGATCGGGTGGAATCATATTTCTAGACCCCATGAAGATGGGGGCCTTGGGGTTAGGAGACTTAAGGATGTCTTTGACGCTCTCACGGTTAAGCTTTGGTAGAAATTAAGATCTCAGGATCTACTATGGACTCAGTTCATGCAGATGAAATATTTCCCTCGGTGTCACCCAACTCAATCTTTAGTTCAGTCTAACTCCTCACATATATGGCGTCACATCCTAGCAGGAAGGGATCTCGATAAAAGATTCCAATTGATCGAGGAGGACGGGTCTGGCCTGTACTGGCTCCCTGATCCTCATTTTACAGTCTCTTTATCATGGAAAGCTATCCATCCTACTTTTCCTGTAGACAATCGGTTCAAGAATATCTGGAGCTCCTGCATTCCCTCAAAATGGTCGGTACTATTATGGCGAATACTCCTTGATCGGCTTCCTACTGATGACCATGTTCAAAGGCTAGGGTTCCACCTTGCTTTGAGTTGCCATTGTTGCTCGAGCCCTATGTCCGAGTCTATCATTCATATTTTCTTTGATGGAGAGTTGGCTAGACACGCTTAGAGCACTTCCCAATCTCTCCTTCGGATATGTGGTCGGGTATCCAGCCCGGAAGGCTGTCTTTCTCTTTGGTGGCGGAGAAACAACATTCATTTCAAGCAAATTACAGTCGGGGCGATCTGCTGGATTTTATGGAAAAACCGTAACAAATGGAGATATGAACAGTATAAATACAATGGAAGACAGGTCTGTCATGAGATCCAGAGACAAATAGCCAAAGCTACTATTGTCTGCTCGCATGGGAAGAAGAAAACCTGAATTCTTGTAAAGGGACGATTATGTTATCTTTGTATTTTGCCCTTCTCTTTTAATAAAGTTTCAGTTTTTTCAAATTTTTTTTATATATTATATATATATATATTATATATATATATATATATATATATATATATATATATAGAAAGTGATGGTGAGGCCTGGGCTCCATTCTCCTCCGGAGCTCGTGGCGCTCGGCTGGCAGACTCGGGCGGACGGCATCCTCGGTCCGGCCCCTGGCTGTGGCCTCCTTGCCCGCCACCGTCCTTCGATTTTTGGCTGGCCGGTCGCCTGGCCGACACCCCTATGGGGGGGCCTCCCGCTCGTCGGCGTCTTCTTCTCGCCGTGGGGGCTCTCCACACTCTCCTCCCCCCGCCACCCTCGGCGTCGGTCTAGGCGCCGCCCCCGTCGTCCCTGTGCTCAGTGCTGGAAGCCCCCCGTTTCGGCACCCCCCCTCTACCGCGCCTCCCGGTGAGCAGCCCCCCCATCCGGCAGCGCCCCCCACCCCCCGCCGCTGCGGCCCCCTGAGCCCGCCCCCTGAGCCGCCGGAACATCCTTCCTCCTCCTCCCCGCCCCCTCTCCCCCTGGGGTCCCTCCCCCTCCCCCCGTCCCGGCCCCCCCGCCGTCGCCCGTCCTGACGCCGGTGGCCTCTTCCCTCCCCCCATCGGGTCTCGAGTCCCCCCGGGGATGCGCGTCGCCCTCTCTTCCGGCAGTGGACGCGTCGCAGCCTCCCGCGCTGTGGCCCTCGGCTACCTCCTCCTCCGTCCAGACGTCCTCCTCGGCGTCGGTCGACGGACCCGCGACGCTTTTCTCCGCCGTCCTCGTGCGATGGCCTTCCTCCTCGGCCTTGGCGCCCTCCTCGACGTCTGCGACGAGAGTTTCCTCCACCCAGGCGCCCTCGTCGACGGCTCCGACGGCGTCGACCCTGCCGTCCACCCGCAGATACGCGCTCCAGAGTCTCTCCTAGCGAGCCGGCCAGCCGAGCGCCACCTATCCCCTCTCCAGCGTCGTCCTCCGGCGTTCCCTACGCCGTTGGCTGCGGGTTAACCCCCCCCGCCGGTGGTAGAATTTTTTCAGGCAGGTGCTACCCCCCCCGCCCCCTCCTCTCTCCCCCCCGCCATCTCCTCACTTTTCCCCGACCTCCGCCTCCTCCTTTTCCTCCTTCCTCTCCCCGACCGCCGGCCTTCCCCGGCGGACGCTGCAGGTCCTCCATGGCCCCCCCGTCTTCCCCACCTTCGTCGGTCTGCCAACTCTACTGGCCGCTCGAGCCTCCGATGGTGCCCCTCTCGTCGACGCCCCCTCGCTCGCCCAAGCTTTCTCCGCCGACGCCTCTGCTACCGGCCCCTTCCCGGCCGCCTCCGCCGGACATGCCTGACTCCCGGCTGAGAGCCCCCCACCCCCTCCTCCTCTCCCGCCCCGGGAGCCACGCCTTCCTCGCGCTGCGCTCCTTCTCGGGACTCGCGCCCTCTCGGGCAGCGCACACGCCAGCACCCCCCTAGGGCCCCGCGCCCAAACGCGTGACTTTTTGGACTTTCAAAATTTGAACTTTCAATTTTGAATTTTCTGTTTTCCTCCAAAAAAAAAATACTTTGCTGGTAAATGTATCTTTATTAAGGGTCCCCCCCAACCTTGTAGGAACTTGGGCTACATTCCGGTTCCAACCCCTACTTTACTGTTTCAATGAAGGCGTTAGCCATTTGTTAATATATATATATATATATATATATATATATATACACTATCTTACCACTCGTAGAGTATATTACACAAACTCCTGCCTACTATTAATATCATGCACATGTATATTTTTTTTTTTTTTTTTCAAGACTTGAATACATGATAGTACTTTAAGGCTAAAAGGGAAAAAGAAAGACTGTACATCATGGATAAGTGGATAGCTCAATATAGTGGGCTGTTCAAATATTTAAGGGGATTGCAGTCACGCCCCAGTACCAGAATACTGGCAAGTGGGGATGGACAAGGCTAGCTACGTAATACCAAAGTACGCCAGTACTCTAAAATTGCGTATAAGCTGTCAAGACATGGGGGTTACTTCTACCAACCAACAATCAATCATAGGTTTAACAATCCTAGGTATCTTAATCACAGGCATTTATACAAAGAGCAAGAAGTATGATCATCAGATATACAATAGTAATGCGTTACGAACCACATGTACATGGATGATCATGAAGCTAGTAATACAAATAGAGAACTAGCGAGAGTATCAGTCGTACATGATAAACACTAGCTGCAGTCTAGATATACACATCATGCTTAGGCCCGTAGGCTAAATGTCAAGGAAATACCAAAATACGAGCTAAACACGTGCTCGGGGCTAAACGCCACAACAGAATAATCTACATAACAAGTGGGAGAACAAAATAAGAAACCTACTCGGGTACTCTGGTGCTCCGGCTGGTCACCGTCGAGTAGATGGTGTGAAAGATCCTCTGGGTTCTTCAGTCAGATCTGGCCAACGCAAAACCCGTAGGGTCAGACCCCCAATAGCAAGTACCACAAAGGAAGCCAAACTTATGAACTAAAACCAGCAATTCATTAGCAATCGATAGGTAAGGAAAGCAATAAGTAAAGACGGATCGAGATTCGTGCACTACCAATACGCTTATCCTGAACATAGAAGGATAATAAGTAAAGCATCATTAGACGTAATTAACAGGTGACATAAAGTAATCTGGAGAACATGTTAAATATATGGAACTTGTGAACATATAGAGAAAAATGTGAACTGGGCAATAAACGAAGAGAGGACGATGGTACTATTCTGAAAGCCAGGTTACAGCCCTTAAACCAAACAAGTACCGAGGTTGTAGTCCTTCACCTGAACAGAACTTAGTCTTTGATCATTTATTGCTAAAGGTGACAATCATGCAACCAATCACTTCTGAAACAATCATGCAATTATTATTCTGGAAACAATCATGAATTGGAAGAATCATGCACTGGATCTAGACAAGACTTAGACTGGTTTGGACTCCATCCAACATTCACGGCCAAGCAATGGTTATGACTTGCTACTTTAACTAACTAGGGTTATCACAAGCCTATTACTAATAAGATGCAATGAGAATCCCAAGTCCGGTTACCTGCCTGTTACTACCTGAGTGATCCCAGCAAAGAAAAGTAAAAGATAGCATGATATAGCAGACACCCTGTAGTAAGATACATGTGCACTAAGGAGGTGTCCCACTCGACGGTGTGCTGGAAGTACGCTCATCTCGACAGATAGCTACAAATCCCAAGTATATATATATATATAAGGCTGGGACCAAAGGGGCAACAGGTAACTGGGAAATTCTCTATAAACTATTTGATCAATCTAGTCATTAATCTAGCCAGATTCAGTATGAATCCCTGACCGTGGTACTCAGAGATCATGCCCTAGACATGATGCAATACAGAACATATATCTTGTGCAAACACACTTAAGAGAAACACCCACGGTGTCCAAATTATTCATTACTTGTAAGCCAATAAAGCCGTCGCAACAACATTCATGGGTTATCTTATCAATATTACTTGTCAGGGGTGCACCACAACGGGTCACCATCATGTAATGTTACTTGTACTTGTTACTTGTTAGGGGTGCGCAACGACGGGCCGCCATCATGGTTCATGTTATATCATATTACTTGTCTGGAGTGCACCACGACGGGTCACTATCATGTTAAGAGTACTTGTTAGGGGTGCGCCACGACGGGCCATAATCATGTTAAGCAAAGAAGTGACATGTGACTTGAGTGCACCGCAATGGGTCACTATCGTGTTAAGCAAAGAAGAAAGACATACATTATGAGTGCACCACAACGGGTTACTATCATACAAAGCAAAGGAAAGGTATTCATCATGAGTGCACCACAACGGATTACTATCATGCAAAGCAAAGGAATGGCATAGATTATGAGTGCACCACAATAGGTTACTACCATGATTATCTTATCGTGTCATTCATTATCATGTTGGATTCACTTATCATTGTTACGATCATATAGCATATCATCATGTAAGAAGAAGAGACATATCTTGAGTGTACCCTAACGGGCCATCGATGTAAAGAAGACAATATAGCTTAGAGCATGAAAATGTAATAAAGCCAAAGGACATGGCAGCATATAGGGGAAAGTGCATATCATGGCAAAAGGGAAAAATGCCAAATCATTGTGTGCCCCAAGGCTATGCGCCCACGGGGTTCTATGCGCCTACATAAATGCCATATACATGCCAAGTCGTGCTAAGCCGTGCCACGACCTGCACATGTCGTGTCTCTATATTAGCAAAAACATAGAAAGCCGTGCCATAATCAAACAAAATCGTGCTAATCGTGCCAAGTCGTACTGTGACTTGCACAAGACGTGCCATGTCGAGTCGTGCCATGCCTAGCCGTGGCACGCACGAGTCGTGGCGTGTCATGAAGATCAATCACGAGAAAATTGCATGAAATCATGAGCTTCAAAAGATGCAATAAGCCAAAACATGCAAACCAAAGCATGAGGGTCATGGGCTTCCACGTGCCCAAGTGAAGGACTATATGCACCCACATGGGAGCCCCTATGCACCCACATGAGGGAGGCTATGCGCCCAAACATGGGTGCCTACATGACCAAGGCACTTGCATGGCCAAGTGCCGAGGAATGGAGAAGGGGTTTCTGTATTACGGGTGAAGGCCATGTGCTATACATGAAAAATCGTGCCATGCCATACTGTACCAAGCTATGCCTTGCCATGCCATGCCAAGTCGTGTCGTGTTAATTCGCACCGCGAAAGTCGTATTGCGAAAGTCGCACCGTGACTAGTCGTGCCAAATCGTGCTAAGTCGTACCAAGCCGTGCCACGGCTAGCACGGGCCAGGCCATGTCGAGCCGTGCCATGCCAGGCCATGGAACACACATGTCGAGTCGTGTCACAAGGACTAATAATGAGAAAACATCACAAAATCACAAGTCGTGGAGAGCAAAATGGCAAAAGACATAAAAATCCTCAAAAGGGGGCCTGTCCCCTATACTATGCGCCCAAAGGAGGGCAGTATGCGTCCACTGCCAGTGGTTATGCACCCAAGGCATGGGTGGGGGACCCCTTATGCGCCCACTAAAGAAGTTCTCCAAGTTTCAAATCGAAGAAAATTGACAAAGGATCAAAAAGGTGAAGAAAGGTGCTGGAAATCATGCGTTCTATGCGCCCACATGAGGCTATGTGCCCACATGAAGGTTCTACGCGCCCACATGGTAGCTTATGTGCCCACATTGTGGTTTATGCGCCCACATAAGGGGGAAGAACTGCTTTGGGCGCAAAACAATGTCTATGCGCCCAAGCACTGCACTGTTCTTCTTCTCGAAAATTTCGAGAAGAAGAACTCGGCTTCCGAACTCCGCCAAATCTTCATCCGGTGTCCGTTGTCGGACTTCCTTTGGTCGATTTGGGGTAGAACGAAATTCTCTACGACATGGAAGCATCAAATCATGCAAAAGAAGAAGTTTAATAGATCAAAACTCCAAAAATCTGAAAATACTTCAATCCTAGATCTACAAAAATCTGAGCTCCAAATGGAGAAAACCTAAGTTCTAAATTATCTTAGAATCATGTGTAGAGGCTAATGGAATCATAAAAACAACATATTGTTCATAAGTTTTGGCAAGGAGTACTTGCCTATGGTTTTCTCTTTGAAAAAGAAGAAAAGAAGAAGAAGAATATAATGAATGAATGAGGAGAGAGAAAGGAAGGGCGGTTTATATGTGGGGATGGTGGTAGGTAGGGGGTTAACATGTTGAACCAAAAATAACCAAGCCAAACCAATAATGAACCAAGTTAAACCATGATGAACCTAAACAAGATTAAATCAAAATCAGCTAGCAAGACAAGACAAGTAAAAATACTGGACAGGATCCCGTACACGTATACTGGAAATACGTATACGAAAAATGGGGGTTTATATATAAAGTTTTCTTTGCATATAAAACCAACCCAAACCAAACCAAGTCCAAGCCAAGCCAAGTTGGACCAAACCAAATAAAACCAAGTCCAAGTTAAACCTAGTCATGATAATCCTACACTTCAGAAAATTTTAAAATATCACAAAAATCGAGAAATACGAAATACGGCTCAAATAAATACGTATCCGTATATAAATATCGATACAGTGAGACGGGGTCTCATATCTCTTCCATCCTTAGAAAAATTCTGTCCTCGAAATTTTCTGAAGCTAGTAGAGCAAGATAGCCAAAAACAAAAACTCAAGAAAACAGAATCATCTCAATAAAATGAAGTATGGCATATAAGTAAATGAAGGCAACTGTAATGTAAATAAATGCGTAAGCAATAACACAACCATAATCAAGAGGGATTGGAGGCATATGGATCAATATGTCTCCTGAGACAGCTGAGTAGGAACCAACGTCCTCGCTGGCCTACGCTGACTCCAAAATAGATAAGGTCAAGTCTCAAGGTAAGTCGGTACCAATGACTTAGTCTAAGACATGGCACTACCCAGGACGTATCGTCGTAGTCGATACCAATGAAGTTATCACATGCCTCGACTATGAAGACAGAAGCGTTGGGAACGAGTGACTCGCCTTCACTCACCGAATAAATAAGACAACCATTATACTCCATACGTGGAGAGAATACAAGGTCACCTGCAAGAATCCAAGATATATCGCCACTACCTGGCCTGCCACTGAAACACAAATCCAAAGAGAATAACTGATGGAAGACCATAAAGATGGTACCTGAGACTCCCAAGGTATTACCCTCATGCAGATATTAGATCTGCTCCTGGTACTGCGCACGCAACTGTGCTCTAAGCTGTCTGATCCTCGGAGCTTGCGATGGAGGTGGGTACTGTGCCAATGGTTGAACATCTAGTATTGGCCCTAGCTGCTCATCCATGGAGGTGATGACGGAGGTGATTGAAAGGATGGCAGTGGTATATCTTGAGTAGATGGTCTTCCTCGGGATGTCGGATGTGGGCAATTGTTAATTGAATGGTCCTCTGCTCCACAGCGGAAGCATCGCCTATTGGCCGTCCGATAAACTGATCTAGAATGCCCTAAATTCCTACAGTAGGTACATCTTTTTTGTTCTGTCTGATACTGCTGCTGGTTCCTCCGCCTCTGTCTCTGATCTTGAGCCTGCATATACTGCCAAGGCCTTGCTTGCTGGAATGCTTGGGACTGTGTCGGTAAAGGCCCCTGGGCCTGCCTCTGAACCGGCGCTGGTGCCTGCTGGTTGGAAGGATGGAAGGATGACGATCCAGCTGGACTCCACCAGTGACAAACTCCTATCATGTGGTCTGGTGATCTGTACGCTAAACATAGATGGTTAGCCCTCCGATAGGTAAGATGAGTATGTCCTTCTCTTCCACAGAAGGAACATACGACCGGTAACTCCTGGCTCTGATATGGATATTGGTCTGCTGGTACTGGTGATGGACGTCGGGGTACAAAGCGTGATACATGCGAATCGTTTCTCTTACAACCTTCAGTTCTGGATACAGTCCTTCTAGCTCCATGCTCTTGCTCTCGTACTGCCTCTACAGTAGGTCAGGCTCGATATACTGACTGGCTGGATGACTGGTACTGCCTGGCTCCAACCTATACTCCTTCTGGCTGTAAGTCCTCGGCTTGAAGTTCCTCGGGTATTCCTTGCACACTACGGTATATCAACATCTAGATACTCTGCTGGAGAACGAGATCTCGTCATTATTGTGACTCTATTTTTTTCTTGATGATCCCTATGAGTATAGGTACATCAGGCTGATCTGGAACATCCTCTACTCGGACTACTGATTGTATGGACTGAGCTGGCTGATCGGGATGGACTCGCACCTCTGCCCTCGAGTCAACTCTCGACTCTGTACTTGAATGTTTAGACCAATCCTCCATAACTGGCCTAACAGAATTGACCTGCCATCGGCAGAACCTAAACAAGATAACCAGAAGAATTAGAAACAGTGCCCCTGAAAGTTAAAGGGTACAAGGATCAAATCGAAAGGACAAGAAGGATCAACGATCAAGGCAGATATAAGGTCAAAGGATCAAAGATAGAGAATAATATGAAGGATATCAATAAAGAATAATCGTGATTGAGATATATAAACATAGTAACCCCCATATTTCTGAAAAATCAGACCTACATGGGCCACCACTAAAACTATGTCACGCCTCAGAACCAGAATGCTGGCAAGTGGGGACGGACAAGGCCAGCTACGTAATACCAAAGTACGCGGGTACTCTGAAATTGCGTATAAGCTGTTAAGACATGGGGGTTACTTCTACAAGCTAATAGTCATTCCTAGGTTTAACAATCCTAGGTATCTCAATCACATGCAATTATACAAAGAGCAAGAAGTATGATCATCAGACATACAATAGTAAGGCATCCCGAACCACATGTACATGGATGATCATGAAGCTAGTAATACGAATAGAGAACTAGCGAGAGTATCAGTCTTACAGGATAAGTACTAGCTGCAGTCTAGATATACACATTATGCTTAGGCCCGTAGGCTAAATGTCAAGAAAATACCAAAACACGAGCTAAACACGTGCTCGGGGCTAAACGCCACAACAGAATAATTTACATAACAAGTGGGAGAACAAAATAAGAAACCCACTCGGGTACTCTGGTGCTTCGGCTGGTCACCGTCGAGTAGATGGTGCGGAAGATCCTTTGGGTTCTTCTATCAGATCTGGCCAATACAAAACCAGTACGGTCAGACCCCCAATAGCAAGTACCATAAATGAAGCCAAACTTATGAACTAAAACCAGCAATTCATTAGCAATCGACAGGTAAGGAAAGCAATAAGTAAAGGCGGATCGAGATTCACAATTTTTTTATATCACAATTTTTTTATATTCATAATTTTTTTATATCAAAACATAGTTTTAGCCTAAATCAAATTTTCCTTTATTTTCATGTATTTATAAAATATTATTTTTACTAATAAAAATAGAGTTCCTATATAATATCCAATTCTGACAACTTAGAGTTTTTGTCGGAAACGATTTTCTTGACTTTAAGTATTTTTAAGTATTTTTCCTATAAATATTTTGACTCATAAAAACTAGTTTTTAGGAATATTTTCTAAAATTTGTATATATAATATTTATCCATTATTCTTTGATTTTTCTTCTGTCCGTAACCAATCCTATTATTCATATTCCCTTGCCAAATCTGTACTTCCTCTTATCGACCCTAACTAATTTGACCCTTCTGGACCCAATAGAACTGTCCGTGCCACTATCAGAGGTCACCTTGTATAGTTGTTACCCAAAGTCGCAGTTCATGCCACCATGATTGTTGCAGCACCACCTCAGGCGTCAATCAGGTAAGACACCTTGCCATTTACTGTTTATTTATTTTAGCTCATATTTCATGTATTATTTATTATTTTCTTTATGCAAAATAAACTATGATACATGGCATAACCTGTTAGAACTTACTGTTCAGTTATATTTCCCGCTATGTATTATTTTTCTTACACATTAAACCTAGATTAATGGGACCACCTTGTGTGTTGTATTTATTTGGACTTGACACATCGTACCACAAAGTTGTGTGTCACATGTAGAACATCGACGTGCATGATTGGCTGGCCACCAGTACATACAAGCCGTACGATAGGATTAACCGCTAATAGAATTGCATGCTAGTTTGACTTAGCGGTTATAGAGGTTTTATGTTATGGATACAACATAGTAGGCATTGGGCGGAGAGGACAATACCTTAGCGTATGGGCTACTATGCACTTTCTCTTATGACCCGGATGCTCCGATGGAGAAACGGGGTTGATGACCCATTGATTACTGACGGCCACTGGCGTTCTGCGGAACGTTATCGTCTTATTGATTGGGCCTCTGGTGCCCCAAGGGGGGACCATATCGATCCTATTTTAGTCATGGCCCATGCGTTGGACGATGTTCTAAAAACATCATACACTTAGACTGGTTAGGCTACCTTATCCGTTAGGTATGAGTACTTTTGGTTTAGGTACTTGTATCTGACCGTGGCTTGGAATAATAACTTGTCGCGGATTAGTTTGTCACATCTTGTCCTTGTTTGGTTGTAGGTATGACTTACTACTTCGATGAGAAGGTATTGAACCTTGTTGGGATCCGGATACCATACTGGATTCACAACATGGAAAGATACGTCATCGTGAATTAGTTTACCATCTCCTGTCCTTGTATGGTTGGGGGGTGGTACGCTAGTTCAATAGGTGTGTATTGGACCATGTTATAATTTAATTGACTTATTTATTTGAGCAATTTATATTCAGTTATATTGGCATGATATTATGTGTCTTGTTACGTCCCTCGGAGGTCCTGGTTATCTCGCCAGGTGTGTGCTCTTATTTTTTGCAGGTGTTCTAGCTGTGGCCATGATCATCTCTATTTCTTCGAGGATGATTGTACTTCGATCGTCTTCGCTTCGATCGCCAAACTCTTTCTTTTATTATGCATTTCTTTTCATAGTTGGTAGTGGATTTGTCTCCGTCCAACTACATGTACAAAATAATAATTTCATAGTTGATTATATGATATCTTTTATTCTTTTATTTTGTGGATGAGATTAGTTAGCCTTGGTTTTACTGCATTTACAGCTTATGTATACATACGAGGATTCCATATATTGGAGCATACTTCGTATGTATACAGCTGGCATGTCTACGTTCCTAGTCCTACGTATTTTGGGACTGGGCATTACACATACACTTAGCAAACTCGTTACATAGCATCTCATTAGTAGCTCCAAAGATTATGTCATCTACATATATCTGTACTAATAAAATGTTTTTATCTAAAGATTTTATAAACAAAGTTGAATCAACCTTGCCTTTTGAAAAACTATGTTCAAGTTGGAAAGAACTAAGGTGCTCATACCATGCACGAGGTGCTTGTTTGAGACCGTAGAGAGCTTTCCGAAGCTTGAATACGTGATCAGAAAATTTGAAATCTTCAAAGCCTGGAGGTTTTTTTTACAAAAACTTCTTCTTTTATAAAACCATTTAAAAATGCACTTTTAACATCCATCTGAAAAAGTTTAAAACTACGAAAACTTACAAAAGCATAAAGCATATGAATGCACTCTAATCAAGCAACTGGAGCATATGTCTCATCATATTCAATGACTTCTTCTTGATTATAGCCTTGAGCTACTAGACGTGCTTTGTTGCATGTGACTGAGCCATTCTCATCTAACTTATTTCGGAACACCCATTTAGTACCAATGATCGGATGATCAATAGGTCTGGGAACAAGTTCCCAAAGTTGATTCCGTTCAAACTGGTTAAGTTCCTCTTGCATAGCAGAAATCCAAAATTTATCAAAAAATGCTTCTAAAACATTTTTAGGTTCAATTTTGGAAACAATGCAACTTTTGCTATTATCAATTGTTTTGAGCTGAAACGAGTGCTTACGCCTTTTGACACATCACCGATTACCAGTTCTTCGGGATGATCTGGTGTAAACCGTATACGTTTCGACAAACTTTCCAGATAAGACGTGGAGGTATCTTCTGTTATGGGAGTTTCTTCATCATTGTCACTGTCGTATTATCTTTTGGCATTTAACTCATCTAAGTTGACGTTGATTGATTATTCAACAATAAGTGATTTCTTGTTGAATACTCTGTATCCTTTGCTTTTCGTCGCATAGCCCAAGAAAATTCCTTCATCAGTTTTTTCATCGAATTTGCCCAAGTTGTCTTTCATATTTAGAATGTAACATCTGCATCCAAAGACCTTGAAATAGCTGATATTAGGAGTCCTATTAAACTATAATTCATAAGGAGTCTTTTTAGAGATAGGTCTAATCAGAACTCTATTCAATATATGGCATGCTGTATAGACAGCTTCTGCCCAAAAGTACGTAGGATGATTGCACTGATTAAGCATAACCCTGGCCATATCACCGAGAGTTCTATTCCTACTTTCTATAACTCCATTCCACTGAGGAGTTCTGGGGCAAGAGAATTCATGAGATAATCTATTTGAATTACAGTAAGATTTGAATTCATGGTTATCAAATTCTCCTCCATGATCACTTCGAACACGAATAATCATGAATCCTTTCTCTTTTTGTACCTTCTTACAGAAAGACACAAACTTAGAAAAGGCCTCATTCTTATTTGCAAGAAAATAAACCCAAGTATATCGTGAATAGTTATCAACTATCACGTAAGCATAAAGCTTTTCGTCAATACTGGCGACTCTACTTGGCCCAAACAAGTCCATATGAATTAATTACAGAGGTCTAGAGGTACTTACAGCGTTTATTGATTTGAAAGATGACCTTGATGCCTTATTCTTCTCACTATCAGCACTGATCATATCTTTCTTGAAAGTTATTTCAGGTAAGCCTTTTACCACTTTTTTGGTGAACAATCTTGCAATCGTGTCCATGTTTGCATAACCAAGACGCATATGCCAAATCTAGCTTTCGTCTTGTGTTGTAAACAAACACTTTCCTGTGTTGTTAGTTTTTTCTGACAAATATAAAATATATATGTTGTCCTCTCTTATTCCCTCAAATGAAATTATACCGGAGGTTTTATCATAGAAAAAACATTTATTTCTAACAAAATTTATTCCATAACCATGATCAGCTAATTGACTGATACTCAATAAGTTATGTTTCAATTCTGTTACTAAGAAAACATTTTTAATAATAGGAGAGGGAGAGATACCTATATCACCAATGCCAATGATATTACCTTTAATATTGTTTCCAAAGGAGACATAGCCTTCTTTCTTCATCGATAGAGTTGCAAATAATTTGCCCTCACCTATCATATGCCTGGAGCAACCACTATCGAGTATCCACTTGCTTTTAGTAGGAGGAGGAGGGTCCACCTACAACACAAGTTGAAGATGTAACCTTTGGTACCCACTTTTTTGAGGGTCCTGATGTGTTAGCTTTTGGAACCCATTTATACACATTCATATCTACTAGCATTCTAATCTTACACTATGTTGACACGTGTCCTTTTAATCCACAATAATGACATGTAGCAAAAGTGTTGGTGCTAGGTTTTGTTTGAAAACATGCTTTTGGGTTTTTGAAATGGTGTGTGTACTCGTGTTGTGTGGAAACATGTATATATAAGCATGATTTCTAACATTACCAGTCGTATTATTAGTATGGTGTTTGTGTTTAGCCTTCTGACTAGTGTTTATCTGAGCAATTGGTCCAGCGACTTATTTGCCAAATTTTATCTCTAACTTTTTAGAGTTGTCATTGGCTTCATTTAATTTGGTCGTGAGTGCATCTACTCTTTGAATAACGATGTTATACTTCTTCTTCTCTAGTTCATAGCGATCGCTAAGTTTTGCATTTTTTTGATTTGCTTTTCAAGCTTTTCAAGAGAATCATACAGACTCAGCCTTAAAGAAGTAATCTCACTGGTGTCAATAGAGAAATATTTAATATCTTCTAAGATCCTAGATTGCTTTGAAAATTAAGACTGTACAAATTTTAGCTCTTTCTTAGCATTTTTGTACATGTTTATCATTTTCTTCTGATAGGCCAATAGATCAGAGAAAGCCTCATATAATTCATCAAAAGAAAATTCTTCATAGAGAGGGTTATTTATTACCTTAGCATCTGTAGCAATGAAGCATAGGTTTGCTGATCTCCGAGGTTGTTTTCTTCTTTTTCAAAGTCACTAGCCTCGCTTTCACATCAGATACTAGTGTTTGCATAGTTTCTGGTTGTTGACCTTCTCTTACTTGTCTGATCATGTCTGCTTTCTTTTCTTATTACAGGGCAATCCTTCTTTATGTGATCTGTTCTTTTGCAGCTGAAACAGATCGGTTCTTTGTCATCTTTGATGTCCTTCTTCTTCTTTTTTAACTTCTTGCATCTGAGGAATCTTCTAAAGTTCCTTGTTATCAGGGCCATTTGCTCATTATCCGAGTCGTCTGATTCACTCTTGTCGTCAGAGATTATTTTGTGATTGGCCTTGAATGCTATTGTCTTCTCTTTCAGAGGTTGATCTTTAAAATCCTGAAGGTCCAACTCATGTGTCATGAGCTTTCTAGTCAGGGTTTTAAGACTCATTGTCGAGAGATCATTTCCTTCTATAATGGTCGTTGCTTTTGGATTCTAGCTTTTTGGTAGTCCACAAAGAATCTTCCGAATCTTTTCATGATCATTGTAATCTTTGCCAAGGAAAGCTAGAGGATTAACAATATCTAAAAATCTAGTAAATATAGCAGTAATAGTCTCATTAGGCTTTATTTTGAATGACTCATATTCTTGTGTAAGTCATGAGATTTTGGATTCCTTCACTTGTGAAGTACCTTCATGAGTAACCTCAAGAAGTTTCCAAACCTTATTGGACGTGTCACATGTAGAGACTCTATTGAACTCAGTTTTATCAATAGCACAGAATAAAGCATTGATGGTTTTTGCAACAAGACTAGCTTATTTCTTTTCATTGTCGGTGTATCTATCAAAAGGTTTGTCAACTAGAACACCATCTATCATAATAGGTAGAGGTTTCCTATAACCATTGACGATAATCGACCAAAAATCGAAATCAAGTGACTTGAGAAAAAAGCTCATCCGTGTCTTCCAGTACGTGTAATTTGTGCCATCAAATGAAGGTGGCCTATTGGTTGACTGACCTTCACCGTTGCTTGGAAATAGGGATGCCATATATCAAGGTGTGTTAATTCCGTCGAGAGAAACCCGCTCTCCTACCAATTGTAGGAATAATGGCACCACTAGAGGAGGGTGAATAGGGTGCAGTGAAAAATATTTAGCAAATTTAACTCTAAGCAGGTGAAGCAATATATATAAAATAATTGCAAGTAAGTCAGTGACATCAGGACGAGAAAGCAATACGCAAAGACAGCATAATTATACTAGTTTTCCTCTATGAGGACTAGTCCAGTCTCGAGTACTCAACCCTATGTTTGAATCCACTATTTGAAATAGAGATTACACCACATGTTTTGCCCCGAAGAACACGCCAACTTCACCACCGTCGTGTTTTTATCCGAAGCCCACGAACAAACTTCAACACCTTTCTAAAGAAAGCTTTTATACGCCAAGCTTGTACAACTCGAAACTTCTACTCGAAAACCACCGACACTTAGAAGAATTTAGTTGACTTGGAGATTTGAAGTTTAAAGCTTTGGGAATAGAATAGGAAGCTTAGAAATGAATAGAGAAGATGAAGATTGAATGTGTGTTGAGAAATGAAAAATTCTTCTCTATTTATAGGTTTTTGTAGGACAGTGTTCGGGCAGAACTCGGTACCCTAACGTTCAAAAATTTAAACATTGGAGATCCATAAGAATAGGTAAAGCTTCTGACAAGGAGCGATTTGGTCTAACCGAGTTCGGGCAGAACTCTAGCCGAGTTCGGTTAGCCTAGTTCCAGGGCAGTTTTTGTTTAAAAAGTGGTTTGGTTTAGGAATTGGTTTAGAAATAGATTTGGTTTGGTTTAGGATAGAATCAAGATAGGTTTGGTTTAGGATAGAATCAAGGATAGACTTCTAATTGTCAGTGATCCTGATTCACAAATATTCTAGACTCAATAAATAGAAAAATACAGAATAAATATAAAACCTCAGAGACGACGCAATCTGTATTCTTTATTTTTTTTTTCATATCGAGATCGAAGTTTAAGACACTTATCAAAATCGGTTTGACTATGGCTAAATGTGCCAACAGACTCTTCGTGGATAGAGATTGCTGATCCTTTGAAGAATGTCGATTTTCAATATTTTTTTTTGATGGAAAAAAAACTCCTTCTATTTATAGAGAACCGAGCACATATGCAATGTGTATTAGAGTTCTTATGATATAAAAGAATATGCCGTCATTGCACGGTACGGGCTTCTGCGGCACTGACACGTGACAAACATCGAGATTCCCCTCAATTGAGATCTCTAGTAGTTATAAACATAACCGAAGGAGGTGACACATGGCTCATGCCTATTTGCTTGCTCGGATACAACCGAATAAATCTTAGGATTTCATCCTAGAGTTGGAGTCTAACTGATCCTCGTCTAAGATTTAAATCAATCTGATATGATATCATTCATGATTTCATCCTAATCTTCTCTGTAAGAGGCGATTTAAATAAACCAATTGCGGTGGACCCTTGCTTCTTCCACCTCTGGTGAAGACTAAATGCTGTTGTGCTTCTGGGGCGATGAGTAGACTGTGCTTCTGGAGACGACGGAACCTCTGTGCTTTCAGGCGACGAGTGGACTTAGCTTCGAATGACGATAAGACTTCTGTGCATATAGAGCAACTTATGAAGCTGTGTTTCGGGTTACTGGAGTCACTGTGCTGTAGGCGATAAGTAGGCTTGTGCTTCAGGTTGACAAGGTTACTATACTTTTGGAGCGACATGTTGACTTACACTGGTTGCGATGGGAGTTCCCAAGTCTCTTGTAGAAAAGGGACTTAGGCTTCTGATCTGTAGCAGATGACTACACCGTGGGAATGGAGATGGTATGAGCATATCACCATTATGTGCCTCATATGGACGCAAGCAGGTAGCTGTACCTCTGAACAGTAAAGACGTTGGCTGTGAAGAAAAGGATATGACACCCTTGCGCGTCTGAGATTGGCGCAGGCAGGTAGTTGCACCTCTGGAGTGAATACACTGGCTTCTAAAATAAATGAAAGGGAGGGGGCCTACCACCATCTTGTTTCTGAGGTTGGCGCAGGCAAATAGCTGTGCCTCTGGCTTGAAGGCTCTAGCTTTTTCTAAGTGCTGAGTTACTGATATGCTTTTGAGAGGCTGCGCCCATAAGAAAGATAGAACATGCTTCGGTGGAGGTCAATCGTCCAGCGTGTGTATCGAGAAAAAGAAATGTTATGCTTTGATGAAGACTGCCTCCCTCGTAGATCCCTCTAGGCTCTGTCGAATCTGAACTAGATCCTTTGTAGAAGAACAAAATTAGTCCCTTATTTATAGTCCTGATGTGTTTGTACTAGACTTTTGTAGACATGACAATAAAGGGACTTCTTTCCATATCTTCTGTTTTGTCTTTTTAGTACTGAGCCTCAGTCTTTTGCATCTTCTGTACTTTGGCGAAGGGATGCCTTCAGCTGAGATTTTTATGCTTCTACAAGACCCCTACAAAGTGTCCTGAACTTGAGTCAAGCTGAGGATACTTTGAACAGAAGCATGAACACTTGTCAGGACTGTACAAGCTGGGTGATGGCTGGTGTCATGCCCAGCTCTTAGCATTAATTATCCTGAGTCATCATTTCAGAGCATGGGCTCTTGATGGCTACTTGATATTAGAGCCTCTTGCGTCTTTGTAGGGATCGCGAATCTCTTTAGCAGAGGAGTTCAGAGTCACGTTCTTTTGGTCACTCGCAATACTGTCATCTGTCATGGAGTGGATCTTTAGCTTAACTTGTAAGCTTCATTCTGACTGATGTCTGGCTCGTGCTTGAACCGTGCGAATAGCCTACATAAAGGGCTGTCCCCCTTCAACAATGGCCTTGTTTGCCCGATGTTCGGCTCCTGATGATCCTGGAGCTTGCTTGAGGTGGCATTTGGTGGCAAATCTTTTAATCCAAAGAAGATGTAGTAGAACTACTTCTTGACCTCGAGACGTCCTGCGTCCTGGATGTCGTGGGTGTCAATGGTATCTCGAACCCTTGCTTCCTGAATTTGCATTGGTTACCATGCTGACCGAGGAATGGCAAGGCCTGCTGTTGTGGTTGCTCTCTCCGGCTAGCTGGAGAGATAGAGGAATCCTGTGCTGGTCTTCATCCCCAGCTTGGGCCAGTAGCATCTTCTGACGGTAACTTCCTTTTGACCAGAAAGTGATTGGCTCTGTCACCGCCTCGCCCGTACTGTTGAGAGCTTGTACCGTAATTTTAGATATTTTTTTGGCTTCTGTGTATGTAACTACGAAGAGTCTGTAATAGGTCTTTGTAGCCACATGTTTTTATATGTAGAAGCTTTTATGTTTCCTTTTCTTTTATCTTCAGAATAAAGAGGGAATCTTCATAATGGATTTGCCTGACCAGAGGTAATATAGATGTGGTAGGCTTGATCTTTGCCAGGGTATAGAACAACAATTCAGAGGTAATATGGACGTGAACTATTTTCTAGACCGTTGGGATAATCATAGAACTGATGCGAGAAGAATGACTACTCAGAGGTAATATGCACATGGTAGTCGCGTCTTCCAGACATAGAGGAGCAACCAAAAGACAATGTGGACATTAAGTGCTTCATCTACTTAAGATAATATATATGAGGGAGAGCGAGAGATCCCCTTACCAGAACTCATGGGCACCCTTTTCAGGGGATATGGGTGCCTATGCTGGTTCTATCTTCAGACGTAATACTTCTTTATGAACTTGCCATTGATGGGCATCATTAGCAAGTCCCCATTAGGCTTAGCTAGCCGATAAGCACCGTTTGAGTATACCGTTTCTATGACGAACAGTCCTTCCCACTTGGGCTCGAACTTTCCAGCTGTCTTGTGGGTCATCACCATCGGTCTTCATACTGCCAAGATGAGGTCGTCCACCTGGTAGGATCTTTTACGGACATTTTTGTTGAAGGCCTCAGAGATGCGAGCTTGGTAATGCTCAATACTTTGCTGCGCAAGCAAGTGCTTTTCATCAAACGCTTCTAACTCTTGTAACTGCCTGCGCTTATTGTCTTCGACGGTTAACTGATTAATGATCATGTTAGCTGATAACATTTTCTTAAAGACTTGACCCATGCTGGTATCGGAGTCCCAAATTGAGGGTTCAGAAGAGTGTTAGTGCCTCATGACTTCTTCTTCTGAATCTTCTGAGGTGGTCGTAGGTGTAACATACCCTAGTCCTCGACGAGTACGTTGGTAATAGTTTTCAGCTTTTTCCTTTGGAGCACGAATCCGTAAGGGAAGACGTCGGCCATTGCAATAATTGAGCCCTTTGTTGCTATTCAGGTCGAAGCCCATCTTCTGGATAAGGTTTTTGGCCTGCACCGTGTAGCGGTAGAACTGTATTTTATCGATGTCGAGGTCTGGGTCTTTAGGAGTTATTCGCTGCGAATGCTCCAATCGACCGAATATGATGGGTTCCTCTTTTTTTTCCGGGATGGAACTACGAAGTAGGTGCCTCGGGCAGGGATAACTCGGCTCACATGGTTGGCAGTTGTCACTTGCGTCTGTAGTTTACAAAGAGAATTGTCCAAGAAATATTTTGTATTCCAGCATGCGCCGGAGTAGTTCAATGACAACTTTCTGTTAATGAAGTGGGATATCTTATCCCGAGGGATTATGTCGTCGAAAGAGTGGGCCTCTATGTTGAAGCAGACGTAATCTTTTAGCTCTATGTTAGTGAGGGCTAGAGCTGCCATCGGAGGAGAAGGAGGGCGTCTCCCTTTCAGCTTGACCATCAAGGGAATAGTGGTCAAATGCTCTTGCGCCTTCATGGTTGGCCTTGGGGACCTCTGGGGTAACCTCATTCATATAGGCTCCTGACCATCTTCTATCATCACTAGAGGCGAAGGTGGAGCTTTGTCCCGAAGCTTAACAATAAGAGGCGCTGACACCTTGGAGGGCCTCCCTTTCAGTCGAACCTTTAAAGGTTCCTCTGCCACTTCTACGCTTTCATAAGCTGTCTCTGCCTCGTCGTCGGCATAATTGCTATTTTTATTCTAGGGGACTGACTTGTACAGATCAGCATCCGTACAGTAGGCTTCAAGTCCTCGAAACGGGCCGATATCGGCGAACTCTATTTTGATAGTCCCGTCGCTGGCCACATATTTCATACACTGATGTAGGGTGAAAGGGACAATCATGTACTCATGGATCCATGGTCGTCCCAGAAGCATGTTGTGATTTATGTCTGCATCAATGACATAGCAAGTCACTTCATTATGAAGGTCGCTGATCTAACATTTCAGGCAAATTTTGCCCAAGGGCTCGCTCTTACCCGCGTTGAAGCCACTGATAGTTGTGTTCGAGGCTGTCAACAGATGAATCGAAACCCCTAAGGTTTGAAGCAGGTTTCTAGGGATAATGCTCAAACAAGAACCTGGGTCGATGTGGATGCGATCGACCTTAATGGCACCGACATACCCCGTATAGTACAGGGGGTGGTTGTGCCGGTTATTCTTTAGCAGCATGTCTTGCTGGGTGAAAGTGATACTGTGAATTACTTTGACCATACTGTGGCAATGTGGGCAAGCTGCGGGATCCACTTTCGGTGGCCGAACCTTGGTGAGGAAGGATTCGACGTTCTATAAAGTATTACTGAGCACATTTCGGGTCTCCTTAGAGAGGCGGAGGAGCTCAAAAAGTGATAATCTAGCCGGAGTATTAGCCAGCTGCGCTAGAATATCGAAGTTGTGGGGCTTGATAGGCCCGATTATCGGATCCTTTCTGAGAGGTTTATCGAAACGAACCTCCTTCTATTTTTGCTTGTCTACAACAGGGGCCCGGGATGGACCCGCCTCTGGTGCCTCAGGGATCTGAGGTGGACCTGCTCCTGATATATCTAGGAGAGGGGTAGTATTTGGTGGAGACTCCTCCTGGTCTGGAGCTTGGCTCTCCTCTTATATCTGTGCCGAGCTGGTGGTCACCACAGCATCGTCGATCGACGTCAAGACCATGCGGCATGCCTTGGTTTTCTTTCCTTTGGCAGAAAGGGTCGTAGATGTCATCATATCGGGAACCAATTCAGGATGTATCCACATGACTTCGCCTTGAGGCGTAAAGAATGGGAGGAGCCCTTGAGCGTTGTCCCGTGCTGGCGGAACGTTGACTACCTCCATCGTCACCTTTGGAATATGGATGATGCAATCTCGTACCTCTTTGGCTCGAAAACTCACGAACTGGAGAGTAACCATATTGGGCTTGACGGTCTTCTCCTCATAATCCAACGATATGATGTTGGCGTTAATGAGGTACCGAATTTACCCCTTCAACACATAGCAGTCCTGTGTTGAGTGATGGACGTACTGGTGATAATGGCAGTACTTAGGATGGTCCACCTTTTTCACTTCATCAGGATGCCTGGGTGCCGGGATGGACAGTTTGCCACTCTTCGTAAGCATCTTGAAGAGCTCCAGCGTTTCCTCATCATTGAAGAAGTAAGTCGCCCTCGGCCTCCGTGCTTCCGCGGACTTGGAGTTCACAGCTGCTGAAACTTTGGAGATGTTGACGGTCATAGCTTGTTGCCCTTTCCTTCTTTAGGGTTGTTATTGGACGAGCGTCTCCCCTTGTCTTCGGGCACAGAAAAGTATATCCCCAGGAGCTAAGCGTCCTGGGCTTTCCTTTGTACGGTATCCGCCTCTGTAATAAAATACGTCCACTTCATGTAGGGAGCACTGTGCCACAATTTTATAGCGGACAATATGTTCTTGCGGCAGGAGTCCATAAACATGGGCTCGGGCATGCTGGGTGGTAATCTGAGGGCTGCCTGGCGGACGCGCTCGATGTATGCACGGACAGGCTCTTTCACCTTCTGGACAATTTCCATAAGGGTCGACATGGTCATATCTATGCCTCCTTCATAGAATCGGTCTACGAACCGAGTCTTCAAGTTTTCAAATGATGAGATGCAATCGTCCGAAAGACTATAGAACTACTCATAGGCTACCCCCTACAGGGCTCCTATGAATATGTTGGACATGAGGGCATCATCCTTTGGCAGGTGCCCTGTTACTGAGGCAAAGTACCTCAAGTATTATCGGGAAGACCCCTTCCCTTCATAAGGTATAAGCATCTGCGGATTGTATTTGGAAGGATAGACGACGTTGTCCCACTTGGTAGGGTATGGCTGTCGGATCCCCATCTTTCGGAGCATTGTTTGCTTCTTCTTGGCTTCATAATGAGAATACAGCTCCTTGATGGCCTGCTATATCTTGGCTGGCATTGCGGAGCCTGTAGCCGATGGAATAGACGAGGATGGTCTGCCTGATTGGCAGTAGAAGACCTGCTGGATTCGTCATTGGTTGGCGGATCATGCGCAGGTGTAGAGACAGCGAGGGCCATGCTACCCTTTAGGTTGATTATGACCGAGGACAGGGTCTTCATGGTGTCCGTTAACGTATCTAACTTTGTCTCGAGGACTTTGATACGTCTGAGTGCTTCGTTGTTGTCTTCCTCATTGCCATCGGCCATGAATACAGGCCGAGTGTGGGGGTGACTCGAGGGAGCCATGGATCCTTCACTTTCTAGAACAGACACCAGAGTCTCGCTGTCCTGAGGATATACCGTAAGATTGTGATCTTCTTCAGACTCAGTATGGTTGCTACCCCCGGTCTAGTGACTAGCTGCGTCAATAGAGACATCCATGTCGTATTGTGCCTCGTCAGATTGGAGCACAGGGTTGTCGTGCATGGTAGGAGGCTGGCTACCCCTAGTTTTTGATAAGGCACCCAATGTAGATTTGGAACGAGCGCCTTGGAACACACCTGCATCGGGTACCTTAGCTTTAATATTCTCTGACCTCCTCTTCGATTTAGCAACTGATATGGAAGGATTATGGGAGGGCTTCGTGAAAGCTCTGGAACCCTGCACCACGTAGCGTGTGACGATGCGGGGCTCGTCTACTCTATGGCTCACCGACCCCCTGTTAAGCCTCTGCCATGGGGTCGACATGGAGTATAGTCTCTTGAAGACGGAACGCCTGCCCGACGATGGCGCAGCCGTCTGCTGACAACGGTAGTTGATAGTAATCTGGGTACAAGAGTGCCTTGATTTAGGCATGTCTTGCACCACAGATTCTTCTTCCGCTTGGGAGAGTGTTGGATCTTCTGTAGTAGCACTCCCATTGTATATGCAGGGAAGCTGCATGTAAGCACGGTCAGAGCGGGTCTGGCGAGGAAGCCTCCTATCGCTCCTGCAGGAACGCTGCTCGCGTGGCTCCCTCTCCGTGGGACGTACCCCTGGTTTAGCTTAAGCACAGGAGTACCCTAGTGGAATGGAGATTTGACTGGTTGAGGCATCGGAACGCGAGAGCCAGTCTTGTATAGCTTTCCGTCAGCTGCACGTATTACTGTCAATACGGGTCTCTGGTCTGCTGCTGGTGTCGCACGGTTGTTGTACGAAGTACGAGCAACCTGGATCTCTTCCTACTACCCCCAGCGGGCGTGTAGCATTCAGCGTCCGTCGAAGGTTTACCTGAAAGAAAAGCGATTCTGTCGAAGACAGATCTCCATACCGGTAATACTCCCGTCGTGAGGGGTTGGACCGGTGTACGCTTCCTTTGGCATCTTTCCTTGGTCAGATCAACCATGGAACCACCATCTTCCTTGCCATGCTTTCCCGGAACGGGAATCGGGCGAAGGGATAAGGCTGAAGTAGCCGGGATCTTCTTTATGGCCTTGACGTTGAGGCGGTCCTGAGACGCAGTTCCCGCCATCTTCAACAACCTGCTGGTCGAAGCGTACGACCAGTCTGTCTTGCGAAGCTCCCAGCAAGTTGTCATCTGATTGCATCACCACCTTCTCGTTGGAGGAGAAGGTAGTCCCCAGCAGAGTCGCCATTTCCTTCGACGTAACAAAAGGTTGAACGAACTTTTTGCTTTATTGAACGTATAAGGTATCTGTGTACAAAGAAGAAAGTCCTAAATGGGATATTCTAAGTACAGGGAGAAGAGGTTTCTGGGAAAGTATGACAGTGGAGATCGAGCGCTGCAATGGCTCCTTTATTCCGTGGACGATCTGACGACGAATCAAACTTGCTATGGCTCTCTGGCGCCTTTGATGGGACTCCGGGGCTACCGATCAAGAGGTTGTCTGGATGAAAAGATCCTTTGAAGATGGTGAAGAATAGATGGCAACTCTACATGGGGGTAAATAGAGTTTATAACAATAATAGCCAATAAAAAATTAAACTCTTTCACAAGCTGAAAGTAATCAGAGTAAATACGGAAATAAATAAGGAGCAAGAAAGCATACGCAAACACAGCCAATTTTTAACCTGGTTTCCCTCGTGGAGGACTAGTCCAGGCCTGAGAACTCTAGCTCAGGATTAAATCCACTATTTGTGAAATAGTAGTTACACCCCGTGCCTTTTCTTCAAAAGAGCATGTCAACTTCTTACAAAGATCGTAGTGGCGATGCTTGGAATTTTCCAAGCGACTTTTTGAACTCTTGCACAAACTTCTAACTGAAAAGTACTGAGCACTTGAGGCTTAGGGAGCTTGTGGCTAGTAGATAAAGAAGGATATGGATTGTATAGAGCTTTAGAGAGAAGAGAAGAGAAGATTGGATGACTGAAAATGAGAGAATTCATGGCCTATTTATAGGATACCAGGTAGGCAGAATTCGGCCAGAATTCTGGTTGGAATATTCAAAAATTTGGCCGTTAGACAACTTGTAACCAACCAACCCTAAAAATTAGGGTCCTAATTTTTAGGAGGCAGAGTTAGGCCCGAACTCTGTTTGGAGGCAGAGTTCGGCCCTAACTCTGTCTCCAGAGCACAGAATGGGTCAATGGATAAATTGGCTTATTTGGATTTGTGTGGAGCTTTTGATTTTGGGGTATAGGTATAGGTTAAGTCTCAGATGCTCAGCACAGCTCAGTTTACATAAGTCTAGACGCAATAAAATTGTAAAAATACAGACTCAAAAATACGTTGCATTGCAGGTGCGAGCTGTCGTCTGGCTTGTACTGAATGTAGTCTTCATGTGTCGTATTGAATTATCACAAGTATCATATAGTCAATTCTATCAATATTTGGTTGACTGTTATTTCGTGTCAACAATCTCTCCCATATTGATAATTGACAAAATGATTCTTGTATATTCAATATTCATACCTGGACACATTTAAGAGCAATGGCATAGCTCCCCCGTAATCAGTGCCGAGCTAGCAATAGCTCCCCCGTAAACATTGCTTTAAATCCTGTAGGCCTGATAAAACCATTCTTCACCAAAGCACAGATACATATACAAAAAAGAAATAGAATATACCAGAATTTCTCCCCCTTTTGGCATTTAGCAAATAACCATAAAAAAATAAGAACTGGCAAGCACACCAAAAGATAATAGATGAAACTGCATAGAAACTGATAAAGCTACCGAATGTCTCAAGAGTCACAAATAATAATAAGTCTAATACAACCAAAGTGCATAAAAGCAACTATATCAACTAAAATCCAAAATGCATAAAACATAAACTACGATCCTCAGTAGCAGCAGCAAGTAGAAATCCATATCCATCATCGAGCTCGTGAAGGCCCAGCATCGTCGGATAGATCAGTGAAGGAACGACGAGGGTCCACGAAGGCTGCATCCGGATCCAAGTAGCGGATAACCCAAGGGTCATCGATACGATATCCATCGCGAGCAGGGTTCCGCTCCATAGGAATAGGCATAGAAGGATGCCGGGACATGGAGTACCGGATGTCGTACAGTGAGTTGCTGGTGGCACTCATCTGTAGGGTGGTCCGGTAGTCAAGCTGAGTCCAGCGATCATCCTCTAAAGTGAATCGATCGCGGAGCATAGTCTGGAGGGACTCAAGAGTAGCAGGAGGAGGAGGTGCGTCGGGCTCATCATCATCAGAGTGCTCAGACACAACAGGAGAGCCAACGGCTGCCTGAAGCCGCTGTGCCTTAGATAGGAAGGCAGGGCAGGTAAGAACTGGCACTCATCAAGAGGTACACGACAAGCACGAAAGATCATAGGAAGATACAGAGCATAAACCAAGGATCGTGGTTTCTTCCTAGAATTAATCATCCAGTCTATCATGGTACGTAGAAGATTAAATGAAACATGAAAGTGGAAGTAGTACAAAGCCGAGATTTCAAAGTAGGTAACCTCATCGGTGGATCCCGCTTTGGGCAGAATAGTGTTAAATATAATCCGATGAAGTTTATAAAAATAGGGATTGAGAAACTTGGCCAAAAGCTTGCGAGGACGTGTGTTAGGGGTACACAAGTCGTCCTTAAAGCTTTCGAGGGAAGACCTACTGAGAAATTGAAACGTTCGAGCTTCAACAAGTTTTTTCCATGAGTTTGGCTCCGGGAGTTCAAGGTGTTCGGCCAAGTCAAAATCATCGAAAGAAATATCAATGTCCGCAACCCGTGAAAAAATATGTTTATCATCATGAGTTAGGTTGCAATAGAACATTTGTATAGCATAGCGATATATAACCGAGTTGGTGGTGACAAGTTCATCAAGACAAAGATCGTGAAAGAGGGAATCATATTGTGAAAAAAATAGTAAAATTAATAGGATGACCCGCATACACCGGATGTGTCCGAAAATCACTAAACCAAGCATTGGAAGCGTCAAGTGATACAAATATCCGGTCGTCATACGCGTTGGGGTCGAGTGGACGAGGTAGGTTGAACAACGGATGGATAGGTGGTTGATTGGGTTGTTCAACGGGCGGTTCAACACGAGGAGGAGCATTCGAAGAGGACGCACCCTCGGTTCGAAGTCTCTTCCCTCTATTGAACAATCGTGGAGCCATGAAATAATAAAGACAATTGAGAAAATTTAGATGGAGAGAAGTGTTGAAATAAACCTCAATGTGATGATGAAATATGAAGGAGAATGGTGAGAGAAGCCTTCTCCTTGAGTTTTGAGAAGAGATATGCTCTAGGAAGGAAGAACTAGGGTTAGGGTTGGGAGAAAATTAGTTTGGAGAAGTTTAGAAGGTGGCAATGGGGGAGAGAGAAGAGGGGAACCCGAATATTTGTGTAAGGATTCGAATGGTCGGAACATATGTGGACCATTGGATCAAATTTTGATCAGCGGCTGAGGCTGCTCCTGGTTCTGGAATAGCCAAGCCGAATTTGGCCCGAACTCTGGGTAAGGCAGAGTTCGGCCCGAATTTCGATTTCTGTAACCAAAACGGAAATCAGGCTGAAAAAAAATTTGATTAAGTGAGAGAGACCAAAGGAATATGATAAGTAAATAAAAATGAACCATGTGATAAATAAAAATGAACCATGTAATAAACACGGAATTTTGCCATAATTCAATATTTTGAAGCTGCAATGGGTTAGCTGCAGGGGCCGGATCCCAGCTAGCGGTAGTCCTGAGGACTAGTACACCGTGTCGCTTAGGCTTTTACGCCTTGTTGTCAGAAGGACCCTTTCGGCTTGTACCATAGCAATTTCATCATAAAAGAATCAAGACATACTCGATATTTACGCAGGTTATTTTAATGAATAACAGCTTCATCCAAAATTCTAAGTTCACGACAGAGAAAATTGAAACGCTATTCGGATAGTGGTTTTGTAAAAAAATCTGCTAGCTGATGATCAGTGTCAATAAATTCTAAGTTAATAGTGCCATTTTGTTGATGATCACGCAAAAAGTGGTGACGTATTTTAATGTGTTTCGTGCATGAGTGACATATAGGGTTCTTAGTGAGATTTATAGCACTAGTGTTGTCACAAAAGATTGGAATGTGCATAAATGATAAGTTGTAGTCTTCAAGGGTTTGCTTCATCCACAGAATTTGTGCACAACAATGCCCAGCTGCGATGTATTCATCTTCTGTTGTGGATAGTGTGACAGAATTCTGCTTTTTGCTAAACCAAGAGACTAGAGCCTTTCCTAATAAATGACACATGCCACTTCTACTTTTACGGTCGACCTTGCATCCGGCGAAATCAACATCAGAGTAACCAATGAGGTCAAATGATGTTGATTTGGGATACAATAGGCCCACTGTAACTGTACCTTTAAGGTATCGAAAGATACGCTTAACACCGGTCATGTGTGATTCCTTAGGATTAGCTTGATATCTAGCACACAGGCAAACGCTAAACATAATATCAGGGCGACTTGCAGTTAAATAAAGTAGACTACCTATCATACCTCGATACTTACGTTGATCCACAGGTTTGCCGCTTTCATCTGGTTCTAGTTTAGTTGTAGTAGCCATTGGAGTGCTGATTGGTTTGACGTTGTCAAGGTCGAATTTCTTCAGCATGTCCTTTGTATACTTTGACTAACAGATGAAAGTTCCATTTGATGTTTGTTTGACTTGCAGTCCTAGAAAGTAGTTGAGCTCCCCCATCATGCTCATCTCAAACTCGGTCTGCATACACTTGGCAAAATCTTGACAGAGAGTTTCAGCACTTTTAATATACATTTGAAATAATTTGAAATTTTGAAAATTAGCAAATGCACAAAGCATCCGAATGGATTCCAATCTCGCAACAGGAGCATACGTCTCATCGTAGTCGATACCTTCCTCTTGGTTGTATCCTTGGGCTACTAGACGAGCTTTGTTGCGTGTAACTGAACAATCTTCATTTACTTTGTTTATAAAAACCCATTTAGTACCAATAATCGAGTGATTTACCAGCCTAGGAACGAGTTCCCATACTTGGCTCCTCTCGAATTGGTTGAGTTTCTCTTGCATGGCAGAAATTCAAAATTTATCATTAAAAGCTTCTAAAAAGTTTTTTGGCTCAATTTGTGAAATAAAGACAGTACTAGCAATGGAGTCTCTTAATGATGATCTAGTAGGTACTCTGCGTGAAACCTCACCTATTACCAAATTTTCTGGATGTGACGGCTTGAAAGAGAATTTCTTTGTCAAGCCCTCCAGAGAATTGGTTTCGGTGGTGGTATTCATTAGAGAAGTTGATGGCTCAACATCATCATCAAGAGTGGCTGCTGCACTGTTATCCTCATCAAAAGTCATATTGGTAGACTCTTTCACAATTAATGAGCGTTTGTTAAATACTCTATATCCCTTTCTCTTGGCAGCATAGCCAAGGAAAATACCATCGTCAGCTTTGGCATCAAATTTGCCTAAGTTGTCTTTGGTGTTAAGGATAAAACATCTACAACCAAAAACTCTAAAATAAGAAACATTTGGGGTTCTTCCAAACCAAAGCTCATAGGGTGTTTTCTTCGTAATAGGACGAATAAGCACCCTATTTAAAATATGGCATGCTGTACTGACAGCTTCAGCCCAAAAGTATTTCGGAAGTGAGAACTTGTTCAACATGACTCTAGCCATATCGTCAAGAGTCCTATTCTTCTGCTCTATAACACCATTTTGTTGAGGAGTTCTTGGACAAAAAAACTCATGATCAAAACCATTAGAGTCACAAAACTTTTCAAAATCAGTATTTTCGAATTCGCCTCCATGATCACTTTGGATTCGAGTAATCATGTAGCCTTTTTCGTTTTGAACTTTCTTAATAAAAATCTTGAAAACTGAAATAGCATCACTTTTATTTGTAAGAAAGAAAACCCAAGTAAATCTAGAAAAGTCATCAACTATAACAAAAGTGTAGAGTTTTCTACCAAGACTGGCTACTCTACTAGGGCCAAATAAATCCATATGAAGTAATTGCAAGGGTCTAGTAGTGCTTACAGAGCTTATGGAATGAAATAAGGACTTGGTTGCCTTATTCAATTCACATTCGGCACATACAGTATCCTTTTTGAATGTGATGTCGGGCAATCCTCTAACTAGCTTCTTAGTCGATAGCCTGGATATAGTATCCATATTTAATGTCCAAGACGCTGGTGCCACAGTAATCTTTCATCCTTATGATCATATAGGCATCTACCTGCATTGTTAGTATCTCTAGACAGGTAGAAAATATAAATATTATCCTCTCTTATCCCTTCAAAAGCAATGTCTTCCGTTGACCTATCATAAATAAAGCATTTATCTTGTCCAAAGTTAATATCATATCCATGGTCAGCAAGATGACTAGTGCTGAGCAGGTTATGCTTTAACTCGGTCACTAGGCAGACATCCTTTATTACGGGAGAGGGAGGATGACCAATAATACCATTACCTGTAATATACCCTTTTAGGTTGTTTCCGAAGGATACATATCCTTCTCTCTTCATCGATAGTGATGCGAAAAGATTTGCGTCTCCCGTCATATGCCGCGAGCATCCACTATCGAGAATCCACTTACTCTTAGTTGAGGAGGGAAGGTCCACCTACATCAAGAGTAGATGTAACCTTTGGTACCCAAGTTCTTGAGGGTCCTGAAAAGTTAGTTTTCGTAAACCATGCATATATGTTTCTATCTACTAATCTTCTCACTATACATTGTGGTGAAATGTGTCCATGTAATCCACAATAAGTACAAATAGCATTCCTATTTATGTTAGGAGCATGTTGATGATGTCTATATGTAGAGTGGTGTAGAGTAGCATGGTGATGATATTTATATGCAGAGTGGTATGGAGTAGAATGGTGATGATGTCTATGTGGAGTATGATGATGACTATATGTGGCTGCAGGATGATGTTTATAACCATAAGCAGTATGATGGTGATTTTGTTTATGTGCAACATAGTGATGATTGTATCTATGTGTAGCATGGTGATTATGTGTCATATTGGAGTGAAAATTATTTCTACGTGCATGTGATTTGTGTGCTTTATGAAAGTGGGTGTACATGAAAGCATGATTGCGTGCAACAGGTGTATGACGTGTTTGACTAGTTTGAGAAGGGTTGTGCTTTGTGTGTGTCCCATGTGATTGGGTTTGAGGTTGAGCAACCTGTTTTCCCAATCTAATCTCTAATTTCTTAGAGATAGCCTGCAGTTCATTAACCTTAGCATTCAAACCATATATCTTAGTAATAGAAATCTTGTGTCTACTCTTTTCTTCAGCAAGCTCCGTGTTGAGTGCTGTGATTTTTTGTGTTTGTTGTTCAATACGTGCTTCGGCATCATGTAGGCTTAATTTAAGCTTAGACACCTCATTTGTGACTTCCGTGGGTGAAGTATCTCTAAAGTTATCAAACAATAAAGAGAGTCTTTGAATTTCGACTTTATGACTTTTGATCTTTTCCTTGGCATGTTTATATTTACCAATGACTTTCTTGTGGTCATCAAGTAAATCGGTAAAAGCATCGCCAAGTTCATCAAAAGTGAAATCATTAAGAGTTTCGTTTGATACCTTGTCGGACGTTGCCATTAGGCACACATTTGTAGTGCCTTGAGGAGAGTCCTTTTCTTCCTCGGAGTCACTATCTTCGTTTTCATGCCAAATGCTTGTGTTGGCATATTTCTTTGAAAAAGCCTTCTTGTATGGTTTCTCATAACGGTTGCTCTTCTTTAAGAATGGACAGTCTTTTCGGATGTGTCCAATCTTCTTGCAACCGTAGCATGTTGGCTCTTCTTCGTCATCTTCTTGTGGTTCCTTCTTTTTTCGATTGAAGCGAAGGAATTTTTTGAAGTTGCGGACAAGAAGAGCTTGATCATCACCTTCCGAGTTATCGTCATCCGTCTCTTCGGGGTCAGCCCTTCGTCGGTGAGCTTTGAGGGTGATCTCCTTAGCCTTAGGAGCAGGCTCTTCGAAGTCTTTGAGGTCAAGCTCATGAGTCATCAGCTTTTCCATCAAAGTCTCCATAGACATAGTTGTGAGATCATTTCCTTCTATGATGGCTGTAACCTTAGGGTTCCAAATCTTTGGTAGCCCCTAAGTAGCTTGCAAATCTTCTCATAATTTGTATATTATTTGCCGAGTGAAGATAGGGGATTGATGATGTCGAGGAATCTTGTGAACATTTGCGTGATCGTCTCATTTGGCTTCATCTTGAAAGCCTCATATTCTTGAGTGAGACGACTTATCTTCGATTCCTTGACTTGGGTGGTTCCTTCATGCGTCACTTCTAGAAGTCTCCATACTTCGTGAGAGGTGGTGTATGTTGAGACCCTGTTAAACTCATTCTTGTCTATAGCACAAAATAAGGCATTAATAGCTCTCGCGTCTAGACTTGCCTGTTTTTTCTCCTCGTCAAAATATTTGTCATGTGGTTTCTCAATGAGATCACCATTGACAACTATCCTGGTGGGCTTTTTGTAACCATCGGTGACGATGGTCGGTCCACAGGTCGAAGTCTAGCGATTTGAGATAAAAGCTCATCCTTATTTTCCAATAGGTGTAGTTAGTTCCATCAAATAGGGGAGGCCTATGAGTGGACTGCCCTTCACCGTGATTGGAAATCATGGATTGTGTGGTTGCCATGGATCAGCTCTAGGATGTTAGTCCTTGTTGAGATAACAGAGCTCTGATACCAATTGAAGAACAGATGGCAACTCTAGAGGGGGGTGAATAGAGTTTATAACAATAATAGCCAGTAAAAAATTAAACTCTTTCACAAGCTAAAAGTAATCAGAGTAAATGTGAAAATAAATAAGGAGCAAGAAAGCATACGCAAACACAGCCGATTTTTAACATGGTTTCCCTCGTGGAGGACTATTCCAGGCCTGAGAACTCTAGCTCAGGATTAAATCCACTATTTGTGAAATAGTAGTTACACCCCGTATCTTTTCTTCAGAAGAGCACGTCAACTTCTTACAATGATTGCAGTGGCGATGCTTGGAATTTTCTAAGCGACTTCTTGAACTCTTCTACAAACTTCTAACTGAAAAGTACTGAGCACTTGAGGCTTAGGGAGCTTGTGGCTAGTAGATAAAGAAGGGTATGGCTTGTATAGAGCTTTAGAGAGAAGAGAAGAGAAGATTGGATGATTGAAAATGAGAGAATTCATGGCCTATTTATAGGATACCAGGTAGGCAGAATTCGGCCAAAATTCTGGTTGGAATATTCAAAAATTTGGCCGTTGGGCAACTTGTAACCAGCCAACCCTAAAAATTAGGGTCCTGATTTTTAGGAGGCAGAGTTCGGCCCGAACTCTGTGTGGAGGCAGAGTTCGGCCCGAACTCTGTCTCCAGAGCACAGAATGGGTCAATGGGTAAATTGGCTTATTTGGATTTGTGTGGACTCAATAAAATTATAAAAATACAGACTCAAAAATACGTTGCATTGCAGGTGCGAGCTGTCGTCTGGCTTGTACTGAATGTAGTCTTCATGTGTCGTATTGAATTATCACAAGTATCATAGAGTCAATTCTATCAATATTTGGTTGACTGTGATTTTGTGTCAACAGATGGTTGGTTGGTTGGTTCTTTTGTTGATAGGTGGATGATGGTGGTAAACTCTTCGTGATAGAGACTGCTGATACTTTGAAGATTGTCGATTGTCATTGTTCCCTCTCTCTGCTTTTTTGATGGAAGAAGAACTCCTTCTATTTATGTAGAACCGATCACATATGGGATGTGCATTAGGGTTCCTGAGATATGAAAAAATCTGCCATTATTGCACTGTGTGGGCTTCTACGGCGTTGAGACATGGCGGACATCGAGATTCCCCTCAAACGAGATCTCTGGTGGTTATAAACATAACCGAAGGAGGTGACACATGGCACGTGCCGAGTTGTTTGCTCGGATACAGCCGAGTAAATTTTGGGATTATATCCTAGATTTGGAGTCTAACTGATCCTCGTCTAAGATTTAAATCAATCTGATATGATATCAATTATGATTTTAGCCCAATCTTCTCTGCAAGAGGCGGTTTAAACAAACTTATTGGGGTTGACCCATGCTTCCTGTGCCTCTGGTGAGGAATAAGTGCTACTGTGCTTCTAGGGCGACGAGTTGACCGTGCTTCTGGAAACGACGGAACCTCTGTGCTTTCAGGCAACGAGTGGACTTGGCTTCGGATGACGATGAGACTTCTGTGCATATAGAGCAACTTATGATGCTATATTTCAGGCTACCGGAGTCACTATGCTTTAGGCGACAAGTAGGCTTGTGATTCAGGTTGACAAGATAACATTGCTTTTGGTGCGACAGTTTGACTTGCATTGGTTGCGATAGGAGTTTCCATGTCTCTTGTATAAAATTGACCTAAGCTTCTGATCCGGAGCATATGACTACGCCGTGGAACTGGATATGGTGTGAGCATATCACCATCCTGTGCCTTATGTGGACACAGGTAAGTAGCTGTGCCTATGAACAGTGAAGGCGTTAGTTGCGAAGGAAAGGGTATGACACCCTTGCGCGTCTGAGATTGGCGCCGATAGGTAGCTGCACCTCTGGAGTGAAGACACTGGCTTCTTAAATAAAAGAAAGGGAGGGGGGCCTACCACCATCTTGTTTCTGAGGTTGGCACAGGCAGGTAGCTGTGTCTCTGGCTTGAAGGCTCCAGCTTCTTCAAAGTGTTGAGTTAATGATATGCTTCTGAGAGGCTGCACCCACAAGAAAGTTAGAACATGCTTCGTTGGAGGTCAAGCTTCCAGCACGTGTACGGAGAAGAAGGAAGGTTACGCTTCGATGAAGACTGCATCCTTCGTAGATCCCTCTAGGCTCTGTCAAATCTGTACTAGATCTTTTGTAGAAGAACAGAATTAGTCCCTTATGTATAGTCCTGATGTGTTTGTACTAGACTTTGGTAGACATGACAATAAAGGAACTTCTCTCCATATCTTCTATTTTGCCTTTTTAGTACTAGGCCTAAGTTTGTTGCATCTTCTGCACTTTGGCGAAGGGATGCCTTCAGCTGAGATTTTTCATGCTTCTACAACCATGTCCATATTACCTCCGCGTAGTCATTTCTTCCATGATAACCTTGTGTTTTCATAACTATCTATAGAACAGTTCATGTCCATATTAAATCTGAGTCGTTCTATACACCCATAGAATCTATTCTTACCATGTCCACATAACCTCTGAGTAAGAAAAATTCTACCACAAAGATTCGGTGTTTACCATGTCCATGTTACCTCTAAGTAGACACCCTATCCCCAGCCGAGTTATCTCCATATTTCAATTAAAAAGTTTATAGTAAATGTTCAAGTAAAGAAACAAAGCTAAGATTCTTTCATTCATGAAAAAGAAAAGTTTTTTCTTCACTACAAAAGGGCCTTCATAAAAGAGAGGAACAAAAAGACAAAAGACTTCAGCATTGCGACGATCGATGCATAAATTCTTTAAGATAACTCCTCAAATGGGGCAACCTGGGGCCCGACCAACTCTTTGGCTCGGCGCTCTGCCTCTTGTCGTCTGGCGACTTTATCCTCAAGCTAGGACAGGTTCTGTCATACAAGATCTATATCTGCTTGACGAACGCCAATGGTTTCCCATTCCAGAGCTACGGTCTCAGATCATTGGCGAAGAAGCTTCTGCTGGTCTTTTGACTTCTCCAGCTCACACTTGGCGAAGGCCAACGTCTCTTCTAGTTGCTAAATCTGGTTCTGCAGGGTCTCGCACTATTCCTCTAAGGTTGTTCGACGACAGACTGGAACTTCTTCGGCACCGTTTGCCTCTTCAATGTCGGCTTCAACCTCGGTATGCCTGTTAGTCAGAGCCTGACGTCTCTGTTCCTGCTATGAAAGTTCAGCGGCCATTTTCTCTAATTCTGCGTCCGCCAGAAACGAAATACGACGCTCAAGATCTTGAAGCTCTGAGATGGTGGCTTCTAATTTCGTTAGAAGGGCCTCTACCACATCTGCTTTCACTTCATATCGCTGATATTCACGTAATTCCACTAGCTGGGCTCTTACTACAGACCGGGCCCGCCTAAGCATTTGGTTATGCTACAGGACACCCACTATACCGTACATTAGAGCATGGTGAATGGTCCCCAGGATGAGGTTGGCATAGTAGGCATTGTCGGCTATAGCCATTTGGGTTATTGGAGATGCCACGATTGAAGGCCCCGGAGCAGCGACAGCAGCCAATACATGACTTAGTATCGCGGTCGGGGCAGGTGGTGCCATGACTGGGACTGAAGCCATCAATGGAGCAGGGACGGTACTTGTTGATGTTGTCTGATGCCTGGCCAGCTCTTCAACAGGCTCCCTTGCCGGTTCTTCAACAATTATCGTGACTGACTTCTGGGAAGCCTCATGGACTGGCACACAAACGGCCTCCGGGACGATTTTTCAACAGTCACTTCGGTCGATCCCTCAACCGTATCCTTAATCGGTTCTTCAGCAACTGGCTCATCAATGGTCTCCTCGACTAAATCACTAGCAGTTTCCTCGACAGCAGTCTCCTCAAGCAGCTCTGCAGTGGCCGTATTGAGGGGCTCCTCAGTAATCGGTTCGTCAATGGTCTTCTCGATCGGTTCTTCACCAATCTTCTTCTCCAGGCTATCGATGGTCTTGTCGACGGGCTCATCAGCAGCTCCCTCAACCTCCATCTCAGTGGCTACATCGACCGGCTCCTTAGTGACCAACTCATCAGCAGCTCCCTCGACCACCATCTTAGTGGCTACGTCGATCGGCTCCTCGGTGACCAACTCGTTAGTGGCCTCCTAGGTCGGCTATTCCGTAGTCCCCTCAGTTGCCTTTCCCAGGACCATGTCGACTAACTCCTTAATAGCCTCCTGGGCCACTTTCATAATGACCTCATCGACCAACTGCTCGATGGTCATCTTGACCGGCTCCTCAACAGCTCGGCCGGCTAGCTCGTCAACAGCTTTCGCTGTTAACTTTTCGGCATTCTCTTCATCCGGCTCCTGGGGAAGATCTTTGATGTATGCCAGGGGTAATCCCTCGGTTACTGGTTCCTCCTCACCTCCCTTAGGAGGGGGTTCCACAGGGGAACCACCGACAATACCTTCAGTAGCCCCGTCTCGGATATAGGTTCCCGAGATACGCCTTCGTTCACTGCAGGACCAACCCCGGATATCACCTCGGGTCCACTTACGGAAGCCACTTCTTGGTGCGAAGCCATAAACTCTGAAAAATCTTGAGTCTTATGATAAAAAGAGACAGGCAAAGAAACCTCTTCTGACTCAACAGCCTCAGCTGCTGTAGTTGTTGGGCCTTCCTGAGGAACACTAGCCTCTTCGGCCCTCGCAACAGAGGCGGTTCTTTCTTCCCTTCTCGAAGAAGGACCTTCGGCAGACAAAGGGGTGGTAACCCTAACCGCCGTACGCAGTAGCACCCTAAGGGGCACCTTAGGAAGAGGCTCCTCAAAAATTTCTTGAGTGTCTCCGACCACCCCGACTTCTCTTTTGCCTGTACTAGCAAAACAGTAATAAGTGGAAAGTCGTAGGTAAAAATTTGATAAAAATAACTAAAATGTACATGTGAAGATGAGGCAACAGGCGAAACACTCTGCTACAATAAATTACGTTGCCTAGGTGCCACCCGTTTGATTCTCTTGACAGAAGGAGGACTCACCGTTGAAGAAGCTCGACGTTTAGGTGGGGAATTTAGAGGCGCCGCATCCTCCCTTCTCCCACGAGAAGCACTGGAACCATCCGAGGACCTACCGCCCACAACTATGAACTCTTGAGGGGCTGACTGGGGCCTCTCGAACTTTATGTCCATAATAAAACTCCGCTTTCGGTCATAACCAGACGAGAAGTTGTTCACTAAGTAGTGAAACTTTACAACGGAGTACAAGATACGGGTTTCCCCGTGTATCCCAGGAATTGTAAATTATGTCCCTGTATATCTAGTATTATAGTAACAACATGCACGGGCGCCATCCAACAAACTTCCCTCGTAACCAAGGTAGGGACTTGGGTTGTTCATTATAGTCTGGTTATAGCTGAACTGCCTCGCAAATCGGCTTTGCAGATAAGGCTCCAAGTACACCCGGTTCTAGTTTCGGTACACTAGGTGCGAGGGATGAATGAATAGTAAACAACAAAAGGCACCGACGGTGAGCTCGTCCATTTTCCTCTCCCGGTTGACCAACTCATCACTTGCGAGGTAGCCGCTGTAGGAAGGTGAAATCCTATTAAAACTATAGCCGTCCAAGCGGTTTAACGCTCGTTTGCAGGAAAAAATGGCATCATGGACCCACTTCGCCCGGTGATAGTTGTGCAGGGTCGCATCTCCCTCCTTATAGCCATCGATGGTGGCAGAAGCAATTAAACTAGTATAATGCAGTGCTAACCAAGCCATCAGATAATGGTAGGGAAGTTCCATGCGAGGGAATTCGCTGTCGCACCCACGATATTCTATTATTTTCTCTGAGAGCTCCTACAAGACTCGAAGTATATTGCATACCATGGCATAGAGTAGAGCCAGGGAATGCCCAAAGGCCAACATCACATCCGGCATGATAAGCTCCCAATTGAGCCGTCCTACGAAGCCCGAACCTCCAGGCACCACGGCCTTCCTTAGCCACATCATCAAAAAGGCAGCCAACTCCGCTTTCTGACTCAGGACAGTCAAGTTTTGGCAAAAATAATTATGGACTACAGAGGTGGGTTTGCCCTCAACGTCCAATGAAGGAACTGACACCTTCGCCTTCGTCACTATATCATTCACCTCGTAGTCGTATACACCCTGCGAGTTGTAAAACAAACCGTTATGGGCTCCGAAGGTTCCTGCGTAAAAAAGTACTTTTTCCACACATTAAGGTAGGGGTGAGTCTTCGCAAAGTCCAGACCCACACACACCTGATGATGGCAAAGAAGTTCTTTGTACACTGTCATCATCTCGGGGTACTTGTTTTCCAGTACCCTGAACTCGTTTTGGCTAGGGGTGTACTCTTCATACGGGTGCTCACCCCAAGACAGCTTCGAGATGGCGAACATCTCATGGAGAAGGTCCCGATGTGGTGATTGTATAACTCCAATAAGGCCAAGAATAAAGACTGGTTGACGGGGATACCATGTTCAGTGACCTTTATGGAACGGCATAAGCCAGTGCCACTCATATCTTTCTTAAAGGTACCCACTATCCATCGGGTCAAGTCACTCCACTTCTTGTCAGGATGAACCCAGCAGTCGACCTGGTAGGATCTCGTCGGGTATGTACATCTGGCCGCCAGAAGCCTATTGGCAAAGATAAAAGCCCCGAATGGATGGACATCCGCGGTAAGGTCACTGAGCATACGACCAGGGAGCAGCACCCACAAAGAAAATGACGGACCGCACCGAGCATACATAAAAGTGTCCTTCCTCTTGGAACACTGATCTACTATAAAGTGGCCCGCAACTAAACCCCCTGGCTCAGGGTCATATTCAACTCCATGTGCCCTCTTTCGACAAAACAAAAAATTACTGACAGCGGTAGGTGTCGATCGATTGCAGGAACGTATAAAGCAAGGCTATCGTTCTCAAATTTCTAGTCCGTCCTGAGTTCTAGGAGGTTCGTCTCCTTCAAAGCCAGCTGATAGCCAAAAATAACTGAGGCTTTAGAATCCCTGCACCGGCACAGAGAGAGGGTGTTAACCTGTCCTGATCCAACATATGGCAAAAGTAGCCTTGGCGCTGCTTCTGTATCTGATCCAGTCGCCCTACCGGTTGATCTTTGGCAATCAACCTCTTGGCCAACTCGACGAGCTCCTTATCGACATTTGTTCCTAGCGTGTAGATGGAGGAGTCGACGAGAACCTATTTGAAGAGGGATGTGGTCACAGAAACTACACAAAACAAAGCAAAAGTCAGAAATAATTTAATTTTTTGCGAGGCAAGCGTCCGTGCAGGCACTACTTAGTAGCCCTACGTTTCAGCGAGTTAGCATCCATGCAGGTGCGCTTCAGCAAGCAAATGTCCATGTAGGCACTACTTAGTAGCACTGTATTTCAGCGAACGAGCATCCGTACAGGCACTGTATAGTGATCCTATGCGTTGACGAAAACTTCAGCACATCTTACAGTCATTACTTTGTAAAAGTAACGACCATGCGCATTGGTTGATAAAGCTTCAACATATCTAAAGACACTTCTCCGAAGAGCAGTGCCCATGCACATCAGTGAGAAGAGCTTCAGCACATCTACGAGACGCTACTCCGATGTGTAAGTGCTTATGTGCATCAATAAAACGGAGAGTCAAAGTACATTACTCGCGACAGGCGGCCGTACGTTGCCGTGCACTACGACACCGACGGCCGGAGGGTCATCAACGTTGACGACCTCTGAGGCTAACTTCTTTCCTCTGGCCTTCTTTGTGTTACTGCAGCCGCTCGGTGAGCTTTAGGGACTCTCGATCTCTTAGGAGCCATGGTGGGAAAGTTAGGGTTTTGGGAGGAAGAAGAAAGCTCTAACAAACGCATAGTTTGGAAGAGAAGACAGAAGGCATGAAAGTTTTCTTTCTCTGAGCAACCCTTTACTTATAGGATGGGGCCACGTCAGCAGATAAAAACAAAACCCTTCGTATTCGAAGAACCTCTTCGAACGTCATGGGAATTAAAATCGAGATCATGATGGTTGTTTCCTAAAAACGAGGAGTTATCATTAACTTTAAATGAAACGACGGCTCAAGGAATTTAATGCTGAAGGCTAAGCGTGAAGACATCCAATCAGCGAGCGTGCTATACACTTTTCAAAGCCACGTGTCATTTCATGCTTCTGTTCAAAGGGTTCTGAACTTATTCAAGTTCGAAAACCTTGAAGGGGGTCTTATAGAAGCATGAAAAAAGCGCAACATCTACAAAAGCGTATGAGACATACATACTACACAAAAGCGCATTAAACACCAAAGTTGTTGCGCTCATCACTAAGAATTATGAGAGAATCAGTGCATAAAAAGAAGTCCTTTATTAAAAATCATGTCTACAAAGATCTATTACAGATTATTCATGATTACATATAAAGACTAAACACCTAAAATCTACATATGTGTAATCTTCAGAAGCACGCAGTCGCCAAAAGTGCAGCAGCGTCAGAGCGAGCCACTTCCGAGTCAGACATGAAGGAACTCCAATATAGCTAATGAAGCAGCTATTTGCCAGAGCAAGAACGCAGCTCCTGTGCGAAGCTCACAGCACTACCTGCGGCTCCTCTAGGATAACAGGACGCACAATCCCTCCACTCCACTATAGCTAATAAAGACATAATTGAGCAGGACAGAGCAAAACCTGTGGCCCTTCGTGTTGTCAATCGATCCAAACCCGGTAGCTCAGACCTCGAAGACCTCCAAGATGTTGTTCAGGTTCGAACGCCTTATGCCAAATGCGTAAGTGCATCTCGAAACTTAGTAATTGCATCTCGAAACTCAGTATTTGTTCTTCTATAAGGTCATAGCTTCTTTGAACAAAGAGATCTACAACCAAAAGTCGACTTATGCAAGGCCAATGGCCATTCGAAGCTAAGTCGGGATCGAGCATGACAATGGGAATGCTAAGAGACAATGGACATGGCTCCTCAGAAAATCTTCCCTTTATATAAGCTCTGTATGTTTCGGATTACCTTATGACTACGCCTTAAGCTCTCAAATGTCCTTCGTCGCTTCGTAAAAAGTGCAGTGGCTTTACAAAGCTCCCAGAAGTCTTTCGTCGCCTCGTAAAAGTGTAATGACTTCACAAATCTTCACAGCAGTCTCCTCGTCGCCCAAAAGCGCAATGACTCCGTGGCCTTCAAAACACAATCTCTTCGTCGCCCAAAAGTGCAGTGACTCTGTTGCCTTCGAAACACAGTCTCATCGTCGCCCAAAAGCGTAATGACTCCGTTGCCATCGAAAAACAGTCTCCTTGTCGGCCAAAAGTACAGTGACTTCGTTGTCTTCGAAACAACAGTCTCCTTGTCGCCCGAAAGTGTAGTAACATCGAAACCTCACCAGAAGTGCAGCTCGTATAGACGCACAATTCTAGTAGGTGGCACTATTCCATGTGGCCAGTCTGGCATCTATATCTTGTCAGACATGATCCAATCAGTTTGTTTAACCCACCGCTCCTGTGATAAGAACGAAGTTTGTTTCTATTGATAGGAGCAATATTCAATCGGTTTGTTTAAACCATCGCTCCTAAGATAAGAACAGAGTTTGGTTCTGTTGGCAGGAGCAATATCCAATCGGTTTGTTTAAACTGTCGCTTCTAAGATAAGAACGAAGTTTGGTTCTATTGACAAGGGCAATATCCAATCGGTTTGTTTAGATCGCTACCCCTAAGATAGGGACAAAATACGACTCTATGGATAGTAGCACAACCCACTCGGCTTCATCCGATCAATATTATCAAGCAATAAGAACATGCCATGTCACACCCCGATTTCGAAGAATCGATAATCATCCCCCGGGCGTGATGCCGTGCGAACCTAGGTTGCGATCGCATAAGGCATAGTCATAAGGTAATCCGAAACGCATCTAAGAGAGAGACAGTGCAGACAAATTTAACAACACATTGAGATAGAAAAACTTTATATTTTGTTGTTACAGACTCTGTTACAATTGTGCCATGTGGAATTTACAACATAACTCGATTACAAAAGGAGTGCCGATGAGATAGCCGTTCCATACATACATTCCTCATTTCTAACAAAAGTATTCCAGCAACCTGGATTGGAGGGATGCCGAGACATGTTCATTGGACTTGCAGAGAGTCTTCAAAAGTTGAGCGGCGGATGTCCTCAACGCACGGTCGAAGATTCAAAAGGAACGTCACCTTGCTCAGTTGGCGTGTCCCTCCTAATTCGTACCATCTGTAGAGAGCGAGGCTCAGTACAATCATATGTACTTACGAGTGGCTAATTAAAATCCATGCTCTCATTTGTTCAAACAGTTTTATAAAACATGTTAGCTATTTGGTGATCTTTCTAGCCATCCTAATCGATTCGTATGTTAACAAGTTAAGAGGCAAGCATTAAATAGGTACATATCATATTAGCATAAATCTTACCCACGGCTGAGCTTTTCGTTGCGGCATAAGTTACCAAGTCCTTTCCTGTCAAATTTATATCGAAGCTTACAATTTATGTGCAAGTGTGGGTCATTGGCAATTCAAGCCATCCTGGATGTATAGTTTGGTCGAGACGGCACCCCTTTCAGTGCCGGTGGCTAGCCCCGCTGAATGTTCCAACTGACCCGTGCTAGCATCCAACACAGCTATCTTGCATTCCTCCTAGGCCGAAACGGTCCCGTGGGCCCAGGTTGTCGTTCGAGGAAGCGAAACCTTGTGCACAAATTTTTCGTGACCGTGCTTAGTCTAAAATTAACTTTTCAAGCATGGTCTGCGAAATCTTTGAGAGTTATCCAATTTTCAATGCGTGCCGCCTTATTGTTGCAACATTCATTATAGTAGTTTGATGCCGAAACTATTTTGCAGATCATGAAATAATCTTATCTCTTTTCTAGAACCTTAAATTTTCTCTTTTTGGTGTGAAACTTATATTTTTAGAGTAAATTACTCTAAATTGATACAGTTATCCCAAGTTCTTGATTTGAAACAGAGGTCGAGGTCAAGGAGGTCAGCCACCCATCTTAGTCTTTGCTTCAGGCGAGGGACGGGTTGGCTGTGCTTAGACGTCGCCTACATGATCACCTACAATCGCGTAAACAACTCATTAGAACACTTTGTTATTCAAGGAGTTTGATATGAATGCGAAGTTCGAAAATACAAGACACAAAAACCATCAAAAATATTCACGAAAATCAAAGCCAAAGCCAAAGCAAGTACGACATGAAAAGCAGAGCAACGGGAGGTCTCTCCTGACTCATCCGCAGAGCCAATGCTCGAGTCACACCCGCTGAATATGCAACTTGATTCTAAAGAAGCCTTTCCATAACGAGAAAAGGATCTTAATTCAATCATTCCCGTTCGATCGATTCAACCGATCCCGATCTATCGGTCCCGACTGAATCCGTAGCGACAATGTTCCTTTCTCGTGCACCCTATGGACAGAAACGGGGAACGATGTAGGGATGGGGCACTATACCACAACCAACTATGAAAAAGTTTTATCCTCAAAACTTAATAATAAAACCTACCTCTACGAGAACAATAAAGGAAATTTCTCCTCCATCTCTGATTCAAGTTCCCAGGTCGATTCCTCGACCGATTGATCACTCCAAAGTACGCGGACGAGAGGGATCGCTCGATTTCATTGCAACTTATCCTTGCATTCCAAGATTTGGACTGGCACTTCAACGTAGGATAAGTCTGCCATCAGCTCCAGCTGACCAAAATCTATCACGTGGCTTGGGTCATGCACGTACTTCCGCAACTAAAAGATGTGGAAGAAATCATGCGCATCCGCTAGTGCTGGCGGCAGGGCAATTTGATAGGCCACTAGAGCGACTCGCTTGAGTATTTCAAACGGCCCAATGAATCTCGAACTCAACTTTTCCTTTGCACCAAACCGGGTAACTCCTTGCATGGGCATCACTTTAAGAAATATGTGATCACATTCTAGGAACACGAGGGGTCGACGATGGACATCTGCGTAACTTTTGTGCGACTCTCCGTGGTCTTCAATCTTTCCCGAATGAGCAAACTTTCTACACAGTCTGTTCCTCCAGCTCCGGCCAAGAATCTGTCGCTCCCCGACTTCATCCCAGTAAATGGGTGACTTGTACTTCCGTCCATACAAAACTTTGTACGACACCATCTGGATGTTGGATTGATAGCTATTGTTGTATAAAAATTCAACCAGAGGTAAATGAACATCCCAAATCGACTTAAAGTCAATTACACAGAGCCGTAACATGTCTTCGAGAATCTGTTCATACGCTCCGTTTGGCCGTAGGTCTGGGATGGTAAGCTGAGCAGAACTGCAACTTGGTACCTAGAGCCTACTAAAGGCTACTCCAGAAGCGTGATAGAAATTGTCCATCCCGATCAGAGACGAAGGATACAGGGACTCCGTATAGCCGTACTATCTCATTAAGATAAAACTGAGCCAGGCGATCAACACTCCAAGTAACTTTAATGGCAATGAAGTGCGCTGAATTGGTTAGTCGATCATCGATGACCCAGATGGCATCATTTTCCCACGGCATCTTCGATAAACCAACAATGAAATTCATGCATACGTGCTGCCATTTCTATTCCGAAATTGCTTGGTTCTTCATCTCCCCTCCTGGCCTCTGATGCTCAGCTTTTACCTACTGACAGGCCATGCATTATGACACAAAGAGTTCCACTTCTTTCTTCATTCCGTGCCACCAGAAGGTCATTCGGAGGTCCTTGTATATCTTTGTGCTGCCTGGATGCAAGGTGTATTTCGCGTATTGCTTCTCCGTCAGTAATTCCTTTCCAAGTACTGAATTATCTGGAACGCATAGCCTACCCTTCAATCGAAGCACACCGGTTTCATCTTCCGTAAAGTCGGTTGCACTATCCGTTGAAGTTACCTCTTATTCTTTCTTTAGGTATGGATCATCCTTCTGAGCGATCTTGATCTTTTCTTGTAAGCTCGGCTCTAACTGCAACTGCGCCAACTGCACATCCCTGAATCGATCCCGGAGGTCGATGCCCATCTCATCTAAGTTACATAGCAATCTGCGGTTGATGGATAGCGAGGCAATATACTTTCCACTAGGAGTATCTGTCACGACCCGCTACCCAAATTGTTGGGCCAGGCCGAGTCATGCCCAGCCTACGTTTGATATAAAACGTAGTAAGCTGTTCTAAAGACAACAGGATAAGACTAAATGTGCTAACAGTTCTATAAGTGAAGAAGAATCATAAATACTCCAAACACAAAAGTCGTCGTATATAGTAAAATATCCAAGTACAAGTGAGCTGAAATGTAAAACGGGATACATGTCCAGTTACAAAAAGATATAGTCTAATACATGTCTACTCTCAAAAGTCTAAGTAAACAAAAGACAACTAGGCGAGGTTCCCCGCAGGAACATCCTCGTAAAGCAGAGCCGGGTCCTCGGCAGTAACTCCGTAATATGTATCGCAGAGTAACTCCTCCTCAGTAAGGACACCTACAACGTTATCCTGTCAGGACGAGAGCAAGTACTGAATCTAGCAAACTAGCATATGAAACATGAAAATGAACATGTGAGGAATAACTGGAAACATGGCATCATATAGTCTATCATGGCAAGGATACATATGTCATAGAGACAGATGTACATGTAGTGTTTAAAACTGTAGCAAGTACGTGATCGGTCAATAGATGTACAATGTACTGTGGTACATGTAAATAAAATATATATACGTACAAGTCAACAGGCATAGGTGTACATCCGTACAGAAATGCGGGATAATGGCCTACGGCAAGGTATGCATATAAAATGCGACCTCGCTCGCTACTATAGGGGGGTCATGATCACGTACTCTACCATTAGTTTCCCCATAACCCGTATTCTATCATGTGAGAGATAGATAAAGACAGTTCTAAGCATGGTAGTAACTGGAAGTACAATATGTAGAGATTCTAACTTGCTATCCCAATGATCAGCATTTAACATGGTGGAGTTTGCAGTTCATTTATGTGACAATATGTAAAGTTCGTAGAAAGTACTTGCCTCTAGCAAAGCAAAGCAAAACAAGCTGCGATAAAAGTTCGTAGAAAGTACTCGTCACTGTAGAAATAAATACAATAACGTAGTTTTTACACTAAGCTAAAACGCTAAGACACTAATCTGTGAAACACGACTTGTGACAGGGCACCTAGCAAAAATGATGATTTTAGCTTAGAAGACCAATATGGGGTAACACACTAACTTTCTAGGGTCTTTACACTAGTGAGGGGTTGAGGTTCAACACGGCTAAAACTCAAAATAACACAAAAAGCTACAAGTCGTAATTAATCAATAAATAAATCAAAAGACCATTGTGTTCTAACAATTTTAGAGATAGACAAAAAGCCTAGTTTTGTTTAAAGTAAAGTACCAAAGTGATCCTTGTTAATCATAGAAATTTATTATAATTTTTCTAAAATTTATTAACCAGTACAAATATTTTATAAAAATCAGCTTTCCTAAGTATACAGAAAATGAGTTTTGGTTTCATATGCCAAACTAGTGGCAAAACAGTAAATTAAATACTACAAAAATTATACTAAATTAGCTAACTTAACATAGTATCTAAATACTATTTTTCCATAATTTTAGCAGTACTTTAAGTATTTTTAGAAAATCAAAAATAGCATTGCACACAATAATTTATTTATCTGCGTATTTTGTCCATGTATATAATTTGAACCAAAGTTCAAATACAGGACCCAAGGCCAAGAATCAAGTCCAATATGACTTGTACAGGTCTTGAATGTGTGAAAACACATTTGGGCCCAAATACCCATGCTAGGCTTGGACACCAAATGGTTGCAGTAATTTAATTACACTAAAAATACAATTCGGTAATAGTGCAAAATAAATATTATTATTTTAATATGGTAAAATTATACAAAATAATTATATACCTACATATGAAAAAGGCACATATATCCTCGTATAAGGAAAATACTTAATTTATAAAGTATATATATATATATACAAATATATATATATATATATATATTTAAGAAAACACTTAATAATATAGTGTATATATATAATATATATATAAACATGAAAATATATATACATATATACATATATGTATATATATATAAATATAAACATATATATATATATAATTTACTAACTATAAAATATTGTTGACACAAAGTCACAGTCAACCAAATATTGACTACATTGACTAAATAATATCTGTATAAATTCAATACGACACACGACGTCTGCATTCAGTTCAGGACAGACAACAGCTCAGTTTCCGACTCTCAGTGTATTTTCAAGTCTGTACTTTTACATTTTATTGAGTCTAGAAGTATGTACTCTGAGTTATGCTGAGCTCTTGGAACTTAGTCTATAAGCCTACCCAAAATTCCAAGCTCCACCAAAACAAAAATTGCCCACAAGTCCCACTTAGAACCACTCTGTGCTCTGGAGACAAAGTTCGGGCCGAACTCTGCCTCCACACAGAGTTCGGGCCGAACTCTGTCCCCTAGAAATCAGGAACCCTAATTTTAGGGTTAGCTGGTTGCTAGCTGTCCAACGGCCAAATTTTTAAATTTTCCTACCCGAATTCTGGCCGAATTCTGCCTCTAAAAACACTATAAATAGGGCATGAATTCTCTCTTTTTAACTCACTCAATCTTCTCTTCTCTTCTCTCCTACAAGCTCAATAAGCTATACCCTTCCTATCTACTAGCCACAAGCCTCCTAAGTCTCGAGTGCTCAGCATCTCTCAGTTAGGATTCTTGTGCAAGAGTGAAGAAGTCGCTTAGACAATTCCAAGCAATCGCCACTGCGATTCTCTGTAAGAAGTTGACGTGCTCTTCTGAAGTAAAGGCACGGGTTGTAAGCTACTATTTCACAAATAGTGGATTTAATCCTGAGCTAGAGTTCTCAGGCCTGGACTAGTCCTCCACGAGGAAAACCAGGTTAAAATCGCTGTGTTTGCGTATGCTCTTCTGCTCTTCATTTATTTTCCGCACTTTACTCTGATTATTTATTGTTGGTGAAAGAGTTATTTTTAATTGGCTATTTTTTCTATATATACTCTATTCACCCCCCTCTAGAGTTGCCAAACTGTTCTTCAATTGGTATCAGAGCTCTGTTCTCTTTATAAGGACTAACATCCTAAGAGCTGATCCATGGCAACCACACAATCCTTGATTTCCAATCATGGTGAAGGTCAGTCCACTCATAGGCCTCCCCAATTTGATGGGACTAACTACACATATTGGAAAACAAGGATGAGCTTCTATCTTAAGTCTCTAGACTTTGACCTGTGGACTGTCGTCACTGACGGTTACAAAAAGCCCGCCAGAATAGTTGTCGATGGTGACCTCATTGAGAAACCACACGACAAATATTCTGTTGAGGAGAAGAAACAGGCAAGTCTAGATGCTAGGGCTATTAATGCTTTATTCTGTGCCATAGACAGGAATGAGTTCAACTGGGTCTCTACATGCACCACTGCTCATGAAGTATGGAGACTTCTAGAAGTGACGCATGAAGGAACCACACAGGTCAAGGAATCCAAAATAAGCCGTCTCACTCAAGAATACGAAGCTTTCAAGATGAAGCCAAGTGAGATGATCACTCAAATGTTCACAAGATTCCTCGACATCATCAATCCTCTATCCTCGCTTGGAAAGCAGTACTCAAACCACGAGAAGATTCGTAAGCTGCTCAGAGGGCTACCAAAGATTTGGAACCCTAAGGTGACAGCCATCATAGAAGGAAACGATCTCACAACAATGTCAATGGAGACCTTGATGGGTAAGCTTATGACTCACGAGCTTGACCTCAAGGACTTCGAAGAGCCTGCTCCGAAGACCAGGGAGATCGCACTCAAAGCTCATCAACGAAGAGCTAATCATGATGAGACCGAAGAAGATAATTCGGATAATGAAGACCAAGCTCTCATGGTTCGCAACTTCAGGAAATTCCTTCGCTTCAATCGAAGGAAGAAGGAATCTCAAGAAGACGATGAAGAAGAACCAACTTGTTACGGTTGCAAGAAAACTGGACATGTCCGAAAAGACTGCCCATTCCTGAAGAAGTGCAACCGCTATGAGAAGCCATACAAAAAGAACTCATCAAAGAAATATGCCAACACAGGCATCTGGCATGAAAGTGAAGCAAGTGACTCTGAGGAAGAAAAGGACTCTCCTCAAGATACAGCAACTGTGTGCCTGATGGCAACTTCTAACAAGGAATCTAACGAAACTCTGGATGACTTCTCTTTTGATGAACTTGGCGATGCTTTTACTGATTTACTCGATGATCATAAAAAGGTCATCGGTAAATATAAACATGCCAAGGACAAAATCAAAAGTCTAGAAGATGAGATACAAAGAATTTCTTTACTTCTTGATAATGTTAGAAACACATCTCCCACCAATGACACTGATGAAGTATCCAAGCTTAAATTAAGCTTACATGATGCTGAAGCACGTATTGAGCAACAAACTCAAGAAATCACTACTCTTAACACGTTGCTTGCTGAAGAAAAGAGTAGACACAAGATTTCCATGACTAAGATTTATGGCTTAAATATTAAGGTTGATGAACTGCAAGCTGTTTCTAAAAGATTAGAAACCAAATTGGGTAAACAGGTTGTTCAACCTCAAACCCAATCACATGGGCACAATACCACTCATGCTAGTCAATCACGTCATTCTCATGCAGCACATAACCATGCATTTATATACACAAACTTTCACAAACCACGTGCACGTAAGAACAATTCTCACTCAGTACACACTCATCATGCACGAAGACACAATCAACATCACTCCACACATAAAAATCATCATGCCATGCCATATAGACAAAATCATCATGCAATGCCATATAGACAAGGTTCTCATATACCATATAGACAAAATCATCATGACATGCCATCTAGACAATATCAGCAAGTCACACATCATAGACAATACCATCATTCTATGCCTCATAGACACCATCACCATGCTACTTATTCCATGCATAATCATCTTCACCATGCTAACTCTTCACATCATGTCCATCCTCATCCTGTTGCTTATAGATATTATTCTCATGCTCCTAGTATAAATAAGAATACTATCTGTAGTTATTGTGGATTACATGGACACATCTCACCACAGTGCAGAGTTAGAAGACTTGTAGATAAAAAGATATATGCTTGGTTCCCAAAGACTAACTTTTCAGGACCCCCAAGAACTCGGGTACCAAAGGTCACATCTACTCTTGATGTAGGTGGACCTTCCCTCCTCAACTGAAAGTAAGTGGATTCTCGATAGTGGATGCTCGCGACATATGACGGGAGACGCAAATCTTTTTGCATCACTATCGATGAAGAGAGAAGGATACGTATCCTTCGGTAACAATCTCAAAGGGCACATAATAGGTAACGGTATCATTGGTCATCCTCCTTCTCCTGTTATAAAGGATGTCTGCCTAGTGACCGAGTTAAAGCATAACCTGCTCAGCATTAGCCATCTTGCTGATCATGGATATGATATTAACTTTGGACAAAACCATTGCTATATCTACGATAGGCCAACAGGAGACATTGCTTTTGAAGGGAAAAGAGAGGACAACATCTATATTTTCTATCTCTCTATAAATACTAACCATGCAGGTAGATGTTTATATGCCCACAAAGACGAACGATTGCTTTGGCACCAGCGTCTTGGTCATGCGAACATGGATGCTATATCCAGGCTTTCTACCAAGAAGCTAGTAAGAGGATTGCTTGACATCACATTCAAAAAGGACACGGTATGTGCCGAATGTGAACTAAACAAGGCAACTAAATCCTTATTTCATTCCATCAACTCTGTAAGTACTACTAGACCCTTGCAATTACTTCATATGGATTTATTTGGTCCTAGTAGAATAGCTAGCCTTGGTGGCAAACTTTATGCATTTGTTGTTGTTGATAATTTTTTGAGATTTACTTGGGTTTTCTTTCTCGCTAATAAGAGCGATGCTATTTCTGTTTTCAAAGTTTTTGTAAATAAAGTTCAAAACGAAAAAGGCTACATGATTACTCGAATCCGAAGTGATCATGGAGGCGAATTCGTAAATTCAGATTTTGAAAGTTTTTGTAATGCAAATGGTTTTGATCATGAATTTTCTTGTCCTAGAACTCCTCAACAAAATGGTGTTATGGAGCGGAAGAATAGGACTCTTGGCGATATGGCTAGAGTCATGTTGAATAAATTTTCTCTTCCGAAATATTTTTGGGCAGAGGCTGTAAGTACAGCATGCCACATCTTGAATAGGGTGCTTATTCGTCCCATTACGAAGAAAACACCCTATGAGCTTTGGTTTGGGAGAACCCCCAATGTTTCGTATTTTAAAGTTTTTGGTTGTAGATGTTTTATCCTTAACACCAAAGACAACTTAGGCAAATTTGATGCCAAAGCTGATGATGGTATCTTTCTTGGTTATGCCGCCAAGAGTAAGGGATATAGAGTTTTCAACAAACGCTCACTTATTGTGGAGGAGTCAACTAATGTGACTTTTGATGAAGATAACAGTGTAGTAAGCGCTCTTGATGATGATGTTGAGCCATCAATTTCTACTCCAATGAACACTTCAACTGAAACTAATTCTCTGGAGGGTTTGCCTAAGAAATTCTCTTTCAAACCTTCTCATCCAAAAAATTTAGTTATAGGAGAAGTTTCACGTGGAGTAACTACTAGATCATCACTAAGAGACTCCGTTGCTAGCACTGCCTTCATTTCACAAGTAGAGCCTAAAAATATTTCTGAAGCTTTTAATGATGAATTTTGGATTTCTGCTATGCAAGAAGAACTCAACCAATTTGAGAGGAGCCAAGTATGGGAACTAGTTCCTAGACCGGCTAATCACTCAATAATTGGTACCAAATGGGTGTTTAGAAACAAAGTAAATGAAGATGGTTCAGTCACTCGTAACAAAGCCCGTCTAGTAGCTCAAGGATACATTCAAGAGGAAGGTATCGACTACGATGAGACATATGCTCCTGTTGCTAGACTAGAATCCATTCGGATGCTTTGTGCTATTGCCAATCATCAGAACTTTAAATTATTTCAAATGGATGTTAAAAGTGCTTTCTTGAATGGCTTTATTAAGGAGGAAGTTTATGTCAAACAACCCCCTGGCTTTGAAAATCATAAATTTCCCGACCACGTGTTCAAGCTGAAGAAAGCGCTTTATGGCCTTAAACAAGCCCCCAGAGCTTGGTATGAAAGGCTAAGCAGTTTCTTGCTTGAGAAAGGTTTTTCAAAAGGGAAAATTGACATTACACTGTTTATCAAATCTTTCAAAGACACCATTCTATTAATTCAGATTTATGTTGATGATATTATTTTTGGGTCTACTGATGAAACTCTTTGTCAAGAATTTGCCAAGTGTATGCAGACGGAATTTGAGATGAGCTTGATGGGAGAGCTCAACTATTTTCTTGGTCTGCAAGTAAAACAACTGGCTAATGGAACTTTCATCTGTCAATCGAAGTATACCAAGGACATGCTGAAGAAGTTCGATCTTGACAACATCAAACCAATCAGCACTCCAATGGCTACTTCAACCAAACTCGAACCAGATGAGAGTGGCAAACCTGTTGATCAACGTAAGTATCGAGGTATGATAGACAGCTTACTTTATTTAACTGCTAGTCGTCCCGATATCATGTTCAGTGTTTGCCTATGTGCTAGATCTCAAGCAAATCCTAAGGAATCTCACATGACCGCGGTTAAGCGTATCTTTCGATACCTTAAGGGTACGGTTACAGTGGGCCTATGGTATCCCAAGTCAACATCATTTGATCTTATTGGTTACTCCGATACTGACTTCGCTGGATGCAAGGTCGACCGTAAAAGTACGAGCGGCACGTGTCATTTATTAGGAAAAGCTTTAGTCTCCTGGTTTAGCAAGAAGCAGAGCTCTGTTGCACTATCCACAACAGAAGCTGAATACATAGCAGCTGGGCGTTGTTGTGCACAAATTCTGTGGATGAAGCAAACCCTTGAAGACTATAAGTTATCTTTCATGCATATTCCTATATTCTGTGACAATACTAGTGCAATCGATTTGACTAAGAACCCTGTCTGCCACTCACGCACTAAACACATTGAAATCAGACACCACTTTTTGCGTGATCATCAGCAAAATGGCACGATTAACTTAGAATTTATTGACACTGATCATCAGCTGGCAGATTTCTTTACTATGCCACTATCCGAAGAGCGCTTCAATTTTCTTTGTCGTGAACTTGGAATTTTAGATGAAGCAGTTATAAATTGAAACTCACCTGCGTAAATATCGAGTATATTGTGATTCTTTTACGAAGAATTTGGTATGGGTACAAGCCGAAAGGGTCCTTCTGACAACAAGGCATAAAAGCCTAAGCGACACGGTGCACTAGTCCTCAGGACTACCGCTAGCTGGGATCCGGCCCCTGCAGCTAACCCATGGCAAATTTGGACTATTGAACCACAGTATATGTCCTTATTTATTATATGGCTCGTTTTCGATTTAATATTGCCTAATTGATATTTTCTAAAGTTCATTCTGTTTTCTGAGTACCTCTCTATTTTTTTTAAATTCAACACTCTTTGTTGTCCTCAACTATCTTTTGTTTAACTCTTAAACTTTTTCTTCATGTTCTTTGCCTGTTTTCAGTTCTGGACCATTGATCCAGAACTCGGGCCGAACTCTGCCCCTATCAGAGTTCGGGCCGAGTTCGGTTCTTAGGTTCCAGGGTCGGGATCTGGCTCTGCCGTTGGATCAATTCTAATCCAATGGTCAATATTTCATCCGACCAAAGACCAAGCACTACTTTATTTCGGGATTCCCTCTCTTTTCTCCCATATTTCCTTCTTCTCCACCTCTTCCATCTTCTTCCTTCCAAACCCTAACCCTAGTTCTTGATATAGAGGGCTCTATTTCTTCTCAAAATCAAGGGAAAGGGGTTTTTCAATATTCTCTTCAACTGTTTGGTATTCTTTTCAGGTATATCTCTCTTTTTCTATCATTTCCAAGTTCTCCTCTTTTATTTTAAATGGCATCTCGCTTGTCCAAACGAGGGAGAAGGACTCGACATGAGGGTGCTTCCTCTTCGGTTCCTCCTCCTCCGATTGAACAAGTAGTTGAACAACACCCCATTCATCCGTTGTTCAATCCGCCGCGTCCCGATGACCCGAACACTTACGATGACCGTTTATTTGTATCGCTAGAAGCCTCTAATGAATGGTTTAGCGATTTTAGAACTCGTCCGGTGTTTGGGAGCCATCCCATAAATTTTACTATATTTTTACATTATGAGTCATTATTCCGTGATCTTTGTTTGGATGAACTTGTTGCTTCAAATTCTGTCATCTACCATAGTGCAATTCAATTGTTTTACTGCAATTTGACTCACGATGCAACCCACATCTATTCTCGGGTTGCTGGCATTACCATTGCCTTTAATGATTCCGAGTTGGAAGATTTTCTTGCTCTCCCGGATCTTGATGTGTGGAACAAGCTTGTGGAGGCACGTCAACTTCAATTTGTTGGCGACACTTCCCTTGAAGGATTCAAGGAGGATTTATGTGCTCCTAACATAAGTCCTCGCAAGCTAAAGGCCAAGCATCTCATCCCCTACTTTTATGAACTTCATCGCATCGTGTTCAATACTATCTTGCCCAAGGCTGGCTCAACAGATGAAGTCACTTATCTTGAGATCTCCGCCTTATATCATCTCCACTATCGTATTCCATTCAACTTTCCACGGACTATGATGGATTGGATGATCAACTGTCGGAAGAAACCAAGAGCTTTGGTTTATCCTCTCTATCTTCCTTTAGTTTTTCGTGCTTTCATCATTCCTATCCATGATTGTCCGTTCCTGCCTGCACCTGCCTTTCTATCCAAAGTCCGACGCCTTCAGCCTGTCGCTGCTTCTGAGTCATCTGAGCATTCTGCTGATGAGGAGCCTGACGCCCCTCCTTTTGGTCAGGATGCACCTCCTCCTCCTGCCACTCTTGAGTCTCTTCAGACTATGTTTCGCGATCGCTTTGCTGTTGAGGATGATCGCTGGACGCAGCAGGATTACCGTACCACCTTGCAGATCAGTGCCCTTGGGAACTCTCTGCATGATATACGGTATTTACTTGCTCGTCATCCTGATCTGCATGTGCCTATTGAGCGGGATCCAGATCGCGCGGGTCATCGTATAGACGATCCGTGGGTCATGAGGTATATGGATCCTGATGATGCTTTTGTGGACCCTCGTCGCTCATTCCCTGGTCCTTCAGATGTTCCAGGACCTTCTCGTGCTCCATGATGGAGATTGGCTTGATATGCTGCTGCCACTGCTGATGGTCTTAGTTGCCGTTTGATTTTAGTTATTTCAGTTTGTTATGGATTTATGTACTGGATTTCTGTCTTCACACCCTGATGATGTGCTTGACATTCTGGTTGGTGGATAACATTTTATGCTATTTTTCGTAGTTTTACTTTATGTCAGTGACTTGTTTTATTAGTATTATACTGTTTCTTCTCTGCTTGGTGTGGTTGGATTACTTTTCAATTGTCTATACTGCTATTTCCATGCTTTTCCTTATGCAGTCTATATGATCCTTTATATTGCTAACTGCCAAAAGGGGGAGAAATATGTATATTTCAAATGTATATCTGTCTGTGCTTGTGTTTGCTTTTGGGAAAATATTTTTATCAGGCCACAGGTTCTATGCATTATTTACGGGGGAGAGTTATTGATTCTAGCTCGGCACCGTTCACTGATTACGGGGGAGCTATCTTATTCTAGCTCGGCATTGTTTATGGGGGAGCTGTGTTTTAACCAACTGTGTCCAGGTATGAATATTAAAATATACATTTATTATTTTGTCAATTATCAATATGGGGGAGATTGTTGACACAAAGTCACAGTCAACCAAATATTGACTACATTGACTAAATAATATCTGTATAAATTCAATACGACACACGACGTCTGCATTCAGTTCAGGACAGACAACAGCTCAGTTTCCGACTCTCAGTGTATTTTCGAGTCTGTACTTTTACATTTTATTGAGTCTAGAAGTATGTACTCTGAGTTATGCTGAGCTCTTGGAACTTAGTCTATAAGCCTACCCAAAATCCCAAGCTCCACCAAAACAAAAATTGCCCACAAGTTCCACTTAGAACCACTCTGTGCTCTGGAGACAGAGTTCGGGCCGAACTCTGCCTCCACACAGAGTTCGGGCCGAACTCTGTCCCCTAGAAATCAGGAACCCTAATTTTAGGGTTAGCTGGTTGCTAGCTGTCCAACGGCCAAATTTTTGAATTTTCCTACCCGAATTCTGGCCGAATTCTGCCTCTAAAAATACTATAAATAGGGCATGAATTCTCTCTTTTTAACTCACTCAATCTTCTCTTCTCTTCTCTCCTACAAGCTCAATAAGCCATACCCTTCCTATCTACTAGCCACAAGCCTCCTAAGTCTCGAGTGCTCAGCATCTCTCAGTTAGGATTCTTGTGCAAGAGTGAAGAAGTCGCTTGGACAATTCCAAGCAATCGCCACTGCGATTCTTTGTAAGAAGTTGACGTGCACTTCTGAAGTAAAGGCACGGGTTGTAAGCTACTATTTCACAAATAGTGGATTTAATCCTGAGCTAGAGTTCTCAGGCCTGGACTAGTCCTCCACGAGGGAAACCAGGTTAAAATCGCTGTGTTTGCGTATGCTCTTCTGCTCTTCATTTATTTTCCGCACTTTACTCTGATTATTTATTGTTGGTGAAAGAGTTATTTTTAATTGGCTATTTTTTCTATATATACTCTATTCACCCCCCTCTAGAGTTGCCAAACTGTTCTTCAAATATATATACATATATATAAAATACTGTAAAAAACATTATATATATATATATATATATATATATATATATATACTAATATATATATATATATATATATATATATATATAAAACTGAAACAGGAAAAAGAAAAGAAACAAAAAAGAAAACAAAAAGGAAGGGGGCTCGAACCCGAGCCAACAAAGCGGGGGGGGGGGATGTTAGGTCGGGTTGGGCTGGCCAGGGGGTCAGCCCGTAGTTCTGTTAGGATTAGGGTTTAGTTTTGTTTTATTTCGCTTAGGTTAGATTAATAATAAAAAAAATATAAATATCTTTCCTGTGTCCTGATAGTTAAGGACACAGGTACCAATGTGTCCGGGGTGATTTCGTCACGTACGACATGAGTCTCACGTGTCCAGTTCCACGCTCATGTTTGCCAAGACACGGCGAACAATATGGACACAACACGAGACACGCACGACCCAAAAAGGACACTGCTACTCACGTGTCCAGTCGATCGGGGGGCTGTCGAAGGGTCTGGACGGCGGCGGAGGCGTCGTCGTCGCGGCGCTCCGGTGGCGCTCGACTCGCCTTGTCACGGCGAACCTATCGGTGGTAGTTGCGGGCGGTGGTGCTCGGTGTGGGGGCGGCGCTGGGGGTCTGCCGGAGTTAGGGTTAGGGCTAGGGTTTTTGGTGAAGAACTGGGCGGTGGTGCGTCGTGGTGGTGGTAGCTAGGTCGGGGGGGCTGCGGGGGTTTAAATAGGGGGTTTAGGTCGGTCGGGGGCAGCCGAAAATGGCGGGGTCAGGGCGGCGTGGCGGTCGGGCAGTCGTCGGTCGGGGTCAACGAGAGTGGGTGAGGAGAGAGAGTCTGGTCGGGGGGGGTGTCTGGGTAGTTTAGCAGTTAGGTCTCCATAGAATTAGGATTTACATAAAGGCTTTATTAGTGAGCAAATGCAAAATAGAAATTGCACTTCGCAATTTAAAACATTTAAGAAATTGCAAACTGATATAAAAATAATTTGAATAATTACAAAACAGTATTAAAACAATTCTAATAATTGCAAATTGATATTAAAACATTTTAGAAAATTTTAGATCAATATTTTTGTATTAAAAATTTATTTAAAAATCATTTAAAAATTTCTAAAAAATTCCTAAAAATCATAATAATTATTCTAAGGCTAAAAATGACATTAAATAACACTTAATTAACTAAATTGAAAAACAGGGGCTGATAAATCTTTTCTCCTTGAAAAATTTCGTCCTCGAAATTAACAAGGATTGAAGACTCGACAATATTCTAACATAGCAAGCAATGCAACAAAATGACTAAGGTTGCGATCGAAACTAACCTCTAAGGTATCAAGCTGGAACGGGTGGTTCTCTCGCAGCGGTTGGATCGAACAAGTAAAGGTATCTCTCCCTCATGTCCGACTCCCTCTCCCAAGTAGATTCACCTGGGGAGTGACGGCTCCAAGCTACTCGTACTAGGGGTATAACCTTGTTCCTCAGCCTCTTCACTCTCCTGTCTAATATCTCCACTGGCTGCTCAGAAACTGTAAGGCTCGGTCCGACCTCCAACTCTGAATGATCTAGCACATGACTGGGGTCTGGAACATATCTCCTCAGCTGAGATACGTGAAAGACATCGTGAACTCCTGCTAGGTTGGGTAAAAGTACAACCCTGTAAGCTACCTCTCCGATCCTACCGAGTATTTCGAACGGCCCGATGTATCTGGGGCTCAGCTTCTCTCCTCGTCCGAACCGGATCGTCCCTCGAGTAGGTGATATCTTCACTAGCACCATATCACCGTCTGCGAACTCCATCGGCCTGCGACTAGCATCAGTCCAGTGTTTCTGCCTATCCTGAGCTACTCTGAGCATGTCTCTGATCATCCCGACTTTCTCTGCTGCATGCGTGATCATCTCTGGCCCAAGCATAACTCTGTCTCCGACATCATCCCAAAAGAGCGGTGTGCGGCATCGTCGTCCATATAGCGCCTCGAAAGGAGACATACCAATATTGGCCTGGTAGCTGTTGTTGTATGAAAACTCTACCAAGTGCAGATGGCTCTCCCATGATCCTACGAAGTCCAGCACGCAGGTCCTCAGCATATCCTCCAGTGTCTGTATCGTCCTCTCGGACTGCCCATCTGTCTGCGGGTGGTACGCTGTACTGAACTTGAGCCTACTGCCCAACTCCTCCTGCAAGCTCCTCCAGTAGTGGGATGTAAATCTGCTGTCTCTGTCTGACACGATGCTCACCGGCACTCCGTGTAGGCGAACTATCTGCTGTATGTATAGCTCCGCCAACTTCTCGGTGGAAATCCCTACCTTGAAGGGTATGAAGTGCGCACACTTCGTCAGCCTGTCTACGATGACCCAGATGGCATCCTTTCCTCCTTGGGAACGAGAAAGCCCTGAAACGAAGTCCATCGTAATATGTTCCCACTTCCACTCGGGAATGGGTAACGGCTGCAACAAACCAGCTGGCCTTTGGCGCTCCGCCTTGACCTGCTGGCAAACTAGGCATCTCGAGATGAAACGTGATACATCCCTCTTCATCCCGTGCCACCAAAGATGTTCCCGCAAGTCACGGTACATCTTGTTAGCACCAGGGTGAATAGAATATCTCGATCGGTGCGCCTCCTGCAAAACTGCCTCTACTAGCTCTCCCTTCGGCACGCACAATCGGCTGCCATGCCTCAAGGATCCATCCTTTGCTATCGTGAAGTCATCTAGCAATCCAGCTAACGCCTGGGGTCGAAGTCTGCGAAGGCTCTCATCTGTAGACTGTGCCTCCCGGATCTGCTCCATCAAACCTGACTGAATGTCAAGCGCCATCATCTGTATCACTGATCCTGGACGAACTAGCTCGATACCGAGCTTCTCCAGATCCTCCCGCAAATGGTGATCAATCATCAGGTACCATGCCATCGGATGCCTGCTCAGCACATCCGCCCTTCCCGGGGTGATACTGTAAATCGATGTCGAAGTCCTTCATCAACTCCAACCATCGTCTTTGCCTCATGTTCAGCTCTTTCTGCGTGAACACATACTTCAAGCTTTTGTGGTCAGTAAAGGTTTCCACACGCTCTCCGTATAAGTAATGTTTTCATAACTTGAGTGCAAAGATCACCGCAGCTAACTCGAGGTCATGGGTAGGATAATTCTGCTCATGAGTCCGCAATTGCCTAGATGTATAAGCAATCACTTTTCCATGCTGCTGTAGGACACATCCTAGCCCCTTCCCAGAAGCATCGCTGTATATGGTGAAACCTCCAGAACCTGAAGGTAAAGTCAGAACTGGAGCGGTCGTCAGCCTCCTCTTCAACTCCTCAAACGCTGTCTGGCAGTCCTCTGACCAAATGTACTCTGCATCCTTCCATGTCAGCTTCGTCATGGGTTCAGCTATCCTAGCAAAGTCCTAGACGAACTTTCTACAATAGCCTGCTAAACCCAGAAAGCTCCTGATCTCTGAAACTGACGTCGGAGCCTTCCACGTCTCAACTGCACCAATCTTCCTGGGATCCACCGAGATTCCATCTCCAGTGACTACATGGCCGAGAAACTCCACTCGGTCTAAAAAGAACTCGCACTTCCGCAATTTGGCAAATAATCTCTCCTGCCTCAGAATCCCTAAAACTATCTGCAAGTGCTCTGTATGCTCCTCTGGCATCTTCGAGTATATCAGGATGTCGTCGATAAACACCACAATGAACTTATCCAGATACTGGTGAAATGTCTTATTCATCAAGTTCATAAAGACAGCTGGCGCATTTGTGAGACCAAATGGCATCACCAGAAACTCATACTGTCCGTACTTCATGTTGAACGCCGTCTTCTGGATGTCTGCTGGCCTAACCTTCACCTGGTGGTACCCGGATCTCAAGTCTATCCTGGAAAACACCTTCGCCCCGCTCAATTGGTCGAACAAATCATCTATCCTGGGCAGAGGATATTTGTTCTTGATGGTGATGGCATTCAAGGCCCGGTAGTCAATACATAACCGGACTGTACCATCCTTCTTAGGCACAAAGAGCACTGGTGCTCCCCATGGAGAAGCACTGGATCGAATGAAACCCTTTTTCAAAAGGTTATCAATCTGCTCTTTCATCTCTATAGCCACCTTGGGATTCACTCTATAGCAAGCCCGGGATACTGGTGATGAACCCGGCACTAAATCTATAGTGAACTCCACATCTCTGTCAGGCAGAAGCCCTGAAAGATCCTCTGGGAATATATCCATAAACACTCTAATGATAGGGTATGGCGGTGCTACGTCCCCAACTGTCGCACAACAGTTCGGCTCTAGGCTGATCTCCGGTCCTGTCCTCCTGACTCTGAATGGTGCTGTGCCTAGGGGACTGAACAAAATACTACCCTCATGGCAATCTATAGATGAATGGGCATAGCTAAGCCAGTCCATCCCCAATATGATATCATAACCGGGGAGTGGCATCACAAAGAATCGCCCCTCAAACTCTCTCCCGGCTATCATAATAGAGCATCTATAGCTAGCTCTAATAGGCACTGGTCCTCCCCCCGTCATTACTCTACTAATCTCTGCAGTAGGTGTAGATACTAAGTGATGTTCATGCATAAACTCTAATGACAGGAAGCTATGAGATGCACCAGAATCAAACAAGCATAGAGCTAGAAAAGTATGTAAATAAACATGACCTGTGATGACGTCAGCTAAGTAATCTGGCTCCGAAACCTGCTCCGGCTCCGGCTCGAGGGCTAGGCTATAAACCTTCCCCTGAGGTCCCTTCTTCTGTTGCAGATGCTGCCCAAACCACTGCTGCTGAGTCGGGAGTGGTCCTCTAGGTCCCTTGGCTGCTGGACAGTTCCGTAGCTGATGGGTGGCAGACCCACAAACTAAACACTGACCCAGCCTGTTCCTGCAAATGGACCTGTCGTGTCCTGGTCTTCCGCAGAAAGAACATATAGCTCTCTTCTGCTGCTGCTGCTGGTGTCCCGGGGCTCTAACTGGCGGGGTCTGATGATGTGGTGTAGGGGGACGGTAAGTCTGCTGGGGTGGCGTCGGTGCTCTTTGCTGGAAAGCCTGACGCTTGGACGGTCCCTCATGATATACAGAAGCCGGCCTCTTGCATGACAGAAGACGCTCCTCGATGCTCCGGGCCAACTCTAGGCTCTGGTAGTAGTCAGTCGTACCGTTCGCCACTATAAGGATGCCAATGTCTGGAACTAGACCATGGCAAAACCTACGGGTCATCTCCTCTGGATCTGCAACCAGACTAGGAGCAAAATGGCTCAGGCGACTAAACTCTGCCACATAGTCATCAACAGAACGGTTCCCCTGCTGGATGTTCTGGAATCGTAGCCCCATGGATACTCTAGCAGTGGTCGAGAAGAATTTTTTCTTGAACTGGGTCTTGAACTGATCCCAAGTAGCTCTCCCTCTCGCAAACAACGGCTCATTCCGGAACCAGACTCCTGCTAAGTCTATCAGCAGAAATCCCGCTGCCTCGACCTGGAGGTCATCCGACATCCTGACTCCGAGAAGCTTCCTCTCTACCGAATCTAGCCAGTCATCAGCTACTACTATGCCCTCAGTCCCTGAAAACTCCTTGGGATTCAGACCCATGAAGTCCTTGATCGTCCCCGCTCTCTGCCGTGGCTCTACATGTGGTGGGACCACGGGACGTCCCTCAGAAGGCTCCATGCTCTGGCGGAGTAGGGTAGTCTGCTCTTGATGGGTTGTTAGGAACCCCTGAATCAGTGTGAGCAGCTGGTTCCCGTCGAGTGTGACGGAAGCCTGGGTGGGTATAGTGATAGGGGGTGGTGGAAGTATCGGGTCCTGCTGGGCCTGTGATGTGGAAGGTGGTTGTGGTATCTGGGTTTGTGGATCTGTGGAGTGGGGGAATGTGGTAGTTGGAGATGTATCAGTCAACTGGTCAGCTGACTGGATATGGAGGGCCCTATTCTCGGGGGTAACATACTGGGATGAACGAGTAAGCACCATCTAAATTACACAAAAAAAGACTTATAAGGACTTGTTTAAAGTAAGCAATCATAGGCAAGAAAATCTAATTATAATAGCAAACATGTGATATATTTCCTATGTTGCAATCCTAGCATTCTTCTAGGTGTTCTAAGCGTCTTTCCTAATGTTGTCTAGTTACCTTAAGTTCCTAATTGCAGGCATGCTTGGTACAATAACGTAACCAAACAGTTTAGTCAGGACCTGCATGGGCCACCACTAAAAATATGTCACGACCCGCTACCCAAATTGTTGGGCCAGGCCGAGTCATGCCCAGCCTACGTTTGATATAAAACGTAGTAAGCTGTTCTAAAGACAACAGGATAAGACTAAATGTGCTAACAGTTCTATAAGTGAAGAAGAATTATAAATGCTCCAAACACAAAAGTCGTCGTATATAGTAAAATATCCAAGTACAAGTGAGCTGAAATGTAAAACTGGATACATGTCCAGTTACAAAAAGATATAGTCTAATACATGTCTACCCTCAAAAGTCTAAGTAAACAAAAGACAACTAGGCGAGGTTCCCCGCAGGAACATCCTCGTAAAGCAGAGCCGGGTCCTCGACAGTAACTCCGTAATATGTATCGCCGAGTAACTCCTCCTCAGTAAGGACACCTACAACGTTATCCTGTCAGGACGGGAGCTAGTACTAAATCTAGCAAACTAGCATATGAAACATGAAAATGAACATGTGAGGAATAACTGGAAATATGGCATTACATAGTCTATCATGGCAAGGATACGTATGTCATAGAGATAGATGTACATGTAGTGTTTAAAACTGTAGCAAGTACGTGATCGATCAATAGATGTACAATGTACTGTGGTACATGTAAATAAAATGTACATACGTACAAGTCAACAGGCATAGGTGTACATCCGTACAGAAATGCGGGATAATGGCCTACGGCAAGGTATGCATATAAAATGCGATCTCGTTCGCTACTATAGGGGGTCATGATCACGTACTCTACCATTAGTTTCCCCATAACCTGTATTCTATCATGTGAAAGATACATAAAGACAGTTCTAAGCATGGTAGTAACTGGAAGTACAACATGTAGAGATTCTAACTTGCTACCCCAAGGATCAGTATTTAACATGGTGGAGTTTACAGTTCATTTATGTGACAATATGTAAAGTTTATAGAAAGTACTTTCCTCTAGCAAAGCAAAGCAAAACAAGATGCGATAAAAGTGCTATGGATGCCCGGTAACTCGTCAGTGTAGAAATAAATACAATAACTTAGTTTTTACACTAAGCTAAAACGCTAAGACACTAATCTGTGAAACACGACTTGTGACAGGACACCTAGCCAAAATGATGATTTTAGCTTAGGAGACCAATGTGGGGTAACACACTAACTTTCTAGGGTCTTTACACTAGTTAGGGGTTGAGGTTCAACACGGCTAAAACTCAAAATAACACAAAAACCTATAAGTCGTAATTAATCAATAAATAAATCAAAAGACCATTGTGTTCTAACAATTTTAGAGATAGACAAAAAGCCTAGTTTTGTTTAAAGTAAAGTACCAAAGTGATCCTTGTTAATCATAGAAATTTATTATAATTTTTTTGAAATTTATTAACCAGTACAAATATTTTATAAAAATCAGCTTTCCTAAGTATACAGAAAATGAGTTTTGGTTTCATATGCCAAACTAGTGGCAAAACAGTAAATTAAATACTACAAAAATTTTACTAAATTAGCTAACTTAACATAGTATCTAAATACTATTTTTCCATAATTTTATCAGTACTTTAAGTATTTTTAGAAAATCAAAAACAGTATTGCACACAATAATTTATTTATCTGCGTATTTTGTCCATGTATATAATTTGAACCAAAGTTCAAATACAGGACCCAAGGCCATGAATCAAGTCCAATATGACTTGTACAGGTCTTGAATGTGTGAAAACACATTTGGGCCCAAATACCCATGCTAGGCTTGGACACCAAATGGTTGCAGTAATTTAATTACACTAAAAATACAATTCGGTAATAGTGCAAAATAAATATTATTATTTTGATATGGTAAAATTATACAAAATAATTATATACCTACATATGAAAAAGGTACATATATCCTTGTATAAGGAAAATACTTAATTTATAAAGTATATATATATATATACAAATATATATATATATATTTAAGAAAACACTTAATAATATAGTGTATATATATAATATATATATACACATGAAAATATATATACATATATACATATATGTATATATATATAAATATAAACATATATATATATAATTTACTAACTATAAAATATATATACATATATATAAAATACTGTCAAAAATAGCATATACATATATATATATATATATATACTAATATATATATATATATATACTAATATATATATATATATATATATATATATATATATATATATATATATATATATATATATATAAAACTGAAAAAGGAAAAAGAAAAGAAACAAAAAAGAAAACAGAAAGGAAGGGGGCTCGAACCCGAGCTAACAAAGCGGGGGGGGGGGGGAATTTTCGGTCGGGTTGGACTGGCCAGGGGGTCAGCCCGTAGTTCTGTTAGGATTAGGGTTTAGTTTTGTTTTATTTCTTTTAGGTTAGATTAATAATAAAAAAAATATAAATATCTGTCCTGTGTCCTGACAGTTAAGGACACAGGTACCAATGTGTCCGGAGTGATTTCGACATGTACGACACGAGTCTCACGTGTCCAGTTCCACGCTCATGTTCGCCAAGACACGGCGAACAATATGGACACAACACGAGACACGCACGACCCAAAAAGGACACTGCTACTCACGTGTCCAGTCGATCGGGGGGCTGTCGAAGGGTCTGGACGGCGGCGGAGGCGTCGTCGTCGCGGCGTTCCGGTGGCGCTCGACTCGTCTTGTCACGGCGAACCTATCGGTGGTGGTTGCGGGCGGTGGTGCTCGGCGTGGGGGCGGCGCTGGGGGTCTGCCGGAGTTAGGGTTAGGGCTAGGGTTTTTGGTGAAGAACTGGGCGGTGGTGCGTCGTGGTGGTGGTAGCTAGGTCGGAGGGGCTGCGGGGGTTTAAATAGGGGATTTAGGTCGGTCGGGGGCAGCCGGAAATGGTGGGGTCAGGGCGGCGTGGCGGTCGGGCAGTCGTCGGTCGGGGTCAATGAGAGTGGGTGAGGAGAGAGAGTCTGGTCGGGGGGGGTGTCTGGGTAGTTTAGCAGTTAGGTCTCCATAGAATTAGGATTTACATAAAGGCTTTATTAGTGAGCAAATGCAAAATAGAAATTGCACTTCGCAATTTAAAACATTTAAGAAATTGCAAACTGATATAAAAATAATTTGAATAATTACAAAACAGTATTAAAACAATTCTAATAATTGCAAATTGATATTAAAACATTTTAGAAAATTTCAGATCAATATTTTTGTATTAAAAATTCATTTAAAAATCATTTAAAAATTTCTAGAAAATTCCTAAAAATCATAATAATTATTCTAAGGCTAAAAATGACATTAATTAACACTTAATTAACTAAATTGAAAAATAGTGGCTGACAGTATCAGCCCTAACATTTCCCTTGCTCGTGGTATAGTCTATAGTCAAATCATAATCTTTGATCAGTTCAAGCCAACGCCTTTGCCGCAAGTTTAACTCCTTCTGCATGAATAAATACTTGAGGCTCTTATGATCCGTATAGATCACGCACACCACCCCATAAAGATATTGATGCCATAATTTTAATGCGAACACAATTGCTGCTAACTCCAGGTCATGGGTGGGGTAGTTCTTGTAGTACGAATTATAAAGCGCAATACTCTAGGGGAGGGTGAATAGAGTAGGCAGTAGAATTTAGCTGATTAAAAATGTTAGCAATAAGATCACATATAATATATTACAGGTATGTAAATGTAAAGACAGAGATCAGAAAGCAAACACAAATACGGCGATGTATACTGGTTTTCCTCTTGTATGGACTATTCCAGTCGTAAGAACTCTATTTTCCAGTTGAATTTACTATAAAAAAATGCCACAAGTTTTTATCCGAAGTTCTTATAACTTCTACAATGCGAGCTTTGATCCGAAGTACTCGACCAACTTCAATTGTGAAGTGACTTTCTTTAATCAAGCCTCTGATTACAATCACTCTGAAACTTCTAGACCGTACCGTACTGGCAAATCGACTAGAGGATTGTAACTGGCTTGGGATTTGAAAATGAAAGCCCATAATACTTTGGAAGAACATATTAAGCTTAGAGAGAAGAGATAAAAAAGTAAATGAGTGAGTTGACATGATTGAAATCCTTCTCTATTTATAGGTTTTCTAAAGACAGAATTCTGACAGAATTCGGGCATAATTTGGGCTTAACTCTTTGAGTAAATCTCGACAAATAGCCGTTGCATCCGTAACTGCAGGAGGACCAAGTTTAAAATCCAATGTCCACTAACTGAACTCTGGCCGAATTTGGGCCAAACTTGGTCCAAATTCTGTTGGAGTTCTATTAGGGTTTTTGGAAATTGTTTTTGGGAATTTTGAAAAGTCAAGCAGTTTAGGAAGTAGTTTGGGCTTTTGTAAGTGGGCTATTTTCAAAATGAAGGGGTATTTTGAAAATATTTCTCAGGTAGCTTATTTGCCACTATGACGAAGTGTACATCATATTTCTAGACTCAATAAATATGAAAAATACATTGTCAAAATAGGAAAACCAATAGCCCATTGATGACGACTTTCTTCTTATATTTGAGCAGACTTGAAGACGTCATTTTTCATGACGCCAGTCGTCCAAAGATAAACATATCTGGAAATCTGAATACCTTTTAGAGGCTTCGCCCTCGAACCCCCAGAGGGGCACTGCCTTCTGGACCCCCTGTCCGCTGACCGGACAGCGGAACCCCGATGCGAGGCCCTGGATAGGTCATTGGGTGGTTCAGAGAAATCTTCTTGTACAATACCGTCTTTGGCCCATTAATAATTCTCTATTGCATATGTCCTGATTTGATCATGCTTACTGCTTGTCTGCAAGTACATGTTAGACAAACAAAGCAGTATACAATAGCAAATAAGATAACATTTAGGGAACAGTAGGACAATGCTAAGTTTAAGTAGCAACATGATAGTGAGTACATGAATATTAGTGACGTTATTATGTTAAACTTAATTGATTAGCCATATTCAAAAACATGATATATTCATTGGGCTAGCAGTTCTTCTCGTACGGCTATAGTTGTCGGGAAGCAAAAGATATCACCTTGTTCAGCTGCATTAGCACACACCCTAAACCCTGGCCGGATACATCGCTGAAGATCTAGAATCTCCCAGTCCCTTTTGGAAATACGAGTATCAGGGCGAGATGAGTCGTTACTTTAACTCCTAGAAGGAAGCTTCACAGTCGTCTGACCATTCAAAAGTGACTCCTTTCTAGGTAAGGAGAGTCAGAGGCGATGCGATCTTCACAAAATCCTTTACGAAGCGTCGGTAGTATATATCCTGCTATGCCAAGGAAGCTTCAAATATCGCCGACTGACGCTGGTCATTTCCAATCGACAATGGCTTCAACTTTCCTTGGATCGACTGTAATGCCTTCGGATGAAATGATGTGTCCGAGGAATGCGACGCTGCTCAGCCAAAATTCATACTTGCTCCGTTTCGTATACAACTAATTTTATCGAAGGGTCTGAAGCACGGTCCACAGATGCTCAGCATGTTACCACATTTCCTTCGAGTAGAGGAATATATCGTCGATGAAGACTACTACGAACTCGTCAATGAAGGGTCTAAACACCCGATTCATTAAATCCATGAAAGCAGCTGGGATATTCGTTAGGCCGAACGGTATTACCAGAAATTTGTAAAGGCCGTATCGAGTGCAAATGGCTGACTTCGACACATTATTCGGCTTAATCTTGAGTTGGTGGTAACCCGAGTGAAGCTCAATTTAAGAAAACACTGAAGCACCTTACAACTGATCGAACAGGTCGTCTATGCGGGGCAATGGATATTTATTCCGTATGGTGGCTTTGTTCAGTTCTCGGTACAAAGATGCATTAAGATGTCCTTATTCTTGACAAACAACATAGGAGGTCCCCATGGCGAGACGCTAGGCTATATGTATCCCTTATCGAGCAGCTCTTGCAACTATACTTTGAGTTCTTTAAGTTCTGCGGGGCCATTCTGTGCGGAGCTTTAGAGATCGGTCGGGTATCGGAGAATGTGTCAATGGTGAAATCTATCTCTCGATTAGGTGGCATGCCAGGTAGTTTGTCTGAAAACACGTCTAGGAATTCTTTCACAACGTCGGTCTGACCCGCATTTGCACCATCTTGTCTCATGTCTCGAACGGATGCTAAATAGCTTCACATTCGAAATGCAGCCTCCTTCGAGCCGATATTGCCGAGATCAGCATGTAGGTCGGCAACGCCTCACCACACGAATAACAGAATTCAGGCACTCTAGGTATACGAAAGGTGATCATCTTTTCGGCACAGTCGATGGTGGCATTGCACGGGCTGAGCCAATCCTTTTCCTGAATGATATCATATTTCTTAATGTCTAGAACTATAGCATTAAGACTAACCTTTTGACCACCTAAATAGATGATTTCATCTCCGCAGGCTATGTTTACAAGTAGTTGACGTGCCCAACGGTAAGTTAACATAAAGATCAAGGCCTAGCGATGTTATGGGAAATTTGTGCTCGACGGTGAAGTCCGTCGATATAAAATTGTGTCTGGCACCTGAATCAAACAATACACGAGCAAGTTTGTTATTGAAAAGCAATATACCTGTCATGACTTTGTCAGATGCAAATGCTTCATCATGGGTCATGGCGTAGACGCTTCCCTGGGCATTGGGGCGACGGTCTTGGCCATTTTGGAGTACGATCTGTGGACCCCGAGGTACTTGGACTCGATTCTGCTGGTACTACTGTTGTTGTGGTGCCATTGGGTTCGGCCTTCTGGTCAGGCAATTTGAACGCTGATGGCCTATCTTACATCAGTACCAGCATCCACCTTCAGAGAAATAGCAATCGGCGACATGGTGCCCAAAGATGTTACATTTATTGCAGCGCATTCGTGGGTTCCACCGTTGGTATGCCCTAGTGGCCGTTGTTTGGACGCTTATGCATGTTGTTGCCTCCTGTATTACTATGGCGAATGTGATTATTTTGGTTCACAGTACCGGTAGAGGCAGGAGGATACTGTAGCTCCAGGTGGAGGGTATGGTTGAGGGTCTCGCCCATTATTTGATATTTGGGCACCATCACATGAGCAGAAATGGAAGGCCAAAGGCCCACTTTGAACCTTCGTGCTCGACTCGTTGCCGTCGGCAGGTAGACACCCACAAATTGGGCCAACTTGTTGAATTCCGTAGCATACTCGTGTATCGTCATGTTTATTTGTTTCAGCTACATGAACCCGTTCTTCTTTGCCTGGCGGATCGTCGCAGGTAAATACTCGACTTTGAAGGCCTTGCGGAATGTAGCCCAGGAGACCGGTGCGGTGGAGTCATCGCAACGGATAACTTACTTTTATACCGCCCACTAGTTGTGCACGTTCAACCGAAGTTGAAGTTAAGCTCAAGCGACTTTCTTGGCCTCATCGATGCCGAGGTGCTTAAAGTTGTCTTCGATCTCGTCTAACCGATCGATCGCGAGGGAAGGGTCTTCGGTGCCGAAGAAGGAAGTGTGAAATGCCTTCTTAAATTTGGTATAGTCGAAGGTGTTATTCTCTAGCGGCATAGGCTGAGACGAAGGCTCCCTAGGTACGACTTCAATAGGTCGGGTCACTGGTTCGACAGTACGAGTTGTAGAGTTCCCGTTGGTTAGGACCGTTTGTACTAACTGCCGTAGCGTATCAAGTTGCCCTTGCTGCATCTTGAATTGCGCTTCGAACCGAGCTTCAAAGTGGGCCTATCGCCTTTCAGACAGCAAGCACAATTTCTTGCTTTCTTGTTGGAATGTTGCGGCCTGCCTCTGCTGTATTTCGAGCATATGCAGCATCCGCTCCATAGGATTGTCGGAAGGCCCGGCTTCGGAAGGCATCCTCTCCGTTAGGTTAACGAAAGGTTCGGCTTCGGAACTACTCAAGCCGCTGGAAGCGCTCGCCTTGCCCTTTGTCCGAGGTTCTGCAACTCCTAGGGAAAAAGGCAACTCTTGTTAGTTTCAGAAAATGTCTTGGGTTCAGCGTATGGAACAACTCATCGATACGAGGTCAATGGTTCAAGACTAGAGACTCGAGACTGGAGGCCAAGGACATAAAGTCGTCCTCTTATACCATTATGTCATGCCCCAATTCCGAAGAATCGATAGTCGTCCCCCGGGCAAGATGTCGTGCGAACCTAGGTTGCGATTGCACAAGGCATAGTCATAAGGTAATCCGAAACACATCTAAGTGAGAGAGAGCGCAGACAAATTGAACAACACATTAAGATAGAGAAACTTTACATTTTATTGATAATAGACATCATTTGTAGACTCTAATATAATTGTGCCATGTGGGCTTTACAACACGACTCAATTACAAAAGGAGTGCCGATGAGATAGTCGTTCCACACATACATCCCTCATTTACAACAAAAGTATTTCAGCCACCTGGATTGGAGGGATGCTGAGACATGTTCCTTGGACTTACAGAGAGTCTTCAAAAGTTTAGCGACGGAGGTCTTCGACGTGCGGTCGAAGTTTCAAAAGTACGAACATAGCTTTGCTCAGTTGGCGCATCCTTCTGATTCGTACCACCTATAGAAAAGCGAGGGTTAGTACGATCACATGTACTAGCGAGTGGCTAATTAAAACCCATGCTCTCATTTGTTCAAACAGTTTTATAAAACATATTAGCTATTTGGTGTTCTTTCTAGCCATCCTAATCGATTCGCATGTTAACATGATAAGAGGCAAGCATTCAATAGGTACACAGCATATTAGGATAAATCTTATCTACGGTCGAGCTTACCGTTGCGGCATAACTTACCATGTCCTTCCCTATTAGATTTATGTCAAAGATTATAATTTATGTGCAAGTGCGGGTCATTGGCAATTCAAGCCATCCTGGACGTATAGCCTGGTTGAGACGGCGCCCCTTTCAGTGCGGGTAGTTAGCCCCGCTGAAAGTCCCGACTGACCCGTGCTAGCATCCAGCACAGCTATCTTGCATTCCTCCTTGGCCCAAATGGTCCCGTGGCCCCGGGTTGTCGTTCAAGGAAGCGAAACCTTGTGCACAAGTTGTCCGTGATCGTGCATAGTCTAAAATTAACTTTTCAAGCATGGTCTACGAACTCTTTGAGAGTGAGCCAATTTTCAATGTGTGCTGCCTTATTGTTGCAACATTAGTTATAGCAGTTTGATGCCAAAACTATTTTCCAGATCATAAAATAATCTTATCTCTTTTCTAGAACCTTAAACTTTCTCTTTTTGGTGTGAAAATTATATTTTTAGAGTAAATTACTCTAAATTGATACAGTTATCCCAAGTTCTTGATTTGAAACATTGGTCAAGGTGAAGGAGGTTAGCCACTCACCTTAGTCTTTGCTTCAGGCGAGGGACTGGTTGCCTGCGCTTAGACGTCACCTACACGATCACCTATAATTGTATAAGCAACTGATTAGAACACTGTACAATTCAAGGAGTACGATATGAATACGAAGTTCAAAAATGCAAGCCATGAAAACCATTAAAAACATTCACGAAAATGCATTCACGAAAACCAAAGCCAAAGCCAAAGCAAGTGCGGCATGAAAAGAAGAGTAACGGGAGGTCTCTTCCGACTCAGCCGCATAACCAATCCTCGAGGCGCAACCCGCTGAATATGGGACTTGATTCCAAAGAAGCCTTTCCAAAACGAGAAAAGGATCTTAATTCAATCATTCCCATTCGACCGATTCAACCGATCCCGATCTATCGGTCCCGACTGAATCGGAAGCGACAGTGTTCCTTTCTTGCGCATCCTGTAGACAGAAACGGGGCATGATGTGGGGACGGAGCACTACATGCCATGTGTCCTTTATTTCGGTTGTGTTGATAACCATTCGAGATCTTGATAGAAGAGAATCTCAACGTCTGCCACGTGTTAGCTCAGCAACAGCCCTTACAATGCAGTTACAATAGATTCTCTTGTATCTCCATGCGCAATGCTTCTGCACGCCCAAAAAACCCTATGCACATCGCATATGTGCTGGCCTATAAATATAAGGAGTTTTCCTTCATTAAAAAGGTCGGCATCTTCCTGATTAGCAACCCCGAGTACCACTCTCGAGCATCAGAAAGTCAGAGCAAGTTCAAGTCTTTGTCAGATCGTCAAAGGAGTAAAGGAGCCGCTGTAGTGTTCGATCTCTACCGTCACACTTCCCTAGAATTTTTTTTACTTAAACCTCTTGTTTAGGAGTATTTTTTGTACTTTTTATACGTTTGAATATAAAAAGTTCGTATAACTTTTGTCATGGCAATCAATTACGTAAAAAGTGATGACGTATCTCTATGTGCTTTGTGCGTGAGTAACAAACAGGGTTCTTAGTCAAATTAATTATGCTAGTGTAATCATAGTATATGAGAATCTTCGTATAGTACAGATTGTAGTCTTCTAGGATTTTCTTCATCTACAAAATTTGAGCACAACAACGTCCTGCGGCGATATACTCAGCCTCAGTCGTTGATAGTGCTACAGAATTTTGCTTCTTGCTAAACCAAGAGACTAAAGTTTTCTAGGAAATGACATGTACTGCTGGTACTTATATAGTTTACTTTGCATCCTGTAAAATCCGTATCTAAATAACCGATTAGGTCAAAGATATGGTTTTGGGATACCACAAGCCGCTAGAAGTTCTCTTAAGGTATCAGAAGATACGTTTAACAGTGCATAAGTGTGATTCCTTAGGGTTAGCTTGATATCTAGCACAAATACAAACGCTAAACATGATATCAGGGCGACTAAAAGTTAAATATAATAAGCTGCCAATCATTCTTCGATACTTACGCTGATCGACTGTTTTGCCACTTTCATCAATATCTAGCCGAGTTGATGTAGACATTGGAGTTCCGATAGGCTTTACGTCGTTGAAGTCATACTTCTTCAGTAAATCCTTCGTGTACTTTGCTTGGTTGATAAATGTTCCCTGTCTGTTTGATCTAGAGTCCTAGGAAGTAGTTTACCTCTCCCATCATACTCATCTTAAACTTACTCTGCATACACTTAGTTAATTCTTGACAATGTTTTTCATTAGTAGAATCGAATATTATGTCATCTACATAAATTTGCACAAGAAGTATACTATCATTTGAAGACTTGATAAATAAATTTGTATCAAATCTTCCTTTTGAAAAACCATTTTTAAGTAAGAAGGCACTTAGGCGTTCATACCAAGTACGAGGTGCTTGTTTTAGTCCAAAGAGTGCTTTCCTAAGTTTGAAGACATGATCGGGCTTTTGAAAATTTCAAAACTAGGGGGTTATTTGACAAAACCTTCCTCCTTTAAAAAACTATTTAAAAATACACTTTTCATATCTATTTGAAAAAGTTTAAAATTGTGAAAACATGCAATTGCACAAAACATACGGATAGCTTCTAGTCTAGCAACAGGAGCATATGTCTCATCATAATCAATGCCTTCTTCTTGATTATAACCTTGTACCACTAGACGTTCTTTGTTGCGTCGAACTTGCCCATCCTCACTAAGTTTATTTCGGAACACCCATTTGGTACCAATTATCGATTGACCAATAGGTTCATGAACAAGTTCCCAAACTTGGTTTCTCTCAAATTGATTTAGTTGCTCTTGCATGGCATCAATCCAAAAATCATCATTAAATACATCTGTTACAGTCTTAGGTTCTACTTGAGATATAAAGGCTACATTAGCTGCAACATTAATATCCTAAGTAGAAAAATGTGTACTTACACCTTTTGATACATCACCTATGACGAGTGTTTCTGGATGGTCTGGCATGAATTTAATTCTCCTCGATAGACTTACCAAATAGCTCTCATTAGTAGTAGCATCCTTAGATATCTTCAATTTATTTTGTGCATCTCCACCATCATTGTCGCTAGATATCTGACTATTGTGCTCATCAAAACTAACATTAATAGACTCTTCAACAATCACAGATCTTTTATTAGAAACTCTATATCATTTACTCTTAGCAGCATATTCAAGAAATATCCCTTCATCGGCTTAAGAGATGAACTTACTCAAGTTATCCTTGGTGTTCAGGATAAAATAACGACATCCAAAAACTTTAAAGTATAAAATATTTGGTATGCTTCCAAACCACAGCTCATATAGTATTTTCTTCGAGATAGGTCGAATCAACACCCTATTTAAAACATGACAGGCTGTGCTAACAGCTTCTGCCCAAATTAGAAAAATTATGCTGATTAGCATGACTCTAGCCATCTCACTTAGAGTATGATTCTTCCGCTCTACAATACCATTTTGTTGGGGAGTTCTAGTACATGAAAATTCGTGGTAGTATCTACTATCATCACAAAATATTTTGAAATCAACATTTATGAATTTGCCACCATGATCACTTCGGATTCGAATAATCATGAAGCCTTTTTAATTTTTATATTTTTATAAAATATTTGAAATTAAAAAATTACATCACTTTTATTTGATAAAAAGAAAACCAATGTATAATAAAAGAAATCATCAACAATTACAAAGGCGTAGAGCTTACCGCTAAGACTAACAACTCTACCAGGACCAAACAAATTTATGTGAATTAACTGCAAGGGTCTAAAAGTACTTACAACGTTGATGGATTTAAAAGTTGACCTAGTTGCTTTGTTCTTTTCACAATCAGCACATACCATGTCTCTCTTAAATGTGATTTCCGGGAGTCATTTTACCAAGTTTTAGGTGCATAGCCGTGAGATAGTGTCCATATTGGTATGTCCTAGCCTCATGTGCCATAGCCAACTTTTATCTTGGTTGGCTACCAGGCACTTTCCTGCATTGTTAGTAATTTCTAAAAGGAAAACATAAATGTTGACTTCCCTAATCCCTTCATATACGGGATTACCAGATGACATTTTGTATATAGAATATTTGTCTTTTACAAAGTTAATACCATAACCATTATCTGCCAAGTGACTTTTGTTCAGTAGGTTATGTTTCAACTCTGTAACTAAACAAACATCTTTTATTACATGGTAAGGAGACATACCAACAGTGCCATTTCCAATTATATCACCTCTAAAGTTATTTTTAAAGGAAACGTATCATTCTTTCTTTATTGATAGCGTAGCGAACAAAGATGCATCACCAGTCATGTGCTGCGAACATCCGCTATTGAGGATGCACTTGCTTCTAGTATGAAAGGGTTGATGGTCTACCTACAAAACGAGTAGATGAATCCTTTGGTATCTATTTTTTTGATGGTCCTTTCTGATTAGTCTTAGGAATCCAAACAAGTCTTTGGTTGTCAACAAGTTTCCATGCTGGACAATACTATGATATGTGCCCGTAATTACCACAGTACGTACAAGTAAGTTTTGAAAACGTGCTCTTCGTTTCTGTGTTGACATGCTTTTGTGTCTTCTTTGGAAACTTATATGTGAAAGCAAAGTTGTGATTGACGTGTTGCTTGTTTGCTTTCTATGGTTTAGTCCTCTTAGTTGTATGCGTAGCATTAGGACTAACCATAGGCTGTGTAACAGGAATGGCCTGTTTGCCCAACTTGATTTTTAACTTTTTAGAAATTACACAAGGCTCTTCATATTTTGCGGTCATATCAATGAGTCTTTGCTCTGTGACTAAGTGTCACTTCTTCTTTATGTCATAAAGCTCTTATATTTTGACATAGTCTCTTTCTTTCTTTTCGATGGTGAGGATAGCCTAATGATAGTCTACCTTGAGTTTGGCTATCGAATCCGTGTTACCGATAGCATATGTCTCTTTAACTTCTTCAAGAAGATTAGACAATCTTGCTACTTCGGTTGTGCATGCCTTAACCTCTTCGCGAGATTTCTTGTACTTGTCTAACATATTTCTGTGTTCGTCAAGTAGTTCGCTAAAGGCCGTCTCTAATTCAACGAAAGTAAAGTCATCATACAGAGTGTTAGAAGATACCTTATCAAATGCCATAAGACATACAATGGCGGTGCCGTAAGGTCTGTCCTCTTCCTCTGACTCACTGGCCTCACTCTCGTGCCAAATGCTTGTGTCTGCATACTTTCAACCTATTGCAGCTTTTCTGCTTGATCTTGATCTATCATATGGACTTCTTTTCCTTGATAGTGGACAGTCCTTCTTGATATGCCCTGACTTCTTGCATCCGAAGCATATGGTTTCTTCTTCTTTGCTCTCGTGGATGCCTCTCTTCTTTCAGTTTGATCTCTCAAAATTCAAGAATTTTTTGAAGTTCTATACTAGCAGGTTTTGCTCATCACCGCTAGATGATTCTTCGTTAGAATTATTATATGCAACTCTTTTTGCTTGTGCTTTGAAGACGATAGATTTTTCCTTGGGAGTAGCTTCTTCAAATTCTTATAGGTCCAACTCAAGGGTCATGAGCTTGCCCATAAGTGTCTCCAGAGTCATTGTGGTGAGATCGTTTCCTTCAATGATTGCAGTTGCCTTTGGGTTCCAATTCTTGGTTAGAGCCTATAGCACTTTCCTGATCTTCTCATGGTTACTATAATCCTTACCAAGAGATTGCAATGGATTAGTAATATCTTGGGAACAAGTAAATATCTGTGTAATTGACACGTCGGGTTTCATCTTAAATGATTCATACTCTTGTTTTAGTCTGGTGATTTCGGATTGCTTCACTTGGGAGGTACCTTCATGAGTTACTTCAAGAAGTTTCCAAATCTCGTGAGACATAGTACAGGTAGAAATACGATTAAACTCAATTTTATCAATTGTACAGAATAGTACATTGACGACACGTGCATCTAGACTAGCCTTTGACTTTTTTTGGTCTATGTATTTGTCGTGTGGCTTGTCTACCATTTCACCATCAACCAATATTCTAGCTAGTTTCTTACAACCGTCTACTACTATAGACCAAAGATCAAAGTCAAAAGACTTTAGAAAGGAACTAATTCATGTTTTTCAATAAGTATAGTTCGTTCCATCAAATAGTAGGGGTCTATTTATGGATTGCCCTTCACCATTGAAAATTGATTTCACGACTGCCATAAATACTCTCTAGAGTGTTATATTAGAACATAACTAGCTCTGATACCAAATGTAGGACCGTTGAGAACCTCTACAGGGGGTGAATAGAGTGTGTACATGTGCAGCAAAAATAATCACCAAAAAAATTACCAGATTATAAACTATGGCAAATATAAGAGACAATAAATTAAATATAGTAATCAAGAGATAGAAGATCAAACTCAGTGAACACCGCGATGTATGCTGGTTTCCTTTTGAGAGGACTAATCCAGTCATGAGTACTCTTGCTCGCTGTTAATCCACTATTCCCAGACTAAATGAGAGCTTGTCGTCTCTTTACAACACCGTGCCTCGGTGACGAGCACACGACCGACGCCAACAAACTTGAACATGAAACCGGAACATTTTTTGAATTACGACCTCTTTACAACTCTTTGAACCGAAGACTCTAAATCGAACAGAATGTTACTGTCTTTGTCTAAGAGTGGTATAGGCGAGATTTGAAAGCTTTAGAGCGTTGAAAAAATACTTGAGAAGAGATAGAGAGAAGAATGAATGAGTGATTAAAAATTTAAAAAACCTTCTCTATTTATAGTATTTTCCTGACCGAACTCGGGCAGAGTTCGGGCTGAGTTCGGATGCTTGGATCTCGCATTCGAATGTTGCATGCAGATTTGGGGGAACATAATTTCAAAATTCACCGGCCGAACTCAGTTTGAACTCGGACCGAACTCGGTTCGAACTCGGTCAGAGTTCTGACCGAATTCTGTTAAAAAGAATGGGATTTGTATGGGCCAAATTGCATATGTTTGGGCTCTTTGGATATGTAGGGTTCTTTTGAGATAGATAGGTAGACTTTTTAGTTTTGTGGACTTAGAAAAACCTAAGCCAATAATATCCAAACGATCTTACATTCTATATTTCTTCGACTCAATAAAATTAAAAATACATAAGAAAATATAAAATGACTCGATCTGGATTCCGATACAAACTTGTCTAGATGGTGATGCGATATTCCTTGTAGATATAGGATATAGACGTAGTACGTTCTTTGATATTAATTTTAGTAACCTATAACATCTGTAGCAGTTCGTATATTTTACGTATCAACTTAAGTTATCGTTGATTAACAAAATCAGGTGTGACAATATTAGCCAATGGACAAATACTTCTTCGGTTGAGTCTTTGTGTTGCACGCATCTTGAGAGCAGCGGCCTTCCCTGCACTTTCCAGCTACTATCGTCGGTTGAGGAAGTGAAACTGTAGTCGACGAAAGCATGTCGCGAACGCCTGAGTCCGGAGGAGCCTGGAGCGCATCCCTTCAGTCTTGTCCTTTGACGTAGTAGCCTTGGGCACCCAAGTACGTCGAGTCTTCTTTTTCGGCTTTACTAGCCGCGTTGAAGGACTCGAGTTGTCTTCAGAAAGGAGATCTTTAAAAGCTTGCTGGTCGAAGCATATGACCAGCATCTTCTGGTAAGACCCCAGCACGTTGTTTTCAGATTGTGTCACTACCTTCTCGTCAGAGGAGATAAAGTCTCAAGTAGAGTTGCCATTTTGTTTTCCATGAACAATAAGTTAAAAAAATTTGTATTTCAAACTTTTAAAACAGTACAAAAGAGATCCTAAATAGGAAATCTAAGTACAGTTGATTCTGGGAAAGTGTGACGATAGAGATCGAGCACTGCAGCGGCTCCTTTACTCCGTTGACGATTTGACGACAAAATGAACGTGCTCTGACTTTTTGAATGCCTGTGAGTGGTGATCTGGGTTACCAATCAAAAAGCAGTTGAAGGATCCTGAATGAAGGAAGACTTCTTCTATTTATATGTGAGCACATATACATTATGCGCAGGGGTTTTGGCGTGCAGGAGTGCTACGCGTACGAGATTTCAGGAGAATTAGTTGTAACCACACTGTGGAGGCTGCTGCTGAGCTGACACATAGAAGTTGTTAGGATTCCCTTGTTGCTGAGGTCTTGGGCGATTGGCACCACTCATCATCATTGACATATGGCATGCACACTCTTCTTGAAGATCTCGTTAAGATAAAACAAACTGGATTTAGATTTTATCGTAGGAGCAGCAGTTTAAACAAACTAGATTTAATTATATCTAAAGAGATATGACTATTTGAACAAACTAGATCTGATTGTATCTGAAGAGATACAATTGTTTTAACAAACTAGATCTGACTATATCTGGAGAGATACAGCGTCATACTGGCCACGTGGTATGGTGCCACGTTTGTGAAGGAGTTGCGTGCTATATGAGCCGCACTTTTTTTGGAGAAGTAGAGGAGACTGCGCTTTTGAGGCGACGAAGTGATTGCTTCGGAGGAGCTGTGAAGGAGCTACATTTCTAGGGGACTCTGAAGGAGTGGTGAAGGAGCTGCACTTTTAGGGGACGCTGAAGGAGCGGTAAAGGAGCTGCGCTTCTAGGGGACGCTGAAAGAGCTGTGCTTCTGGGGAGCTCTGAAGTAGCTGTGAATGATCTGGTCTTCTAGGGGACTCTGTAGGAGCCGTGCTTATAGGGGACTCTGAAGGAGCTGTGCTTCTGGGGAGCTCTGAAGGAGCCGAGCTTCTGGGAAAGTCTGTCACTGCACTTTTGGGGTGCTTAGTGACTGCTTCTGAGCGGCTGAGTCAATTCTTCATTGTTGTTGTCATTTTGGGGGCTCGAGAAGCGATGACTAAAGGCTTAGTCAAACGACTTCATTGAAAGTGTTTTATTGTGATGAATTCTAGGTTCATCCTATTAACTTGGGACCATTGACCAACTGCCACGTGGCTTGCGGGTTGGACCACACATAGCCTATATAAAGGTGAGCTTTTGAGGAAGTTATTGTTCATTGCCTCTAGACATTCCTCTGTCATGATCAATCTTGACTTAGCTTCGGACGGCCATAGGCCTTATATAAGTCAACTGTTGATGTAGATATCTTCTTTCAAAGAAGTCGTAGCCTCGGTGGAGAACAACTTCAAGGATTCGAGATGTACTTGAGCATTTGGCGAGATGGGTTCGAACAAAGGCGACATCTTGGAGGTCTTCGAGGCCCAAGATACCGTGTATGGATTTATTGCCAATCTGAAGAGCTACATATTGTGCTCTGAGGCTCGCGTAGGAGCTGCATCCCCGTTCTGCTCAATAACTGCTTCATTAGCCATATTGGAGTGGGGGTGCTGTGCACTTGACTAGGAAGTGGCTTGCTCTATCGAGGAGGGGAGCTGCGCTTTTGTAAGCTGCACTTCTCTGAAATGCACACTTAGAATGAGTAGATAGCTTTTTATGTAATCATGAAGAATCTGTAATAGATTTGTGTAATCATGATTTTAATAAAGTTTTTTTTCCTTTATGTACTGCCTTCTCTTGTGATCTGAGTTCGGATGTGTGCAGCAACCTGGTGTCTCCTGTGCTTCTGCGAAGTGTGTGAAGAGACTTGATGTCTCTTGCGCTTTTGTTGATGTTGCACCTTTTTTTATGCTTCTACAACAGGTTGTGCAACTACATGTAATCCTGATTCACTACAAAAATAAGTCAAATCAGCGACGAATTTAGCGACTCCAAGAATGAACGTCGCTAATTTTTGGCAGTTTAGCGACGTTTTGCTAATACGTCACGATTAGTCGCCAAAAGCGACCAATAGCAACGTCTAGCGACTACAGTTTATTAAATGGAAAACTACGTCGCAAGTTCGTCGGTAAACGTCGCTGATGTAGCGACGGAATTAGCGACGTCCTAAAATGTCGTCGATATATGCTACTAGTTGGCGACGTTGAGCGACGTAGTCTCGTGTCGTAGCTAAAGTTTTTACTTAGGGCACGTTGTTTCCTTTTTTCCCCCTCACTCGAAAATTTTCGAAACTTTCTAAAATCTCCCCCCCTGGCGACCCCCTCGACCCCCGGCGACCCTCTACCCCCCCCCGGCGACTCCCTCCCCCCCGGCAACCCGTACCCCTCCGTCGAGCTCCTCCTCCCCCAATTCGAGCTCCTCCTCCTCTTCCTCATGTAAACCTAACCTAACTCCTGTCCCTCCTCCTCCTCCTCCTCCTCCTCCTCCTCCTCTTCCATGGACACACACACATACACAGAGACACACACAGACACACACACACACAGACACGCACACTGAATCTAACCCACATGTAGTAATTCATTTGAATTTAGTATCACTCTTCAGGAAAATAGGGTGTGCTTTGCTGTTGATTAAGTGTGGCAGCATGCTTAAGCATTGTACTAGCAGCAGAGAATGCCCCTGGCTATGGTTGAGTGATGACCTACTGTGGGGAGGCCATCCTGGCTTTGGCAGGCCACTTGGCTGTAGCAGAGGAGAAGTGTGAGCTCGGGCTTGGCCAGGCAGTGTGTCCAGGTCACTTGGCCACTGCAGTAGACAGTGTGCCTTGGCCTTGGCCACTGCAGTGTGGGCTCGGGCACAGCCTTCTTTGCTTGCCATTTGGCCATAGGCCTTTGAGCCAATACCCAAGTGTATTAGTCCATGTTTTAGTTAGGATTAGAGGCTTTATTGTAGCAGCACACCTAAGTTTGTGAGTGTCAAGGGGATCTAGAGCGAGTAGTATGTTGGTGTCAGTATCAGTGTAGTGTCAAGTGTCAGTGAGCTCACTTGTGAAATTGTGTGTGACTGAGTGAAGTATTAGTCGGTATCAGTTCAGTGTCCTGTTTGAGTCCCTAAGTATCCGTAAGGATTTTTAGTGGTATGAGTGTCTTGTGTTAGAGTGTCAGTTAGAGTTTCAGTGTGAGGGGGACACCCCCTGGCTTTTGGTTGGTCACTTGGCCATTTAGCCATGAGTGAATGTCAGTCAGTGAGTGTTCATGGAAGGGGCTTAGCCCCTTTGGGTTTGGTTAGATTCAGTGTATGTGTGTATATGTCAGTTAGAGAGGGCAGTAACCCATGTATCAGGCTTAACTCCATAGTCTAACATCTGTAACATAAAAGAGAGATCTTGATATGTTACTGTTGGCCTTAAAAATGAAAGTCACGCTGAGTTGATCAGAGCAGAGTCTAAAAGTCACGCTGAGTTGATCAGAACAGAGTCTAAAAGTCACGCTGAGTTGATCAGAATAGAGTCTAAAAGTCACGCTGAGTTGATCAAGACAATATTTAAAAATCACGCTAGAGACAGCTCATCATTTGTCAGAAATGTCATTATGACTGACAGCACGACAGTCGAAGAATGTCCCCTCGTATGCTACGTATGCACGGAACTCGAGAGATCCCAGCCGACTATTGCGTGATTTTTGAAATCTTCTTCAGCAAGACTCAGCCTTCACCAAGTTGGCGTACCAAAAGAGCTTATTGTCATTTAATGTGACTGACAAAGCAATCACTGTCAGAGATTTTGTGTCAGTCGAGGCACGTCGAATCACGACAGCTCGCAGTCCTTCCTCAAATCTGCGTGTATTTTGAGCTTTTTGTCTCAAGTTTGCGTGGATTCTGAAGCTTCATGCCCCACGTCTGCGTGGATTTTGAAGCTTTATGACCCAAGTCTGCGTGGATTCTGAAGCTTTTTGCCCCAAGTCTGCGTGGATTCTGAAGCTTCTTGCCCCAAGTCTGTGTGGATTTTGAAGCTTTCTGCCCCAAGTCTTCGTGGATTTCGTCTTCAACAAGTCTGCGTAGATTTTATCAAATTGGAGTACGTGGCAGACATGCCACTGATCTCTCACCCGTGTGTCCTGTAACTTGCACACGACTCATGCATGATTGCCATGTGTCCAACAGTTACAGGCCATGTCCAGTAACTGCTCATAACCTTGCGTATGTTAAATCCTGCATGATTTTTAACTATGCACAGGCTGTGAAGACAGTTATCTTTTCAGTTATTTTTGACTCTATAAATAGAGTTTTTTTTCTCATTCATGGTACAGATACATAGTTATCTAAATTACTGTCAAAATTTTGAGAGCTTTTCTTCTTCGCATCGTCCAAGGGATAAAGCGATCGTCTTCTAGATCGGATTCCTACAGTTGTAATTTTTCCAGAAACATAATAAATAAAGTGAATTTATTTATGGAAAACAAATTGGCGACTCTGCTGGGGAAAACCATCTCCTCTTCTGAGATGGCAACAACTCAATGCGACACTTCGTCAGTCGGCTCGACGAAGAAGGTGATATCGATCCAATTCGATCAACTCGCCTACGAAGAAATGCAGCGGGCTAAGGGTGGCAAGCCCACTTCAGCCTCCATCACCACTGCCAAGTCTAAGGGACAATCTGTCTACGTCCCTAAGAATCTGTTGGCAACCAAGGGTGAAGTTTCTGCCACAGTGTCTACTCCTAACACTGGCAAGGACTCTACTTCAAGTACGCACACTCTTGTGTGCTCGAAGACGACAGCAGTCAAAAGTCACGCTGGCAGCACTGACTCCTTAGTCAAGCCTGTTCCAGCGTGCAATCTCAAAGTCAAAAGTCACGATGACAGCACTGACTCCTTAGTCAAGCCTGTTCTAGCGTGCAATCTCAAAGTCAAAAGTCACGCTGGCAGCACTGGCCCCTTAGTCAAGCCTATTCCAGCGTGTATTTCTAAATTCAAAAGTCACGCTAACAACACTGGCTCTTTAGCCAAAACTGTTCCAGCGTGTATTTCTAAGTCAATTCTTCCTGACTCAGCGTGCGTACCAAAATCTGGCTCTTTAGCCAAGACTCTATACGCTGACAATACTGGCTCCTTAGCCAAATTGTCACCAACATACTCAAAGAAGAATATCTCTTTAGCTATCTCTTCTTCTTTGCCAAGTTCTACCAGAACAGGGGGTGGTCTTGCTAGAACTCCTCCACACAAAGTCCTTTCGAAAAAAATAACTCCTTAGTTGTTTCTTCTGCTCCTGTAGTCTTTACTTCAGGAACAGCTTTGACTGAAAATTTTGTTAGTCAAGGAAAAGGAGATGGTCTTTTGACTACTCTTCTTTCTGGACATTCTATGTCTCAAAACTTGAATAAGTCTAAGTAGAAACATTCCTTAATGTCTTCTTCTACGACTTCTTCGAATTGGGCACAGAATTTGTCTATGAAAGAGGGTCTGTTACCAACTCCTAATCAAGGGGGTGGTTCAACTCTTCCTTCTCTACAAATATCCAGATCAATGGAAGGAAAACTCCAAGTTTCAAAAACCAATGTGTTACCTCCAACTGATCTAAGAGCAAAACTTAATCAAATCCGTTTGGGAAGTACTTCTGGTGTTAAGAAACCACACCAATCGGATATGAAAATAAAAGATCCAGATGCAGAGTATGCTAGAAATTATGTGGCTCAGATTAATCATTCTCTATATAATCAAGAGCCATCAAGACCCAAGAACCGGAAATATATTTCTAAAAATACACAAAGAATGTTCTCTGATATATCCCAATCTTCACAAACAGATTTACGAGAACGCCTTCAACAGAAGAGGAGGAATAATTCTGTGTCAATGGATCATGCTGAATGTGACTTCCAGCCAAGAGTCATCATTCAATGCAGATGTCAATCAATGGATCAGGACCATGTTGATCATGACTGTGACTTTCAACCGAGAGTCATAATGCAATGCAGATGTCAAACTAAATGACAATCTGTCTTCAATCGGATTCAGTGTGAACCCATGCCTGATGAAGATGAACCTCTGTTTGCTTCCGTCAATATGACCTCTCGGGATACTGGGGGTAGAACTGATAGTCCAGATGGAGTATACAGAGGCACCAGAGCAAGAGTCCTGGCTTCTAGTCAAAGGACTTTAATTTCTGAAGATGATTCTAAATTTCTTGGAGAATCTAACTTTCCACCTCTTCTTACTGGGTTAGTTCTCCTACAAATGACTTTGATACACAAAGTAATGATTCAGAACAAACAACATCCACCAGTTCATCAATAATCCCTCGTACAGTCACGACTTATATGGTCGATGGGAATACTGATGAACCTTCTTCTTCTTTGACTCCTCAAGAACAAAGAATTGCTTCTTTGGAACAGCAAATGAAATCCATGGCTGATACTATGAAGTCGATGTATGAACTCATGGCAACCCAGATACAAAATCGACAGACTGTACCAGATGCCGTACCAATTGACACTGGTATAAGTCCAGTACATGTTCCCCCAACAGTGCAATCCAATACTCCTGGACAAGCTCAACCAAATCCTAGTCTCTCCGGAGCTGGGGGTAGTGCTTATAATGCTGTTCCTCCTTCCAACTATTCTTTGTAAGCCACAACTCCACAATCCTCCGGAGTTGTTACTGAAGAATTGAGGAATCTTCGAACTCAATTTGAGGCATTCAAACAGAAGGATGGTTTACGAAGGTTAGGCATCAAGCAACCTTATCCGATAGAATGGAAGCAAGTATCGTATCCTCCTAAATACAAGCCTCCTACTATCTGCTTCTATGATGGAACCACTTCTCCAAGTCAATTTATAAATCACTTTGAAGTGATGACTGACCAATTGCAACCAAGTGACGCCCTCCTTACTTGGGTGTTTGTCGGATGTCTTAAAGGAACGGCTTATGAATGGTATAGAAGTCTCCCGGATGGGTGTATCACTTCATTTGCCGGTTTCAAAAAAATGTTTCTTGAACGGTTCTATGAAGGGCTCAATGACATGACTATGTCTGCTCTTATAAGAATCAAGTAGAAAAATAATAAAACTACAGAAGAATTCATTGAACGGTTTCGAAGAGAAGCTCTGAAGATGCCTCTTGGAACTCCTGATGCTGTCACCATCGACACATGCAAATCAAATTTGTTGCCAATTATCAGCATGTGGACAGGATCTACCCAATTCCAAGATTGGTCTTCCTTCATAGTTAGTGCCAAAGCCGCTAAAATTAGTGCTGAAACTTTCAAAGGCTTAGGAGTACAGATGACTCCTAAAGAAACAAGTCAAGGTACTAACAATAATGCTAAACCCAATACTCGCAAGGGAAAAGAAACCCTTGAAGTTAATCTTCAGCGTAAAGATGCATTAACTGTTCAAACTCCTCCTGCCTCTACAACTCAACAACCAAGAGCACCTCACCCTAAAGAAGAATACTCTTTTGATGACGACGATGTCCTTGGTATCTTTGAATGTCTGCTGAAAGGTAATAAAATACAGTTACCTGAAATCAAGAAACCTGATGAAGCTGGTAAGACAGATCATCCTAAATATTGTCCATACCACAGAATGTTGGGTCACACAATTCGCACATGTTATGTACTGAAAGGAAAGATCCAAGAAATGATTAAATCTGGAGCTATCTCTCTTACTCCGAAAGATAAGACCGTCACTTCTAACGTCGTCTCTATGCAATTCGGAGATTTCCCTCATCAACTCCTTGAAAGCGGGATTATTCTTATTCCCAAGGCAACTCTTGAAATAGTGAATATTCCTCCTCCACAGTCTGAAGGATTAGTGCCAATCACTATGGAAATAGGAGAAATCATATGGATTTATCCTGATCTAGTGGCAGATTTTGAATCTCCTTCTCTTCAAAAGACTACTTCCCGAAAGTCCTAGAAGGCTGGAAAGATTAAGTTATGTCATATGACTTCTATCGGATCCGCTTCCGACACAGAGCCGAAAGATAAGGAAGAAGCACTTGCTGGTGCTACCAGAACAGGGAAACCTTATCTAAAGGATTATTCTAAGATTTTCGAGGATACTTCTGATATCCCTCCTGCTGACAAAGATGTTTCTAATGTTCCTCTTGAAGAAGAATCATCCACTGCACCTATCCCTTCCACTGCACCGGTTGAACCTGCTCCTTCCAAGCCCACAGCTCTTGAGAAAGGCAAACAACAAGCTCGGTTTGATAAACCAATCAAGAAGTCCCCTCCTCTTGGACTTCAGAAGCCTTATAACTTCGACATTCTAGCTCAACTTGCTAATACTCCAGCTAGGATGTCACTCTTTGAACTTCTACGTCTTTCCAAAGAGACTCGGAAGACGTTAGTTGAAGCACTTCTTCAAGCTGACTCCTGTCTTGCTCAATTAAAGAAGCCAAATGAAAAACCTGCCACTTGCTTACAATGCAACAGTGTATTGGAGATTATCCCAAATATCACCTTTACACAAGACGACATGCTATTGAAGGATAATCGACATGATCGATCTCTCTACTACACCGGTTATATCGATACGATGAAGATAGATCGTATCCTCGTTGATCCAGGGTCTGCTATAAGTATAATGCCAAAGAGTCTGTTGGATGAACTAAAAATCCCACTTCACAAGCTTTCCAAGACGGTTACTACTATCCTGGGATTCAATCAAAGCCGAAGCGAGCCTTTGGGAAAGATTCATCTCAAACTTCAGATAGGCGATTTCAGATCTAAAGTCACTTTCTATGTGATCGAAATCGTGGGATCTTACAATCTTCTTCTGGGGAGGCACTTTCTTATGAAAATAATGTGCTACCTTCTACTCTTCATCAGTGTTTTAAATATATTGACAGCAATGGAAGAGTACAAAAGGAAGTTGCTGATATAAATCCTTTCCATGGGGTTGAAGCTTATTTCAATGATTCCCGGATGTACAAAGAAGAGTATACAAGGGTGATACAAGCTATGGAGAAAGAGGATTCACAAAGTGAGACTTTAATAATCCCTGTTAAATGTCGGACTACTCAGCAATAATCTCCTAAGCCCTCTGGAGAAGGTTCTTTCATCATTCCAGAAAGTGGACGGATCTCTCCATTACCTCAGTCGTCTACTCAAGATACACTGATCATTCCTGCCAGTGGATGTACTACAGTTCCTGTATCTTCACATATGAAACAGGATACTCTGGTAATCCAGGTTGGAGGGCGGACTACTCTTCCATCTCAGACTTCAAGGGAGCTCACCTCTTCTGAGCCATTTGTTATTGATCTTAATCGAAACAAAACTTCTTCTCGTTCTTCTTCTCCCCCTTTAGTCATTGATTTGGCTAAGATTTCTAAGGCTCAACCTTTTTCCAATGTAAATATTGCTGCTTTCAAATTTAATAAAAAGTCTCCATCTTTGCAGTATATTGATGTGTGTAATCATGTTCATAGTTATTTACATTTGTTAGATGACCTAAGAACAATTACCATAGGAGTTGTACAGACTTTTTATACAGATATATCCCTAGAATCAGTACAAACTTCATACTTTGTAGTTCCCAGCAGAAAGCCAGGAGACATTCCAATAGTCTTTTACAAAGGGCCCCAAAATCCTTCTAACCCTGAAGATGATGACAAAAACGATGATACTGGAAGATTACAACTACGTCGTTATAGTCAGCAATCTAAAGACATTATTAAAAATATGGGCTATGACTTCAGAACTGGCCTCAATAGTGGAAAAGGAAGAAAAATGCCTGTCCGAATTCCTCCTCTAAAATATGGGAGAACAAAATGCTGATTGGATTATGTTGCTTCTACTCCTTTTATCAATACTGTTCATGAAGATCCCGAATCTGACGAAGATAAGAGATCTGATTCTTCTAGTACTACCTCTTGGGATTCTGATACAAGTATCGGTGATTTCTACTGCAACATTCTGTCTTCAAACATGGTCTCCTTTGACTGTTCTGAAGAAAGTGATGAAGACGAAGACGAGTTTGAAATCTCACCTGAATCAGAACAATGGGCCCAAAGGTTAGATAATCAATGGAAGTTCCGATTCGAGCAAAAAGAACCTCCGACTGAAGACAAGCTTGTTCAAATAGATGTTGGTGAAGAGGGATCCCCCAAACCAATATTCATTAGTGAAAGTCTTTCAAAAACTGATAAGCAAGACATGATCAAACTTATTCGTGAATACATCGAAGTCTTCGCTTGGAGTTATGAAGATATGCCAGGACTTGATCCACAAATCGCAACTCATAAACTCAATATCATGCCAAATGCTAAACCGGTCAAACAACAACAGCGACGATTTCGTCCAGACATTATGGATGCAATTGAAGCTGAAGTCAATAAACTCATGGCCTCTGGGTTTATTAGAGAGGAACAACATCCCGATTGGGTGGCTAATATAGTTCATGTTCTTAAAAAGACTGGCAAAATCAGAGTATGCATAGACTTTCGCGATCTCAATGCGGCATATCCTAAAGACGAATTCCCTCTACCAATCACTGATGTCATGATCGATAATACCTGTGGGTTTGAATGGATGTCATTCATGGACGGGTATTCTGGGTACAATCAGATTAAAATGTTTCCAGACGACGAGAAACACACTTCTTTCAGAACGCCGATCGGTATATACTGTTATACAGTTTTGCCATTCGGTCTCAAGAATGCAGGAGCAACTTATCAATGAGCCATGAGCACTATATTCCGTGAACATTTGCGGAAGACAGTCGAATGCTACATTGATGATATTGCAGTCAAAAGTCGACAAAAGGAGGATCATATCCAAGATTTGAAGACTATATTTGATCTAATGCGTAAGCATCAATTAAAGATGAATCCTACTAAGTCCTTCTTAGGCGTCTCTAGTGGTAAATTTCTCGGCTTCGTCATTACCTCTAAAGGTATACACGTGGATCCCGAGAAGATCAAAGCCATCCAAGAGATGCGTCCTCCACGCACCTTAAAAGAGATACGAAGATTTCAAGGAAGGATCGCTTATATCAGAAGATTCATTTCTAATCTTTCAGGACGCTGCAGACCATTCAACAAACTTATGAAGAAAGGTGTTTCTTTTGTCTGGAATGATGAATGTCAGAAAACATTCGACGATATAAAACAATATCTGATGAGCCCTCCAGTATTGGTACCTCCTGTCTCAGGAATACCGTTCCTCCTATATACCCGAGCAATGAGTCATTCATTGGGTGCATTGCTTGCTCAAAAGATTCAAAATGGTCATGAACAAGCCATTTACTATCTCAGTCGTACTATGACCGGAGCTGAACCTCGTTATTCACCGGTCGAAAAAGAATGTCTAGCCCTGATGTTCGCTGTCCAAAAGACACGACATTATATCATTGGCCAGACTTTTCATGTCATTTCCAGGATCAATCCTATACGGGTCATGATGAAGAAACCTAGTATTTTGAATTCTCGATTGGCTAACTGGGGAATCTTACTTGCTCAATATGATATGCACTATATTCCTCAAAAATCGGTCAAAGGACAAGCTTTAGCTGATTTTCTGGCTGCACATTCAATTCCCGAAAATTCAAAACTCTATGATGAAATTCCAGATGAAGTCCTAGATTCAAACCAAATTGCTGAAGAAGATCCTACTTGGCGTCTATTCTTTGACAGAGCTTCAAGAATAGGTCCTAACGGTGACATTGTCGCTGGAGTTGGAATCGTTCTTGTGTCACCAGAAGGTCTTGCTATCCAAAGAGCTTATTCTCTTGATCAACCATGTTCAAACAATGTTGCTGAGTACAATGTACTGCTTATTGGTCTTCAACTCGCTAAACATCTGAATATTCAATATTTGGAAGCGTATGGAGATTCTAAACTCATTGTCAATCAGATAAGGGGTACTTATGAAGTTCGCCATCAAGATCTGGTTCCTTATCATAGATCAGCTATATCTATGGCTTCTTCATTTGAAGGGTTCTTCATTGAGCATGTTAGGCGAGCATGTAACACAGAAGCTGATGCTCTTGCTAATCTTACGGCGGTGTTGGCTATTCCCATCGGACGTCAACAAATGATTGTTGTCTGTAATCGAGAATTATTTCATCTCGAAAACAATCTAACTCTAGGACTTTCAGTTAACATTGAAGAATCAACATCTCATGATGTCAATGCAACAAGAGGATTTGGATTAAGTCGTAAATCATTATCATCTTTATCTGATTCTAGCATGGAATTTATCTTCAGTAATTCAGCTGAGACTAAGAATATGGATAATGATTGGAGACTTCCTTTCTTAGATTTCGTATTGTATGATATTCTTCCAGATAACCCGAGTGAGGCAGCATCTATCAGACGACGATCACTCAGATTCTATTACAATCATACAACAAAAACCTTATATCGTCGAGCTTATGATGGTTTACTTCTTCGATGTATTACCGGTGATGAGGCTCAACAAATTATTCGCAAGACACATGATGGAGTTTGTGGAGCACATCAGCCTGGACCAAAACATCAGGACCGTATTCGACGTATGGGTTATTATTGGCCCACTATGGTATCAGATGCCATCGAATATGCAAGGAAGTGTAAAGCTTGTCAAATCCATACGGATTTTATTCATCAACCCTCAGAATTTCTACATCCAACGGCAGCATCATGGCCCTTCGAAGCTTGGGGCACGGGCATTATTGGTCCGATCAATCCGCCGTCATCAAAAGGTCATCGGTTTATTCTCGCAATAACCGATTATTTCTCTAAATGGGCCGAAGCCATTCTTTATCCGAAGTCAAAACTTCCAATGTCATCAATTTTATCAAGCATCATGTCATCTACAGATTTGGTGTTCCTCGACGCATTATTCATGATAATGGACCACAATTCGTCAGCCAGAAGTTTACTCGATTCTGTGACAATCATCGGATCAACAATATGGCCTCTACAGTATACAATCCGGCAGCTAACGGATTAGCAGAAGCTTTCAACAAGACCATCATCAAACTCGTAAAGAAGTTTGTCTCTACTAACAAAGGTAATTGGAGTGAGAAACTCGGTCAATGTTTGTAGGCCTACCGTACTACAGTTCGTAATGCTACTAAATGTACACCTTTCTCTCTGGTGTATGGATGCGAAGCTGTTCTTCCATTAGAGATTCAAATTCCTTCTTTAAGGATAGCAATCGCTAATGAACTTACTACCGAGAATAATGATCGTTTTCGACTTCAGGAATTAGAAGCTCTGGATGAAAAGCGATTATCTGCTCAACAGAATATCGAATTCTATCAAGCTAGAATTTTAAGAGCTTTTAACAAGAAAGTTAGATTTCGAGCATATCAAAAAGAAGAACTTATTCTAACAGTCAGACGTCCTATGACTATGACTCATATGAGCAAAGGCAAATTTGACGCAAAGTGGGAAGGTCCCTATGTTGTGAGCAGAGTTTTCTCAAATGGAGCTTATCAACTCTCAGACCTGGATGGTCGAAAAGTTATGATGCCTATTAATGGCAAATTCATTAAAAAGTACTATGTATAAATACTTGTAAATCATCAGACAAATTCATGTTTATAAATAAAATTTTATTTTTATTTTTAATCATGAATGATAGTACATGATTTTAAGGAAGATCACTATCATCCTTCTCTACATTCGGACACGGACCGCTGCCGTCCTTCTCGAAAACGCGATCAGCAAAAGAGCTGAGAACTTCTTTGCTGGAGCCCACGAGAAACTTGCAAGCAGCCATCCTCATGGCTTCCTCTTCTTCAGTCCTTCCGGGACCAAGCAGAAAATCCAGAATGTCTCGTGGTGGCTTGGGTGCAGACGAACCTTCGCCTGCATCTACCTCCTTCGGCTGAACTCGATCGGCAGGGCGTTCTTCAGTGCCCTTCGGAACCTTCGAGGCGATTCCAGCCTTCTTGGATGCTTCTTCAGACGACATTTTTATATTGAAGAGTACAAGTGTTCGTTCTTGACAGATTTTTGCTATATTTATAGGCAGAAATTCCTCAAATAATGAAGCGACATATTCATCCGACGGTTCGCCCGCTCATTAATGCCTGACGGTTCATCCGTTCATTTATCACATTCATCTGACGGTTCACCCGTTCATTAATGCCTGACGGTTCATCCGTTCATTTATCACATTCATCCGACGGTTCGCCCGTTCGTTGTAATTTGACGGTTAACTCGTTTGTTCATCATCATCTGACGGTTCATCCGTTCATTATTATCAAAAAAATCATGAAAAATTGAGTTCAAAGATATTTTTATATCTGAATTCTATTAAACTAAGATCATTTCTGGTTTAATATCATCTGATAGAATTACAAAGTTCATTTGTATATACTATTCTATTGAAACGTGTCATGTATTATCTACTTCTGAACATGTTTTCTATGAATATATCATTACTAAAACAGCAAAATCAAAAATCAGATCAAGAATTTTTATTTGTTTTCATTCAGAATCAAAACATTGAATACAAGTGAAAATAAAAAAGATTCACTTATTAGGAGTTATCAACTCCCTGATACGTTCAAGAACAGCATTCAGTTTCTCTTCATGAGCTTTTTGAACTCTTTCAGCTGCTTCAACTGTGACATTTTGCTCATCAAAAATAATGATAGCAGATTGGATGCGGTTAACTTCTTCAATCTGTTCCGCCTGCATTTGCTCTCGCTCATTTTGAAGAGTGTCACAGCGTTCGGCTTCAGAAATATAAGCAGCAACGACCTCAGCTTGCTCTGTTTCTATAACAGCAATTCGCTCTTGGAGACGAGCCAACTCCTCTTTCAATTTCTTCAGCTCTTCAGCTTTGGATGCTTTATCTTTCTCCAGAAGCTCTACTCTTTGACGAGTAGCTAATATTTTTTCTCCCTTTTCTACTAATTTCTCAGAAGAAGAGGCAAGAAATGCTTCTAATACAGCCTGCTGGGACTGGGCTTCATGCTTCAATTGACTGATTTTAGTCGCAGTTAAAGAATCAATGTCTTCCTTCTTAGTCTCCCAGTATTTTTGGATAGTTATTTCCAACTCATCCAGGAGATGTTCGAAGAAGATGCACTGAGACTCGTAACTAGTATGTCGCAACGCCATGAGCGGGAACTTGACCATAGTTCGAAGATCAGAAAAGGGCATAGCTTCATCTTTCAAGAAACGTCTGGAATATGTATCTAGATATGAGTAAATGATCTCTGAATACATTCCCAGAGTTCTTGCTAGTCCAGTCTTGAATCCGGGAGTCGCTATCATCATGGAAGAAGAAGCCTGAATGTTCTCTATCCTGGGAACAGAAGTGTGTACGACTGGAGAAGTTGGCAAGTGTGAACTCCCTTCATCAGCATCAGCCTGGATAAGCGGAACATGAGTTGAACTCATTGCTGCAGCAGTTCCTACAGTCAAAGAAAAAAAAAATAATATATATCAGTATATAAAGAAAAATAAACAGCAAAAATAGAATTTGAAATAAAATTCTACCAGATTGAGGTTTATATTCGATATGTGAAGGGAGTCTGGCATCTTCTCGTAGCCGGTCCATGATAGTGTCCGACACCCGCTTCATATGGCTGCTTCCAGCTCCAGAATTACTAGCCGCTGGAGCATTGTCTGGAGATTGAGCAGGTTCGGGGCTAAGTTCCATTTTGTTCCCCCTGACTTTATCCTCGTCATAAGGAGTAGAAGTGTCAGCATGCCAATCGTCCCCTTCTTCAGCTTCTTCTTCTTCCTCAGACTCTTTGTCATCCCCGACTTCAAGATGAGTCTCTGATCTGGAGTCCATTATGTTCACATCTTCATCTATTCCTTGAGATGGATGAATCTCAGGAACAATGATGACAGCAAGTTCAGTATAGACTGCCGGTTCAGTCTCCCTTGGAATATCAGTTCGAAGAATGATGTCTGTACAAACATTCTTCAACAAGTCGTCAGCAGCTGGTAGCTCGGACGCTTGTACGTCTTCATCGCCTCTGGCTGAAGAAATGTCTTCTTCAACATGAGTCTCAGGAACTTCCGGCTGTTCTGTAACTTCTGCTGGGGCAGGTTCTTCTTCAGAATAATCAATTTGGTCATCCAGTGCCTGAATGACGCCCTCTGTCCCATGCTCAAATGGGATCATCTTCGTCTCCATGGGTTCAATAGCTACTCCACTTGTTGTAGGAGCAGTCATTTCCTGAGCTTGAATAGACTCTACCTCAGTATGTTCAGTTGAAGCTGCCGGAAAGTGAACATCATCAGACTCTGTCTTCTCAGTAGAAGCCGCTTCATTAATTTCTGGCAAAACTTCTCCACTCATAATTGTTTCTAGGAGTTCATTGCCCTTCATTTTGCTGACGGACTTCTTGACATACTTGCCTCTCGACCTCCTTATCAAAGGAGCGTCATCTTCATCAGTCTCTTCGTCTTTATCGGCGGCATCATCTTCGTCAACTGAGATGCCACCTAAAGACGAAGTGGCAGTTATTGAGACTCCCTTTTTCTTCTTCTTAGATGTTGGAGACTTAGTACTCTTCTTCGAGACTGTCTCAGACTCATCACTTCTCTTCCTCTTAGACAGGGATACAAATATAGGCGGGAGAACTTCATCAGAAAAATTTCCCTCCTGGAATAATTCGTATAAGGGCTCAACCTCCGTTGTCTCATCTTCGGGTTCCGGAGGAAATTGTTGAATAATAGTTTTCTCCTTTGACCTCTTCGATGGAGCTGGCTCATCCTCCGCAACAAAGGTCTTCAGATTGAAACTCGGTTTGAAGGTGCTTGACGACACATAGAAGCGAGCATATGTGTAAAGCATCTTTGTCCCCGAGCTAGATAAAGGATTAGGCATAGAGAATACAGCTTTTGTATCTCTAGCCGCAAAATATCTCCAAGCCCGAGCTCCGTCAATAAGCCCTCCTCGAGCAGAAAGGCAAGTGGTGGCGTTCCCAACGTGAAGTTGGTCATATCCGAATTGTCTAGCAAATCGGCTTGGTAAATATGGCTCCAGATACGTCATTTCTTCATGACGGTATACTAGATGGGACGGCCTGATTCTCTACAACCACTGGAAGGCTACGTCATCTAGCCGGTTTCCCATATCTCCGTCCATCATATTCAAGGGCATGCTTTCATAACCCAATGGTGGAGGGAACATTGAATAGACCAATGCGAAGCTCGATTCAAGATATTTTTGCATTCTGGAAGGGTGTGAACCTTCCAGAAAGTCTCTCCAGAGTACTTCTCCAGGAAAAGACTGCCACTCCCTCCTGCCCCTGGAGGTATCAGACCATCATGATGGAGTAGAAGCCAACCATATAAATATGTGAAGGGCATCTCTATCCGTGGGAATTCATCAGTCATCCTCCTCTGATCAGATAACATGTTAGTTACAAAATTCCAAAGACCTGCGTTCAGTCTACAGGTCATCGCTGATAATAAGTCTAGCTTGTAACCATACATAAGGCGTACCGCTACAAAGATAACGCCTCTATGTATCCTGTCCAGTGAGCTGGAGCAAGGAACGATGAATCTTCTTAACCACAGAGATAGGAATCCGACCAAATGACCGTTCCTCGACAGAATCTTTCCGTTCTGTCTCACATACGAGCTGAAGGTGGTTCCAGCTTTGAACTCGTACCAGTCTTCAGTGATCATAAAATCCTTGCAGTCATATTTCTCCAGCAGATAAATGATTTCACTCTCAGAGAGAGGTTTGAAGTTGCTAATCTGGTACCATCTCTTCTCGTTTATTTTTTTCTCATCCTTTTTACGGTTCATGAAAAGGTAGGACATCCACTTCTGGATGTGGTTGCCAGCTTCATCTTTAGAACTCTTGTAATATAGAGTACATGTGCCAAAATGGCACATCATCTCTTCAAATAGATGTACCATCGCTGGGTTCTTCTCTGACAGAAAATTTAGCTCTTCTGTCGTAGGCACGTACTCCTCATACGGCAACGTGCCTGAAGGCAAGTGTGAGATATATTCCATCTCATGAAGGGCGAAGCCCATCTCCCCTTTCGGAGTCATGAATGTCCCCGTCCTGTGGTTATACCTCTCAACCAATGCCAGGAACAGGAAGGGGTTGGGCCTGAAGCCGTAGGATGAATTGACGACGGCATCATAAAGGTTTATCTTCTTTAGTTCAGTCTCAAAATTCTCCAAAGCCTAGTGTACCAAAGTCCTCCATCTCACATTCTCCTGATTCATTAAGCCGTTCATCCTCGGCGTTGAATCGGTGGGGTAGAATGCATTCTTATTCGCCATGAATTCGTTTATAAAAATGGGCATTCTGAATGGCATCAATATTCATGAGTCTTCAGGTGGTATGCATCCAGGCTTCAAACCCCGAAACACTGATACATGATTCTCTGGGGCACTGAAAAATCCCTCCTTTCTGTAAATTATACGGCTCGCCTTCGCCTGCTGATATTCTGTTAAATGCCAGGACATCTTCCTGGGATAGCTGGCATGCATGAATCTCATGATTGATAAGCCCCTGGAAACCTTCGGCCACTACATGGGCTGTTTTACATCACCTTCGAAGTAGAAGCACACCTTCTCTCCGATGCCCTTTGGTTGTGATTTCTGTGCTATAGCATCTCCGAACAGAAATGCTGGTTTCTTGTGGGACACCAAATCCAGACTCTGAAAGGATTGTCCATTCATTAAACAGAGTAGGGTTGTATGGTCTTGATTGGCCAACAATGATAGTCTGGCTTCTGGAAGATCAAATTGGGGAAATTGTACATGAGATAAATCATGTTTAAATGAGAAACTCAAGTGCCCTTCATAATCTGCTTCTTCGCTTCAGATGTTCACTACAGAAAATGAAAGAAGACAAGGTCAGATGTGTTTTTCTATGACTACGAGCCTTATGCGTGTATTACAGTATTTGAAGGAAAATTCAAAAGTCACGCAGACTTCAGACAGATATACTACCAAGACATGCTGAGTGATTTATTCACGCAGATGATTAATTCACGCAAAGTCCAGACAGATTAGGATGAAAGTCACGCATCATTGCCAGAATCACATTTAAGTAAAAATGACAAAAAATACGCTGACAGATCAAGACTAGTCTATCCAGAGGATGACTCTCAGAAGTCTGCGTGACTATTTCAACATGGACATTTCTGCCAACATGTGAAAAATCACGCAGAGTCATCATGAAAGCTGCGTGAATAATTCAACATTGACATTTCTGCCAACATGTGAAAAATCACGCAGAGTCATCATGAAAGCTGCGTGAATAATTCAACATTGACATCTCTGCCAACATGTGAAAAATTATGCAGAGTTCTCATGAAAGCTGCGTGAATAATTCAACATGGACATTTCTGCCAACATGAAAAATCACGCAGAGTCATGAGAGCCATGCTCCTTTGCGTGAAACACAGAGCTTCGTAAATACGAAGATGTGAAGTATGGCCGACCCTAAAGAGGGGGCATACTTTGTTAATATCCTTTGCCCTAAGAAGGGGGGATATATTTCTGAAGTTTATTATTTATATTAGGATCCTAAAAATTCTATGTGGAGTTCATCTTCATCAAAGTTGTCTTCAACAGTTCGAATCCCCCATCACTTATGATGCATAGGAGGTTGCGGGACTTCGTGTCGAGGGAGTCTATCAGTAGTGGCACGCGAAGAAGTCACAGGGGCTTTCCCCTTGGCCTGAGCATTGGCTTTCTTGGGAGCCATTGCTGCTGAGAAGGAGAAGAAGAAGTCGGGGAAGATGAAGTTCGTCGGGGAAGTTCTCTTCTGTGGATTCTCTCTCTCTAAAAGCAAGTAAAGAAGGAAAGAAATGACTTATGGATTATTTATAGGCTCATGAAGAATTCTAAACGACACATCATTATTTGCCTCGATTTAGGAGCTTGATACGGGATCCTAACTGCACAGAATCCCAACAGTCCAATCATTTAGGAGTAAATATCTCTTTAAAGTCATCTCAGCGTGACTAAATTTATTTTATCATCTTGATTTCAAAGTATTTCAAAATAATTTATCATTTTTCGAAAACTTTGAAGGGGGTTTTGTAGGCCTTAAAAATGAAAGTCACGCTGAGTTGATCAGAACAGAGTCTAAAAGTTACGCTGAGTTGATCAGAACAGAGTCTAAAAGTCATGCTGAGTTGATCAAGACAATGTTTAAAAATCACGCTAGAGACAGCTCATCATTTGTCAGAAATGTCATTATGACTGACAGCACGACAGTCGAAGAATGTCCCCTCGTATGCCACGTATGCACGGAACTCGAGAGATCCCAGCCGACTATTGCGTGATTTTTGAAATCTTCTTCAGCAAGACTCAGCCTTCACCAAGTTGGCGTACCAAAAGAGCTTATTGTCATTTAATGTGACTGACAAAGCAATCACTGTCAGAGATTTTGTGTCAGTCGAGGCATGTCGAATCACGACAGCTGGCAGTCCTTCCTCAAATCTACGTGTATTTTGAGCTTTCTGTCTCAAGTTTGCGTGGATTCTGAAGCTTCATGCCCCACGTCTGCGTAGATTTTGAAGCTTTCTGTCCCAAGTCTGCGTGGATTCTGAATCTTTTTGCCCCAAGTCTGCGTGGATTCTGAAGCTTCTTGCCCCAAGTCTGCGTGGATTTTGAAGCTTTCTGCCCCAAGTCTGCGTGGATTTCGTCTTCAACAAGTCTGCGTGGATTTCATCAAATTAGAGTACGTGGCAGACATGCCACTGATCTCTCACCTGCGTGTCCTGTAACTTGCACACGACTCATGCATGATTGCCATGTGTCCAACAGTTACAGGCCACGTCCAGTAACTGCTCATAACCTTGCCTATGTTAAATCCTGCGTGATTTTTAAGTATGCACAGGCTGTGAAGACATTATCTTTTCCGTTATTTTTTACTCTATAAATAGAGTTCTTTTTCTCATTCATGGTACAGATACATAATTATCTAAATTACTGTCAAAATTTTGAGAGCTTTTCTTCTTCGCATCGTCCAAGGGATAAAGCGATCGTCTTCTAGATCGGATTCCTACAGTTGTAATTTTTCCAGAAACACAATAAATAAAGTGAATTTATTTATGGAAAACAGTTACCCCATCTATGTATCAATCATATGTTAGAACCTTGTCATGTTACCCCATCGACAGTCTAACATCTGTAACATAAAAGAGAGATCTTGATGTGTTACCCCATCAATGTATCAGGCTTGACTAGTTACTGCGGTGAACATGTGTGTCCATCTTTGCAGAATTATTTCCAAATGTATATGAATTACTACTTGCGGAACCTTTCATAGATGTACAATCGTCGTCCTGATGATATGTGTGGTGTACGGGATAAATATATAGCAGGAGTAGAACAGTTCCTGCAGTTTATAAAGGCGTTCCCTCAGTACATGGACGGCACCAAAATTAAGTGTTCGTGTGTGAAATGTCATAACGTAAAATATTATCCAGAAATGGAAGTGACATATCATTTGTACTCGAGGGGTTTCATGCCTAATTACTATCAGTGGGCCGCACATGAAGAACTTGTGTCTTTAGCATCAGAGCCAGAGCCTTATGTTGAGCCGTATATGCATGCGGGATCTAATTTTGTTTCAGATAATCATGCATATGACGACGGGTGCGTGAATATGTTTTTCGACGCTGCGGGGCCTAGTTTCTTTCATGATGCAGCTGAGGAGGCACCGAATGTCGATGCTGCAAAGTTCATGGAGTTGCTGGAGAATGCAAGGACTCCATTGTATCCTGGTTGTGAGGATCATTCACCGTTGGAGGTGGTTACAAGACTGTTGAGCATTAAGTCAGATTTTAACATGTCGCAAGAATGCTACAACCGAGTGTTGGAGTTGATTATAGAGATCTTGTCGGCGGGTGCTAAGTTACCTAAAGACTTCTACCGGTCTAAGAGGATGGTGAGATCGCTCTGGATGGGATACGAGAAAATCGATTCTTGTCGCAATGGGTGCATGCTGTACTACAAAGACGACAAGGACGCAGATGTGTGCAGATTTTGTGGTGCTGATCGCTATAAGACAACTAGTACAGGAAGGTCTACCGGTGCAAGAAGACCGACCGATTAAATGTACTACTTGCCTTTAACGTCGCGGTTGCAAAGATTATTTATGGTGAAAGAGACGGCCAAAAATATGAGTTGGCACATGCGAGAACAGATTTAAGGAGTGTTGGATCACCCGTCCGATGGAGAAGCGTAGAAGTGTACAGTTTTTAAACTGTATGTAATGTACAGTGTGCAGGATTTAAAAACTGTATTAAATTTTTTTAAAATTTTTTCAGCATATTAGCGACGGTTTGCGATGTTTTGCGACGGTTTTGTGATGCGGAAGTACGTCGCAAATATGTATCGGTACGTCGCTAACTGCGATGGCCCGTCGCTAAACGTTGCTCAACGTGCTGACATGGCAAACCTTGTCATGTCACTACATGCGACGAATAGACGTCGCTAGATACGTCGCTAAGTTGGCGACGTACTGTAAATGTCGCCGAACGTCGCTAAGTTTGTGACGTTTTAGCGTCGTAGACAATTCGTCGCAACAACGACGATTGGCGATGAACTTTTGTTCTACGACTAGCTTTTCCGGGACATGCTTTTTTCGTCGCTAATTACGTCGCTAAATATATATAGCGACGTATTTTTACTCCCTGCGGCTCGAGATCTTTCTGTGGCTCAAAAAATCCCTGCGACTTGAAGACTCCCTAAGGCTTGACATATTTCCATGCTTCTTATTCAAAGTATTCCAAATTAGCAATTTGAAAACTTTGAAGGGGATCTTGTAGAAGCATGGAAAATATGGAGTTCATGCGGATCACAATTTGCCGTATACGTACTTTGGACCAAACTGGTCCGCATAAAGGAAAGCCGCATAAAAGAAATCCTGTCGACAACCAGCTGTTGAAGAAAGATATGCGGCCAAGAGGATCAGTTCGTCTGATAAAGCTGACAAGTTCTGTCATAACTGACAAAAATGACAGCTCTGACACTTTGACAAAAAGATAAGACGTGAGACGTCACCAAAAAGTAGGGTTCATATGCCTTCATGCGGCTAGAAGGAGTGTCACCAAAGCCGCATGAACCTTATGCGGATCAAACATATGCGGCCCAAAGTCTCCGAACATCATGCGGCCAAGGGTGACTGTGACCCAAGCCGCATGAGCTTCATGTGGCCAAAATACAGAATCTATGTGGCCAGAATCCTTAAGCTATATGTGGGTTATGGAAGATTGCGACTTAAGCCGCATGAGTCTCATGCGGCCCCACATGGTCGAAAACTGAGAGACTCATGCAGCTCAAAAAGATTCCTGCGACAGGACACATAGCATGCTGACCAAGTCTTAACTTCCCAGATTTGTTGCAACAATATCCCAACAAATCGATCGATGGCAGCCAAAGAGCGGGTCTTCACGTGCTAATTAGCCACGTAGCCATAGGCCCTCTATGCGGCTCAACATACATACTACTATAAATAGCAGGGTGCCACACCCTGCAAAAAGGCTGGCAACCTTCGAAAAGCAATTTCTTCAAGAGCAAAAGACTGCGTTAGATAGTCCAAGGAGTAAGGCAGAGTTGATAGCACTTTCCCGAGCCTCTATCGTCACCCCCCAGAATAAAAAACTAAACAATTATACTTAGATTGTTTCCTAGGATTTCTTTCTAGGCTTTTCTTTATACAAGCGAGTTTGCAATCAATTTCAGTATTTTGTAATAATTTTTAATGGCAAACACGATGGCGACTCTGTTGGTGACGTCCTTCTCCTATGATGAGAAACTGGTAACGCAATCTGACGCGTCCAAGCTCGGTTCTACACAGCAGATGCTTGTGGTTTGATTTGACCAGCAAGCCTTCACAGAATTGCTCTCTGAAGGGAGCGCCAGCCCGTCATAGAAGAAAGCCAACCCAAAGAGGACTCACAGGACGTCGACACACAAAACTGTTGCCTCTGACCAAGTTCTTGAAGAAGCTCCTTCTGCAGCCCAAGACGCTGACCAAAGCTCTCCTGCGGCTTTGCTTCCGACCGCAAAGGACCCCACTGCCCCTAAATCCAGTAGAGGAAAATACTACTATGCTAAGTTTTTAGGGGCACAAGGGAAATCCATGCGGACAAAGAAAAAACCGCATAAGAGAGATGGGCAGTCTATCCATACGGCAGCCAACTCTGGCTGCAGGCAGACGATTCATGCGGCAGCCAACTCTGGCCGCAGAAAGATGGCCCAAGCGGCAGCCAACTCTGGCCGCAGAAAGATGGCCCATACGACAGCCAACTCTGACCGCAGGCAGATGGCCTATGCGACAGCCAATTCAGGCCGCAGGAAGATAGCCCATGTGGCAGCCAATCTTGGCCTCAGACAGGATGTCTCATACGGCCCTGTCAGAAGCTCTGTGTTCAATTGTCTTTCATGCGGGCCCGACTCCATGCGGCCCATTGAGAATGTGGGATGTATCAATCTGGACTATTTTTACTATGCCCCTGCAAGCGCTAAGTCAAAAAAGTCTAGGATAGTACGGGCCGAACAAGCCAAGTCAGCTGTCCAAGTTACTGACTGTCAGCGGCCCCGTTAATTGTTACACAAGCTCCTGATGGAAAGTTGTACATAACCACCCGCGCCCAGTCCTCCAGGGCTAACGGATAAGGTGGGTCTTTAAAGTCTCCCTCCAACGATCCAGAGCAAGTGCTTTTACTAGCCACGGATCAGGGAGCAAACATAATACCAAAGTACCCGTGAGCTCGGGATACCCGAGTCCACAAGTTTGGTACAAAGGTAGATCAGCTTGCTACTGACTTGCGTGAGGTGATTACTCACAAACGCAAGGTGGCAGCATTGGCATACAATGAGTCCCTCTCGGGATGTAGTTGCACCCGAGTCATCATCAACTGCTGCTGCGACAAATCAGCAGCACCTGAAGGTCGTTAGTCAGTTTTTCAATGACTGCAGCAGCCAGCACCTGTCCGACAACAACTCATGAAAGAGGCACAAATTTTAGAGGATGAGGAGTTTCCTTTTGCCTCCTGTAATTCGACTCAAAAGGTTCCCCCCGACAAGGGAGGAAAGAAGACAGCCTCTTCCAGCCCGGCAATCTCGGCCAGTATTGCAAGGAGACCTTCCTCTGGAGGGTTCCCACCGACAACCACAGAGGGTGTCTATTTAGGCACTCGATCCAAAAAGAAGCTTCCAGCACCCAGGGGTGCAACTTCGGCCTCCTTGGGAGTAGGTGAAGCTGGGGGTAGCAGTCCCCTCAATATATGCGACAACCCGGTGTACCAAGAGCACATACAGGGGGTAGAGATCCCCCAGAACTGTGCAACAGACTTGGACTTCCCTGAGGGCCACCACCCTCACCAAGACGATGCAGCTTCTTGCATAGGGGTAGCACCCCTTCCGAGTCGGAGGAAGATAACATTTTGACCTTCTCCGACGATTTCTCTGTACAAGGGTACGGCACAGAGAGTACCTCTATTACGATCCCTTCCACCTCTACCCACGTGAGGACAGTCTTTATGGCTGACGATGATCATGAAACGCCTTCTGACCGACAATGTTTAGAGGTACTTGAAGACATGTTCATGTCCTTGGTCAAGTCCGTGGACGAAATCAAAGCCGCCTTGCCAACCCAACCAGCAAGGACGCCCGGACAAACAAGCTTGGGACCCGCAGTCAACGCAGACTCCAACACGACCGCCCCTCCTTTGGGTGATGATCCCTTAGGAGCATCCGTTCCTTCAGCTGCAGATGAAGCCAAGGAGGCAAAGAGGGAAGTCCAGGAGCTTTGAGCTATGTTCAATGCCCGAAACTCCTCTTGGGACCTCAGAATACGGCAGCCAAATCCTATTGCATGGAGAGATGTGCCTTTTCTACCACGGGACAAACCGTTCCATATCGATTCATATGACGGGAAGACCTTTGCTAGTCGGTACATGACTTACTTTGAAGTCACAACTGACCACTTGTCGCATAGTGACGCCATCCTCACGTAATTATTTATCGGAGCATTGGAGGGGATCGCGTTCGACTGGTACCGTAATCTTTCCGACAACTGCATCCATTCTTTCGACGACTTCAAGCACATGTTCTTGGAAAGATTCTATGAAGTGGGGCATGATGTAACGATGTCATCTTTCATGGACGTCATTCAGGGAGAGAGGAAGCTAACCAGAAACTATATCGAGTGGTTCCGCCAAACCGCAATGAGATTGCCCCAAGGCAATTCCGAGAGCTTCTTGATTGAAATCTGCCAGAAGAAGTTGCTCCCCGCAATTAGCCTCTTGATGGGTGAAAATTAGTTCAGGGATTAGACGACCTTCATCATAAGTGCTACCAATGCAGAGGCAAAATTAAAGGAGGCTCGCCAATTGGGATTACACATCCCTGACGGAGAGGATAAGGGCAGGGGTCCTGGTTCGACCTCCAGCAACAACAACAGTGGCGCCACCTCCAACCGGGACAATAAGGACAAACAGGCCATGGTCGCTGATGCGACCCAGAAGCCCGAACAAAAACAGGCAGAAGGTCAGTTGCCCAAAGTGAATTACTTATTTGAAGATAGCCATGTCAAACCTATCTTCAATATGTTCTTGCAAGGGGGTAGGTTCCAGCTTCCTCCACCAAGGTGCTAGCCACGAGCGGCGGAAACGGAGGACCCAAAATATTGTCACTTCTATCGCTATGTCCATCATTCCACTCATAACTGCTTCCAATTAAAACGGTACATTCAGAGTCTTATCGACTCTAAAGCTCTGTCGATAGACTTTGAAGAGGTTACCATGGCAGCGAATATGGTATCAATTCAGTTCGGCGACTTCCCTCCAACAATCACTCTAGACGGGGTAATACCTGTCCCTCGCGCAATGATGGAGGTTACTAATCTTCCACCCGTCCGGAGCCAGACATCTGGATTAGTACCTCTCACCACATCGCAAGGAGAGATCATATGGGTGCACCCGGACTTAGTGCCCGAAGTTACCCAGGCAGTGTCATCTCCTACCAACAAGAAAAAGGGCAGGAAGTCTAGGTCCTGCCATACAATTTTAGCCGAGGCTGAGGAAGCTGTGGCCATTGTTACCCGGTCTGGAGCACAAGTCCAGCCCGCACGGGATGGTTCAGTCGAAGATACTCAGCCGGCAACGTTGCCTCCCTTTGATGTTCCAAGGCCATCTCAGCCTCCACTGGCGGATAAATCCAAGCCAAAGGAAATCCGCTTCGATAGGCCACTCCATAATGATGTACCTCAGGGACTGGAGAAACCTTACAACTTCGACATATTAGCACAATTGGCTAATACGCCAGCAAAGTTATCATTGTATTAGCTCCTAAGGCTCTCCAAGGATCTTCGTGTCGCATTAAGAGAAGCACTCCAAAATGCTGACGCCTATTTAGCTCGGGTCAAGCCTCCAGAGGAAGACCCGCCAGCATATCTACAGGCAGCAATAGCGCAGATTTAATTCCCAGCATCATATTTACTCCACAGGACATGTTGATCAAGTCCAATTTGCATGATCGCCCCTTGTACTACACTGGATACATAGGCGACATCAAGGTGGATCGGATGCATATCGACCCCGGCTCGTCAATAAGTATCATCCCGAAAAAGCTTGCTCCAACTTCTTGGCATCCCTATGCACCGGCTAGCGGCGACCAGCACTTCCATTAGCGGTTTTAACTCGGGAATGAGCTATCCCTAGGGAATATCCGATTAAAATGTCAGATTGGTGACCTAAAGACGGAGGTTATCTGCTACGTCATAGAGGTAGACATGCCCTATAACATCCACTTGGGGCGTCCGTGGATACATGACTATATGATCGTGCCATCCACCCTCCACCAGTGCTTCAAATATGTCAGTAAGCACGGCTTCGTGAAGACTGAATTCGCCAACATCGATCCATTTAAAGGGGTTGAGTCTTATTATTCTTCGGAGGCTTGTCTATATGAAGATTCCAAGAAGTACATCACTGACAAACTGGAGACCACCATAGGGCCAGAGGAACCCTTGATAATTCATCTCCAGACCCGTAAACCAGGCAAAGTTGCACCCCTTGTCGCAACTTTGCATAAAGAGGTGCCCAGTTCTCTCGTTCAAGCTGCACAGTCAGAACCAATGGTCATCCGGCTCCCAAAGTCAAGAGCCAAAGCCCGTCATAGGCCCAATGGTGATCCGATTGCCAAAATCTATTCAAAGGCAATCGGAAGACACAAAGTCCCTTGCCGAGCCAATTGTCACCCGTCTTCCCAAGATGAGTCGGCAAATAAGTGCCGATCCGACACACTCAGGCAAGCTAATATCATAAGTCCCAATCTTGGTGGTCAAATTGCCCAAGACGGTATCCCAACCTTTGGGATCGCGGGGGTAGCCGAAGAGGACGTAGAACTCGCCAAATACCTGGTGGCACGGACGGATAGTCCCTTTCCTAATGATGTAATCCCCGTGGACAGAAGAGGTTGCCGATTAGAAAAAAAAATAGTATACTACCTAGAGTGTCGAGTTATGTACATCTGGTACCTCTGAACTTACACTCTGTTCTTCCCGTCCAAGGAGACTGTTATTGCATCTCTACGGGTGACAAGTCATGTATATTGATACCTCTGAACTTTCGCTTTGATGTTTCGACTACCATATATCACGTCCAAATTACCTCTGTTGGGTTTTGCTTCAAAATCTATTACCCGCACCACCGGTGCGCAGAAGGGTAATACGTCCATAAAACTTATCCTAATCTATTACTCGCACCGTCGGTGCACAAAAACTGTAATTGGTCCACAAAATTCCCAAACGGGAAAAATAACCACGTCCATGTTACCTCTGAGTTATTTTCCCGTCCATCAAAAACAAAACACCCAATACATAGAACTTCCACGTTAATAGCACCTCTGAGTGGTTCTGTGTATCCCTATTAGGCCTACTCCTACCACGTCCTCATTACCTCTGAGTAGGAGGCTCTACGTCAGACCCATATTTACCATGTTCTCATTACCTCTGAGTAAATATGTTGGTCTTCTCCCCACTTATTATCAGTACTCGCATCGTCAGTACACAAAAAGGGTAATAAGTCCATAAAAGTTATCCTAATCTATTACTCGCACCATCGGTGTACCAAAGAATAGTAGGTCTAAAAAATTTCTTTCAAATCTATTTGCTCGCATTTCCAAATGCACAAAAGGGCAATAGGTCCACAAAAAGTCCCCCCTAAGGGGATATTCTTTACATTCACAAAATTATATTAGAAGAAAAAAAAAGAAAGGGGGAAGGGAAATCCACTACTCATTAGCAATACATAACTTGATGAGAATGCCTTCCAGCTGCGCAATTGATCGCTCAATTCTCAGTTTGACTCGACGTTCAGCCTCTTAGGATAACCTTTCGGCGTCCTCGAGATGCGCATGAGCCTGCCAATTTTCTTCTAATTTCTTCAGTGCTCCCTCTAGAGCAGCAGAAGCTCGTGTTACTTCAATACTCTCCTTACGAATCTTCTCCCTCTCCTGACGAGTGGCTTGGAGGTCAGTCCCCAGAGATGCCAGCCTGGCCTGTAGCTGGAGGAGCTGCTCATTAGTTTCAGCCATAGTACGACTGGTAATTTTCATTTGAGTCAAGCAGATCTCATCCTCTTGGCTTAGCCTGTCATATTTAAGAGACAGCTTATGGAGGTCCTTCTCCAAGGTGGGCTTAGTCGACTCCTGCATGACCTTCACCTTTCCAATGGCTGTTATAAGGAAAGCACGCTCCTACTCCACCGTAGCAGACACGTCAACTTATCGCAGTTTTTGCAACTGGGTTATGCACTGATCAGCCTCTGCCAGCTTGTGCTCCAAGAGGATGGATGCCCCTTCTCCACCCGGGAGTGTCTTCAGCAGTTCAATCTGACCGTAGGCACAATGGCGAGCTACGGCAAACGATGTTCCCCTCCTCAAAGCAACCTCGACCCCCCGTTTCAAATGGCGATAAAAGCTCTCGACTACGTCCCTTGATGACTCGTCCAAATTCTCCAGAGAGGACGGCGTCGAAAGGATAGCACCTAAGGAAGCTGAAGGCGTCTGAGAAGGAGGCACACTTGAGCTCGATGATCCTGTTAGAAGGGAAACAAACTCCAAGCGACGAGACTCCCGCACAGCAGCAATCTTTTTTTGTACAGCCCGAAGGAGCTGAAGGCTGGACAAGGCAGAAAGTTCAAATTCCGGAGGAGAGGCAGTTCCAATCGAGCCCGCACTCGCCAAAGAGGTTAAAGGAGCCGGGACATCTATGCTAAATACGGTGGAAGGCCCCTCAACTCGAGTCGGTAGGGAGAAGGAATGCTTCTTGCCTGTACTAGGTTAGTCCCTGGATCCTCTGCTATTCCCTCTTCCGCGGCCACAATCGGTAGCGGAGAGGCAGGTCTTGTAGGTCCAACACAACCAGCAATCAGCTTGACACAAAAAAAAAGAGAAAAAATCTCCTCACTGGTAATAAAGTGATATAGCTTACCAGAAGTAAAGGGCAAAGGCTGAGGCTTGGTTGGAGTCATCTCAGCTCCTTCCACCATTTCCACAACTCCAGTAAGGTCAACGGCGGTACCCGAACCATCAAGGCCTGTCTTTTTTGCCCCTGTTGCTCCAGGTACAGACGTAATGATATTAGCACTAGCCTGTGAGGACCTCGCAACTCCAGGGTCGGAACCCAAAGAGGAAACCGTATGGGCGGCATCTGGTGATAAAAGGTTGGCTTCCTCCGATACCTATAAAGGAGGGCCTTCAGATAACATCCCAAGGACAACATTGGGGCTTGTCGTGAAAGAGCTTACCCCCATGTTAACTTTGGTGCCACTACCCGTTTCCTCGATACTAAGCCCACAAAACCTAGCCGCAACTCGCTTCTGGGAACGAGGTCTATCAGCGGCAAAAGATTCAGACTTGGTTCGTGTACATGGAGGATTCGACACAGGTGAAGGCACACGCATAGCCAAAGGACTTGCAGGGGGCTGGAGATCTTCAAAGTCATATTCCTCCTCCTCCGTGCTGTCAGAGTCAGAATCAGAAGCTTACTTCTTTCCCTTCTTCGTCCTTTTTCAGGAGCCCCTCAGTCGCTCCACTAATTTCGTACCAACAATAAAACTGGTACGGGGATCAAAGTCGTTGGAAGGTGCATTCACAGATACGTGATGAAGAGCCGCCATATATGCGAAATGCCCCAAAGTCTCAGCATCGGGTAGGACGAAGCTGGCCTGGGTATGAATCGCCAAATAATAGTGCCAGGCCTGGATACCATCCAAGACGCTCCCATCCAAACCCAGGCAAGGGTTAGGGCTATCCAAATATAATTGGCTATACCCAAATTGCCGAGAATGCCGGCTAGGTAGGTATGGCTCTAGGTATACAACATTGCGTTTGTGGTACACCAGATTGGAGGTACGGATACTCTGTAACCAGTAAAATAATTTGTCAGACAAAGCCTGGGACGCAACAGCATATCAAGGTGAATGCATCCCATCTTCTCCTTAGTAAAAGACGAAACTGACACAAAAAAAGAGTATCTATCCACCTGCACGAGAGCGACCCAGCAATTGGGAAATCTAGTACAGTTCCAGGGCATGTTGCGATAGTGGTAGATAAAGGCATCGTCACTTGTCGTATTGCCATCCGGACCAGGTCGCATCAGAGAGGGGCAATCCATTAACAACCACCGCATTAAATAATGATACGGCAGATCGATTCTGTTGAAGGGTTTCGTAAGATCATGAGCAATGACTTTCGATGTAAAGGTACGAAGACCCCTAAAGATGCTGCATACCATAGCAGGAAGCAGGGCCAACTTGCCCCCAAAAACCAGCTTTACCGCTGGAAGGATTAGGTTGCGGCTAATCCTCTCAACCGTACCAGAGCCCGCCGAAAAGACACAAACCCTCAACCATATCATCAGGTATCCGGCCAAGATGGCCTTAGCAAACAGAGGCTGAGTATCATAGTAAAAATAGCTAAAAGTGTCACTCAGGCTCCCAAATCTGTCACCAGCAACATGGGCCCTCTTTGTACTTTGTACCTAAGCATCCACCTGCTCCAGAGATTGGTGACTCCTAATAGCAAGTCGACCGGATGTGCTAAGGCTAAAAAGATAGCCAATCTAAGCCTTGATATGAGAAAGGTTCCCTTCTGAACTATCATCCTTTTTCTTGGATATTTGTTGACTGGTGCTATGGTGGCATAGCACTTTCTGATATATGGCTTGGAATTCAGGATACCGTCGCTCTAGTTCCTCGAATTCTTTGTTTGTCGGGGTATACTCCTCATAAGCTTCATCTCCCCAGGGCAATTTGGACACACCATATATCTCATGAAGAGCTAGCCCCATCTCTCCACCTGGAGTAAAGAAGGTCCCCGTATAGCAGTTGTACATCTCAAGCAATGTCGTAAACAATTTTAGGTTCATAAACAAGCCATAGCAGGAGCCCCTAACGGCATAATAGAGGCCAATCCGTCGTATGATGTCCTCATACTCCGCCAGGATCCAAGAAGTCAGGTTAACCCATGGAGGGGAACGATGCTGCCAGTTCAGTAACGACAATCTCCCTGCAGGGTATGACCCTTTTCAAGCAATCCGATTCAAAAAGGTGTCAGCCTCAGAGAAAAACATATTTGGCTTCAGTTCGTTGATGAGACTGCCAGGAGCCAGCCCAATGATGGAGTAGCTCATTGATTCCTTTACTGCGACCACTGACCTCGTAGGGTTATTAAAACGGATATGGCCCATAAAGATCTTCCGCTGATCTAGAGTTAGAGAACTCAACATCTTCCTCTCAAAAGGTACCATATTGAAACCAGATAAGGGAAAGAGGCGCTCTATTAAGGGTATGTGAATTGCTTCCCCCTGAAAATAAAAGTCCCAACTCTCAGAAGTCTCTATGATGCTTGGATCTAAAATAGTCAGGGCATCCCCGAATAAAAACATAGGCTTCAGATGAATGACATTCAGTTGCCCGGAGTTCATCATACTAAGTAAGAAAAAGAAGAACTGGTTTCTGATCTCCCTCAGCCGGTCTTCAGGTTGATTTCGGGTAATCTGAGTCGACACATGTTCGAATATCTGGTCAAAACTCACACCCAACGCAGATTGGGCATATCCTATCAGGAGCTCACCCGATGGAGCTTTGGGCAAGTTTACTATAAAAGGCAGAAGAAGTAAAAGTTAGAAGAAGTTCATCCCTTCGGCCTAGCCAAAACAGAACCTATGCAGCATAGCGGCTTAAAGAACATAAGATGCATGCGGCTAGGTCATACAGTGCTCATGTGGCACAGTCGGAAGACATTTAGGCCGCTCAGTCAAAAAGTGCTCATACGGCTCAGTCATGAGGCTCTCATAAGACACTTATGCTGCTCAGTCACGTAGTGTTCATGCAGCTCAGTAATGATGTACTTATGTAGCTTAGTGACGAAGTGCTCATGCGGCTCAAAACATGAGACACCCATGCGGTTCAATCAGGAGATACTTATGCGGCACAGTTATGTAGTATTCATGCGGATCAGTCATGGGTCACTTATGTGGTTCATGTTCGAATGTGCGGTGCTTATGCGACTCAGCCCATACGGCCCTATTATACAGAACACATGTGTTCCAACTGAGATAGGGTACGTATCGACCAAGCTTAAAGCACAGAAAGCGATATAGCACAGGCCCACGCACAAAACATATGATATGGCCATCGACTATTCACTGTCCTTACCTTTGATAGGGGGTGCACATCGGAATAATAGAGAGGAGAGCCCGCCGCTCTCGACGAAGAAGAAAGTCCTTTTTCTTTGGCCGCAGCACCAGTCGACTTGGAAGCTTTTGGAGCCATTGAGACAGAAAGACGAAGACGAAACAGAAGAATGTAAAAGAAAAAAATTTCTTTTCAAAGAAACCCCTATTTATAGAGTTTCTAAAAAAGTGCCGCTTCGATTCTCGAGTTCATTAAAGATAATAAAAATGTTTGGGGATTTTATCCCTCGTAACCGTTGACTTTATCTCAAAAAGAGAACCCAAATCCAAAATCAAATCAAGAAAATTAAATACAGCAGTGACAGCTGGCAGGCTGATGGGGTCTCTCTGCGGCTCGAAGTCCCTCTACGGCTCAAGATTTTTCTGCGGCTCGAGATCTTTCTGTGGCTCAAAAAGTCCCTGCGACTTGAAGACTCCCTACGGCTTGACATATTTTCATGCTTCTTATTCAAAGTATTCCAAATTAGCAATTTAAAAACTTTGAAGGGGGTCTTGTAGAAGCATGAAAAATGTGGAGTTCATACGGATCATAATTTGTCGCATACGTACTTTGGGCCAAACTGGTCCGCATAAAGGAAAGCCGTATGACAGATTCACTACCTTATGCGGCCCGTCGACAACCAGCTGTAGAAGAAAAATATGTGGCCAAGAGGATCAGTTCGTCTGATAAAGCTGACAAGTTCTGTCACAACTGACAAAAATGACAGCTCTGACACTTTGACAAAAAGATAAGACGTGAGACGTCACCAAAATGCATGGTTCATACGCTTTTATGCGGCCAGAAGGACTGTCACCTAAGCCGCATGAAGCTTATACGGATCAAACATATGCGGCGCCAAAGTCTTCAAACTTCATGCGGCCAAGGGTGACTGTCACCCAAGCCGCATGAGCTTTATGCGGCCAAAATACAAAATCTATGCGGCCTGAATCCTTAAGCTATATGTTGGTTAAGGAAGCTTACGACTTAAGCCGCATGAGTCTCATGCGGCCCCACATGGTCGAAAACTAAGAGACTCATGCGGCTCAAAATGATTCCTGCGACAGGACACGTGGCACGCTGACCAAGTCTTAACTACCCAGATTTGCTGCAACAAAATCCCAACAAATCAACATATGGCAGCCAAAGAGCGGGTCTTCACGTGCTAATTAGCCACGTGGCCATAGGCCCTCTATGCGGCTCAACATACATACTACTATAAATAGTAGGGTGCCATACCGCTGTAAAAAGGCTGGTAACCTTCGAAAAGCAATTTCTTCAAGAGCAAAAGACTGCGTCAGATAGTCCAAGGAGTAAGGCAGAGTTGATAGCACTTTTTCGAGCCTCTACCGTCACCCCCCAGAATCAAAAACTAAACAATTGTACTTAGATTGTTTTCTAGGATTTCTTTCTAGGCTTTTTTTTATACAAGCGAGTTTCAATCAATTTCAGTATTTTTGTAATACCTGTCTTTGATTTTTAATGGCAAATAATATCTACACTAATACTCCTCCCCTCCCGACTAATATAATGGATCCAATCATGGTATGTTATGATAGGAAATTCTCTAAGAAGGTTGTGAGCCTTTTCATGAATTAGTGTCCATACAAGTACGAGAACAACTACAAGGCTTGCACAAGGTACACCATGATATACAAAGAATAACATCTTATGACGGGATCCGAAAAGACCAATTCTTGTAACCTGTCAAAAAATTAAGGACATCTGCACTAGATATAAGAAACATAGAAGATATAATAAACCAGAAATTATCAAAGAATGTATTTGCCTAAAATTCGGTGTGAGGTATCAATAGTATCCGTAACAGTGCCTCAAAGACCTAAATATGGAATATCAATGTCAATTGGTGTTTTGGAGTGATAATCAATGATATCTAAATTAAAAAATGGTTTCTAGGTCAATTCTAGGTCATGGAAGTCAAACTAGGTCATACCTAGCTAAACTAGATCAAACTAGGTCATTTTTAGGTTTTTAGGTCCACACCTTGCCATACCAAGGTATCCTAACTAATATTGGTAATATTGGCTAATACCCTAGGTATAGACCCTATAATGCATATGCTTAGGCTTAATGATGCGATATCTTAACTATTTACCCAATTACCTATATACATTACCTTATGCATTACCCTATTACCAATATGCCTTACCCTTACCTATTACCTTACCTTAGATATTACCTATACACTACACATAGGTACATAAGCCACATACCTATTACCTATAACATATCCTATTACCTATATTGTCTACCGATATCCACACATTACCTATAACATATCATATTACTTATATTGTCTACCGATATCCGTACCTATTACCTGTAGTAACCATCGTCGGTACAAACTGACTCAGTCTGCAGAACTCCACTGCATATCCATCTACCGTCTTACTAGCCTGCTTGAGACTGATAAACCTCTGTTGTAGCTCATATCGCACGACCATGCCAAAGTACTTGGCCTTGAATCTGGTACTGAAGCTATCCCAAGGAACATGATGCCCCATTTCAACCTTTTTCGATACCCACCAGTAGTGGGCGAGATCCTGAAGTAATAGTCTGACTTGGTCAACCTTCTTTTCTGCTGGAACCTTTGCTGCTATCAATATGGCCTCAATATCCTGAAGACAAGCATCCGCCGTGATGACATCCTCCGTCCCATCAAAGTACCTCATGTTAAGTCGACAAAACCTTTCCGACGCTCTCGAATTATTCCTGACACTCCTCTCAAGGGCTAGCTGTAACCCCTGATTCAGTAACACATTATGGCTACTAGGTCTTCTATTGTTGATGTGCTGCAACCTGACACTGCTGAGTGGCCAGAAATCCCCGAATGACCTCCAGGAGCATTGCGGCATCAGGCACTACCGCGGCTGCCGGCACCGTTGGTGGTATAGGAGTTTCTAGAACCTGCGGTTCCACTGGCTCTGATATCACTTCCACTCGGATCTGGTCAGAAGAAGGTATTCTTTCCTGCTACTGCCGCATCGAGCCATGCTCTACTGGACGTTCCTCTATGTTGGCCTCACCAGCTACTGAGAAAGAAGTACCCCTATAGGGAAAGATACAAGATTTCAAATGACAGGACGAGGAAGATTCGAGGAAGCAATTCAGGTTACCAATCAAGATGAGGAAGAGAAGATGGGGCAAGGGATCAAGGGAACAAGTTTTCATTGAGACTCCTATAATAATAACATCCCACAAGTCTGAAAATCAGAAATACATGGGCCACCAATAAAACCTTGCCACGCCCCAGTACCAGAATACGGAGACGGACTAGGCGAGCTACTCCATATGAGGTATACAAATGTCATACGATGATCGTAGATGACAAGAGACAAGGGGGTGCATGCTACAATCAAGTCTCCTATGGTCTCACAGAGCATCTATATCTCAATCATTAAAAGCAATAAAACAGCAATTAATGATGATATGAGATAAATCAGTAAGGCGTCCCCGACGCTTCATCCAAATGATCATGGGAAACTAGCTTTATAAGTTAGCTAGCCAAGAGAGTCATAGTTTCATAATCGTATTTAGCTGCAGTCTGACTTAACTACAATTATGCAAAAGATAAAATATCCAGATTAACCGGCTAAACAGGTAACGGTGACCAAACGCCAAAACATAAGTGATGAATACTAGAGTGGTAGAGAAGAAACCCACTCAAGTCCCCTGCCAGCCATGCTCCTAGTATGCACCATTGACGTCAGGGAGGAAAGTCGGATCCTCAGGCTCTGCTACGTGGTCTGGCCAAACAAACCTAGCAGGGTCAGCCCCGAATAGCAAGTACCACAAGGTAGCACAAAAGAGTGAGATAAAACCCAAGCATAAAAAAAATAATAATAATAAAAGCTTTCGGTCGTAACCTCGGTCCACAGCCTGTCGTAGCACGATAGCCCAACCCAACAACCAAACATGGATATGGTTTGGACCACGCACCATGACAGTCCATGTCCCTCGGCTACTAGCGAAAGGTGCATGGCACACGCAAGTTATTTTACAAGCGGCCAAATCATTCCTACGGCTTTCTATATTGGCGGTGTTATCACCGTAATGCTAATTATAGGAATTTTTGGATCATATCATTCCACCAGGGATAGCCAATCCATTATATATACATATACGCGTAGCACATTGATTATGCACCGGTCCCCCGTAAGTCTACTGTGCTCAAACATATAACACATAGCACATAGGAGTCGAATATAGTCATCTACCAAAGACGGATGAAACCATATCTGTGGCGGCCAACCCGACATGTCATGACGGGACCGGGGTGGCTGGTATGGCACGATCTCGAGATTCTTTTCGTCCAATGCATCTATCAAATTAGTTGCCCAGTTAATCCCTAAGTTATCCTCAGAGTTCGCATGTCATGGTCACATGCTAATTCCCCTATATGTCGTACATTATACGAGTACCCCAAGTAAGGATCCGTACTGGCTCAAGGAGTCATACGTAAGAATCCCTTCTTAGTGTAATGCAACAAGCAATACATACCACGTCATAACTACCGACCATTAATTATGTAAGTGCTGGAGGCTTTGGAAGTACTGACATATATCGCATAGGAACGTTTAGCACATGAGATTGCACTTCGGTGCTCACATAGATTATACCTCAATACACGCGTAGGATTTACCAGCATAAGTATAGGTAGTCAGGTCGAGAATGAAGGTCAAGTACAGGAAAATATGCAAGAATGATCAAGAACATCCATAGGGGATTGAAACTATGAATCACATATAAACTCCAGTTAAGGCAAGACAAGAAGATTCTTGAATCCAAGACAAAGAACTACAACTTTCATGTTTTGAGTTTTATAAGATTATAGCTACAAAACAGCTCAAACAGGCAAAAACAGTAAATTTAGAGAATTTTAGCGCATGAGAATTCCAATGCACGAAAATTCCAGTACACGAGAATTCCAGCGCACGAGAATTCCAATGCACGAAAATTCCAGCACATGAGAATCCCAGCGCATGAAAATTTCAGTGCATGAGAATTCCAACACATGAGAATCCCAGCGCACGAGAATTTCCAGCGCACGAGAATTCTAGCACATGAGAATTCTAGCACACGAGAATTCTAGCGCATGAAAATTCCAGCGCATGGATAAAACTCACGTTGCGTCTTCAGTTCATACGCATAGGGAACCTACGCGCATGACACGTACGAAGTCAAAAGGATGCGTTGTCGGGACTTCACGGCACATGGCCTTCCGGGCACATAAAAATTTCGTCACATGGATTATCCCAGCACATGGGGGTCGTCGTCCCCAAACAGCAAGTTCAGCCATAAAAGTTCCAAAAAAACTTGCCATGGCCATAAGTTCCTCATCCGAACTCGAAATCAAGGGAAATAAAAGCCAAAACTGTATGAAATCAAATTCTTTACAACATAGAACAATTGGTTTTAGAAAATAACCAAGTTTGATAGATCAAAACAACAAAAATCTATTAAACCCTAGTTTTAGAAACTTAGATCTACACAAAAGTAGCCATTAAAATCAAAAACACCAAGAACTAATCTTGTAGAAAATGAAAAGATGAACATTCTAGACTAATAATATCAAAGAAATAACAAGAAATAGAAAATGCAAGTGGTCTCTTATTTGTGCAAGATGTATTTGCCTAAGTGGGTTGGTGGTTGAGGGAAATGAATGAGAGAGTGAATGAGAAAAGAGAGTGTGGAAGAGATTATTTATAGTGGGTGAGGGTTGGCTCTACTAAAACCTAATCTTAACCATGCTCTAACATGTAACTAATGACATGTTTAAATGTTACATGCTATAACTAATAATTAACACATTAAATAGTGTACAAGTTAAAATACTATATACAGGATTTATGTAGAAAATACGTACACCGGTAATGGGGAGTGACATCTCTACCCTCCTTAGAAAAATTTCGTCCTCGAAATTTCAACCAAGACAAAATAGAGAAATTAAGGCAAGCAAGATACTAATTACAAGTCTAACTACACATACAATTATATCAATTCTAGCAGGTATTAGAGATCAATCATCCACCCTAGTGGGTGCAATACAAACATGGAAACATAATACGAAGGCATAAGGACAAACATACCTTCTGAGTCAAACAAGTACGGATATCGATTTTTAATCTCGTCCTCGTGCTCCCATGTCGACTCTCCTAGTGAGTGTTGGCCCCAAGCGACGCGGACAAGGCTAATAGTTCAGTTCTTGAGCACCTTCTCTTACCGATCCAAAATGGAAATAGGTTGTTCCACATAAGTCAGGTCGATACCAATGACCAACTTAGAATGATCGAGGACATGGCTCAGATCCGGGACATACCTACACAACTGAGATACATAAAACACATCATGTACTGATGTAATTGGGATTCCCAGGACCCTAGTTTGGTGTGTGTATTGATTGATAGAAAGTTAAACATATATAAATGTGTTCTAACCCTTCATAGGCGGAAACTAGGGTTCACGAATTATACCTGCGGTGGGAAGAAGACAATAGTTCCTAGTAATCTCAAGCAGTCACGACCCTAAGATCTTCTGCACGTATTTCTTCCTCGGGTTGGACGTTGTGTGGGCGACGATCTCCCAACCTTTTCTTCTCCTTGGCAGCCCCTTCTTTCTCTCCTTACGTAGATCACGAATTTAGAGAAAGATTCTTAGTTCTAATAATGATTTGGAGGCCAGAGAATACAGGATATATATAAGGCTACGGCAGGGACGATGAGAAGAAATTAGGGTTATGTCTCCTAACGGATCCGGGTGTCCTGTATTCAGCCCGAACACATAACCCAGGCCCATTAACAATAGCTTGGTCCACTAATGATCTATTATTGCACTACCATCCTAATCCCAAATTATGATTATGGGCTCCTTCTATTATATGCTCGTTTGGCTTCCCATGTTAAGATATCGAATGTCCGTTGATCAGATTAAGTTACTGATAACTATATTGGTCGACATCTTTTATCCTTAAGTAGTACCACTCAGCTTTATTTAGCATGTCGGATATAATCCACCTGCAGGATTTACTTGACAATCCTTATGAGCTCCTTAAGGGGACATCATCAACCCGATGTATCGGGACATTGATTCCTTTTATAATCAACAGCCCATCATACATACAATGTTATTACCCAATTCATAGAGGTTGTTGACCCATAATGAATCTTACTCTTTTATGAGTCAAAATAATGCACACTATATATACATGTCTATTTTTATATCCAGATTAAGAGCACAAGTATCCTTAATAACAGCGGTGTCTGTTCTCGTATATAGTCAGTACAAAGAGAAGAACCTCAAGTGGTCTCGTTCAATACACACAAAGTATACTAATGTAAACCTATAGTCACGATAGACTAATACCAGATTACACTACAATATTTCTAATAGATTGTCCAAGTCCATCTAGGTTGTGAACCATTTATATATTCCTTAGGTAACTGATAATATGATCTTCTGTGTGACACCACACACCATATTATCTACAATATAGAGTATCATACACTTGCATCAACACTTGTAACGAATACAATATGTAAACATTGTCCACATGATTCTTATTCAAAATTTAAGGAAATAAACTTAATACAAAAGTGATGCTTTTAGTGTATAACCCTAACAATCTTCCACTTACACTCAAAGCATTGCTTTTTAGTATACTGTTACAAATTTCCCACTTATAGTTAAAGCCATGCTGCTACACATCTGACTCACATTCCTTCAATATGACTATCAAAAGCCTTAGCCGGTAAGCTCTTTGTAAAGGGATCAACTATGTTGTCAGCTGATGCTATCTTGATCACAGCAACCTTTCTTTTCTTTACAAAATCTCGTATCAGGTGGTTCTTGCGCTCAATGTGTTTACCTGTCTTATAGGCTTGTAGTTTCTTCGAGTTTGCAACTGCACCATTATTATCACAATAAAGTGTAATAGCCATAGGCAAACTAGGGACTACATCCAAGTCCAATAGGAAGTTTCTGAGCCAAACCGCTTCTTTAGCTGCCTCAGAGGCTGCCACATACTCGGCTTCCATGGTGGAATCAACAATACATTTTTGCTTGATACTCCTCCATACAATGGCTCTACCTCCCAACGTAAATTCATAACCTGAGGTAGATTTTCTAGAATCCCTATCTGACTGAAAATCTGAGTCTATATACCCCAAGGGAACTAAACTATCTGCCTGGTAAACTAGCATATAATCTTTAGTCCTTTTCAGGTACTTCAAAATATGCTTTACGGTAGTCTAGTGCTCTTATCCTGGGTTAGACTGATATCTGCTGACCATGCCAACGGCAAAGCAGATGTCTGGTCTCGTACATAGCATTACATACATTAAGCTTCCTACTGCTGAAGCATAAGAAACTACTTTCATGTTCTCTATCTCTTTAGGTGTCCTCGAACATTTCTCCTTTGATAGAGCAATTTTATGCCTAAAAGCTAAGAAATCTTTCTTAAAATTTTGTATGCTAAAATGAGTTAGTACAGTATCGACATAGGAAGCTTGGGTCAAGCCCAACATCCTTTTCTTGCAATCTCGTGGAACTTTGATCCCAAGGATGTGACCTACTTCTTCCAAGTCCTTCATATCAAACTGTTTAGATAACCATACCCTTACATCAGATAACACCTTCACATTGTTTCCAATGAGCAAGATGTTATCTACGTAAAGTACTAGGAATACTATCACATTTTTGTCACACTTTCTGTATACACATGATTCATCTTGACATTGATCAAATCCATAGGATTTTATCACCTGATCAAAACATATGTTCCAAGTTCTGGAAGCTTGTTTATGTCCATAAATGGACTTTCTAAGCTTACAAACAAGATGCTCTTGGTCATTTTCAATGAACCCGTCTGGTTTCTTCATATAGATGTCTTCCTCAAGACTTCCATTAAAGAAAGCTGTCATGACATCCATTTGCCAAATCTTATAATCTTGATGAGCTACAATAGATAAAAGAATCTGGATAGACTTAAGCATGGCTACTAGAGAAAAGGTTTCCTCATTATCGATACCCTCTCTTTGAGTAAAACCTTTTGCAACAAGTCGAGCTTTAAAGGTTTCAACCTTACCGTCTGATCCTCTTTTCCCTTAATTATAGACCCACTTCCATCCAATGGCTTTTTCTCTTATATGTCCTTATTACGAAGGCGTAAGGATACCTTCTGAGTTAAATAAGTGCGGATATCAAGATTTAATCTCGTACTCGTGCTCCCATGTCGACTCTTCCGGTGAGTGATGGGCCCAAGCAACGCGAAAAAAACTAATAGTCCAGTTCTTGAGCACCTTCTCTTGCCGATCCAAAATGAAAATGGGTTGTTCCTCATAAGTCAGGTCGATAGCGACGACCAGCTCAAAATGATCGAGGATATGACTCAGATCTGGGACGTACCTACGCAACTGAGATACATGAAACACATCATCTACATCATGTACATCATGTAGTGAAGGCAGAAGGGCAATGCGATATACAAAATTGCCTACACGAGCGAGAATTTCAAATGGACCAACGTTCTCGGACTAAGCTTTCCCCGGGTTCAAAATCTGGTGATACCCCGCGTTGGCGAAATTCGTAAAAACACTTGGTCACCAACACCAAACTCTAGAGGCCTACGATGCTGATCTGCCCAGTATCGGTGTGTGTCATGCACAACTCAAAGTCGCTCTCTGATCAACTTGACTGTCTCTACTGTCTGTGTGATTATCTCTGGTCCCAATATTTTTTGTTCTCCCACATCGTCCTATGCCAGAGGGGACCTATATTTTCTTCCATATAATGCTTTGCATGGTGCCATCTGGATAATTGCCTGATAACCGTTATTGTAAGAGAACTCTACTAATGAAGATTATCTTCCCAAGTTTCGTCGAAGTCCAAGGTACAAGCTCGCAATATGTCTTCTATTATCTGAATAGTTCTCTCTGGTTGTCGTCCGTCTGCGGATGATAGGCTGTACTGAACCTCAACTTGGTACCTAAACTTTGATGCGAACTCTGCCAAAAGTGAGAGATGAATCGTGTATCTCGATCTGATACTATGCTGACTGGAACACCATGCTGCCTTACTATCTATCACGACCTGTACCCTGATTAGGGGCACGAGCACGTGGGTACATCCATCCAACACCACAGAATCGATAGTAGAACGCTGTATAGATCGTCTACAATATACAACATCTTGACACAATATATAAACCTGTCATCTCCGTACGGAGGTATATAAAGTCATAACTCAATCACAAGACATCTAAGGAAGATAGCACAAAATATGATAAAATATGATAGAAAGATAAACTGGAAATAGATACAAGATCATAACACAAGTTTAGAGTTCAAAACATAACACAAGATCCAAAAATATAAAGTATACTACAAGTCTCAAGTACTAGCTGGATCACAGTCCAGTCAAGCCTAAATAGTCTAAGTCTGAGCAGACGGTGTGTCCTTAATGGGCACTGGCTCCACAGGGATGTCCATGTAGTACTCACCGTTAATGCCAAACCCATAGAAGGTCGAGCAGTCAGCCTCTATATCATCTGTAAACATCAACAGGATTATCCTGTCAGGATATGAGCAAGTACAAATGCTAACAGCAGTTCTATGTGAATTGACAAATTCTATAAGAGACAATTATAATGGAATATAAGATAAAATATCAAGAATGGAATATAAACAGGATATATAAAACTGGATATCATGTTAGGGTATAAAATACTGGAATGTAGAACAGTACAAGAAAATCTTATGTATAATGTAAACATAATCGTTATTTTAAGATATTAGAGCATTCACTACACCAAAAAGATCCTTTTGGAACACTAAAATTCTATTCCAAATAATTTTAGGCACACCTATATTCCGTGCCTATTTATGGGCTGCCAAATTTGTTGGAACGGAATAAAGGCGTTCCAATAAACATTATTTGGAACGCGTTTATGGTGTTCCAATATTGGAACACCGATAGAGCGTTCCAAAAAAGAGTTCCAACAAAATATTATTTGGAACGCTTTTATGGTGTTCCCATATTGGAACACCGATAAAGCGTTCCAACAAAACATTCCAAATTACTTTTTCTCCATTTATTGGAACAGCTAAAAAGAGTTCCAATGTTGGAACATTAGAAACATGTTTCTAAGAAAAGCATCCCAGAATACTTTTTGAGCCAAATTTTGGAACACCTAAAAGGTGTTGCAGATTTCAATATATATATATATTTTTTTTTAATATATATATATATATATATATATATGTATATATATATATATGTGACTGCCCACATCATTTGAAATTGTACACATGTAGCTTGAAATAATATATAGCTAGCATAAGTACTATGACTTACAAAACCTGTAGCTCTCCAAGGAATTTTATAAAAAAAAAATAACAATTGACACAATCTTGTAATCCTCTTGAGAATTTATAGATATAGAACTCACAAAAATATAAAATGAAAGTAAACGAACTTCCATAGTACAAGTGCATAGAGAATATATAATGTTAAAGCTACATACACAAAGTAGCCAAATGTCTTACATAAATATTGTAAGTTTAATACAAGTTGCCTACCACACCAAAAAACAATATTTGGGGGCTGTGAAAATAATTTGAGACTTTGACACTTGATGTTCTTGTTAGTGAGCGTAGGCCCTGGAACTATGATAACCGAGGAAGCAAAAAATAAGACGTCCTGTAAACAATTCAAAGATTGTTAAAAACATGATAAAATAATTTGATCACAATTAAGAACTTAGTCATTCAACGAGGCACATAAAGAAAAAAAAACCCACCACCATGAACTAGTGCAATAGAAAAAAGGTTTCAGCTTTAGTCTAAACTGAAGTGAAGAAGAGAGGAAAAATTCATTGGTGAATGTGAGTGTTATAAAGCCAAAAGAGTTTTTAGCAAGCATATACATGGAAAGTTTTGAGCTGGTTAAAGAAAAATACTCAGATGCATACTAAGATAATTCATCTTCAGATAGTATAAAAGATGTAGGAACTAGGAATATGCTTAAGCCATATCAGTGAACCATCTGCATGGGGCCTTACAAGGAGGAAGAACATTTTGAACTAAATCTACAAGTGACAAACAAAAATAGCAAAAACTCAAGGCAACAACTACATAAGAAAATTGGAAACTTATATTCATCTTCATGATCATAGACATAATTATTCTCATTATCATGTGAGAAGCAAGATCACCTAGAGAACAAACATACTTTAATATGTGTTATGCCAAAACCCAATCCTGAATGTCCAAGTTTTGAAAAATAAAAATTAAGTGCTTTACTCATATATAGTTGGCAGACAGTAGGATGCTAGAGAAAGGAATAAGTTACCATAACAATGGACATAAACATCTGTCCACTGCTTGTGAAAATTGAAGGTTCATCCAGAGTATGTGGTGAGCCTGGTTGAGGGGACAGGAGTACTATGTCAACGTTTCTTGCCAAGTCAGAAACCCTTCTTCTTGATCGTCTGAAGTTCAACTCAAGAACCTCCTCAATATGAGGACGTAAGAGCACCATAAGTAACTTAGAGAATTTCAACCCTTGAGATTCTAAAAATGAGCAGTGACTAATACTAGCTTTAATACATATGCTGGCAGAACGAAGAACGGAACCAGTCTCAGGAGGAGGTGAATTTTCTTTCACAAGATGAACAAAGGACTCTATTTCATACTCAGCCCACTGGAAAATACGATTTGTATATGTCGGCGCTTCTCCAAAAATTAAACCAGATTCTTTAGTTGCCGCTGAGATTGTTGAAAAAACAAGCTACGAGAGGCTTGCAGCGTATGTTTCAGAATATATTGAACATGAAGGAAGAAAAGACTCGATGTTTTCATGAAGACGGGCGCTGAAAGCTTTCAGCAATAATTGGTGGGCCAAAGAACCTTTACCCAGTTTAAGTAAACCATACAAAACCTTCTTTAGCTCCGCCATGCAAACTGATGGTTGCTCAGAAATCCGAACAAGCTGATCCACAAGAATCTCCTTACTTTTTAGAAATTCAACCTTATACATAGAAGGCTCAGTTGATGAAATGTCCCCAGGGTCGTTCAACTCGGTGGAGCACCTCTCTTCTGCATCTATAGCTAATAATGCTTCTTCTACTTTGTGTTCTGCCAACAATATATCTAGTATTTCCAAAAATGTTCCCTTTTTGTCCTCAGCTTCACCATGCAAGAGCTCATCAATTTCTGAAAGTTCAAGATCTTGCTCAGCATCAGGTTCCTCGGTATTAGATTTGTTTCATACTTCTAACTCCTGACAAACCCCACTCATCAGATCCTGTACATGGATTCCTTGAGCTGATACATGCTTCTGGAGTTCAATTAATTCCTGCTCCATTTCACCTCTTCAGATATTCTGCAGTCAATTAATAAGTGATGGTCACAGAAATAAATACATCAGTATTTTTTGTTATAGCTACTCAATAGTGCTAGATTCTTTTAAAAATGGTTCTGGAAGCTTGAACAAGTAATTGGATTAGCAAAATATTAAATGCCATCATCATCATCCAGGCCTTCTCCCATTAGAATGGGTTGGCCAAAGTTTTTACGACCACCTAGAGACGAGGCAAACATATATATGGATATCCATTATTCATCTAATTGAAATTTGAGACATATTTATGTACTTCTGTATCCAAAATATCTGAATAGTATCTTAGTATCCTAATAATACCTTCTGTTTTTGTCAGTATATAGACTGAACTTTATCTCCATTCTAATTTCGTATTGCTATATACTAATATCTGATCATTAGCCATAAACTTATCCTTGTCAAGAAGCCTTTCACAACCCTTCCCGTCTAATTCTCCAAGAGAGGGAGAGAAAGATATAGGGAGGAAAGGAGTGAGGCTACATTGCATAGATACTTCATTGAAGGTGTTGTACCTGTAGTATCTAATATTCTGACACTCTGCTACTTCTTCAAAGATTTGTTGGACACACACTTCCTAAGGTATCCTAACTTTCAAAACACTACCTACCCTATCTAGAAAAAAATTAATTTATTAAAGAGGAAAAAAACATATCAATGCTTGAGAAGATTAATAATACGTGGAAGATATAAAGTAGAAAGACACTTTTGCCATAGTTTCTCTAATAAATCAATTTTCCTTTCCTTCTCCTATGGCAAATTAGCTTGTAACCACTGTTATTTTCATTTGTAATGATACACAATTAAACTGGCATTTTTAAATCTCTCTTCTATTAACTTTTGTTCCTGTTTAAGACAAATAGACTAAGGTTAATATCTTTACTTATATATTGGGGCGTATCTGCGATGTATCATATCCTAGTTTTTCAAACTCGTAGTAATTTTATAACCTGGCCCCTCTCATTATCTCAGGCAATATGGGGGAGCTTTATAAGCTAAAGAACTCATAAAGCATTTATAGTGTAGTTCATAATCAGAGTGCAGACGTTGAAGTGGTAATCAAAATGCAAGCATCAATTATCACTGTATCATCAAAAAGATACCTGTAACGAAGATAACGAGAACGACAAAGGCAATACTCCTGCCATCAAGTCATCCTTCTTTGATACCATAAGTTATAAAGTGAAAAGGACTAGTAAGAAAAGGAGCCCTCATACTTTTGTGCAAGTAAACTAATTTATTTGCTAGCATCTCTGTTTAACAAAGTTGGCAAGAACATGGAAAGGTTTTACTTCCATATGAAAAAAGCATTCAAACCAAAAATTACTTGCAGCTAAGGAAGCTATAAATTGAGACATGGAGAGTCGAGAATAAACATGGAAAGAGTTTCTATATTCCACATGAAGCTCACCTCGGTCGCCATTCCCAAGGCTAGTGATACCACAACAGCAAATATAAGAATGATGATATTTAAATCTTGCCAAGCTTCCCATAAGAAAACCTTAACATGTTAAATGAAAAATATTATCACAAAGATTCTCATGCACTAAAAAACTGATGGAAAATTGTGAAAGCAGATTGATGCAACTAAGTTGATAAGGACAAAACATACCCAAAAACTTCTTTCTTCTGAGGATAAGTGTTGGAACCAAATGCTTTTTTTCGATGTAATACATCTGAATCATCTCCTGCAATTCCCTTGTCCAAGTCGGTCTTTACATAATATCCATTATTAAATAATAATAATAATAATAACTCAAAATTGACAAAGGGATCATTACAAAGTTTCACAATATTAAATATACTTACTCATCCACATTCTTGTAAAGTTGCTACATCGAGATCCTTGGTCAATGTAGTAAGCTGGTCCACTCAAATTCTAAAACCACCACTAGGAAGTACCGGTGTTCCAGGAGTTCCTATCAGTGAGAAGGAAAAAATTATAGAATTAGACCATGAAGAGAAGTAGATAATTATTTACCATTGAAAAATTATAGAATAGTGATATGTTAATGTTATAAATGGCCTATTGAAACTCTACATGCTAAAAAATATTATAATACAACTTTACTAAACTAACTATCATGCTAAAAAATGTCTAAAAACTGTGAAAATAATTTGAGCCATAGAAACTAATCTCTTCTCTAGCACTTGACGTTCTTATTAGTGACTGGAGGTCTGGAGCAATGTTCCCGAGGATGCAAAAATGTGACGACCTGTAGACATTTCAAAGAATTTTTTAAAACTAGGAAAAATAATTTTACCACAAGAATTTATCCATTCAATGAGGCTATAGTTGAGAATCCCTTACTTGTTGCGTGTGAAGCATTAGATGCCTCCCAGTAAAGCTTATTTCCTTACTTGTTGCATACTTGCATGTGAAGAAGTAGATGCTACAAACAAATAAACTGACAACCTTAGCCAAAATAACCAAAATGGAGAACAAGTTCCATATCCATATTAGTAAAGGGACTGAAAATATGACGACTTGTAGTATAAACTTATGCAGAGACTATTTCTTTTCCAATTTTACTGTTAAGTTTTATCTCCTTCAAATGTTGGGCCATTGGAAGAAATGAGCAAAGCCGGAGATGGCATCCAAAATGCTTTTTATCTTTCTTAGTAATCAACTTCAATTATTGCATCCAATGTAATCAACTTCACTACTACAATATACAGCTTAGACCTCAATTAGAAACAAGGAAAATAAGTGATAGTGGAGTATAAATGGCAAACAAATCTATTCTCTCAATCAAACAAAACTGAAGGGAAGTTTCAAATGGATCGCTACAATATAAACTTATAATCGGTAACTACATGAGAGCAATTCCACTGTCAATACTAATAAGGGTTCGAAATAGAGAAAGTATGCATCTGCAGGAGTAAAGTGATGCCAAATTTGAAGAAAAAGTGAGCATACCTGGACCAGGATAAAAGGTAGAGCAACTCCGCCAGAGAGGAGCATTCCCTGATCGCTACAACTGCTCATCGTGGTGTACCATGTTTTGGTGACCTATGTACTTTATCAGAAAAGAATAAAATGTGAGACCAAAACTATAAACATCATATTAGATAATTCCAAACCCATGACAATAATTAAAGAGAAATTTTTTTTTCTAAAATGGTGCTAGATTATCTTACACATTCAATCAACCATGAGCCGAAGAGTGGATTGTCAACCTTGAATCGAGTAACTAAAAAGGACAAAAGGAACAAGTTTAACTCGTCAAAACAACAATAGAAAAACTATAAACTTAAAATTTTGAGGTGCAACTACATACAATCTTCCATGCTTGTCAGATGTCATCTCTGTAACATCAGCAATTTTAATCCTCAAATCAGGAAACTAAAAGGAAAATTCAAAAGTCTCTAGCACATGCCATTGCATGATCATATAGATCCTTTAATTTGTGAGTTGCACAAATCTTCTCCACTTGAAAAATACTACATCATAATAGCCACATACCTTTCCTAGAGGATTCATTCGAAGAAATTCAGAAGTTTTCGATACAACCATCTCGAAGGTTATTTCTCCCAACCCACTTATGTAGAGTCCATGCACCATAGCCACTAACAAAATATTTCCCAGCCTTGAACATGTTCTCATTATTTGTAGTAAGAAAAATTGCACAGCACAAGTCACCCTGAGAAATTCTCAATCAAAGTGACATTTTCTGTTACAGCCAATGAAATTAATCGAATTCGAATTTGCATGGAAAAAGGATTCGATACCTCGAGGGTCGAGAGTGAAGTTGACGGCATCAGTAAACAAAAAAAGACTATTTGATAACTCAAGGTATGCTTCGTGTATGAGTAGTATGCTGGAGAAGGTCATAATTAATATTCTTCTGTGGAAGTGCATGTACAAGTAATTCAAAAGACTTTCAGGCAGGTCTCCATTTTTCCTAATCAACATATTAGGCAAGCCTGATCCCACATAGCCATCCCCTTGTCGTACTCACATTTTTGAACAGCCTGTCTATCATTAGATTGTAGCACACAATATTCGGTGTGACGTTCTTGTCGTATACTTCGTCAAACAGTTGGAGGGCAGTCTCAAGCTAACATTTCCTCGTGAGTGCGATTATGATGGTGTTGTAGGTGACCCGGTGGGGTCTAGGCCGGCACGACAGATGGTGGAGACGAGGGCGAAGGAGCGGTCGATGTGGCCATCGGTGCAGAGTTCGCATATAAGGATGTTGTAGGTTTCGAGGTTGGGATTGGGAGCAATGGTTGTTTGATACAAAGTAGGAGAATGGCTCAGGCTGGGACCAATGGTGGGAGTGGACGAAGGTGTCGAGGGCGTTGTGGGCGCTCACGTCGAGCCGGCGGTTGGAAAGGTTTTGGAGGCAGAGTCAGAGAAGTGTCGATGATGACGGAAGTGGGACCTAGAACAAAAACCAAAAACCAATAGGTCCCTCACCGTGATCCTCATATAGCCGACGGCAGCGCTCGACCCTGTCATCATTGTCCTCCTCCGATCTTGCCAGGAGAGCAGAGCACTGGTGTTGTGGAGATCGCATTGGCAGAAGACATTTTTGTGATTTATTCAAGGGCCAGGCTTCTGGATTTGGGGAGGCTAGATAACATTTTTTGGGGTAGATAACACATTTGGTGAAATAAGGAGGAAAAGTTGAAATTTTGGTAGACGACACTTACTTCATGCTCAAATTGGAACTTATTTGGAACGCTAGAAAAGCATACCTACATAAATATTTTTTTCTAAAAATTAAAGTAAATTAAAGTAAAATATACTAGGAACGCTTTTCTGATCCGGAACGTTTTGGTTCCGTTCCAGAACCTAGGTACAAAAAATAAGTGTTCCAGATTGAAAAATGCATAGTATTTCTAATTTGCTATTTTGGTGTCGTGATTATGTGATCGGCTTGGGTCTGGATCAGGTTGTTCTATTTGACTGACAACGCACAAGAACAAGCACAGGTAAACCTGGAGAACAGGCCGGCCCAAATAGAAAGCTATGCACAAGTAGTATCAGGTCGGGCTACACCCTACGTGTGGTGAGTATTGAGCTATACAAAAGTAGTAACAGGAATACAGGAGGGATATTGATCACATAACCACTAATAACACCCAATCTCCGAGTAGTATAATAGATCTGGACTTGTCACGTCATGACACCGTATTCAAAAGCAGGAGGCCAACCCACTCCCAAATCGGTATCTATATAAGTATAGGAAATAAGATCAAACAATGCACCCATATACCAGGAAAGTCCAGGAATAGCATCTCATGACAGAATCCAACGTATACTAGTCCGTATACCATCGTATCGAAAATCAAGTAAAATACTACAACTAAACCGAATACAGCAGATATCAAGACAATAAAAACTATCAGAGAATGTACTCGCCTGTGGTCCTGAGCTGTCAATGAGAATCGATGCTCAGAGTGATGTTACAGACCTAAAGATGAGATATACAAGAGTTAATTAGGTTTTGACAGTGTATGGCATGATATTATAGTGTATGCTATGTAAATCTAGGTCAAACTCAGTCATACTAAGTTACACTAGGTCACACTAGGTCATACAAACTCATACTAAGTTATGGTAAGTCAAACAAAATCAAACAAGGTCAAGATAAGTCAAACAAAGTCAAACTAGGTCAATCTAGGTAAAGAAAGTCAAAAAAACTCAAACAAGGTCAATCTAGGTAGACGGTTGACCTACAGTTGACTTTTGGTCAAGTGGTCAACTCTGGTCAACTTTTAGTCTATTCTAGGTTAAACTCGGTCAATGGTTGACTCATTCTTGACTTTTGGTTAACTGGTCAACTCTGATCAACTCCTAGTCCAATCTAGGTCCAATTTTGACTTGCAGTTGACTTTGAGTCAAAATAGTTAACCTTGGTCAAACAGGGTCAAATCTAAGTAAAGCATCCTATTTCTAACCATTACCTACCAAGATACCATATACCTTGGTCCTATTGGTATCATAATACCAAACCTTGGTTGGAAATCAAATACCTTAATCTAGGTAAATATACCTTAATACCCCATACCCATACTTAGATATCTAGTAACTATCTATATACCCCAAGCTACTAGCTAACCAATAACTTAGATATCTAACCTTGTTTACCTAGGTAAACCTAATACCTTGCCTTGAAGGTAAACTATTACCTTAAGGAAAAAGGTAAATCTAAGATATCCCAGGATACTACTTTGGTATCTCAAGATACCACTCTAACCATATCCTAATATCCTACTCTCTTGATACCCTCTAGATACTATCATACACACTCTCGAACATCTACTAGTTATCCCAAGTCATCTAACCAAGATACCAACTTACATAGGATACTCACTCTAACATAGATACTAACTTATAGTCTAGGATACATAGGATATCTAATTACCTATCCAAGATACTAACATATCTATCTAGGATACTATCTTATATATCCTAGCTAACTCATCTAAAAATACTAACTAACCTAAGATACTCTAATATATACGTATACATTATACCCTTCTCCTCCAAAATGGTAGATAACCAACTCAACATATATATAGATATACTCTATGCACTACCCATGAAATAATATCCTATAATCTCGGATACCAACTCTAGCCTATATACTAATATCCTATCCATCTATGTAATATCCCAATTCTAACCATTACCTACTAAGGTATCCAAATACGTTGGATACAAGGTAATACCCTTACCCTAGTAATATTTACCTTAGGCTAGTAGATAATCCACTAACCTAGGCCAATAAATCCTAAATAAACCTTAGAATAGCCTTTAACCATCTATCCTAGTATCCTACCAATACTTTGCTATTACCTTACCCTTATCTTGGGTGATTTCGATTACTTTGAAGGTAAATCCATTACCTTGAATGTAACTCAATACCTTACCTTGTAATAGGGTAAACCCTATTATCAAAGTATCCTAAGATACTACTTTGTATCTCAAGATACCAAGTATCTTTACTCTAACATATCTAACTTAGATATCTATATCCTACGATATCTAATTCTAACAAAGATAGACATCTAACTAACAATCTCTAACTATTATATCAAACCATCTATCTAACATATAACACTATCCCCACTCTAGACAATAACTTAAGATATTCTAACATATATCTTACCACTCACACACACATGGACACAATCATCCTACTCTTAGCACTTAACATCTTAATATTATCTATTACCTAGTTTTAATACCCAATATCTTAGTATCTTGACCAATACTTTATCCTCCCATATACTTATCCAACTAACTCTAATACTAATACATGATACCAAATAGGATATGTTACTCAAGTTCCAAACTCACTTATCCTTACTCATGATACTTGAGTGTCACTATACCAATATCCTCATGGTACCCAAGTATTACACTAGTACCTTGCCCACAACTTTAATACCTTGACACATAACTTATCTATATTTGGCTTACTTGTTAACCATTTGTATCAACATTAACACACACTAACTAACACATATTACCTAACAATTATATATATATATATATATATATATATATATATATTTTTTTTTTTTTTTTTTTTTTTTTATATATATATATATATATAAAATATATATATATATATATATATTTATATATATATAAAAAATATATATATATGTACTATATCATACATATTCTTGAGAACCTATGATACCTACATTTACTTGATATCCATAATACATAGGCTCATAGGATACACAAAATGCCTATGTCGTATAGTCAGTTTCCTACTTAAAACCAATACTGCACCTATTAGACCTATTAACTAAATTCTAGGACTAAAGTATATCATATTCCTTCGTATTAGCTTTCAAAAACTTCAAACGGATCACATTTTCGTATCCGAAAACTCCCAAAATCGCGAAAACACCGAAACACATTTGTCTTTCGGACAGCTGACACTCAAACAGTTTTACAGAAAGTTCTAGAACAAATTTGGCCTATTAATATATATATTTCGAAAGCTTACTTCGATACGGTTCTTTTAAAAAAAATGAAAGATTAATCGGAGTCTTAAGCTAGGAGTTGTGACATTTCTAAGTTGCTATGGTTACTAAAAACGCGAATGAATATTATGACAAATTTGGATTATTTTGGACAAAAGAAACACATGTATATACCCAAATCTGACCTTGTATATCATGAAATACCACAACACAACACCACGTATCCTATTTAGGACACATACACCTAATCTTGACTCAAAAAGGACACGAAAGTTCCTTTCGGGACACGTATCGAACATTTGGTGGTCACAAATTCGATTTTCTCCAATTTATATCAAAATAAAGGGAGAAAAACCTTCAAATAGGAAGAGGAGAGCCTCAACTCCTCTCTAATGGTACCCTAATACAAATGGGGTCCTAAATGAATGTAGTTACACTAATGAAATGGAATGGAAGGGTTTAGAGAGCTCATACCAAAAGGGAGATGGATTCTCAATGTAAAATTCCTAGATCTAGATCTCTACCAAGCTTCAAGGCTCTAAGTCCTTCCAATACCTTCTTAGCTAGCCAATAGAGGCTTATTCTCTCCAAAGGAAAGAGAATGAAATGAATTTGGCTCAATTTGGAGGAAATATGGGTGTAGGAGCAATTTGGGGAAAAAGCTCCTAAATTAGGGCTTGAAATGAAAATAGAAAGAGAAAGAAGATGAAGTGGGATTTAATAAGAAGGTGGGCTGCCATATGGGAGCCCTAAATAGTTTTGGGAAATGTCTAAGTTGCCCTCATCAAGTCTCCCTTTGGTTAACTAGGAGTATGCAAAGGTTTGGGGTCAAAAGGGTCAAGTTTCTAATCTTTAAATGACTAAACTTGTCATGTGGGTTTAGTCTAAATGCACTAGCCTAATGAGATGAGTTTGTGGGCCATACCTATCTAATCTTTGGGTCCCGACTAATGTAAACTACCGGGGCCACTAACACAAGTCAAAACTAAACGAAACTCCAACCCGACTAAACAAATCCCTAAAATACAATAATAAATAAATATTTACAAAAATATAGGAATATGAAAAATGACAAATTTATCCTCCTATTTGAAAACAGGCAGTTACAATCCTACCCCCTTAGAAAAATTTTGTCCTTAAAATTTAAGTTTGTTGTACTCTTCTCTAGGTCAAGCCTCCAACAATCAAAGTCTACAAAATTCTATCCAAAATTATACAACATACAATTCTATGGAATATTAACAAACATACATGGTTTTAGTCTCTACAGTATCATGTTTTGTAGTCTCTATTGGTGTTTTCTATTAATCTAGCATGATCATCACATATACAAGCTAAGGGTAAGAAGAAAGCAATCAAACAATCAATGGGTGGAAAGAAATAGAAAAATAAAAGAACAAGACCTAACCTCCTAGTCCCTCACCTGCGGTATGGGTCTCCTCGACCGTCATCACAAAAGCCCTGCCCTGGCGGGATATATCCTGCTACTGGTGCACGGCATGATGCTGCGCCACAGGTGGCCTAGCTCACATTCTCTTCTCCAAAATACCCAAGTAACATCTCCACTGATACCTAATCCATTATATTAGGGTACCCTCTTTAGGGTATCTATTCTGTAATCTGATAACCATACACGTCTATCCAGAATTATGTTATCGGAATCCTCATCACGCCAGTAAGTACGGCTGTAATAAACCATAGTATCTATAACTAAGGTACATATCTCTAAGATCATGGTATCTAACATTTTTGTATTGCCGCATGCTTGGCTGCAAAAACCTTAAATTCTTACAACCCGAGAAATACATCCAAAATCAGACCCTATGTCTTCGTCATGCCTACTAATATGGCTGTGGAAGACTCTAGATTCCATAACCAAGGCAAATTAGTCTAAAGGTTTATCCTGGTAGAAAATTAATGAACACCACGAATCAAATTCAACCACGGACAAGGAAGAACGGACAGAAATAGTTGCAATCAAATTTTGAGATAGTTTATCATGAGATTCTCAAGAGTCATCCTTGAAATCTTTTCAAGAAATCCTAACTGTGATTGAGTATCTTTAGCCTATAGCTTATATCTTCTAAACCTATAGCAGGCTTATAGCAGCACTCTAAGTCGAGAACCACTACGACATCGCACTAATTGTGACTTTTGACCTGCATGGGCCACTACAAAACTTGTCATGACCCGCACCCTGAATAGGGGCACGAGCACGTGGGTACGTCTAGCCTATGTCGCAGAATCGGCGGTAGAACGCTGTATTGGTCGTCTACAGTATACAACATCAAGACACAATATATAAACTTGTCATCTCCACACAAAGGTATATAAAGTCATAACTCAATCACAAGACATCTAAGTAAGATAGCACAAAATATGATAAGATATGATAGAAGATAAACTGGAAATAGATGCAAGATCACAACACAAGTTTAGAGTTCAAAACATGACACAAGATCCCAAAATATAAAGTATACTACAAGTCTCAAGTACTAGCTGGATCGCAGTCCAGTCAAGCCTAACTAGTCTAAGTCTAAGAAGGCGGTGCATCCTCAATGGGCACCTGCTCCACAGGGTGTCCATGTAGTACTTATCGTCTATGCTAAACCCATAGAAGGTCGAGCAGTCAGCCTCTATATCATCTGTAAACATCAACAGGGTTATCCTATTAGGATATGATGAAGTATAAATGCTAACAGCAGTTTCATTTGAATTGATAAATTCTATAAGAGACAATTATAATGGAACAAAGATGAAATATCAAGACTGGAATATAAATGGGATATATCAAATTGGATATCATGTCAGGGTATAAAATACTGGAATATATAACAGTACAGAAATATCTGATGTATAATGTAAACATTAACGGTGCCTTGAGATATTAGAGCGTTATATGATCGACTTGGGTCAGGATTAGGCTGTTCCATTTGACCGGCTATACACAAGAACTAGCACATGTAAACATAGAGATCAGGCTGGCCAAAATGGAAAGCTATGCACAAGTTGTATCAGGTCAGGCTACCACCTACGTGTGGTGAGGGTAGAGCTATGCACAAGTAGTAACAGGAATACAGGAGGGATATTGATCACATAACCACTAATAACTCCCCATCCCCGAGTAGTATAATAGATCCGGACATGACATGCCATGACACAGGATTCAAAAGCAGGGGGACAGCCTACTCCTAAATCGGTGTCTATACAAGTACAGGAAACAAGATCGAACAATGCACCCATATACCACAAAAGTCTAGGAATAACATCTCATGACAGGATCTGACGTATACTAGTCCGTGTACCATCGTGTCAAAAATTAAGTAAAATACTACAACTGAATCGGATATAGAAGATTTTATGACAATAAAAACTATCAGAGAATGTACTCGCCTGTGGTCCTGAGCTGTCAATGAGAATCGATGCTCAGAGTGATGTCACAGACCTAAAGATGAGAAATACATAACTTAATTAGGGTTTGATAGTGTATGGTATGATATTCTTGTGTATGTTATGCATATCAAAGTCAAACTCAGTCATACTAAGTCACACTAGGTCATACAAAGTCATACTAAGTCATGGTAAGCCAAACAAAGTTAAACTAGGTTAAGTAAGTCAAACAAAGTCAAACTAGGTCAAGGTAAGTCAAACAAAGTTAAACTAGGCCAATCTTGGTCAAGGTTTTGACCTACAATTGACTTTTGGTCGACTGGTCAACTCTGGTAAACTTTTAATCCATTCTAGGTTAAACTGGGTCAATAGTTGACTCACAGTTGACGTTTGGTCAACTAGTCAACTCTGATCAACTCCTAGTCCAATCTGGGTGCAATGTTGACTTGTAGTTGTCTTTGAGTCAAAACAGTCAACCTTGGTCAAACTTGATCAAATCTAAGTCAAGCATCATATTTCTAACTATTACCTACCACGATACAATATACATTGGTCCTATTGGTATTCCAAAACCATACCTTGGTTGGAAGTCAAATACCTTAATCTAGATAAACATACCTTAATATCCAATACCCATACTTAGATATCTAGTAACTATCTATATACCCCTAAGCTACTAGCTAACCAATAACTTAGATATCTAACCTACTAGGTAAACCCAATACCTTACCTTGAAGGTAAACTATTACCTTAAGGAAAAAGGTAAATTTAAGATATCCCAAGATACTACTTTGGTATCTCAATATACCACTCTAACCATATCCTAATATCCTACTCTCTTGATACCTTCAAGATACTATCATACACACTCTCTAATATCTACTAACCATCCCAAGTCATCTAACCAAGATACCAACTTACATAGGATACTCACTATAACATATATACTAACTTCTAGTCTAGGATACATAGGGTATCTAATTACCTATCCAAGATACTAACATATCTATCTAGGATACTATCTTAGATATCCTAGCTAACTCATCTAAAGATACTAACTAACCTAAGATACTCTAATATATACGTATACAATATACCCTTCTTCCCCAAAATGGTAGATAACCAACTCAACATATATATAGATATACTCTATACACTACCCATGGGATAATGTTCTATAATATAGGATACCAACTATAGCCTATATCCTAATATCCTATCCATCTATGTAATACCCCAATTCTAACCATTACCTACCAAGGTATCCCAATACCTTGGATACTAGGTAATACCCTTACCCTAGTAACATTTACCTTAGGCTACTAGATAACCCACTAACCTAGGCTAATAGATCCTAAATAAATCTTAGACTAGTCTCTAACCATCTATACTAGTATTCTACTAATTCCTTGCTATTACCTTACTTTTACCTTAGGTAATTTTTATTACGTTGAAGGTAAACCCATTACCTTGAAGGTAACTCAATACCTTACCTTGTAATTGGGTAAACCCCATTATCTTAGTATACTAAGATACTACTTTGTATCTCAAGATACCAAGTATCTTCACTCTAACATATCTAACTTAGATATCTATATCCTAAGATATCTAACTCTAACATAGATAGATATCAAACTAATAAACTCTAACTATCATATCAAACCATATATCTAACATATAACACTAACCACACTCTAGACACTAACTTAAGGTATTCTAACATATATCTAACCACTCACACACACATGGACACAATCATCTTACTCTTAGCACTTAACATCTTCATATTATCTATTACCTAATTCTAATACCCAATATCTTAGTATCTTGACTAATACATTATCCTCCCATATACTTATTCAACTAACTCTAATACTAATACTTAATACCAAATAGGATATCTTACTCAAGTCCCAATACTCACTTATCCTTATTTATGATACTTGAGTTTCACGATACCAATATCTTCATGGTACCCAAGTATTACACTAGTACCTTGCCCACAACTTTAATATCTTGACACATAACTTATCTATATTTGGCTTACTTGTTAACCATTTGTATCAATATTAACACACACTAACTAACACATATTACCTAACAATAATATATATATATATATATATATATATATATATATATATAAAATATATATATATATATATATATATATATATATATATATTTTTATATATATATATATATATAATATATATATATATATATATATGTGTGTGTACTATATTATGATCGGTTCTCAAGGAGCTGCCGCCCCTGAGTAAACCCTAATCCTTCCTCTCCACCAACGCCGGCGTGGCCTTTGGCCGGGCCGGGGTTCCCCCTAGGCCACCAAAACTATTTTGTTGGTGGCTTCCCCAGTGTCTTATTTCTTCCAGGGTTATGTCGGCTAAGTCCTTTGTGGAGGCGGTGATGGGATCGGCTCAGGTGGCTCCTATTATTGTACCGCGTACGATTTATAGTTTTAAAGGTTCTCCTTCAATCTCCTTTTCGGAGGAGGAAGAAACAATCATGGTCGATCCGTTTAAATATGCATTGATTGGGAAGTTCTTGCATGCTAGGCCTCCGATCGATTTGATTAGGAAGGCGTTCACTAGATTTGAGTTCGCAGCCCCATCAAGGCGTTTGTTATTATTGAAAAATACATTCTCATCAGACCTACTAGTGAAGTTGATTTCCTTCGGCTTCGATCTAAAGATCTGTGGTACATTGCTAGGGCTCCTATGATAATATTTAAATGGGATCCTGATTTTACTCCATCTCAGGAATTGTCGAAGATTCCAGTTTGGGTTACTCTGCCAAATCTTCCTCACCATCTATATGCTAAGGATGCATTATTTGCCATTGCAGTTGTCTTTGGCAATCCCCTCAAGATTGAGAAGGCAACGTCGGATTTGTCCCGGCCGAGTATGGCTCGTATATTCATGGAGATCGATGCTTCCAAACCATTACAACACCGTATTCGCATCAACTTGTCCAGTGGCAGATTTTGGCAGCTGATAGAGTATGAATCAACCCTCCTCTACTATTCTCATTGCCGCCATCAGGGGCATTTAATAGGCTCATGCAAAGTTAAGTACAAAAAACGACGAAAGGAACCACTACAAAAGGATACTGTAGCAACTACAAGTCGCCAACCAGAATTACCTGAAGTTACACACATTCTTCAACGAGAAGATGCGGTTCGGCCATCGATGGACGTCAACTTAGATCAGCCCCCAATCCAATCTCCAGTTATTATCCATCAGACCATAGAAAAAGTTGTTCCAACCGAAGGGATAGAAACTTCTACTCCTAATGATAGGATTGATGACAGTAATGACCAGTTTGAGGGAAGTGGTGAAGCTACCATTGCTCATGATCCGGTCTCCACTCAGCTGGTTCCATCCGAGCAAGGAAATGAAGAGCAATAAAATGAAGAACTTCCAATGGAGGACGTCGAGCAAGACGCTGCCATTGCCGATGAGAAAGGGAGTGAAGAGTGTAGGAACGAAATTGTAAAGCAGAATACTCTAGAGGGAGGGGTGAATAGAGTAGGCAGCGGAATATTGCTAATTAAAAACTTGTTAGCGGTTAGATCACAGATATAATAATAATCACAAAAAGTAAATGACAGAATTTAAACGTGATCAGATGGCAAACACAAACACCGAGATTTATACTGGTTTCCCTCTTGTGAGGACTAGTCCAGTCGGAAGAACTCTAGCTTCCAGTTGAATCCACTATTAGAAAATCTCGCAAGTTTTAATACGAAGTCCTTGCAACTTCTACAGACGCGAGCTTTGATACGAAGAACTCGACCAACTTCAATTGTGAAGAGTTGTATCTTCTATCAAGCCTCTGATTACAATCGCTCTAAAACTTCTAGACCGTACCGTACTGGCAAATCTACTAGAGGATTTTAACTGGCTTGGAATTTAAAAATGATAGCTTTTAAGAACTCTTTGGAAGAATGTAAGCTCAGGAAGAGAAGAGATTGAAAGTGAATTGGTGATTTGAAATGATCAAAATACTTCTCTATTTATAGTTTTTCCAAAGACAAAACTCTGACAGAATTCGGGCAGAATTCGGACAGAACTCATTGTAACAAACCGTAACTGAAGGATGACCAAGTTCAAAAACCCAACGTTCACTAACGTTCCAAATGGCCGAACTCTGGCCGAACTCGGCCCGAGTTCTCCTGGGGTTCTGCTAGTTTATTTTTGGAGAAAATAAATTTTGGCTTTTTGAACAATCCTTCAGAAGCTTTTTGTAAAAAGAATGTTTTTCAAAAATATGGGTCATTTGTAAAAGAATAGGATGGTTTTGAAAAACGTTTCCGGATAGCCTATTTGCCTGTACGACTCGGTGTACAATGTATTCCTAGACTCAATAAAATAAAAAATTACATTGCGTAACAGGAAGTACATTCTGAATGGCAAACAGCTTCAGTCCTGAACATTGTTGATATCCATTGTTGAGCAGTGTCCAAAACGTCGCAGGTAAACATCTGAGTTGACTTGCATTTATATCGAGACAGAGTTTGATCAATTATTAAAATCAGGTTTGACCATGACCAATGGGCCAACAATCTCCTCCATTTTGATAATTGACAAACCTTGCCGATATAACATCTAAGCTTAGAATCAATTCAAAATAGTAATCAAAAGAAATTGTTCATAACCTGTATTTCACTTGAACGAAAAAAATGTTAGATCCTTATTTCTCCCCCGTTGTCACTTAGCAATATAATTGCAAAAGAGAAAGCTCCCCCGCAATAAATGAGTAAGTAACAAACAGTGAAGAAAACACAATAAACATAAATAATCATGACAGGTATGGTATAAACAGTAAACATAGTAAGATAAACAGATAGTCTAGAGAACACAACACAGGCATGTATTTGTCGCAGGCAGTATTTAATAAAGAATGAAGCAACGAAAGATAGATAGTGCTACCATATAACTGAAACAAATAAAGGGCTGAATAATAGACTAAGATGCCAAAACTGAGGCATAACCAAAAACCATGTCCATGAATAGTCACATAATAGAAAAAGTGCTGATAATAACAAAAAAGTACTGATAAAATCTTGGAATGTCAGAGCATTTTCAAGTAAACATAAAACAAAAGTAAAGTCTCAATAATCTAACATTCAAAACTCATCATCATCATCATCAACGTCATCAGCTGCAGCTCCAGCATGTCCAGAAGGACCAGCTCTAGAAGTACCAGCGCCAGAAGTGCGAAGAGTGGCGCCAGCGGTACGATACCAATTATATGTGTTCCCTGGCTGGAACAGAGAGTGAACCGCCTCGTCGTCAATACGGTAGCCAGAAACAGAAGGGTCTCGAGGTAGAAAGCTAGCAGAATGACCCGTCTGCACAAACCTCAGATCGGCGAAGGAGTTGGCAATCGCCTGGAACCGAGTCACATCACGGAACTCGTGTTCCCTAGAGGTCTCAACATAAAAAGACTACAGATCTGATAAGTGCTGATGGATACCCTTAAATGTCATAGGGTAAGAATGAGGAGGAACAGGTGCTGTGGGAGCAGTGGGAGCAGGTGCAGGAGGAGTAGGTGCAGTAGGTGGAGGAACAGATGCAATGCTGCGATGAGAGAGTTTGAGAAACTTAGGCTCGGGGTCGACAGCACAAGTAGATAAATCAATATCAAATCTCTGAAAAATGCGAGGAATAAGCATTGCATAAGATAGGTTGCGATCTCTCCCGCGACATCTACCCATCATCTGAATGATAGTCTTAGGGGCTGAAAAAGTAATCCCTTTTAGAATATGATAGAGAGCAGAAAGCTCAAGTGTAGTGACATCATCTTTAGAAGTAGATTTTGGAAGATAGATGATGCGATGTAATTCGTAGTTAAACAAGTTCAAGTTATTAGCCTTGAACTTTCCAGGAAGAACGCGTACGGTCGCACAAAGTTCATTCTTGAAACTAACGAGTGTCGTGCCATCGGGGAAATCAAAATCAGTGATATCATCGAGCGGGGCACCTTCGTTTGGGATACCAAGGATTTTCGCTAATGTTTCATCAGTGAATTCGATATCAATTCCTCCGACACGTGTCCTCGCTGTAAAAGTGTCTAACACAAAATTACAATAGAATAATCTAATGACAGTAGTGGCAATGGGGAATTGTTAGGTGACAAAATGTTGTAATCCTAATGCTTCAAAGTAAGGGCGGTGATTCGGAAAGACAGTCCACTTAATCGGTGATCCGGTGCAAATAGTACGCATGATAAAATCGGCGTACCACAATAAAGCTTGATCGGAAGTTTTAAAGTAAAACTCATCCGACGCACCATCGTCCGATTGGACCAGAGAAAAGAGGCAATCCGTATGCGAATCTGAAGACGATGCCTCTTCACTGACATTGGTCTTCTTCCTCTTGAAGGGATTGAACTTAGGCATTCTTTTCTAAAATTTCTACAAACCCTAAGTATTGAAAAGTGGAGGAAAGAAAGGATTATACCTTCTAAGAGTTGGATATATTGTAGAGGATGACGTTCTCCGCACGAATCCAAAGTTTTGACGAAAAACTCCACAAGGATTGGAAGAACAATGAGGGAGAAGAAGCTAGGGTTTCGGAGGCGCGCTGCTGCTGTTATGAGGATGTAGGAAGAATGAAGAAGAAGGAAGCCTCGGGTTGGTGCTGGTATATATCAATACCCAGCCGAACTCTGGCCGAATTCGGACCGAACTCGGGCCAAATTCGCCAAGGGTTGCCTGGCTATAAATATATATATATATATATATATATATATATATAAAAATTCAAATGAGGCCACATTCTTTTTCATTAATTCGTTTCAAATGCTTAATTCAAAGTTTAGTAATTTTAAATCTCAAAATAATATAATTAATATTATTTTACAAATTAATATTCTTTACTCAGCATCTGTCTCAGATTAGCTTTAGGAGTACTGTCCCAGCTAACGGAGGTTCACCGAGAAACTCTTAAATACCGCTTCGCTTCGACCGTAGTCGTGGTGACAGACAGACTCTTTTTATGCTTGTCTCGAAAATAGTTTATGAGTATCGAATAAATAATTAATAAAATAAAATTAATTAATATTATTGATATCTAAAATTCCTAATTCTCGACGTAAATAGTTGAAACGATCTTCCGCTAAAGGTTTTGTGAGTATGTCAGCTAATTGATTCTGTGTGTCTATGTATACAAGGTCTATATCTCCATTTTGTTGATAATCTCTAAGAAAATGATGTCGAATCTCGATATGTTTAGTACGAGAATGACATACAGGATTCTTAGTCAAATTAATAGAAATAGTGTTATCACAGAAAATGGGTATGTGTGAAAAATGCAATCCATAGTCTTCTAAGGTTTGTTTCATCCATAAAATTTGTGCACAACAACGTCCTGCGGCGATATACTCAGCCTCGGTTGTTGATAATGTAACAGAATTTTGCTTTTTACTAAACCAAGAGACTAGAGCTTTTCCTAGGAAATGACATGTGCCGCTAGTGCTTTTTCTATTTACTTTGCATCCGACAAAATCAGCATCACAATAACCGGTTAGGTCAAACGACGTGGTTTTGGGATACCACAAGCCGACAGAAGAAGTGCCTTTAAGGTATCGAAAGATACGCTTAACTGCGCACAAATGTGATTCCTTAGGATTAGCTTGAAAACGTGCACATAAGCAAACACTAAACATAATGTCTGGTCGACTAGCAGTTAAATATAGTAAGCTACCGATCATACCTCGATACTTACGTATGTCGACAGGTTTGCCTTGTTCATCAATATCAAGCTTGGTTGAAGTCGCCATTGGAGTGCTAAGTGGTTTTGCTGTTTTCATGTCGAGCTTCTTCAATAGATCCTTTGTGAACTTAGCTTGATTTATGAACGTCCCATTGTTAGTTTGTTTGATTTGCAGTCCGAAAAAGAATTTCAGCTCTCCAATCATGCTCATCTCAAACTCATTCTGCATACACTTTAAAAATTCTTGACAAAGAGATTCATCAGTAGATCCAAAGATAATATCATCTACAAAGACTTGAATCAAAAAAATATAATTATTCAAAGACTTTATAAACAAAGTAGTATCAACCTTTCCCTTTAAAAAACTGTTATCAAGTAGAAAAGTGCTTAGACGATCGTACCAAGCATGAGGGGCTTGTTTCAAACCGTATAAAGCTTTCTTCAACTTGGAAACATATTCAGGAAATTTGAAATCAGTAAAACCGGGTGGTTAAGCTACATAAACCTCTTCTTTTATAAAACCATTTAAAAATGCGCTCTTGACATCCATTTGAAATAACTTAAAATTATGAAAACATGTAAATGCACATAACATGCGAATGGATTTTAATCTTGCAACTGGGCATAAGTCTCATCGTAGTCGATACATTCTTCCTGATTGTATCCTTGAGCTACGAGTCGAGCCTTATTACGAGTCACTAAACCATTCTCGTTCAGTTTATTTCGGAATACCCATCGGGTGCCAATGACCGAATAATCAATAGGCTTGGGAACAAGTTTCCAAACTTGATTCCGTTCAAATTGGTTTAATTCCTCTTGCATAGCATCTAACCAAAAATTATCACTACAGGCTTCATCAATATTTTTGGGTTCAAACTGCGAGACAAAAGCAACACAAGAAGCTATATCTTTATTGGAGGAACGAGTACTTACACCTTTAGTAATCTCACCAATTACTATGTCCTTTGGATGACTAGCCAAGAATCTCATCTCTTTTGGTGTAGTCTCAGGATTGCTAGTTCCAGCTTCTTTGCTTGGAGATTCATCTGATGCCTGATGTGATGGTTCTGTATCTTTGTGTGAAGGTTTTGCAGTAGCTGTACTTGGTGCGATTATGTCTTTATTGTCATCATCGTCTAAGTGTTGATTTAGCTCATCAAACTTGACGTTGATAGATTTTTCAATGATCATGGTTCTTTTGTTGAAGACTCTATATCCTTTACTCTTTGATGCATAATCTAAAAATATACCTTCATCGGCCTTTTCATCAAATTTACTCAAATTATCTTTGGTATTAAGAATAAAACATTTACAACCAAAGATTTTGAAATAAGAAACAATTGGTGTTCTATCAAACCATAATTCATAGGGAGTCTTCTTCGATATAGGTCGAATTAGAACCCTATTGAGAATATAGTAAGCTGTATTTACAGCTTCATCCCATAAATATCTAGGTATACTAAACTGGTTTAACATAACTCTAGCCATTTCAGATAGAGTTCTGTTCTTACGTTCCATAACTCTATTTTGTTGTGGAGTCCTAGGGCAAGAGAATTCATGCAGATAACCGTGTGTGTCACAAAATTGCTTGACTTTTGCATTCTCAAATTCGCCGCCATGATCACTACGAATGCGAGTAATCATGAACCCTTTTTCATTCTGTACTTTCTTGCAAAAGGTGACAAAATCTGATAATGCATCATTCTTGAGTGCAAGAAAATAAACCCATGTATATCTAGAGATGTCATCTATAATGACTGTTGGCCCATTGGTCATATGGTCAACCTGATTTTAATAATTGATCAAGCTCTGTCTGGATATACAAAGCTAGTTGGGACATCTCGGTTTCTTGGACATAAGCAAGATTGGCTATCCACTCCGTTCAAGACTGAAGATCTGTTTGCCTACTCGAGTCTGTATTTCCTATGCAATGTAATTTTCATTTTATTTGAGTCTAGGAATATGTTGTACACCGAGTCGTACTGGCAAATAGGCTATCCCCAAAATAGTTCAAAATGTTTTTAAAATGACCTATCAAAATGTTTACAAAAAGGTTTTCAAAAAGGTTTTCAAAAATCACCAAAACCTATTTTTAAAACCCTAACCTAACCCTGACAGAATTCGGCCAGAGTTCGGTTAGTGGCCGTTGTGATTTTGAATCTTTGAAACTTGGTCCTCCTGCAGTTGCAGATTTGACAGAGATTTGCTCAAAGAGGTTTGCCCGAATTCTGCCCGAATTCTGACAGAAGTCTGCCTTTGGAACTCCTATAAATAGAGAAGGATTTTGATCATTTTAACTCACTCATTCACTTTCAATCTTCTCTCTATCTAGAGCTTTCAGTCTTCCAAAGAGTTTTCTAGAGCTTTCAATTTCAGATTCCAAGCCAGTTACAATCCTCTAGTCAATTTGCCAGTGCGGTACGGTCTAGAAGTTTCTGAGAGATTGTAATCAGAAGGCTTGATTGAAGAATACCTCTTCACATTTGAAGTTGGACGTGTTCTTCGTATCAAAGCTCGCATTGTAGAAGTTGCAAGGACTTCGTAAGAAAACTTACGGTTTTTCCAATAGTGGATTCAACTGGTAGCAAGAGTTCTACCGACTGGATTAGTCCTCAACAGAGGGATACCAGTATACATCGCTGTCTTTGCGTTTGCTCTTTTAACTTTGCCTTTACATTATTTCAGTTGTGATTAATATTCTTTGATTGTGCTGCTAACATTTTTATTTAGCATTATTCCGCTGTCAACTCTATTCACCCCCCCTCTAGAGTATTACGCTTTACTATTTCGTTCCGACAATTGGTATCAGAGTGGGTGTTACAGGTAAAGCAAAGGTAACAGTACAATTATTTATTCATTTTAATTAACTGTTATATAGATCACAGCACAACACATGGCAACTGTGAAATTCACAAGTGAAGGCCAAGCCACAAACAGACCCCCACTGTTTGATGGTACAAATTATACATATTGGAAAACACGGATGAGTTTCTTCTTGAAATCTCTTGATTTTGATTTATGGTCCATTGTTCTTGATGGCTATCAAAAGCCACATCGTATAAATGTTGATGGAGTTTTAGTTGAAAAACCCCATAGCAGATATACTGAGAAAGAAAAGAAAAGGGCCAGTCTTGACACACGTGCCATTAATGCTCTCTTTTGTGCTTTAGACAGAACTGAATTTAACAGGGTGTCTATCTGCACAACGGCTAATGACGTATGGAAGCTACTCGAAGTCACACATGAAGGCACGACTCAAGTCAAGGAATCTAAAGTCAGCAGACTTACTCAAGAGTACGAGGCATTCAAAATGAAGCCCAACGAAATAGTTACACAAATGTTCGAGAGATTCTTGGATATTGTAAATCCTTTGTCCTCCCTAGGCAAAGATTACAGTAACCATGAAAAGATTCGCAAACTCCTGCGAGCTCTCACCAAGAACTGGATTCCAAAGGCTACTGCAATCATTGAAGGGAACGACCTCACAACTATGTCCCTCGAAGTACTCGTGGGTAAGCTACTCACTCATGAACTGAAGCTACAAGATTTTGAAGAGCCTACACCAAAGGAGAAGACTATCGCCCTCAAGGCTCAGCACAGAAAAGCTACTGAAGATGACTCAGACAGCAGTGGATCTGACACTGAAGATCAAGCACTCCTAGCAAGGAAGTTCAAAAGATTCATGAGACATGAGAAGAGAGTCAAAGAGAACAACAGCAACAACTGGTACCAAGAAGATGCTGTCTGTTATGGCTGCAAGAAGAAGGGACACATGAAGAAGGATTGTCCCACAAACTCATCATCGAGCAAGAAGAACAACAGGTATGAAAAAGGGAACCTGAAAAGATCAACATCTCGGAAATATGCCAACACCAGCATATGGCATGAGAGTGAAGCCAACGACTCAGAAGACGAACACTCAGAGGACGCTGCAAATGTATGCTTCATGGCAACCGATCAGGTACCTACTGAACCTGTAGAAACTTATGATGACTTCACCTTTGAGCAATTAGGAGATGCCTTCAGTGACCTGATGACTGATTACAGAAAACTGCGTAGTAAGTATCAGACCTCTAAGAAGGTACTCAAAGAGTACAAAGGTGAAATAGGTAGACTTACCGACCAACTAGCTGAGGTTAGAAATAATGTTAGTGAGTCTGGTGAGCTTTCTTCAATAAAGCTCTTATTACACGAGACTACCAAGTCATCTGAAGAGAAAGACAAAATTATTGACCAACTCAAGGAAGAACTTTCTATAAAGAAGAAAAGTCTTCAATGTGCACAAATCAGAATGGAATCACTTACTTCTGATTATACTAAGTTGTATGACACTTCCAAAAGATTGGAAATTAGGTTAGGAAAACAGCCTGAGCTTGCTGCTTCCTATCCTAACACGTGTCACTTACCGAAAAATTGGAACATTCCCAAGCCAAACACTGTCAGACCTAACCCTATCAAACCTTTACCCCAAAAGGTTAAGCCCAAACAAGATTATAGGTATGCTTTCTTCTATACTAGAAAACCCAAACCTACCAACCATGCACACCACTCAGCTTTCAACACTCGACATGCACAATGTCATTATTCTGGCCTCATTGGTCATATATCATCTGCATGTAGAATGAGAAAGCTTGTAGATTTAAATGTTTATGCTTGGATACCTAAAGCTAACAATTCAGGACCCTACAAGAAATGGGTACCAAAGGTTTCATCTGTAAACTGTTTTGTAGGTTGAACACCCTTCACATGCTAGAAGCAAATGGATCATCGACAGCGGTTGCTCACGGCATATGACCGGTGACGCTACCCTATTTGCAATACTGTCGAAGAAAAAGAAGGAAGGCTATGTCTCCTTCGGTAATAACTTGAAAGGGTATATTATTGGTATCGGTGATGTTGGTAAGTCTCCCTATCCTTTAATTAAGGATGTCTGTCGGGTTACCGAGTTGAAACATAACCTACTCAGCATAAGTCATCTAGCTGATCATGGTTATGGCATCAACTTTGGCAAAGACAAATGTACTATAGTTGATAGCTCAACTGGTAGTACTATCTTTGAAGGTATCAGGGAAGACAATATATATATTTTCTATTTGTTAGAAGAAACTAATATTTCAGGTAGATGCTTAATGGCCAAGAGTGATGAGAGTCATCTGTGGCATATGAGACTCGGTCACGCTAATATGGATACAATATCAAGATTATCCACAAAGAAGCTAGTACGCGGTTTACCGGACATTACATTCAAGAAGGATTCGGTATGCAGTCAATGTGAAAGGAACAAAGCTACCAGATCCACTTTCAAGTCAGTAAACGCAGTATGTACTACTAGACCTCTATAATTGCTTCATATGGACTTATTTGGTCCTAGCAGAGTTGCTAGCCTCGGAGGTAAACTTTATGCTTTCGTAATTGTAGATGATTTCTCTAGATATACGTGGGTATATTTTTTGACACACAAGAATGATGCATTATCCGAATTTGTCGCCTTTTGCAAGAATGTACAGAATAAAAAGGTTACATGATCACTCGCATAAGAAGCGATCATGGTGGCGAATTCGAGAATGCTGATTTTGAGCAATTTTGTGACACACACGATTTTATTCATGAGTTCTCCTGCCCTAGGACTCCACAACAAAATGGAGTTGTGGAACGTAAGAACAGAACTCTAACCGAAAAGGCCAGAGTGATGTTAAACCAGTTTAGTCTACCCAAATATTTTTGGGCTGAAGCTGTCAACACAGCTTGCTTTGTTCTCAATAGAGTTCTAATACGACCCAAATCGAAGAAGACTCCATTTGAGTTATGGTTTGATAGAATTCCTTCAGTTTTATACTTTAGAATTTTTGGTTGTAAATGTTTTATTCTTAACACAAAAGACAATTTAGGAAAATTTGATGAAAAGGCCAATGAAGGTATATTTTTAGGTTATGCGGCCAAGAGCAAAGGATACAGAGTCTTCAATAAATGTACCATGATCATCGAAGAGTCAATCAATGTCACCTTTGATGAATTAAATCAAATGACGATTGATGACAATAACGAAGATACATCTGTACCAAGCTCAACTCCAGCTGATTCTCAACCAAGCTCTGCACTAGCTGAACCTCCTAGAGAAGATCCAGGAACCAGCTAACTTCAGAATGAAGCGAAAAGATTGAAATTTACAGCTAATCATCCAAAGGATTTGGTAATTGGTGATATTACCAAGGGAGTAAGTACTCATACATCCTGTAGAGATATTGTTTCTAGTGTTGCATTTATTTCACAGCTAAAACCCAAAACTATTGATGAAGCATGTAGTGATAGTTTTTGGATAGATGCTATGCAAGAGGAATTAAACCAATTTGAACGGAATCAAGTTTGGGAACTTGTTCCCAGGCCTGTTGATCATCCGGTCATTGGCACCCGTTGGGTATTCCGAAATAAACTGAATGAGAATGGTTTAGTGACTCGTAATAAGGCTCGACTCGTAGCTCAAGGATATAATCAAGAAGAAGGTATCGACTACGATGAGACTTATGCCCCAGTTGCGAGATTAGAATCCATTCGCATGTTATGTGCATTTGCATATTTTTATGATTTCAAACTTTTTCAAATGGATGTGAAAAGTGCTTTTTTAAATAGTTTTATAAAAGAAGAAGTTTTTGTAGCACAACCTCCAGGTTTCACGGATTTCAAAAACCCAGATCATGTTTTCAAGTTGAAGAAAGCTCTATACGGTTTAAAACAAGTCCCTCGTGCTTGGTATGATCGTCTAAGCTCTTTTCTACTTGACAACGGTTTTTCAAAAGGGAAGGTTGACACTACACTGTTTATTAAATCTTTTAATGGCAAGTTGCTTTTAATTCAAATCTATGTTGATGATATTATATTTGGATCTACTGATGAATCTCTATATCAAGAATTTTCTAAGTGTATGTAGAATGAGTTTGAAATGAGCATGATGGGAGAGCTGAAATTCTTTCTCGGATTGCAAATCAAACAAACTGATAATGGGACATTCATAAATCAAGCCAAGTACACAAAAGACTTGCTAAAGAAGTTCGATCTGGACAATGTCAAACCTATTGGCACTCCGATGGCAACTTCAATAAAGCTTGATTCAGATGAACAAGGCAAGCCAGTCGACACACGTAAGTATCGAGGTATGATTGGTAGTTTACTTTATTTAACTGCTAGTCGTCCAGATATAATGTTTAGTGTTTGCCTGTGTGCACGTTTTTAAGCTAACCCAAAGGAATCACATCTGTCGGCAGTTAAGCGTATCTTTCGATACCTTAAAGGCACTTCTTCTGTTGGCTTGTGGTATCCCAAAACTAAGTCCTTTAACCTTATTGGTTATTCGGATGCAGATTTTGCTGGATGCAAAGTTGATAGAAAAAGTGCAAGTAGCACATGTCATTTCTTAGGCAAAGCTTTAGTCTCTTGGTTTAGTAAAAAGTAAAATTATGTAGCCCTATCAACAACAGAGGCTGAGTACATCACCGCAGGACATTGTTGTGCTCAGATTTTGTGGATGAAACAAACCCTAGAAGACTATGTTTTATTTTACACACATATTCCCATTTTCTGTGATAACACGAGCACTATTAATTTGACTAAGAATCCAGTATGTCACTCTCGTACTAAACATATCGAGATTGGACATCATTTTCTTAGAGATCATCATCAAAATGGAGATATAAACCTTGTGTACATAGATACTGAAAATCAATTAGCTGACATCTTCACTAAACCTCTAGTGGAAGATCGTTTCAATTATTTACGTCGAGAATTAGGAATTTTGGACGTCAATAATATTAATTGATTCTATTTTATGATTATATCTCAATACGCAAAAACTGTGTTAGAGACAAGCCAATAAAGAGTCTGTCTGTCACCACAACTACGGTTGAAGCGAAGCGGTATTTAAGAGTTCCCCGGTGAACCTCCGCCAGCTGGGACAGTACTCCTACAGCTAATCTGAGACAGTTGCTGTGTAACGATATTTAATTCATAAAATATTATTAATTATGTTATTTGAAGGCTAAAATAACTAATCTTTGAATTAAATATTTGAAATGAGATAATAAAAAAGAAGTGGCTTAAATCAACTTTGAAGAACCCTAGGCAAATTCGGCCAGAGCTCTGACCAAATTCGGGCCGAGTTCGGTTGAGGGTATCTGTGTATATATCCAGAACCCGAGAGCTTCTTCTCTTTCATTGCTTCCAAACCAATTCAAACAGCAGCAGCAGCCGACCCGAGCCCTCAAACCCTAGTTCTTCACTAATCTTTTCCTTCCAATCTACTTGGTAAAATCTCTCTAAAATTTGGAATCGTGCGGAGATCGATATTCTCTACAACATATCATGATTTCGTGAGGTATAACTCCCTCCTTCTCCACCTTTCAATTTGTGCTCTTTATTTCAATGGCACCTAAATTTAATCCTTTCAAGAGTAAGAAGAAGACCACTCCTAGTGAGGAAGGGTCGTCTTCGAATCCACACACGGATTCACTCTTTTCGCCGATCCAAACGAGCGACGGCGCTTTCGATGGGTTTTTCTTTCAAACCCTCGATCAAGCTCTATTATGGTACGGTGATTTTTCCACCCGATCCATATGCGGCGGCTCTCCGATCAAATGGACGGTATTTCCCGATCATCGTCACTTATTTGAGGCATTAGGGTTACACTTATTTATTAAACTGTGCTTCCCGATAGCTACTAATGCCATTCGTTTATTCTATTGCAATCTCGTAGTAAACACTTTTGTCGTGAGCACACGTGTTGGAGGCATCGACATCGAGTTCGATGATGCCCTCCTAGCGGAGATTCTTGGTATTCCTAATGAAGGTGAACCGCTAGTAGACATCACGGAATTCGAGTTTCCCGAAGGCACGACACTCACTAGTTTCAAAGCGGAACTCTGTGCTTCTGACAGAGTACGCTCTGGAAAGTTCAAGGCTAACAACCTTAACTTGTTCAACTACGAATTGTATCGCATCATCTACTCTACTATCCTTCCTAAATCTACTTCCAAAGATGATGTGACCTCACTTGAGCTGTCCGCCATGTACCATATTCTTAAGAGGATTCCTTTTTCCACCCCTAAGACTATCATTCAGATGATGGGACGATGTCGTGCAAGAGATCGAAATCTCTCATACGCGATGATTCTCCCTCGTATCTTTCAGCGATTCGAGATCGATCTATCGACTTGTACTCAGGACTCTGAGCCCAAGTTTCTTCAGCTATCTCGTCGCAGCCGGACTGCTTCAGCTCTACCTACTGCTCCTCCTACTGCACCTCCTCTACCACCTCATCAGTATGCCTTGACATTTGAGGGCATACATCAGCACTTATCTGCTTTACACGTCTCGTTGACGGACATGGATCGCGAGCGTGAGTTCTGCGATGTCACCCGTTACCAGGCGATGGCAAACTCCTTGGCCGATCTGCGTTTTGCCCAGACTGGTCACTCTGCCGCCTCCATCCCTCGAGATCCAGCTTTTTCGGGTTACCGCTGTGAGGATGAGGCTGTCCATGCCTACTTCCAGCCAGGTAACGCCTATGATTGGTATCATGCACCTCGTGACTACGTTGATGAGTTCTATGCTAGCGCCCCTACTCATCCTTCTGGCGCTGGTACTTCTGGTGCTGGTCCTTCCGGTCATGCTGGCCGAGCTGCTGATGATGATGACGACGAGGATAGTAATGAGGAGATGTGATTTGATTTTTTAGTGTCATTCTATTGTATACTTGGAAATGCTCCAACATTCCACGTTTTTATCAGTTTTTCTTTTTATCAGTACTTTTGATATTTATCAGCACTTTGTAGTATGTTTTCAGTACTTTTATCTTCATGGACATGCTTATGGTGTTTCTTTTATGATATTTCAGTTTATTTCAGCACTTTGGCTTAGCACTATCTCTTTATACTGCTTTTTCATTACAAACTGCCTGTGAAATAGCATGCCTGAGATTTCTTTTATTCTTTTGAAACAATAGCATGCTTGTGATAATATTCTTTAGAGTCAATAGCATGCATGTGATGATAATCTGTATAAACTTTACATGTCTGTGATGATATATATATACTCTTTATGTTTTATTTATTATGTTTTCTCACTATTTGTTCCTTATGCATTAATTGCAGGGGAGCCTTCTGCATTAAATGCGGGGGAGCCTTCTCTTGTGCAATTATTTTGCTAAGTGACAAAGGGGGAGAAAATTAAAGATCTAACATTTTTTTGAGTTAAATACAGGACATGAACAATTTCACGTTTTGATTCTTTTTGAACAAGCTTAATGTTATATCATTCATAGTTTGTCAATTATCAAAATGGGGGAGATTGTTGGCCCATTGGTCATATGGTCAACCTGATTTTAATAATTGATCAAACTCTGTCTGGATATACAAAGCTAGTTGGGACATCTCGGTTTCTTGGACATAAGCAAGATTGGCTATCCACTCCGTTCAAGACTGAAGATCTGTTTGCCTACTCGAGTCTGTATTTCCTATGCAATATAATTTTTATTTTATTTGAGTCTAGGAATATGTTGTACACCGAGTCGTACTGGCAAATAGGCTATCCCCAAAATAGTTCAAAATGTTTTTTAAATGACCTATCAAAATGTTTACAAAAAGGTTTTCAAAAAGGTTTTCAAAAATCACCAAAACCTATTTTTAAAACCCTAACCTAACCCTGACAGAACTCGGCCAGAGTTCGGCAGAGTTCGGCCAGAGTTCGGTTAGTGGCCGTTGTGATTTTGAATCTTTGGAACTTGGTCCTCCTGCAGTTGCAGATTTGACCGAGATTTGCTCAAAGAGTTCTGCCCGAATTCTGCCCGAATTTTGACAGAAGTCTGTCTTTGGAACTCCTATAAATAGAGAAGGATTTCGATCATTTTAACTCACTCATTCACTTTCAATCTTCTCTCTATCTAAAGCTTTCAGTCTTCCAAAGAGTTTTCTAGAGCTTTCAATTTCAGATTCCAAGCCAGTTACAATCCTCTAGTCAATTTGCCAGTGCGGTACGGTCTAGAAGTTTCTGAGAGATTGTAATCAGAAGGCTTGATTGAAGAATACCTCTTCACATTTGAAGTTGGACGAGTTCTTCGTATCAAAGCTCGCGTTGTAGAAGTTGCAAGGACTTCGTAAGAAAACTTGCGGTTTTTATATTAGTGGATTCAACTGGTAGCAAGAGTTCTACCGACTGGATTAGTTCTCAACAGAGGGATACGAGTATACATCGCTGTCTTTGCATTTGCTCTCTTAACTTTGCCTTTACATTATTTCAGTTGTGATTAATATTCTGTGATTGTGCTGCTAACATTTTTATTTAGCATTATTCCGCTGTCAACTCTATTCACCCCCCTCTAGAGTATTACGCTTTACTATTTCGTTCCTACAATGACAAATGCATATATCTTACCACCTAGACTAGCAATTCTGCTGGGTCCAAATAAGTCCATATGTAACAATTGTAAAGGTCTAGTGGTACTTACAACGTTCTTGGATTTGAATGCGGATTTAGTAGCTTTGTTTTTTTAACATTCACTACATACCGTATACTTCTTGAAAGAAATATCTGGTAAGCCGCATACCAACTTCTTCGTAGATAATCTTGAAATTGTATCCATGTTTGCATGACCGAGTCTCATATGCCATAGTTGACTCTCAATACTTTTGGCCATCAAACATCTACCAATGTCACCGATACCGATTATGTACCCTCTCAAATTATTACCGAAGGAGACGTATCCTTCTTTATTCTTCTTCGACAGTGTTGCAAATAATGAAGCATCACCGGTCATGTGCCGTGAACAACAGCTGTCGAGGATCTATTTGCTCCTAGCATGTGAAGGGTGTCCCACCTACAAAACAATTTGCAGATGAAACTTTTGGTACCCATTTCTTGTAGGGTCCTGACTGGTTAGTTTTTGATATCCATGCATAAATATTTAAATCTACTAACTTTCTGATTCTACATGCAGAAGATATATGACCAATGAGGCCACAACAATGACATTTAGCATGTTGAGTGTTAAAAGTAGTGTGAGGTGCATGATTGGTAGGTTTTGGTTTTCTAGTATAGAAGAATGTATGCCTATTAGTCTTCTTGGGCATAGTCTTGGTATGGTTTGGTCTGACAGTGTTGGGCATGTTCCGATGATTCGGTAATTGACACGTGTTAGAATAGGAAGCAGCAACTTCAGGCCGTTTTCCTAAACTAATTTCCAACTTTTTGGAAGTGTCATATAATCTAGTATAGTCAGATGTGAGTGAATCTAATCTGACCTGTGCACACTGGAGACTCTTTCTCTCCTTAGATAGGTCTTCCTTTAACAGGATAATAGTTTGGTCTTTTTCTTCGGATAGCTTGACAGTCTCGTGTAACAACAATTTAATAGAAGAAAGCTCACCAGACTCATTTGAAGAGTCAATATCTCTAACCTGATCTAATAGGTCGGTAAGTCTTCCTAATTCACCTTTGTACTCTTTGAGTACCTTCTTAGAGGTTTCATATTTACTACGTAGTTTTCTGTAATCATCTAACAGTTCACTGAAAGCCTCTCCTAGTTGCTCAAAAGTGAAATCATCATAAGGATCAAATAGAGGATTAGTGATTACCTGATCGCAAGCCATCAAGCACACATTTGCAGCGTCATCTGATTGTTCATCTTCTGAGTCGCTGGCTTCACTTTCATGCGATATGCTTGTGTTGGCATACTTTCTTGATGTTGATTTCTTCAGGTAGCCTTTGTCATATTTGCTGTTTTTCTTTGATGATGATGCTGAGGGACAATCTTTCTTCATGTGTCCTTTCTTCTTGCATCCATAGCAAATAGGATCTTCCTTGTTGTTGTTGTTGTTGTCTTTGTTGTCCTTCGTTCTTCTATTAAATCTCATGAACTTCTTGAACTTTCTTACCAAAAGAGCTTGATCTTTAGAGTCGGAGTCGCTGTCGTCGGAATCATCTTCGATGCTTCTTCTATGTTGAGCCTTGAGAGCGATCGTCTTCTCTGACTTTTCCTTTGGTGTAGCATCTTCAAAGTCTAGAAGTTCTAACTCGTGAGTGAGTAGCTTACCCATGAGTATTTCTAGAGACATTGTTGAGAGGTCGTTCCCTTCAATGATTGCTGTAGCCTTTGGAATCCAGTTCTTTGTAAGGGCTCGTAGAAGTTTACGAATCTTCTCCTGGTTACTGTAATCCTTGCCTAGTGAGGACATAGGATTTACAATATCCAAGAATCTTGTAAACATCTGAGTGACTGATTCACTTGGCTTTATTTTGAACGCCTCATACTCCTGAGTAAGTCTGCTGATCTTTGACTCCTTGACTTGTGTTGTTCCTTCGTGGGTTACTTCGAAAAGTTTCCATACTTCGTTTGATGTTGTGCAAGTAGACACCCTGTTGAATTCAGTTCTGTCTAAAGCACAAAATAAGGCGTTAATAGCACGTGCGTCAAGACTGGCCTTTTTCTTTTCTTCCTCTGTATATTTATCATGGGGTTTTTCAGCTAAAACTCCATCAACATTTATACGAGGTAGCTTTTTATAGCCATCAATAACCACAGACCATAAGTCAAAATTAAGAGATTTCAGAAAGAAACTCATACGTGTTTTTCAATAAGTGTAGTTTGTGTCGTCAAACAGTGGAGGTATGTTTGTGGCTTGGCCTTCACTTGTGAATTTCACAGTTGCCATGTGTAATACTATGATCTATATAAAAAATTGAATATAACTGCAATTCTATCTTGCTTTACCTGTATAACCCGCTCTGATACTAATTATAGGAACGAAATCGTAAAACAGAATACTCTAGAGGGGGGATGAATAGAGTAGGCAGCGGAATATTGCTAATTAAAAACTTGTTAGCGGTTAGATCACAGATATATAATAATAATCACAAAAAGTGAATGACAAAATTTGAAAGTGATCAGAAGGCAAACGCAAACACCGAGATTTATACTAGTTTTCCTCTTGTGAGGACTAGTCCAGTCGGAAGAACTCTAGCTTCCAGTTGAATCCACTATTGGAATATCCCGCAAGTTTTCATACGAAGTCCTTACAACTTCTACAGACGCGAGCTTTGATACGAAGAACTCGACCAACTTCAATTGTGAAGAGTTGTATCTTCTATCAAGCCTCTGATTACAATCGCTCTGAAACTTCTAGACCGTACCGTACTGGCAAATCGACTAGAGGATTGTAACTGGCTTGGGATTTGAAAATGAAAGATTTTAAGAACTCTTTGTAAGAATGTAAGCTCAGGAAGTGAAGAGATTGAAAGTGAATTGGTGATTTGAAATGATCGAAATACTTCTCTATTTATAGTTTTTCCAAAGACAGAACTCTGACAGAATTCGGGCAGAATTCGGACAGAACTCTTTGTAACAAACCGTAACTGAAGGATGACCAAGTTCAAAAACCCAACGTTCACTAACGTTCCAAATTGCCGAACTCTGGCCGAACTCGGCCCGAGTTCTCCTGGGGTTCTGCCAGTTCATTTTTGGAGAAAATAAATTTTGGCTTTTTGAACAATCCTTCAGAAGCTTTTTGTAAAAAGAATGTTTTTCAAAATCGTGGGTCATTTGTAAAAGAATAGGATGGTTTTGAAAAACGTTTTCGGATAGCCTATTTGTCAGTACGACTCGGTGTACAATGTATGCCTAGACTCAATAAAATAAAAAATTACAATGCATAACAGGAAGTACATTCAGAATGGCAAACAACTTCAGTCTTGAACATTGTTGATATCCATTGTTGAGCAGTGTCCAAAACATCGTAGGTAAACATCTGAGTTGACTTGCATTTATATCGAGATGGAGTTTAATCAATTATTAAAATCAGGTTTGACCATGACCAATGGGCCAACAAAGAGGAGGGCGAAGTGCGAAACTGGACAGATGCAACTGAAGAAGAAGAGATTAGAGCAGTCGCAGCAGCAGATAAACCGAAGCGCAAGAAGCGAGAGGTGGCGCCATCCGATAGAGTCCTCCGCTCCGTTTCAGCAAACACAAAATCGGGTAAACTCCGCATCCCTATTAATGTTTAATATCCTTTGCTGGAACATTCGTGGGGTAGCAAATAAGATGGCTCTTAAAAGACTCTGAAACATTTGTCGGGTGAATAAAGTCTAGGTGCTGGCTATATTGGAGCCTAAAGTGGATAGTTCTAAGCTATTACACTATCAACTTAAGCTCGGTTTTGATAAGGGTTTTTCAAATGAGAAGGGTGATATCTGGGTTTTGGCAATGTTGGGTTGCACGATCTCTTTGTTGGACTCATTTGATCAGGCAGTCACTATTGCCTTTCAAAATGAGTTTCTGCAATCCAATGTCCTGTTCTCCTTTGTGCATGGTCATAACAAGAAAAAGGGTCGACGGGAAATGTGGGATCGGATTCTCAGCTTGCAGTCTTCGTACAACCTTTCTTGGCCAGTTGGAGGAGATTTTAATACTATAGCGAGGTCTGATGAAAAGGTTGGGGGTCGCTCGCCTTGTCAAATCTCCATTCAGGAGTTTTTAAACTTCCAATTGTCTGCAGGTCTTATAGAACTTCCTATATCAGGGAGTCATTTCACTTGGTTTAAATCAAAAGTTAGGGAGAGGAGGGGATCGAGATTGGATAGAATTTTGGGGAGAGGAGGGGATCGAGATTGGATAAAATGTTGGTCGCACAAGATTGGCTTCGTCTCACTCATTTGTCGAAGGAGGAACATCTAAATAGGGCAGAATCGGATCATGCTCCTTTGTTAATCAAATTACTTGCAAAATAGGACGAAGGAAGAAGACCATTTAGGTTTCTTGATTTCTGGACGAGACAGGATAGCTTTATGCAGCTGGTGGAGGAGGCTTGGCACTCAATTACTCATCCTAATAGTTTGGTTCATGTTAGCCTGCGTTTGGCTGCCTGTCGTACAGCTCTATCTAAGTGGAGTCACAACACATTTGGTAATATTTTTCAGGAGGTCATGGTGGCAGAGGATCATGTTCTAGCAGCTGAACTAGCATTCGAAGTAGACCGTTCGCCGGAGAAAAGAATGACAATGGACAAATCAATAGCTGTGTTGAAACAACGACACACCTATGTTGACTCCTACTGGAAACAAAAGGTACGACTTCGATGGGATATTGAAGGTGATCGAAATACTAAGTATTTCCATGAATGTGTGAACAGCAAGCAACGAAAACTACATATTCACCACATTATAGATGATGAAGGCTGTCCCAAATCAGAGTTAAAGGATATACAACATGTTGCAAATACTTATTATGAAGCTCAATACAAAAGTATTCTGATTGAGGAGGATGCAGCACTAATGGAGGTCATTCCTAATATTCTATCCGAGGAAGATAATGCATCTTTAATTGCTGAGCCAACGAAGGAGGAGATACTACAAACTATTAAGAGTCTGGATATCAACAGTACGGCAGGACCAGATGGTTTTACTGCTACTTTCTTTGTTAAATGCTAGCCGATCATTGCTGATGATATGTTGGAGGCAATCTCTCTATTCATGGCAGGCTTTGAGCTACCGAGAGCTATCACGAGCACTGCTTTGGTTTTGATCCCCAAGAATAACAATCCCAGGTACATGACTGAATTTTGCCCTATCAGCTTATATACAGTCTTCAACAAAATTATTTCTAAGTTACTCGCTCTTAGACTTGCTCCAATCCTCCCTAGACTTATCTCACCTGAGCAAAGTGGATTTCTTAGGGGTAGGGAGATTGTTGACAACATTCTATTAGCTCCAGAGATGTTGAGCTTGATGAATACTAATAGTAGAGGGGGGAATATAGCTATTAAACTTGATATGGCCAAAGCGTATAATCGCTTAGACTGGAAATTCCTGATGCAAGTTATGCGTAGGTTCGGCTTTGATGAAAAATAGATTAGTATGGTATTTCGGCTGATTAACAATGTGCGATACTCTACTATTATCAATGGGGTATCATCAGGTTTCTTCCAAGCGTTCTGAGGAGTTCGTCAAGGGGATCCGCTCTCACCAGCTTTATTCATAATTGTAGCTGAAGTTTTGTCTAGAAATCTAAACAAAATAGTGGAACATGCATCATTCCACCATTACTATGTTCCCAGCGGATGTCCTGCTATTACACACTTGGGATTTGCAGATGACGTATTATTATTTTCCGCCGGAGACGTTCGATCTGTTGAGTTGTTACATGGGATCCTGCGGAGATACGAACGAGCTTCTGGACAGAGTGTTAATGCATCCAAATCCTCAATTTATACCATGCCAATATTTGACATGAAGGAGGAGCTTCATGCCATTACAGTATTTGAGATTAAGCAGCCTCCGTTCACTTACCTTGGCTGTCCAATGGCAGTGGGCGTGCGAACAACAAATCTATATGAAGAAGTTCTTACTAAGATACGAAGGAGGTTGGAAGGATGGCAACATAAAATCCTTCCATATGGGGGCAAATTAACATTGTTAAAATCAGTATTACTATCAATTCCAATGTACACGATTGCTGCTTGTAATCCCCCGAAGGCAGTTCTTAATAAGCTAGAAGACATGTTTATTCGTTTCTTCTGGGGCACAAATGATGGTGCACAAAAGCATATATGGTCGAGCTGGAGTTCTATGGCACGGCCAATTGAGGAAGCAGGATTGGGGCTCAGAAGCTTGAAAGAGACTATAGACGCCTTCACGGTCAAATTATGGTGGAAACTTAAAACTCAGGATGGATTATGGCAGCAATTTTTCAAAGCCAGGTATTGTAAATTCCAAGACATGGACTTAGCTGGTGCTCCACAGAAGTGTTCTCATGTTTGGCGAAGGCTATTACAAGGACGGGATATGGCTAATCAATATATAAATCAGTTGGCTTCGGAAGAATGGGCCTGGACATCGACTTCGAGTGGCAAATTTTCAGTATCGGCGGCTTGGAAGGTAACACGGGTTCCATCTCATACACGACCACAATTTAAGCATATATGGAGCTCTTGTATTCCTTATAAGTGGTCTATTTTATTATGGCGAATGATGCATAACAAACTTCCTACGGATGACAATATTCAGAAGATGGGATTTCGATTAGCTTCGAAATGTCATTGCTGTTCAAACCCTACTGAGGAGACGGTAACACACATCTTTGGTAAAGGCGATCTAGTTGTTCAAGTGTTGCGTGATTTATAATCTGACCTTCACGTAATAGTGAAGAGGTTGGCTCTGTTCAGGTTGCTAGATAAACGGTGGAGAAGGCTGAACATTCACCAAAAAGAGATTGTAGTTGCTGCGGTTTGTTGGGTGACATGGAAGAATAGAAATAAGTTGCACTACGAGGAGTATAAATACTCGGCCATACAGCTACTGCATGAGACTAGACGTCAGATTGGGAAAGCTTTAAAGCGATGCACACACAAGCCATCTCTTCCTCCTACATGGCATCACCTTGGTGTTGGATATATCTACTCTTTTGTAACCTGCAATTTGACTATTATCAATAAATGGCTGTTCTTTAAAATATATATATATATACATATATATATATATATATATATATATATATATATATGTACTATATCATACATATTCTTGACAACCTATGATACCTACAATTACTCGATATCTATACTACATAGCCTCATAGGATACACAAAATGCCTATATCGTATAGTCAGTTTTCTACTTAAAACCAATATTGCACCTATTAGACCTATTCACTAAATTTTAGGATTAAAGTATGTCATAGCCCTTCGTATTAGCTTTCTGACTTAAAACGGATAGCATTTTCATGTCTGAAAACTCACGGAATCGCGAAAACAGCGAAACACATTCGTCTTTCGGACAGCTGACACTCAAATAGTTTTACAGAAAGTTCTAGAACCAGTTTCGCCTATTAATATATATATTTGGAAAGCTAACTTTGATACGGTTCTTTTAAAAAAAAGAAAGATTAATCAGAGTCTTGAGCTTGGAGTTATGACATTTCTAATTTGCTATGGCTACTAAAAACGTGGATGAATATTATGACGAATTTGGATTGTTTTGGACAAAAAAACACATGTATATACCCAAATCTGACCATGTATATCATGAAATACCATAACACAACACCACATATCCTATATTGGACACATACACCCAATCTCGACTCAAAAAGGACATCAAGTTCTGTTGGGGACACGTATCGAAAACTTGGTGGTCACAAATTCGATTTCTTTCAATTTGTATCAAAATGAAAGGGGAAAAACCTTCAGGTAGAAAGAGGAGAGCCTCAACTCCTCTCTAATGGTACCTAATGCAAATAGGGTCCTAAATGAATGTAGTTACACTAATGAAATAGAATGGAAGGGTTTAGAGAGCTCATACCAAAAGGGATATAGATTCTCAATGTAAAATTTCTTGATCTAGATCTCTACCAAGCTTCAAGTCTCCAAATCCCTCCAATCTTAGCTAGCCAATAGAGGCTTCTTCTCTCCAAGGAAAAGAGAATGAAATGAATTTGGCTTAATTTGGAGAAAATTTGGGTGTATGAGCAATTTGGAAAAAAAAGCTCCTAAATTAGGGCTTCAAATGAAAATAGAAAGAGGAGGAAGATGAATTATGGCTTTAATAGAAAGGTGGGCCGCCATATGGGAGCCCTAAATGGGTTTGGGAAATGTCTAAGTTGCCCTCATCAAGTCTCCCTTTAGTTAACTAGGAGTATGCAAAGGTTTGGGGTCAAAAGGGTCAAGTTTCTAATCTTTAAATGACTAAACTTTTCATGTGGGTTTAGCCTAAAGGCACTAGCCTAATGAGATGAGTTTGTGGGCCATGCCTATTTAATTTTTGGGTCCCGACTAGGGTCTAAACTACCCGGGCTACTAACACAAGTCAAAATTAGACAAAACTCCAACTCGACTAAACAAATCCCCAAAATACAATAATAATAAATAAATATTTACAAAAATATAGGAATATTAAAAATGACAAATTTATCCTCATTTTTGAAAACAGGCAGTTACACTATCTGCTTCATACACATTTCTGCTAATTGCTTAGTGGACTGTCCCACTATGAAAGGAAGAAAATGAGCCATCCACTATCACCCAAACGTCGTTTCGACTAGTGGGGGTTCTAGGTAAACCAGTCACAAATTCCATCTTGATGTGCTCTCACTTCCACTCTAGAATAGGGAGCAGTTGCAATAATCCTACTGGCCTCTGTTGCTCTGCCTTCACTTGCTGACGTACCAAACATCTAGACACAACCTCGTTATCTCCCTTTTCATGCCATTTTACTAAAAGTGTTGCTTTATATCATGGTACATCTTTGTGCCTTCGGGATGAATGGAATAAGGAGAACTATGAGCCTGTGACATAAGTTCCTTTCGAAAGTCTCCATTTGGTACACAAAGACAATTTTAGAACCTAAGTGTACCATCTTCATAGATTACTAACTCCTTCCTGAGACCTGATTCACACTCGAATATTTTTTTGTACTGTATTTCATATTTCCTTGGTTTTCAAAATATTTTAAAAAAATTCAACTTATAGATTTTCTTCTTAATCGACATACCGCCAGTATACTAGTATATACCGACAGAATGCCTGTCACTCCTATTTTTCATTATACGTATTTTCAGTGTACGCATACGGATTCTGACATTTGTCAGGTGACTCGTTTTTTGAGTTGTTTTTCTTAGCCTTGCCCTAGTTTAATCTTAACTTGGTTTAGTTTGGTTTGGTTCAACTTGGCTTGGGCTTGGTTTGGTTTAGTTTGGTTTTTGATGAGAGGGTTTTGTATAAAACACAACTCCTCTCTCTCTCTCTCTCTCTCCTCCATTATTTCATTTCCTTTCATCTTCTTCCTATTCATTTTCTCCTCCAACCCTAGGCAAGTACATCTTGCCAAATTTTTGTTGGTGCTTTCTTTACATGGAGAGAGCTTGCTCTCAACATGCCTTGTAAAAGTTTAGTCCCACATCGGAAATGCACCATGAGTTATCTCAACATATATACTTGGTTTTGTTGTTGAGAGATGCACATGGGGTGGTGACCCTAAGGAGGGAACCACGTGGGTGATTTTACTAGGAGGTAAGAATAAAGCTCCAAGGATTAAGCATTAATGCTTTTGTCATTCTCTTGGATTAATTCCATTTAGAGCTAAGCCCCAAAGGGGCTTAGCGACACGGACTCGGACTCGGACTCGGACTCGGGCTCATGGGCTCATGAGGCGTAATGTGGCATTTTGTTGTCGCACTTTGCACTTAGCACGTCAGCAGTCATGCGGCTCATATGCGGCCATGCGGTCTTATGCGGCATGCGGCTCATATGCGGCCTCATGCGGCTCATGCGGCCATGCGGCCATACGGCCATACGGTCCATGCAGCTCATGCGGCCATGCGGTCCATGTGGTCCATACGGCTCATGCAGTCCATGCGGTTCATGTGGCTCATGTGGTCCATGCGGCTCATACGGTTCATGCGGCCATGAGGCTCATGCAGCCAGGCTGCTGCTGCCGTATGGAGGGTTCCGCTGACTGTGCAGACTAAAAGTCAGTTATGGAAAGACTGATTTAATGCAATTAATTCAGATCCTATATTTGTAGGATTTGAATTAATTTCGTTGCTATTTTTTTGAGATTTGAATTAATCTCGTTGCTATTTTTTTGGGATTTAATTCAATCTTTCCATAACTGAAGAGGCGGCTAGGATTTCCTCCCTCTCTCTATTAATACTCTCTTTTGGCCTCCTTTGTATATACTACGAAAATAGAAGTCAGAAAAGGAGAAAAAGAGAGAGAGTGCTGCTGCCGCCATTGCAAGTCCATCCGAGGAGTCAGAACAGAGGTGACTTCAAGCGTTCCACAAGTTCTTCAAACTTGCTGGTTCCTGGAAGCAGATCGTGTGGGGCGAATCTTGCTTTGAGCAATGGTATTTTGACACCCCAGTATTGTTCTTCTTCTCATCTCTCTAGATTATTGTAACTCGTTCTGTCCCAATTGCAACACGTTTGCAAGGAAGAACGAGAGATCTTCTCTTCTCTATTTCTCTCCTCCATATTGTAATCGGGTTATTTGGTTTTTGTATCATCGTAGATCTTTGTTACATCTGTTTTACCATCTTTGATCAAGCCCCGGGACTAACAATCTCAAAGCAAGATCCTTATAGATGGAAAACATTAATGCTTCGCTCGTCCAATCGGACTACCGCAAGTTGAAAAAGTTCGATGGAGAGCATTATCAAGTCTGGAAGAGAAAGGTTTATCTAAATCTTCAACTAAAAGACGTTGATGATGTTCTGTTGGAGGAAGAACCCTCTGTTCCAGACACTGGATCTACTGCCGCAATCAATGCGGCTACCAAACTTCAGGCCAAATGGAGAAGGAAAAATAGCATCTGCAGGCTTCTCATCCTGAATGCTATGGAAGACTCCCTGGCAGAATCCTACTCGAAGAAGGAACTTGTCAGAGACATGTGGGAGTCTGTGGAAAAACTGTATGAAGAAGACAGGAACAGGAGCAAAATGTTTGTGGTTGAAAAATATCACAAATTGCTCTTTGAGGACGAGAAGTCCATGTTGCCACAGGTGAAAGAATTTCTAAAGCTAGGTCAGAAACTAAAAGATGAAGAGATGCCCCTTCCCGACAAGTTTGTCGTTGGAGGGATCATCTCAAAACTTCCTGCTGGATGGAGTACCTTCTATACAAGGATGCACAGAAAGAAGCTAGACATTAGCTTGGGAGATCTACTTCAAGAGATCCATGTTGAGGACGAGATGCGTTCCCAACAAAAGGCGGACACTCTGTCCAAACAGCTGGCTAAAGCCAATCTAGTGTAGACGAGAGATCCCAAGGGGAAGCAGACGGCTTCTCATCCCAAGAAGAAGGACTTCACTAATCTAAAAGTGAAGGGTCCTTCATTCAAGCAACAAAAGACTAAGACCCACGTGACTTGTTACAATTGTGGCCAGAAAGGCCACTACAAGAGTGAATACAGATCTAAGCCTAAACAATCAGAGAAAGGTGAGCCTAATAAGGTTTTATTAGTTTCTAACTTTGTTGCTATGATCGCACAGGTCACAACTGTGGTGGTTAACTCTGACTGGTGGATAGACACTGGGCGACTTGCCATGTCTGTTCTGACAAGGAATGGTTCGTCACGTACCAGCCGATATCTGAGAAGGTTGTCATGGCGAACCAGGCCCAAGCTGAAGTTCTGGGGATCAGGATCGTAGAACTGAAACTCACTTCTGGGAACACTCTGACGCTTCAAGGTGTGAAGCATGTTCCGGCGATTGCCAAGAACCTGATCTCTGGGAGCCTGCTCTGCAACGCAGGCTTGAGGATGGACATCAATGCTGGTCAGATGGTGATGTCCAAGAAAAGAACATACTTCGGAAAGGCTTATCAAACCGAAGGAATGTTTAAAATTCAGCTTGTCAACCAGTTTGATGACATTAATGCAGTTGCATTTTATGATTATTCTCTTGAGTTGTGGCATAATAGACTAGGACATGTTCATTGTAAAAGAATTAACAAAATGTCTAGTCTAGGACTTATCTCCAAATGTAGGGGTAAGGTGGAGAAGTGTGAAGTGTGTGCTCAGACGAAGATCACAAGGAAACCCTTTCATCGGGTCAATCGAAGCACAGATCTTCTGGAGTTGTTGCACTCCGATATCTGTGACTTCAAACATTTCTCCACAAAGGCCGGGATGAAGTATTTCATAACCTTCATCGACGACTTCTCAAAATACGTGTTCGTCTACTTGCTCAAGTCTAAAGATGAAGCTTTCAAAAAGTTCAGAGAGTTCAGGGCCGAAGCTGAACGGCAGACAGGACAACAACTCAAGAGGTTGAGAAGTGATCGAGGTGGGGAGTATAGGTCTCATGAATTCGCATCGTTCTGTAAAGAATATGGAATCATATGCGAGACTACTGCTCCATATTCTTCTCAATCCAACGGAGTAGCAGAGAGGAAGAACCGAACATTAACAGAAATGATGAATTCTATGCTGCTTACTGCAGGCCTTCCAAAATGCTACTGGGGAGAAGCTGTATTAACGGCCACTTTTATTCTGAATAGATTGCCATATGCAACTTCGGACGTAACTCCTAATAAACTCTGGTTCAAAGTCAGACCAAACTTGAATGTCATACGAGTGTGGGGGTGTCTGGCGTATATGAAGCTCCCAGATCTGAAGATTCAAAAGCTAGGGACAAGGAATACGAAGGCGATCTTCTTGGGGTATGCCGAGAAGAGTGATGCTAGGAGATTTCTTGATATTGAGTCAAATCATATCATCGAATCTCGCGATGCTGAATACTTTGAAGACAAGTTTACAATAGACAAAAACATTATTCTTTCGGACATTACGGAAAATGATGTAGGTGCAAATGAGACTGAAATCTCATATGGGCCAGTAGTCTAAGAAGAAGCTGTTGTTGATGAAACAACTCTTGTACCAGAACTCGCAGAGCCGTCAGCTAAGCGAACGAGGAGACCGAAAGACTTCGGAGATGACTTTGTCACCTATCATGTGGAAGCAGATTCGCTTACCTATGATGAAGCGATGAAGACCAGAGATGCTATCTTCTGGAAGGAGGCAGTGAATGACGAGTTTGACTCTATCACCTCCAATAACACATGGGTGTTGGTAGATCTACCTGAAGGAGAAAAGCCCATCGGATGTAAATGGATCTTCAAGAAGAAGATGAAGGCAGATGGAACTATTGACAAGTTCAAGGCCAGGCTGGTAGCCAAGGGATTTTCTCAGAAACAGGGGATAGACTACTTTGACACATACGCTCCAGTAGCTCGGGTGACCACCATCAGGATGTTAATCGCTCTAGCAGCTATACATAAGTTGGTGATACATCAGATGGATGTAAAGACAGCATTCCTGAATGGGGAGCTGACCGAAGAGATTTATATGCAACAGCCAGATGGATTTGTCGTCAAAGGTCATGAAGACAAAGTCTGCAAATTGGTGAAATCATTGTATGGTTTGAAGCAAGCTCCCAAGATGTGGCATGAGAAGTTTGACAAAGTTATAAGGTCAAACGGCTACAGAATCAGCGAGACGGACAAATGTGTTTACACAAAGTTCGCTGATGGAAGAGGAGTCATCGTTTGTCTATACATGGACGACATGCTAATCCTAGGTACGGATATAGGCTGTGTCACAGAGACAAAGAAGTTCCTCTCAACCAAGTTCAGTATGAAGGACTTCGGGGATGCAGATGTCATCTTGGGCATAAAGATCATCCGGACAGACACTGGAGTAGCGCTGTCACAATCTCACTACATTGAGAAGATGCTCACACGCTATGGGTATAAGGATCTTCCAGGGATCGATACGCCATACAGGTGTGATCAGAAGCTGAAGCCAAACTCGAGGGAAAGCGTCAGGCAGCAGGAGTATTCTAGCATTATCGGAAGTTTAATGTACGCAACCACTGCCACAAGGCCTGACATAGCTTTCGCCGTAGGAATGCTGAGTCGGTTCACAAGCAACCCAGGGATTGAGCACTGGAAAGCTGTGAAGCGGGTGATGAGATATCTCAAGAAGACTCAGACATATGCACTGTACTACAACGGGTATCCGACAGTAGTAGAAGGCTTCAGTGATGCTAGCTGGTGTTCAGAAGTGGAAAGCGAGAGATCCACAGGAGGATATGTCTTTTCCTTGGGTGGAGATGCTATATCGTGGAAGTCGAAGAAGCAAACTATACTCTCTTGTTCCTCCATGGAATCTGAATTCTATGCACTTGAAACTACAGCAGATGAAGCAGAATGGCTTCGGGAGCTCATGTATGATCTTCCAGTGGTTGGGGCTCAGATACCGGCGATACCAATATACTGTGACAACCAGACGACTGCGGCGGTAGCATCAAATGACCTCTTCAACGGGAAGAAGAGGACTGTACGGTTGAAGCACAGGGCAGTACACGATCTTATCAAAAGAGGTGTAATTGCAGTGGTTGATGTTCGGAGTCAGGAGAACCTGGCAGATTCGTTCACAAAGGGCCTCAAGTGCCAATTGGTCGATGACACAGCTTGTAAAATAGGCTTGAAGGCATTCTGATAGTGTGTCTTTGTAATCCTACCATAAAGTTTTATGCTATTAGTTCAAAGAGAAATCTACTAGGCATCTAACTTTTGGTTCAAAGGAGGATCACTGACTGGGAAACTTTCAGGTAATAGTGGGTACTTGTTTTCTGGAACATGGAAGGGATACGGACCCATAACCACTATTGTCTACTATGTATTTTCTGCGGAAAAACAAATCCTGTGGAAGGTTGGCTTAAACACCTTAATGAGTTCTCAGGCAGAGTGAATGCCTGGTGTGCTTTACAGGAAGCACGGTAGAGTAGCACTACAAGGAGTGAAACTCTATGCTACAGTGGGGTGACTCCACCATGAGGTTTCCAGGTCTGGGGTAATGCCTCGGCTTTGCAAGCCAAGTCATAGCGGCATAGCACCGCAAATAGGCAGGTAGCCTAATGCTGTATGACGTAATTAAAGAGTTGTAGACAGCACTACAAAGGGGAGGATGGCCCCATGTTACAGTGGCACGTCACCACGATAAGGTACCCATGTAGGGGTAAAGCCTCGGCCTTGCAAGCCATGTCGTTGCGGCGTAACACCGCAAGGAAGCCTTAGGCTTCATGCTGAGTAGATTGGCTCTACAAAGAGGCGAGACCTCATGCTACAGTAGTATGACACTACGATGAGGTTCCCAGGTAGGGGTAATGCCTCGGCTTCAGGCCATGTCATAGCGGCATAGCACCGCAAGGAAGCGCAAGGCTTCATGCCATATCTCTTTAATAAAGAACTTACCTATAGTGTATGAAAAGAGATATCAGGCCGTCTCTTGAGGGTAAACTTGTAGATGTCCAAAATTATATACTGAAACCAGGCTGGCACAGGGCCTTTAATGTGCAGCCAGAAGCACACGTAACTACACTTTATGAGTGGGAAGAATTACATTTGTGGTACATAATTCAAGGCGTAGTCCATTCTTGTATCACATTGTTATTTAACCCATGCGGAAAGATTCAAGTCGTCAGCGACATCTATCCTAATGCAAAATGGACAGTTACTGTAGGGAACGCTCAACCCTGGACACATATATGTTATGATATGTGGGGGATTGTTGGTGCTTTCTTTACATGGAGAGAGCTTGCTCTCAAAATGCCTTGTAAAAGTTTAGTCCCACATCGGAATTGCACCATGAGTTATCTCAACATATATACTTGGTTTTGTTGTTGAGAGATGCACATGGGGTGGTGACCCTAAGGAGGGAACCATGTGGGTGATTTTACTAGGAGGTAAGAATAAGGCTCCAAGGATTAAGCATTAATGCTTTTATCATTCTCTTTGATTAATTCCATTTGGAGCTAAGCCCCAAAGGGGCTTAGCGACTAGGACTCGGGCTCATGGGCTCATGAGGCGTAATATGGCGTTTTGTTGGCGCACTTAGCACGTCAGCAGTCATACGGCTCATATGCGGCCATGCGGTCTTATGCGGCATGCGGCTCATATACGGCCTCATACGGCCATACGGCCATGCTGCCATGCGGTCCATGCGGCTCATACGGCCATGCGGACCATACGGTCCATGCGGCTCATGCGGTCCATGCGGTTCATACGGCTCATGTGGTCCATGCGGCTCATACGGTCCATGCGGCCATGAGGCTCATACGGCCAGGCTGCTGCTGCCGCATGGAGGGTTCTGCTGACTGTGCAGACTACAAGTCAGTTATGGAAAGACAGATTTAATGCGATTAATTCAGATCCTATCTTTGTGGGATTTGAATTAATTTCGTTGCTATTTTTGTGGGATTTGAATTAATCTCGTTGCTATTTTTTTGGGATTTGATTTAATCTTTCCATAACTGAAGAGGCGGCTAGGGTTTCCACCCTCTCTCTATAAATACTCTCTTCTGGCCTCCTTTGTATATACTACGAAAATAGAAGTCAAAAAAGGAGAAAGAGAGAGAGTTCTGCTGCCGCCATTGCAAGTCCATCCGAGGAGTCAGAACAGAGATGACTTCGAGCGATCCACAAGATCTTTAAACTTGCTGATTCCTGGAAGCAGATCGTTGGGGCGAATCTTGCTTTGAGCAACGGTGTTTTGACACCCCAGCATTGTTCTTCTTCTCATCTCTCTCTAGATTATTGTAACTCGTTCTGTCCCAATTGCAACACGTTTGCAAGGAAGAACGAAAGATCTTCTCTTCTCTATTTCTCTCCTCCATATTGTAATCGGGTTATTTGGTTTTTGTATCATCGTAGATCTTTGTTACATCTGTTTTACCATCTTTGATCAAGCCCCGGGACTAACAATTTTGAATAATGTTATTTTTGTTTGTTCTATTCTCTTCCTTTCATTATTCTAAGCATCTTTAGATCGTATAATTTTTTATTTTGATGGTTATATTTTTATAGATCTAAGTTTTAAGCTTTTCTTGTTTTTATGGATTTTGTTCTCTAGAAACTTGGTATTTTTGAAAACTAGTGGTTCCATTTTGTAGAGAATTTGATTTCATGCAATTTTGGCCTGTATTTCGTTTGATTTCGAGTTCGGGTGAGGAAGTTATGGTCATGGCAACTTTTTGGAACTTCCATGGTTGAACTTGCTGTTCGGCGACGACGAACCCCATGCGTCGAAACCCCCATGCGCCCGGAAGGCCATGTGCAGAAAGGCCATGTGCCGTGGAGTCCCGGCAATGCATCCTTTGACTCCGAGCGTGTCATACGCGTAGGTTTCCTATGCGCATGTACTGAAGACGCAACGTGAGTTTCCCATGCACTGATGTGCAGGAATTCCCATGCGTAGATGTGCAAAAATTTCCATGCGCAGATGTGCAAGAATTTCTCATGCGCGGATGTGCAGGAATTCCCATGCACGGATGTACATGAATTTCTCATACACGGATGTGCAGGAATTCCCATGCACGGGTGTACAAGAATTCTCATGCACGGATGTGCAGGAATTCCCATACGCAGATTTGCCCAGAATTGTCCATGCGTCGAAATTGCTGTTTTTGCATGTTTTTGCTGTTTTGTGGCTAAAATCTTGAAAATTCAAAACCTGAAAGTTGTAGATCCTTGTCTTGGCTTCAAGAATCTTCTTGTTTTACTTTAGTTGGAGTTTATATGCAACTAAAATTTTAATTACAGTTTTTTATCTTCTTTTCATGTCTTCTATATTTGACCTAAAATGCGATGACCCAACTTGATAACTTGTTATTATTGTATTTAACTTGAACATGACAACATGATCTCATTTTGATCATCTTACATAATTAGATAATAATTGTACAGCCTATGTACACTTGATACTAGCACACGTACTCACATTTATTCCTTCTCACATGCCATGACATGTCTTTTCTTTCGATTCTTTCCTATATGCTATGATATGTATTGCCATGCCTTCCCAAATTTATTGTACTTTGCAGTCTATGCTATGTCTAGAATTTTTTTGTTATGGCCTATCGTGGTGCATTCATGTTACATGTCCTTTTTGCTTACTAGATAGTGGCCTGTCGTGGCGCACTCATGTTACATGTCTTCTTTGCTTACTAGATAATGATCCGTTATGGTGCACTCTTGTATATGTCTTTCCTTTCTTACATGATAGTGGCATGTCATGGTGCACTCCCTATTTTCTTCGTAGTGGATCGTCATAGCGCAATCCTAGCTTCCAGCTTATTATATTTTCTTGTTGTGGCTTGTTATAGTGCACATTCTTTTATTGTCCAGTCGTCTGCATAATGGATGCCCTCTGTGCCCAGGAACTCTCTAGGATGCATCTTCTGAAAGTCCTGTATATCCTTCTCCTTCCGACGAGGCTGCTGCTGCTCTCCTGAGCAGTTACCATCTCCACAGTAGTACGAACTAGCTGATGTGCCTCGTCATTCCCCTGACGAAAATCGGTAGTCTGCCGCTGCTGCTGCTGCTGATGAGATGCCAGAATCCTCTCCACGAAAGAGAATAGATGAGCAGTATCTACCATCCCCGCAGGTGGAGGCTGCTGCGGTGGAAGGATCTCATGAAGCACCAGGCTCTGCCTTCCAGATGGTGGAGGTGCTCCTCCGAAAGCTGCCGAAACACCCACCCCAGCTGGCATGACTGGGGCTGCGGTACCGGGAACTGGCTGCTGAAGGTGAGAGGTGGCAGACCCCTCTGCAGCGGCCCCCGGTCCTGGGCGATGGGATCTCATCTCAACCATCCTGGAGACACAGATCAAACAAGAAATCAATACTGAGATAGAAGCGATAAATCAAGGGAGGACAATTAATTTCAAGGAAGACAATCAGCAAGATGTATAGACGGTATGAATTGAAACAAAATTTTTCCTAACTGTGATTGAGCGCCTCTCCGTTAAAGCCTATCTCTCAATCCTATCGCAGGCTCGCGGCAGTACAACTAAGTCACCGTACTACCACGATATCGCACTAATGCGACTCTCGACCTGCATGGGCCACCACTAAAAACGTGTCATGACCCGCACCCACTGTGAGGGTACGAGCACGTAACAACGCCCAGCCTACGCCGTAGTGTCGGCGGTAGAACGCTGTTCTAGGTCACTATCTAACCAATCAAATCACGCAATTATAAAATGTACTTGTCAAAATATCAACTCCGAACGGAGGACAAGTATAGATATAATGTAATCTCAATCACAGTCTAAGAACGATATGATAGCACAGAAGATTAAAACTAAGACTAATAACAGAATAAAACCAACAACTAATAATATAATCTCAGAAAATCTCAACTACAAATCACAACTTATATACAACTCCAGTTCTAAAACATGAAAGCTAAAACAAAACAACTAGCTAATCTTCCGATCACTCCTGAGTGTCGGGGCCATAGGTAGTTAAGCCATCTCCTGGTCAGTAATATGTAGGGCATGTGTCCTCAGGGCAATTATCTGTAAAATTTACAACAGGTCCAGTCAGGACAGGAACAAGTACAATTCATCAAGAAAACCCAAGTAATGACAGAGAACTATAAAGCAGTTATAGACAGTTTTATTGATGAATATGGCAGTTTATATACAGGTGATGGTATGGAGAACAGATAAGATACAAGAAAGTAAGTAACTAAAACAAGAGAAGAATGATGGCAATGAAGACTGTAAAATAAATCTAGTTGAACTAAAGTAACATAATAAGTCCAGGCAGTATATGTAAAACAAGTATAAAACTACTATAAATCCAGTACGAGATGAATCTAATACAAGATGAATCCAGTACAAGATAATTCTAGGTAGTGATCAAGAATCCAGGTGAGTCCAGCTATTCTAACAGTGTATTTTAAATTACCTAGATCGACATGTAAATGGCTGTAGGTAATCAGGCACATCTCTCACTAATCAGGCGAGAGATGGCTATGCTTCCAGTAGATTCTAGTTAGAGATTCTAGATTTGGGGTATGTCTACATGTCTTACTCAATATTTCCCCGCCCCGCAATACAAATGAATCCAGAATTCGACACGAGAATCGAGATGAGTCCAGCCAAAATATGATGATTCCAGAAATAGATTCTTGAATGAGTCCAGTGATTCCAGTAATAGAGGCCAGATAAGTAAGGTATGTGTGTCGCATACATGAATCCAAAAATATCCATACGTGTGGTATCAGAAAATCACATAAAACTAAATAGAACTGAAATACAGTAATTGACAATTAAATGAGAGAACCATCAGAGAATGTACTCGCCTGATACTCTGAAAAAAGTAGTGTAATGTCAAATGTCTGCACCGGAGTCACAATATCCTAAACAGAGTAATATGGGTTATAATATGTTTAAAATAAGACAGATGATGTTTATGATGCAATCTACATGATTTCTAGGTCAATCTAGGTCAAAGTCAACTCTAAGTCAAACCTGGTCAACTGTCTAGGTCAAACTAGGTCCAAGTCAACTTGGTTAACTCTGGGTCAACCCAAGTCAACTACACCAGTCAACTAGGTCAATTGGTCACATCTAGACTCAATGTTGACTTTTGGTCAACTCCAGTCAATCTAGGTCTAGGCTAGTCAACTCAAATCCAAATACCACTCATAGGTCACTCTAACACTAGGCTATATACCTACTAGATACAATACATAAATATATACATTCATTTATATATACATGCTTACATTCATCCATTTCTAGATACTTACATATTTAGCATACTAGCATACATATCTACTTGCATTTCATTACATTAATATTATATCACACATTTACCCACATAATTATATAGACAAAACATATATATATATATAAATATATCTATACATAGGCTATTAACATTTGTGTACATATATGGAGAGCCATGTATGTGTGGTGTGTGGAGAGCATGTGTGCATGGTGTGGTGTGTCAATGGGTGAACTCAGTTTTGTGTGCGTGGGTGTCACGACCCGCTACCCAAATTGTTGGGCCAGGCCGAGTCATGCCCAGCCTACGTTGAGATAAAACGTAGTAAGCTGTTCTAAAGACAACAGGATAAGACTAAATGTGCTAACAGTTCTATAAGTGAAGAAGAATCATAAATGCTCCAAACACAAAAGTCGTCGTATATAGTGAAATATCCAAGTACAAGTGAACTGTAAAGTAAAACTAGTTACAAAAAGATATAGTCTAATACATGTCTACTCTCAAAAGTCTAAGTAAAAAAAAGACAACTAGGCGAGGTTCCCCGCAGGAACATCCTCGTAAAGCAGAGCCGGATCCTCGGCAGTAACCTCATAATATGTGTCGCAGAGTAACTCCTCCTCAGTAAGGACACCTACAACGTTATCCTGTCAGGACGGGAGCAAGTACTAAATCTAGCAAACTAGCATATGAAACATGGAAATGAACATGAGAGGAATAACTGGAAAGCATGGCATCACACAATCTATCATGGCAAGGATACATATGTCATACAGACAGATGTACATGTAATGTTTAAAACTGTAGCAAGTACGTGATCGGTCATTAGATGTACAATGTGCTGTGGCACATAATGAAATGTACTTCCGTACAAGTGATAGGACGATAGATGTACATACGCACAACTCCGCCTTGATATAAAGGCCTATGACGCAGTAATCATATAAAATAAAACTTTGTTCGGTACAGACGTACGGGAGAAGGGGGTATGATCACGTACACTACTAACAGTTTCCCCATAACCCATATTCTAATCATGTGAGAGATACATCAAGACTGTTCTAAGCATGGTAGTAACTGAAAGTACAATATATAGAGATCTAACTTACTACCCCAAGGATCAGCATTTAACATGGTGGGTTTTGCAGTTCATTTATGTGACAATATGTAAAGTTCGTAGAAAGTACTTGCCTCTAGCAAAGCAAAACAAAACAAGCTACGATAACAGTGCTATGGATGTCCGGTAACTCGTCATTGTAGAAGTAAATGCAATAACTTAGTTTTTACACTAAGCTAAAATACTAGGACACTAATTGGTGAAACACGACTTGTGATTGGGCACCTAGCCAAAATGATGATTTTGGCATAGGAGACCAATGTGGGGTATCACACTACTTTAACTAACTTTCTAGGGTCTTTACACTAGTGAGGGGTTGAGGTTTAACACGGCTAAAACTCAAAATAACACAAAAAGCTACAAGTCGTAATTAATCAACAAATAAATCAAAAGACCATTGTGTTCTAACAATTTTAGAGATAGACAAAAAGTCTAGTTTTTCTTAAAGTAAAGTATCAAAGTGATCCTTGTTAATCATAGAAATTTATTATAATTTTCTGGAATTTATTAACCAGTACAAGTATTTTATAAAAATCAGTTTCCTAAGTATACAGAAAATGAGTTTTGGTTTCATATGCCAAACTAGTGGCAAAACAGTGAATTAAATACTACAAAAATTATAATAAATTAGCTAACTTAACATAGTATCTAAATACTATTTTTTCATAATTTTAGCAGTACATTAAGTATTTTTAGAAAATAAAAAACAGCATTGCACACAATAATTAATTATCTGCGTATTTTGTCCATGTATATAATTTGAACCAAAGTTCAAATACAGGACCCAAGGCCATGAATCAAGTCCAATATGACTTGTACAGGTCTTGAATATGTGAAAATACATTTGGGCCCAAATACCCATGCTAGGCTTGGACACCAAATGGTTGCAGTAATTTAAATACACTAAAAATATAATTTGGTAAAAGTGAAAAAATAATATTAATATTTTAATAAGAAACAAAAAAAAATATATACATACATATGTTGAAAGTACATATATCTATGTATAAGGAAAATACTTAATTTATAAAGTAAATATATATATATATATATACAAATATATATATATATTTTTTTTTTTATATATATATATATATAAGAAAACACTTAATAATATAGTGTATATATATAATATATATATATATACACATAAAAATATATATACATATATACATATATGTATATACATATATACATATATGTATATATACATATATAAACATATATATATATATATATATATATAAAATTTACTAACTATACAATATATACATATATGTAAAATACTGTTAAAATACAGTATATACATATATATATATACTAATATATATATATATAAATATATATATAAAAATAGAAAAAGAAAAGAAAAGAAAAAGGAAACAGAAAAGAAACAACAGGGGGGTTCAAACCCTGCCCACAGGAAAAGGGGGGGTCTAACACTGCTGCGCTGGCCAGTGGGCCAGTTGGCCCACTGTGTTAGGTTTAGACTTTAGGTTAGTTTTATTTAGTTTAGGTTAAATAACACATAAAAAAAAATAAAATCGACCCTGTGTCCTGACAGTTAAGGACACAGGTAACAACGTGTCCGTGCTACCCACGACACGCACGAACACTGATTTATGTGTCCAGCTACTGGACGAACATCCCCGAATCCAGGCGAGTCTCCCACGTGAAATCGAGACACAAACGACACGAAAGCAACCTGACACGTACGTGTCCGACTTCTCAAAGAAGTTTTCAAAGGCAGAGGCGACGGCTAGGGGCGTCGGGACGGTGGCGCTCCAGTGGCGCTGCGTCCAGATCGGCACGGCGAATTGATCGTTGGCGGTGGAAGGGGGTGACGACTGTCGGGGAAGTGGCGTTGGGGATCGCCGGAGTTAGGGTATAGATCTAGGTTCGTCGGAGAAGAAAGGGGTCGTGGTGGTCGTTTAGGGTTAGGGTTTCGTCTGGGGAAGGAAGGGGGGTTTTATAGATGGGTTAGGGCGGTCCTAGGTCGGTCGGGGCAGCCAGAAATGGCGGTGGCAGCCGTCGTCGGTCGTCGGTCAGTCGGGGTGGGTAGGTTTAGTATTTTCGTTTAGGTCCCGATAGTTTAGGATATTTCGGATAGGTCCCCCGAGTCACTGAATGCAATTATAAATTTGCATTCCCTAATTTAAAAAAATTTACTAATTATAAACTGACATTGTAACAATTTAATAAATTACATATCCATATTAAAACAATTCTAAAAATTACAAATTGATATTAAAACATTTCAATTAATTACAAATCAATATTTTTCTACTTAAAAACTGATTTAAAAATTATAGAAAAATTCCTAAAAATCTTAATAATTATTTTAAGGCTAAAATTAACATTAAAAATTAATTAACACTTAATTAACTAAATTTGGAAAAACAGGGGCTGACAAGTCTTCCCTCCTTGAAAAATTTCATCCTCAAAATTCACAAGGATTGAAGACCCTACAATATTCTAACATAGCAAGCAATGAAATCAAATAACTAAGGCTACGATCGAAGCTAACCTCTAAGGTATCAAGCGGGAACGGATGGTTCCCTCGCAGCGGTTGGATCAAACAAGTAAGGGTATCTCTCCCTCATGTCCGACTCCCTCTCCCAAGTAGATTCACCTGGGGAGTGACGGCTCCAAGCTACTCGCACTAGGGGTATAACCTTGTTCCTCAGCCTCTTCTCTCTCCTGTCTAATATCTCCACTGGCTGCTCAAAAACTGTAAGGCTTGGTCCGACCTCCAACTTGGAATGATCTAGCACATGACTGGGGTCTGGAACATATCTCCTCAGCTGAGAAACGTGAAAGACATCGTGAACTCCTGCTAGGTTGGGTGGAAGTGCAACCCTGTAAGCTACCTCTCCGATCCTGCCAAGTATCTCGAATGGCCCGATGTATCTGGGGCTCAGCTTTCCTCCTCGTCCAAACCGGATCGTCCCTCTAGTAGGTGATATCTTCACTAGCACCATATCACCATCTGCGAACTCCATCGGTCTGCGACTAGCATCGACCCAGTGTTTCTGCCTATCTTGAGCTACGCTGAGCCTGTCTCTGATCATCCTGACTTTCTCTGCTGCATCCGTGATCATCTCTGGCCCAAGCATAACTCTGTCCCCGACATCATCCCAAAAGAGCAGTGTACGGCATCGTCGTCCATAAAGCGCCTCGAAAGGAGACATACCAATACTGGCCTGGTAGCTGTTGTTGTATAAAAACTCTACCAAGTGCAGATGGCTCTCCCATGATCCTCCGAAGTCCAGCACGCAGGTCCTCAGCATATCCTCCAGTGTCTGTATCGTCCTCTCGGACTGCCCATCTGTCTGCGGGTGGTACGCCGTACTGAACTTGAGCCTACTGCCCAACTCCTCCTGCAAGCTCCTCCAGTAGTGGGATGTGAATCTGCTGTCTCTGTCTGACACGATGCTCACCGGCACTCCGTATAGGCGAACTATCTGCTGCATGTATAGCTCCGCCAACTTCTCGGTGGAAAGCCCCACCTTGAAGGGTATGAAGTGCGCACACTTCGTCAGCCTATCTACGATGACCCAGATGGCATCCTTCCCTCCTTGGGAACGAGGAATCCCTGAAACGAAGTCTATCGTAATATGTTTCCACTTCCACTCGGGAATGGGTAACGGCTGCAACAAACCAGCTGGCCTCTGGTGCTCCGCCTTGACCTGCTGGCAAACTAGGCATCTCGAGATAAAACGCGATACATCCCTCTTCATCACGTGCCACCAAAGATGTTCCCGCAAGTCACGGTACATCTTGTTAGCACCAGGGTGAATAGAATATCTCGATCGGTGCGCCTCCTGCAAGACTGCCTCTACCAGCTCTCCCTTCGGCATGCACAATCGGTTGCCATGCCTCAAGGATCCATCCTCTGCTATAGTGAAGTCATCCAGCAATCTCGCTAATGCCTGGGGTCGAAGTCTGTGAAGGCTCTCATCTGTAGACTGTGCCTCCCGGATCTGCTCCATCAAACCTGACTGAATGTCAAGCGCCATCATCTGTATCACTGATCCTGGCCGAACTAGCTCGATATCGAGCTTCTCCAGATCCTCCCGCAAATGTCGATCAATCATCAGATATCATGCCATCGGATGCCTGCTCAGCGCATCCGCCACCACATTTGCCTTCCCGGGGTGATACTGTAAATCGATGTCGAAGTCCTTCATCAACTCCAACCATCGTCTTTGCCTCATGTTCAGCTCTTTCTGCGTGAACACATACTTCAAGCTTTTGTGGTCAGTAATGATTTCCACACGCTCTCCGTATAAGTAATGTTTCCATAACTTGAGTGCAAAGATCACCGCAGCTAACTCTAGAAGGATAATTCCTCTCATGAGTCCGCAACTGCCTAGATGCATAAGCAATCACTTTCCCATGCTGCTGTAGGACACATTTTAGCCCCTTCCTAGAAGCATCACTGTAAATGGTGAAACCTCCAGAACCTGAAGGTAAAGCGGTCGTCAGCCTCCTCTTCAGCTCCTCAAATGCTGTCGGCAGTCCTCTGACCAAATGTACTCCGTGTCCTTCCGCGTCAGCTTCGTCATGGGTTCAGCTATCCTAGCAAAGTCCTGGACGAACTTTCTGTAATAGCCTGCTAAACCCAGAAAGCTCCTGATCTCTGAAACTGACGTCGGAGCCTTCCATGTCTCAACTGCAGCAATCTTCCTGGGATCCACCGAGATTCCATCTCCAGTGACTACATGGCCGAGAAACTCCACTTGGTCAAAAAAGAACTCGCACTTCGACAATTTGGCAAACAATCTCTCCTGCCTCAGAATCCCCAAAACTATCCATAAGTGCTCTGCATGCTCCTCCGGTGTCTTCGAGTATATCAGGATGTCGTCGATAAACACTACGACGAACTTATCCAGATACTGGTGAAATGTCTTATTCATCAAATTCATAAAGACAGCTGGCACATTTGTAAGACCAAATGGCATCACCAGAAACTCGTACTGCCTGTACTTCGTGTTGAACGCCGTCTTCTGGATGTCTGCTGGCCTAACCTTCACCTGGTGGTACCTGGATCTCAAATCTATCCTGGAAAACACCTTCGCCCCGCTCAACTGGTCGAACAAATCATCTATCCTGGGCAGAGGATATTTGTTCTTGATAGTGATGGCATTCAAGGCCCGATAGTCAATACACAACCGGACTGTACCATCCTTCTTAGGCACAAAGGGCACTGGTGCTCCCCATGGAGAAGTACTGGATCGAATGAAACCCTTTTTCAATAGGTCATCAATCTGCTCTTTCATCTCTATGGACTCCTTGGGATTCACTCTATAGCAAGCCCGGGATACAGGTGATGAACCCGGCACTAGATCTATAGTGAACTCCACATCTCTGTCAGGCGGAAGCCCTGGAAGATTCTCTGGGAATACATCTATAAACTCCCTAATGATAGGGTGTGGCGGTGCTGCGTCCCCGACTGTCGTACAACAGTTCGGCTCTAGACTGATCTCCGGCCCTGTCCTCCTGACACTGAATGGTGCTGTGCCTGGGGGACTGAACAAAATACTACCCTCATGACAATCTATAGATGCATGGGCATAGCTAAGCCAGTCCATCCCCAATATGATATCATAACCGGAGTGTGGCATCACAAAGAATCGCCCCTCGAACTCTCTCCCGGCTATCATAATAGAGCATCTATAGCTAGCTCTAATAGGCACTGGTCCTCCTCCCGTCATTACTCTACTAATCTCCACAGTAGGTGTAGATACTAAGTGATGTTCTTGCATAAACTCTAATGATAGGAATCTATGAGATGTACCAGAATCAAACAAGCATAGAGCTAGAAAAGTATGCAAATAAACATGATCTGTAATGACGTCAGCTAAGTAATCTGGCTCTGAAACCTGCTTCGGCTCCGGCTCAAGGGCTAGGCTATAAACCTTCCCCTGAGGTCCCTTCTGCTGCTGCAGATGCTGCCCAAACCTCTGCTGCTGAGTCGGGAGTGGTCCTCTAGGCTTCGCTACTGGGCACCCTTGCAGCTGGTGGGTGGGAGACCCACAAGCTAGACACTGCTTCAACCTCTTCCTGCAGATGGAGTAATCATGCCCTGGTCTTCCGCAGAAAGAACATATAGCTCCCGTCTGCTGCTGCTGCTGTCGGGGTCCCGGGGCTCGAACTGGCGGGGTCTGATGGTGTGGTGTAGAGGGATGGTAAGTCTGCTGTGGCGGCATCGGTGTTCTCTGCTAGAAAGCCTGACGCTTGGACGGTCCCTCATGATGTACAGAAGCTGGCCTCTTGCATGACAGAAGACGCTCCTCAATGCTCCGGGCCAACTCTAGGCTCTGGTAGTAGTCAGTCGTACCGTTCGCCAATATAAGAATGCCAATGTCTGGAACTAGACCATGGCAAAACCTACGGGTCATCTCCTCTGGATCAGCAACCAGACTAGGAGCGAAACGGCTCAGGCGACTAAACTCTGCCGCATAGTCATCGACAGAACGGTTCCCCTGCTGGATGTTCTGGAATCGTAGCCCCATGGCTACTCTAGCAGTGGTCGAGAAGAATTTCTTCTTGAACTGGGTCTTGAACTGGTCCCAAGTGGCTCTACCTCTCGCGAACAATGGCTCATTCTGGAACCAGACTCCTGCTAAGTCTATCAGCAGAAATCCCGCTGCCTCGACCTGAAGGTCATCCGGCATCCTGACTCCGAGAAGCTTCCTCTCTACCGAATCTAGCCAGTCATCTGCTACAACTATGCCCTCAGTCCCTGAGAACTCCTTGGGATTCAGACCCATGAAGTCCTTGATCGTCCCCGCTCTCTGTCGTGGCTCTACATGTGGTGGGACCACGAGACGTCCCTTAGAACGCTCCATGCTCTGGCAGAGTAGGGTAGTCTGCTCCTGATGGGTTGTTAGGAACCCCTGAATCAGTGTGAGCAGCTGGTTCCCGTCGAGTGTGACGGAAGCCTGGGTGGGTATAGTGATAGGGGGTGGTGGAAGTATCGGGTCCTGACGGGCCTGTGATGTGGAAGGTGGTTGTGGTATCTGGGTCTGTGGATCTGTGGAGTGGGAAAATGTGGTAGGTGAAGGCGTATCAGTCAACTGGTCAGCTGACTGGATATGGAGGGCCCCATTCTCGGGGGTAACATACTGGGATGAACGAGTAAGCACCATCTAAATTACACATAAAAAGACTCATAAGGACTTATTTAAAGTAAGTAATCATATGCAAGAAAATCTAATTATAATAGCAAACATGTGATGTATTTCCTATGTTGCAATCCTAGCATTCCTCTAAGTGTTCTAAGCGTCTTTCCTAATGTTGTCTAATTACCTTAAGTTCCTAATTGCAGGCATGCTTGGTACAATAACGTAACCAAACAGTTTAGTCCGGACCTGTATGGGCCACCACTAAAAATATGTCACGACCCGCTACCCAAATTGTTGGGCCAGGCCGAGTCATGCCCAGCCTACGTTGAGATAAAACGTAGTAAGCTGTTCTAAAGACAACATGATAAGACTAAATGTGCTAACAGTTCTATAAGTGAAGAAGAATCATAAATGCTCCAAACACAAAAGTCGTCGTATATAGTGACATGTCCAAGTACAAGTGAACTGTAAAGTAAAACTGGATACATGTCCAGTTACAAAAAGATATAGTCTAATACATGTCTACTCTCAAAAGTCTAAGTAAACAAAAGACAACTAGGCGAGGTTCCCCGTAGGAACATCCTCGTAAAGCAGAGCCGGATCCTCGGCAGTAACCTCATAATATGTGTCGCAGAGTAACTCCTCCTCAGTAAGGACACCTACAACGTTATCCTGTCAGGATAGAAGCAAGTACTAAATCTAGCAAACTAGCATATGAAACATGAAAATAAACATGAGAGGAATAACTGGAAAGCATGGCATCACACAATCTATCATGGCAAGGATACATATGTCATCCAGACAGATGTACATATAATATTTAAAACTGTAGCAAGTACGTAATCGATCAATAGATGTACAATGTGCTGTGGCACATAATGAAATGTACTTCCGTACAAGTGATAGGGCGATAGATGTACATACGCACAACTCCGCCTTGATATAAAGGCCTACGATGCAGTAATCATATAAAATGAAACTTTGTTCGGTACAGACGTACGGGAGAAGGGGGTATGATCACGTACACTACTAACAGTTTCCCCATAACCCATATTCTAATCATGTGAGAGATACATCAAGACTGTTCTAAGCATGGTAGTAACTGAAAGTACAACATGTAGAGATCTAACTTGCTACCCCAAGGATCAGCATTTAACATGGTGGGTTTTGCAGTTCATTTATGTGACAATATGTAAAGTTCATAGAAAGTACTTGCCTCTAGCAAAGCAAAACAAAACAAGCTGCGATAACAGTGCTATGGATGTCCGGTAACTCGTCACTGTAGAAGTAAATGCAATAACTTAGTTTTTACACTAAGCTAAAATACTAGGACACTAATTGGTGAAACACGACTTGTGATTGGGCACCTAGCCAAAATGACGATTTTGGCATAGGAGACCAATGTGGGGTAACACACTACTTTAACTAACTTTCTAGGGTCTTTACACTAGTGAGGAGTTGAGGTTTAACACGGCTAAAACTCAAAATAACACAAAAAGCTACAAGTCGTAATTAACCAACAAATAAATCAAAAGACCATTGTGTTCTAACAATTTTAGAGATAGACAAAAAGTCTAGTTTTTCTTAAAGTAAAGTATCAAAGTGATCCTTGTTAATCATAGAAATTTATTATAATTTTCTGGAATTTATTAACCAGTACAAGTATTTTATAAAAATCAGTTTTCCTAAGTATACAGAAAATGAGTTTTGGTTTCATATGCCAAACTAGTGGCAAAACAGTGAATTAAATACTACAAAAATTATACTAAATTAGCTAACTTAACATAGTATCTAAATACTATTTTTTCATAATTTTAGCAGTACTTTAAGTATTTTTAGAAAATCAAAAACAGTATTGCACACAATAATTAATTATCTGCGTATTTTGTCCATGTATATAATTTGAACCAAAGTTCAAATACAGGACCCAAGGCCATAAATCAAGTCCAATATGACTTGTACAGGTCTTGAATGTGTGAAAACATATTTGGGCCCAAATACCCATGCTAGGCTTGGACACCAAATGGTTGCAGTAATTTAAATACACTAAAAATATAATTTGGTAAAAGTGCAAAAATAATATTAATATTTTAATAAGATACAAAAAAAATAAATATATACATACATATGTTGAAAGTACATATATCTATGTATAAGGAAAATACTTAATTTATAAAGTATATATATATACAAATATATATATATATATATATATATATATATATATATATATATATATATATATATATATATATATATATATATATATATATATATTTTACAAATATATATATATATAAGAAAACACTTAATAATATAGTGTATATATATAATTTTTATATATACACATGAAAATATATATACATATATACATATATAAATATATATATATATAAAATTTACTAACTATACAATATATACATATATGTAAAATACTGTTAAAATACAGTATATACATATATATACTAATATATATATATATATATATATATACATATATATAAATATATATAAATATACATATATATATATAAATATATATATAAAAACAGAAAAAGAAAAGAAAAGAAAAAGGAAACAGAAAAGAAACAACAGGGGGGTTCGAACCCTGCCCACAGGAAAAGGAGGGTCTAACACTGCTGCGCTGGCCAGTGGGCCAGTTGGCCCGCTGTGTTAGGTTTAGACTTTAGGTTAGTTTTATTTAGTTTAGGTTAAATAACACATAAAAAAAATAATAAAATCGACCCTATGTCCTGACAGTTAAGGACACAGGTAACAACGTGTTCGTGCTACGCACGACACGCACGAACACTGATTTATGTGTCCAGCTACTGGACGAACATCCCCGAATCCTGGCGAGTCTCCCACGTGAAATCGAGACACAAACGACACGAAAGCAACCTGACACGTACGTGTCCGACTTCTCAAAGAAGTTTTCGAAGGCGGAGACGGCGGCTAGGGGCGTCGGGACGGTGGCGCTCCGGTGTCGCTGCGTCCAGATCGGCGCGGCAAATCGATCGGTGGCGGTGGAAGGGGGTGACGACTGTCGAGGAAGTGGCGTTAGGGATCGCCGGAGTTAGGGTATAGATCTAGGTTCGTCGGGGAAGAAAGGGGTCGTGGTGGTCGTTTAGGGTTAGGGTTTCGTCTGGGGAAGGAATGGGGTTTTATAGATGGGTTAGGGCGGTCCTAGGTCGGTCGGGGCAGCCGGAAATGGCGGGGGCAGCCGTCGTCGGTCGTCGGTCAGTCGGGGTGGGTAGGTTTAGGGTTTTCGTTTAGGTCCCTATAGTTTAGGATATTTCGGATAGGTCCCCCGAGTCACTGAATGCAATTATAAATTTGCATTCCCTAATTAAAAAAATTTTACTAATTATAAACTGACATTGTAACAATTTAATAAATTACATATCCATATTAAAACAATTCTAAAAATTGCAAATTGATATTAAAACATTTTAATTAATTACAAATCAATATTTTTCTACTTAAAAACTCATTTAAAATTTATAGAAAAATTCCTAAAAATCCTAATAATTATTTTAAGGCTAAAATTAACATTAAAAATTAATTAACACTTAATTAACTAAATTTGGAAAAACAGGGGCTGACAGTGGATGTGACAATTCAGGGTAATGCAACTCAGGAATTGTGTATTAAAATTCAGGAATTGCAATTGTGTGTGTGAGCAGAGGGGCTGTTCTCAGGAATTTGACAATTGGGTGTGTATGACATATGCTCTAGGCTAATGTTTAGATAGTATGACAGTTTGGTGGCATGCCCATGTGTGTGTGATATGAACCAATCTCAGGAAATTGTGTGCAATGATAGTTAGTTCATTAGGAATAACAAGGATTGGTGTGTGTGCTAGTTCTCTGAATTTAATGAGGTGTTCTCAGGTTTTTCATGTGTCTAAACTCAGGATTCAGCCCAAATATCAGTGATGTGTATGTGTCATTGTGTGTATAATGGGACAGCCATATGCATCTCAGGGTTCAGTTCTCAATCTCAGGTTTTGTGCATCATGACAGTGTTATCATCCTAAAAGTAAGTTCAAACCAAAACATATTCTACTGAACTCAATTGAACACAACATCAATTTATATCGAATCTCAGGAAATTGTATATATATAAAAACCAGGAAGTATTTAGTTGGTGTTGAACAGCCCAAAACCTGATTTGAACTCCAAGACCCACACCAATCAGTAAACAATCTTTGGAAAAGTCTAATACACATGTGTAAGATCCAAACATGGCAAATTAAACAGGAAACAATCAGTTTAAAATCAGAATTAAACTTCTCTGAAAATACAACTGAAATGTGTATCAGTCGGGAATGGGAAATCCCAATTTCGAATTCAAAACTCATTAATATACAAATTTAAGGGTTGGTAATACATTTCACACATGTGCACGTGTCAAACAATGCATTCGTGTCCAACCAAGTGGACACGAGCGTGTCCAGAACACACAAACACTCACAGACACGCACACGTGCACTAGACTGCACGCAGCGTCGTGCACGCATGTACGCGTGTCCCGCGCGTGACACAGGCCACGTGGTGACACGTGGCCTTGCATACACGTGCACCAGGGGTAGGGCTACCCCTTGGACAGCCTGCACCGTGTCCTAGACACGTATGTCAGCGTGTCCGACCCAGTATCAGGGGAGTTCCTGCACGCGCAACGGCTGGCCGCATGGCCAGTGCGGGAAGGATTTATCCTCACACACGCCACCGCAAGCTCCCATCTTTTGGGAGGATGATGGCAGATGATGCCCCAAGCCCCTCGCCAAAAATGGCGTATCCACGTGTCCTGTGTCGGGAGTTATTGACCCCGTGATGCATGACACAGTGCACACCGTGCGATCAGCGTGTTCGTGTCCCCGTGTGGACACGACACGAAGCTAAAATTAGGAAAAAATTACAGAAATCAATAAGCAAACCCTAGATCTAGGATTCCATTCAAATGGATTTGCTAAAACAGCAAATCGAGTCAGTTCGGGCATTTCGTCGAATACCTAGCTATTAGGTTCGATACGTGTCCGATACGAACACGTAACCTAATGCAAATGACACAAAATTCCTGTAGAAGTTAGGGGACACCTATTCCTAAGCCATCATGAAATAAAATCGAGATTAAAACACAATTTGAGGGTGGTTACCTACGAGTGCAAAATGCAAGAAAAAGCTCCAAATGGGGGTGTTCCTCTTGATGGCCAATTGCTCCAAATTGATCCCAAACTGAAATAGCTCTCCACCAACAGTCCATAAACTTCAATTAGGACCCAATGCAAAAGACTAGGATGAAAAAAGAGATCAAATGAATAAAATAAGAATTTTTGGAAGGGAAAAAATACCTTTCTTTCTCCAAGTGTTGAAATGAAATAAAAGAGGCAAGCCCTAATGAATAAGTGTTTAAATAGGGTGGGGATCCCTATGGCTGGTCATAAGCTCAATAATTAGGGTTAGGGTTTACTAAATGGCCCATGGGCTTAAGTCATGATCAATCAAATCATTAAGCCATAAGTCATTTCATGAAACCACAAGCCATGACTTAAATTCACTTAAAGTAATCCTTCTAATCCAAAATTAGTTTCTAATGACTAAAAGTAGGTTAACCTAACTTAGACTAGGGTCACCATGGCTAGGGTTAGCTTCTAGGCTAGTCCACTAGGTCTCAACAAGTCCAAGTCAAACTAGAATTCACCAATTCAATAAATCATCAAATAATTCAAATAAGTCAAAATGACCAAATTATCCATAGGCTAAAAATGATAATTAAATAATCCTAATGACTTGGTTAGGCTCTAGGTCATGCCGTCTCTAGGGTTTCACTGGCAGCACATCAAAATCACAAGTCATGACTTAAACCAGTTTTTAAATAGTTTAAAAATTATTAAAAATTACCAAAAATCATAATGTGAAATAAATATCAATAATAATATTATAATTACAAAATTTCAAAATTACCCTCATCTGGAAAACTCGGTGTTACAATCCTACCCCCCTTAGAAAAATTTTGTCCTCGAAATTAAGATGATCGTATCCCTACTAGGTCAAACCCCCAGCAAATCAAAGTCAAAGATAACATGCAACACAGTCCTACTAGTCGTGGTTTCACGGTCTCGAACAGGGTAGCTACACTATCTAGCAATCACAACTATATCCTGGCAGGTACTAATGGAATCAAACAGGAAAGTGGGAAAGAAGAATGAGAATGACAAACCTGCTAACCTATCACCTGCAGCGTCGGTCTCCTCGACCATCATCGCAAAAGCTCCACCCCTCTGGTGTTGAGCTACAAGTGGCCTAACTCCCTCAAAAGGAGGTACAAAGGGACAGTCTATCTTCTGGTGGGCTTCAGACCCACAGAAATAGCAAACCTTTAGCCTCTTCATACACTGCTCCCTGGTGTGTCCCAACTTCCTACAGTAGGAACAACTGATCGTCTTCGGGTCCTGACCCCGATACTGATGCTGCACCTGCTGAACCATCACTGGTGCCCGGTTTTGCTGAATCTGAATGTGAGGCCTCTTGGCCTGGCCTCCGCTGCTGCTACCACTCTGGAAGTCACGACCCCTCTTCAACTTCAACCCCAGGTCGTCCTCCGCTGCCATAGCCCTAGAAAATATCTCTGTAAAGGTAGCATTCCGGTCGCTCTTAGTCAGCGATCGAACCTCCCTAATCAATCATCGGCAGAACTTTTTCGCCTTCGTCTTCTCAGTCAAGTCATCTATGAACCGGGCAAATCGACAAAACTCCCCGGCATACTCAGCTACCGTCTGGTTTTCCTGAACCAGACCCTCAAACTGTGTCTCTATGCCTCCCAAGGCCACATCAGAAAAGAACTGCTCCTTGAACAGTTCCTTGAACTGGGCCCAAGGCTGGCCCTCAACTCCCACCCTGGGATCTGTCTGGTACCACGCACGGGCTAAGTCCTTCATCTGACTGCCCGTCGCCTCGATATGGAGTCTATCTGGTATCTTCGCCAACCTGAATATCTCCTCGATATGCTCTATCCAGTAGTCTGCATAATGGATGCCCTCTGTGCCTAGGAACTCTCTAGGATGTATCTTCTGAAAGTCCTGTATATCCTTCTCCTTCCGACGAGGCTGCTGCTGCTTCCCCTGAGCAGTCACCATCTCCACAGTAGTACGAACTAGCTGATGTGCCTCGTCTATCCTCTGACGGAAATCGGTAGTCTGCCGCTGCTGCTGCTGCTGATAAGACGCCAGAATCCTCTCCACGAAAGAGAATAGATGGGTAGCATCTACCATCCCCGCAGGTAGAGGCTGCTGCAGTGGAAGGATCTCAGGAAGCACCGGGCTCTGCCTTCCAGATGGTGGAGGTGCTCCTCCGAAAGCTGTCGAAACACCCACCCCAGCTGGCATGACTGGGCTGCAGTACCGGGAACTGGCTGCTGAAGATGAGAGGTGGCAGACCCCTCTGCAGCGTCCCCCAGTCCTGGGCGATGGGATCTCATCTCAACCATCCTGGAGACACGGATCAAACAAGAAATCAATACTGAGATAGAAGCGATAAATCAAGGAAGGACAGTTAATTTCAAGGAAGACAATCAGTAAGATGTATAGATGGTATGAATTGAAACAGAATTTTTCCTAACTGTGATTGAGCGCCTCTCCGTTAAAGCCTATCTCTCAATCCTATCGCAGGCTCGCGACAGTATAACTAAGTCGCCGTACTACCACGATATCGCACTAATGCGACTCCCGACCTGCATGGGCCACCACTAAAAACGTGTTACGACCCGCACCCACTGTGAGGGTACGAACACGTAACAACGCCCAGCCTACGCCGCAGTATCGGCGGTAGAACGCTGTTCTAGGTCACTATCTAACCAATCAAATCACGCAATTATAAAATGTACTTGTCAAAATATCAACTCCGAACGGAGGACAAGTATAGATATAATGTAATCTCAATCACAGTCTAAGAACGATATGATAGCACAGAAGATTAAAACTAAGCCTAATAACAGAATAAAACCAACAACTAATAATATAATCTCAGAAAATCTTAACTACAAATCTCAACTATAAATCTCAACTTATATACAACTCCAGTTCTAAAACATGAAAGCTAAAACAAAACAACTAGTTAATCTCCCGATCACTCTTGAGTGTCGGGGCCATAGGCAGCTAAGCCATCTCCTGGTCAGTAATATGTAGGGCATGTGTCCTCAGGGCAATCATCTGTAAAATTTACAACAGGTCCTGTCAGGACAAGAACGGGTACAACTCATCAAGAAAACCCAAGTAATGACAGAGAACTATAAAGCAGTTATAGACAGTTTTATTGATGAATATGGCAGTTTATATACAGGTGATGGTATGGAGAACAGATAAGATACAAGGAAAGTAAGTAACTAAAATAAGAGAAGAATGATGGCAATAAAGACTGTAAAATAAATCTAGCTGAACTAAAGTAACATAATAAGTCCAGGCAGTAAATGTAAAATAAGTATAAAACTGCTATAAATCCAGTACGAGATGAATCTAATATAAGATTAATCCAGTACAAGATGATTCTAGGTAGTGATCAAGAATCCAGGTGAGTCCAGCTATTCTAACAGTGTGTTTTAAAATACCGAGATCAACATGTAAACGGCTGTAGGTAATCAGGCACGTCTCTCACTGATCAGGCGACAGATGGCTATGCTTCCAGTAGATTCCAGTTGGAGATTCCAGATTTGGGGTATGTCTACATGTCTTACTCAATATTTCCCTGTCCCATAATACAAATGAATCCAAAATTCGACACGAGAATCGAGATGAGTCCAGCCAAAATATGATGATTCCAGAAATAGATTCCGGAATGAGTCCAGTGATTCCAGTAATAGAGGCCAGATAAGTAAAATATGTGTTTCGCATACATGAATCCAGAAATATCCATACGTGTGGTATCAGAAAATCACATAAAACTAAATAGAACAGAAATACAGTAATTGACAATTAAATGAGAGAACTATCAGAGAATGTACTCGCCTGATACTCTGAAAAGAGTAGTGTAATGTCAGGTGTCTGCACCGGAGTCACAATATCCTAAACAGAGTAATATGGGTTATAATATGTTTAAAATAAGACAGATGATGTTTATGATGCAATCTACATGATTTTTAGGTCAATCTAGGTCAAAGTCAACTCTAAGTCAAACTTGGTCAACTATCTAGGTCAAACTAGGTCCAAGTCAACTTGGTCAACTCTGGGTCAACCCAAGTCAACTACACCAGTCAACTAGGTCAATTGGTCACATCTAGACTCAATGTTGAATTTTGGTCAACTCCAGTCAATCTAGGTCTAGGCCAGTCAACTCAAGTCTAAATACCACTCATAGGTCACTCTAACACTAGGCTATATACCAATTAGATACAATATATAAATATATACATTCATTTATATATACATGCTTACATTCATCCATTTCTAGATACTTACATATTTAGCATACTAGCATACATATCTACTTGCATTTCATTACATTAATATTATATCACACATTTACCTACATAATTATATAGACAAAACATATATATATATATATATATATATATATACATAGGCTATTAACATTTGTGTACATATAGGGAGAGCCATGTATGTGTTGTGTGTGGAGAGCAAGTGTTCATGGTGTGGTGTGTCAATGGGTGAACTCAGTTTTGTGTGTGTGGGTGTGACAATTCAGGGTAATGCAACTCAGGAATTGTGTATTAAAATTTAGGAATTGCAATTGTGTGTGTGAGCATAGGGGCTGTTCTCATGAATTTGACAGTTGGGTGTGTATGACATATGCTCTAGGCTAATGTTTAGATAGTGTGACAATTTGGTGGCATGCCCATGTGTGTGTGATATGAACCAATCTCAGGAAATTGTGTGTAAATGACAGTTAGTTCATTAGGAATAACAAGGATTGGTGTGTGTGCTAGTTCTCAGAATTTAATGAGGTGTTCTCAGGTTTTTCATGTGTCTTAAACTCAGGATTCAGTCCAAATATCAGTGATGTGTATGTCTCTTTGTGTGTACAATGGGACAGCCATATGCATCTCAGGGTTCAGTTCTCAATCTCAGGTTTTGTGCATCATGACAGTGTTATCATCCTAAAAGTAAGTTCAAACTAAAACATATTCTACTGAACTCAATTGAACACAACATCAATTTATATCGAATCTCAGGAAATTGTATATATATAAAAACCAAGAAGTATTTAGTTGGTGTTGAACAGCCCAAATCCTGATTTGAACTCCAAGGACCACACCAATCAGTAAACACTCTTTGAAAAAGTCTATTACACATGTGTAAGATCCAAACATGGCAAATTAAACAGGAAACAATTAGTTTAAAATCAGAATTAAACTTCTCTGAAAACACAATTGAAATGCGTATCAGTCGAGAGTGGGAAGTCCCAATTTCGAATTCAAAACTCATTAATATACAATTTTAAGGGTTGGTAATACATTTCACACATGTGCACGTGTCAAACAATGCATTCGTGTCCAACCAAGTGGACACGAGCGTGTCTAGAACACACAAACACTCACAGACACGCACACGTGCACTGGACTGCACGCAGCATCGTGCACGCATGCACGCGTCCCGCGCATGACACAGGCCACGTGGTGACACGTGGCCTTGCATACACGTGCACCAGGGGTAGGGCTACCCCTAGGACAGCCTGCACCGTGTCCTAGACACGTGTGTCAGCATGTCCGACCCCGTATTAGGGGAGTTCCTGCGCGCAACGGCAGGCCGCATGGCCAGTACGGGGAGGATTTATCTTCGCACACGCCACAGCAAGCTCCCATCATTTGGGAGGATGATAGCAGATGATGCCCCAAGACCCTCGCCAAAAATGGCGTGTCCACGTGTCCTGTGTCGGGAGTTATTAACCCCGTGATGCAGGACACAGTGCACACCGCGCGATCAGCGTGTTCGCGTCCCCGTGTGGACACGACACGAAGCTAAAATTAGGAAAAAATTACAGAAATCAATAAGCAAACCCTAAATCTAGGATTCCATTCAAATGGATTTACAAAAATAGCAAATCGAGTCGGTTCGGGTATTTCGTCGAACACCTAGCTATTAGGTTCGATACGTGTCCGATACAGACACGTAACCTAATGCAAATGACACGAAAATCCTCCAGAAGTTAGGGGACACCTATTCCTAAGCCATCATGCAATAAAATCGAGATTAAAACACAATTTGAGGGTGGTTACCTATGAGTGCAAAATGCAAGAAAAAGCTCCAAATAGGGGGTGTTCCTCTTGATGGCCAATTGCTCCAAATTGATCCCAAACTGAAATAGCTCTCCACCAACAGTCCATAAACTTCAATTAGGACACAATGCAAAAGACTAGGATGAAAAAGGAGATCAAATGAATAAAATAGAAATTTTTGGAAGGGGAAAAATACCTTTCTTTCTCCAAGTGTTGAAATGAAATTAAAGAGGCAAGCCCTAATGAATAAGTGTTTAAATAGGGTGGGGATCCCTATGGCTGGTCATAAGCTCAATAATTAGGGTTAGGGTTTACTAAATGGCCCATGGGCTTAAGTCATGATCAATCAAATCATTAAGCCATAAGTCATTTCATGAAACCACAAGCCATGACTTAAATTCACTTAAACTAATCCTCCTAATCCAAAATTAGTTTCTAATGACTAAAAGTAGGTTAACCTAAGTTAGACTAGGGTCACCACGGCTAGGGTTAGCTTCTAGGCTAGTCCACTAGGTCTCAACAAGTCAAAGTCAAACTAGAATTCACCAATTCAATAAATCATCAAATAATTCAAATACGTCAAAATGACCAAATTACCCCTAGGCTAAAAATGATAATTAAATAATCCTGATGACATGGTTAGGCTCTAGGTCATGCAGTCTCTAGGGTTTCACTGGCAGCACATCAAAATCACAAGTCATAACTTAAACCAGTTTTTAAATAGTTTAAAAATTATTAAAAATCACCAAAAATCATAATGTGAAATAAATATCAATAATAATAATTATAATTACAAAATTTCAAAATTACCTTCATCTGAAAAATTGGATGTTACAACTAGGCTTGTGATAACCCTAGTTAGCTAATGTATAAATCCGTACTCACTGCTTGGCCGTGATTGTTGTATGGAATCCAGTCTAGTCTAGTTTTGTCTAGGCAGTGTCCGGATTTATTTATTTTAGTACATCATTGTTATGCTTTACTTTTGCTGGTAAATGATTAGAGACTAAGTCCTGTTTAGTAGAAGGGTTACAACCCGGTCCTTGTTTCGTTTACAGGTTGTAACTTGGGTTCTATAATAGTTCCTAAGTCGTCTTATCATTTGTCGTTCTATATAGATCTAACATGCACACATGCTCCAGTTACCTAATATGCTCACATGTTCCAGTTACCCTACATGCTTACATGTTCCAGTTATCTTACATGCTCACATGTTCAGTTTAATTTACATGTCCACAGTTTATATTATACACATGTCGTTTACATTACGTCACATTGTAGAAGTATGAAAATTTCAGCAATAAAGCCTTATGCGCCCAAGCCAATGAGGACATATGCGCCCAAGTGAACTCGTATGCGCCCAAGTCACCCTGTGAAGCTCTATGCGCCCAAGTCACCCTGTGAAGCTCTATGCGCCCAAGACAAGCTGCCCTAGAAAGGGGGCGCATAGACCTGTTTGAGGTTATGCGCCCAAGCCAGAATAGCGCCTGACTTGGTCAAAGCCACGATCTAAATATGCACAGACGCATACAGCTACGTCAGTCTCCATGAGCAGTCGTGCACCGAAGCATGCGGCCATGTCAGCACCACGATCAACCCACGACCACGTAGCTTGCATACGCCTACATCCTATGCGCCCAAAGCAAGACCATGCGCCTATATGAAAACCAGTATGTTTTCTCATGTGGGCGCATAACATCGTTCCAGCTCAAGAACGACTATAAAAAGGGGGGTTCATCCCTCTTAAAAACACAGAACGGAGAACATTTTCAAGAGCCAAATTGGTGTACTTCTTGCCAGTGAGCCGAGAGTTAGCAATTTTCTTTAGTTTTTACCCACTTTTGTAATCGAAGTGTCAATGGAGTAAAGGAGCAACTGCCTCTCGATCTCCATCATCCTATTCTCCAGAATTCTTTTTTGTACTCGGGGATCCTCAGCACAGGATCTCTCAGGCGTACACGATTTGTGGTTCCTTGCGCCAATAAAGAAAGGACAATATTTCTTCGTCTTATTGTGTATGTCCACAAAAATGGCGAGTCTGCTGGGGACTACATTTTCCTCTAACGAGAAGGTGGTGACGCAATCCGATACCGACAAAGTGGGGAGCACTCAGAAGATGCTGATCGTAAAGTTCGATCAGCAGGCGTTCGAAGAGATGCTCTCAAGGGACGACTCTACTCCCTCAAAATCAGCGAAGCCAAACAAGTCTCGCAAGACTTGGCTTTCGAAGGCTCGTCGTGCATATCCAGCCAGTATCATAGCAGATATGCAACTGGAGGACTCTGTCACATGGGCGCATGGCTCTGCCACAGAAGATTCCCAAATGAAGGAGGCTCACACCATTCCGAGCTCTACTAGCCCAGCGACTTCTCTCTTGTGTAACCAACAACAGAGTGTTCGACGCTCGAGACTTGGCAAAGGAATGTACTACGATGCCAAGAATCGGAGTGTTCGACACTCTGGGCAAACCCAGCGTGGCTCACAAACGAAAGAGGCAAAGCTGGAAGAAAATATCACTGCTCCACCAAGCATGCGTCCAAAACTATACGCCCAAGGGGGTGTGTGGGCGCATAACTCTAATAAGAAGGCTTCTGTCTTCGACAGATTGGGCATCCAGGGTCATGCGCCCAGGCTCAACTGATCCATACTATGTGTCCACATTAAGGAAGCTCAGACATGCTGCCAAGAAGCATGCGCCCAAAGCCAGTCTCCAAGGCCTATGTGCCCACATCAAAAAGACAGGCCCCAATGCGTATAGCACGGGGCTGTCTTCAAGGAAATCCCAGAACTTAGTTGTGGGGGTTGCCCCTGCACGTGAACTAAGTCTGGATGCACCAACTATCCTAACAAACCCGCATACAAAGCTCGGCGATGCATGCAACATGGGTTGTAAGGCAAAAGTTCCTTCCGCTGACATATGCAACATGATAAATCATAAGCGTAAAGCGAGAGAGGACATAGCAATTCAAGTTGCATATCCGTGCACCTGTATTATCATCAACTGTTGCTGCTCTAAAGCAACAAGAGTGCCTCAGAAACAGTCTGTATTTCGACGGCTGCATTTCGCTGACGATAAAAAGCCACTGTATGTTTCATCCAACATGGCTTCATGGGGTCCCCCTTATGGAAGCTCCAATCAAAGACGGTGGACCACGAACCCAACTTTCTCTCACAATTCCGCAAGAATGAGGAGAAGAAGTCTACCAATAGATGGGTAGCAGGCTGTCACGTCTGAAGGAGTCTATATGGGTACTCGGTCAAGGCGAGATTCCGTATAGATGACGTAGACTCCCAAGCTGGGGGTAGTATTCCCTCAGAGTCTAAAGCGGATGACCTTCACACTGGGGGTAGCCTTCCAGAGGACGACGATCCATCGGAGTCTGATGGCGACTATCTACCTCCTCTACTTGAAGATGAAGGACTTGTCAACTTAGAGACATACAGTATCAGCATCAGTTGTACTATTTCCTCTGTTCATCCTCGTATGTTATCTACATACATGAAAGACAGAGAAAGACCTGAAGAAGCCAGTGATCTGACCAGCAAACGGCTAAAGGGTCTTCAAACAGTATTCGCCAAGATCACTGATATGCTTAGCAGTATCATGGCGGTCCAAGCTGTAGGGGCTGTTCCTCCACATCAACAAAATGTCTCTGCTCACGCTAGTCCGGTTCTTAGCAACAACCCTCCTTTTCTACAAAAGGAGTATCATTCCGTTGTGCCTCCCCTAAATCTTGTAAATACTGGGGGTGGTCCTTCGCCAACGACGCCTGACAACCGTTCAACAGCCGTTTTCCAATACCTGTTCAATCAACATGATGCAATTGATTCACTGGTTGCCCGTCTCGACACCATCTCACACAAAGACGAGCTTCAGAAGATGGTGATATCTCAACCTTATCCTCCTGAATGGGAGAGTGCTACTTGCCCTCCTAACTACAAGCCGCTGACGCTAAATTCATTTGACGGGTTGACTTCTCCTCGTCAACATATGACATACTTTAACACGAAGACTCTACACTTACCCAAGGATGATCCGTTCTTGTCAAAGCTGTTTATTAGCACCTTGCAGGGGGTAGCTTTGGAATGGTTATACAGTCTGCCTAACGGTTGTATTAATTCGTTTAAAGACTTGGAGAGATTGTTCCTCAAAAGGTTTTACGAGAGTGGCATGCATGTTAGTATGTCCACCCTCATCGAGACCAAGCAAAGGAAGACTGAGTCTGTCATTGCCTTCATCGAACGCTTCAGGCGGCTATCACTTAAGATGCCCTTCGGCATACCAGACTCAGAACTTATGGATACTTGCCGACATAACTTCCTTCCTATAGTGATGTTCTGTCTGGGTATACATAAGTATGATGCATGGCCCGCTTTCATTGGGGCCGCTGATGCTGCTGAAAATGACGTCCCTAATTTATAATTATTGGGGTTGAAAACACCCAAATCTGAAGACAAGGGCAAGCATCCTCAAACTATCCCTGTCCGAAGAGGTAAAGGGAAAGAAGTCCTATAGGTTGACACTTACAAAGAAGCTTCCAATTATCAGGGCACCTCTGACAAGCCTAAGGAGACCTTCTCCTTTGACGAAGAGGATGTCATTACCATTTTTTACACTTTGACGAAGGGTAATAAACTGATATTGCCTCCACGACCACGACCTGCAGAGGCGAACCAACTCAATGATCCCAAGTACTGTCTCTATCATCAGTACGTGCATCATTCCACCAAGGACTGCATCATCCTGAAGAAGAAGATAAAACAGCTTATCGACAGCCAAATTATCAACCTCGAAGCTGAAGACAAGGTCATATCTTCTAACATGATCTCTCTTCTGTTTGGTGACTTTTCTTCCACAGAAGTCCCAGAAGGCGTGGTTCCAATCCCCAAGACGATAATGGAAGTCGTCAACCTACCGCCAGCTCACAACTTAACCTTGGTGCCAGCTCACAACTTATATGGGTCCATCCGGATATTGTGTAAAAAATTACACAGGGGTTGCTATCTCCCAAAGCAAAAAGGGGCAAGAAATACAAGTCATGCAATATGGTGTCTTCTCCCATCTACGAGGTTCTATTTGGCGAGACGCGATCGGAAAAGGCTTATCTTCGGAGTACGATCCCACACAAGAAGATACAGTACCTTCTCAAGCTCCTGCTGCCTCCACAAGCTCAGAAGCCGGCCCGTCTAAGCCTTCAACTACCGACAAAGCCATACAGAAGGAGACACAGTTTGACAAGTCTCTGAAGGCGCCAGATCCCGAAGTCATGGATCAGCCCTATAACTTTGATATACTGGAACAGCTGGCTAATACACGTGTCAGGTTGTCTCTGTTCGATCTATTGCGACTCTCCAAAGAAACGCGAAAGGCCTTAAGTGAGGCATTACTACATGCCGACTCTTATCTCGCTGAAGTCAAAGCCCCCGCTGAAGACCCTGTCTCCTGTCCCCACTGTTACAGTACTATGGAAGTGGTACCCAACATCACCTTTTCACAAGAGGACATGCTACTCAAAAATTAACGTCATAATATGCCCATGTACTATACAGGGTATATCGAAGCGATCAAGGTGGACCGTATGCACATCGATCCAGGTTCCTCCCTCAGCATCATTCCTAGAAGTTTGCGTCAAATTCTCGAAATCCCTTTTCACAAGCTGTCTGCAACCAAACAACTATCATGGCTTTCAATGCTTGTCGAAGCCACCCGCTGGCAAGATCCGTCTCAAGTGCCAGATCGGTAATCTCCGAACGGAGGTTTCTGGCTATGTGATCGATGCCAACGATCCTATAACATCTTATTGGGACGTCCGTGGATACACGACAACATGATCGTTCCTTCCACACTTCACCAATTCTTTAAGTACGTCAACTGCGACGGTGTCGTAAAGACGGAGTTTGACGATGTCGATCCCTTTAAGGGCATCGAAGCCTACTATGGAGTTTCGGTACTTTTCCAATCTCAGCCCCCCAAGGATGACTGCAATGAAACTGACAATGAAGCTGAAGCAAGTTTATCATCCAATGATGGTCCCCTGATTATCCGAGTCAAATGACGTACTACTCCAAAAAGTACTCCGAAGCCTCTCACAATCTGGATGAAAAAGAAGAACCCTGACAGAGTCAAACCATTGACCATCACTCTCCGCAAGATACCTCGGGAGGAACCTGCTGAAGTTCGTCCTCCCAATCCTGAAGAATTATCCTACGTGGTGAACTTGGCCTAGACTTTGGCTCCTCTTCTAGATGATGATCCTCTCAATGAGTATATCAATACTCATAATAATGTACCTTCAGCGGATGACGTTATCCCTGAAGAAGAACTTGCGTATTTTTTTAGTAAAGGTTTATCTTTGAATTACTCTGATGTCTATCAATCTGTAAACTACTACATAGATACGATATACGCTCTGGAACACGACATAGGACCACACCTCTGTATGCCGGTCACGATGCCTCACTTACGGGAAAAAGTTTATCCAGAAGATATCCACTACTTCATCGTTCCAGCCAGAAAGAAGGGCGAAGAACTAATTATCTTCGGTCGAATAATTGGCGAAAGAAAGTTCATTTCGGAATCTACTTCTTCCAAGCACAACACGGAAGCTGATTATGACTCTGGAAAAATGCAACTTTTTCGATATAGTTGGCAGGCCAAGAATATCATCTAGAATATGGAATATGACATCAAAAGCGACCAGGGGTTAAATTACGATAGGGGACGACGGTTGCCAATACGACACTTTGCTCCTCCCGGCAAACCCGAGAACTACAATCAAAGAAACAGTATTGGTTTGGGATATGTCACTCCTCCAACAACTCCCAAAAGATCAGATGATGAAACAGATCGTTGTTCTCATTCTTCTGATTCCTGCCTCTGGACTCAGATTCCAGCATTGGCGACATGTTCAAAGCAACTCTGTCCGTCAACATGGTTTCAGCTGACCAAATCACGGACGATGTCCAATCGATTGAGCTTGAACAATGGGCTCAAAAGATGGATACTAGGTCGGAGCTGCGCTTCGAGCAACGTGAACCACCTACCGAAGACGAAGTTATCTAAGTCAATTTAGGAGATGAATCATCTTTTAAACCAGTCTTCATCAGTAAAAGTCTATCAGCGATGAACGCCAATCTCTTATACAGCTTATAAGAGAATATATCGACGTCTTTGCATGGAGCTATGAAGACATGCCAACCCTGGACCCAAATGTCGCCATGCACCGATTGAATATTTTGTCTAAAGCTAAGCCAGTGAAGGAGCAACAATGACGATTTCGACCAGATGTCATGGAGGCCACGGAGAATGAAGTTGAGAAGCTCATTGCCAGTGGATTCATTCGCGAAGAACAACATCCTGACAGTGTTGCCAACATCGTTCCAGTCATAAAAAAGAACGATAAAGTTCGAGTCTGTATCAATTACCGTGATTTGAACTCTGCATGCCCGAAAGATGAGTTCCCTCTACCGATCACCGACGTAATAATCGAGAATACCTGTAGCTTTGAGCGGATGTCCTTCATGGATGGGTTCTCAGGCTACAACCAGATAAAGATATTCCTCGATGATGAGAAACACACATCTTTTCGAACACCGTTGGGGGTATACTGCTATACGGTGATGCCCTTCGGATTGACAAATGTAGGGGTAACATACCAGCGATCAATGAACACAATTTTTTGCGATCATTTTTGCAAAACTGTGGAGTTCGACGCAGACGATATTGTAGTTGAAAGTCGTCTCATGGGCAACCACCTCCAAGACTTGAGAATGGTGTTCAAACTAATGCGTGCACACCAACTCAAGATGAATCCAACCAAATCTTTTCTGGGAGTCTCCAGCGGCAAGTTCCTTGGTTTCGTTATCACTTCAAAGGGTATACATCTTGACCGGGAGAAAGTGAAGGCTATCCTCGATATGCATCCTCCAGGAAACCTCAAAGAGCTACGCGGACTACAAGGGAGGCTAGCCTACATCAGACAATTCATTTTGAACCTTTTTGGAAGGTGTCAACCATTCACTCAGCTCACGAGGAAAGGCATATCTTTCGTCTGGACTGAACAATGTCAACGCGCATTCGACGACATCAAGAAGTATCTCACAAGCCCCCCAATTTTGATAGCTCCAATAATGGGGAAGCCTTTCTTACTATATGTCCGTGCTATGGACCGTTCTCTTGGTGCCCTATTAGCTCAAAAGAATAAAAGCGGCCATGAACAGGCAATCTACTAACTCAGCCGCACAATGGTGGGTGTCGAGCACAGATACACACATGTAGAAAATGAATGCCTTCTACTGGTATTTGCCATCCAGAAGACACGTCACTATGTGTCTGGGCAGACTATCCACATCATATTCAAAGTCAATCCTCTAAGAGTACTCATGACTAAACCGGGTTCTCTCAATTCCCATTTAGCTACATGGGCAATATTGTTGACTCCACACGATATGCTCTTCGTTCCTCAGAAGGCGATAAAAGGCCAAGCATTACTTGATTTTCTAGCAGCCCATCCGGTGCCAGAATCTTCCAAACTCTACAACAAAATCCCCGATGAAGTAATGGAGTCTAATACTGTAACTGAAGAAATTCCCATTTGGCGAATGTTCTTTAATGGTGCATCAAGAACAGGACCTAAAGAAAATATTATGGCCGGAGTAGGCGTCGTGCTCGTGTCACCTGATCATCTGGTTATACATCGTGCATATTCTCTCGTGGAACCATGCACCAACAACGTGGCCGAATATAATGCCCTATTAATCGGCCTGCAACTGCCAAAACAACTGAGAGTTGACTATCTATAAGCTTACTGCGATTCCAAGCTAACAGTTAGTAATATCCGAAGGGATTACGAAGTTCGTCACGAAGATCTCATCCCCTATCACAGAGCAATAATCGAGTTGGCATCCACTTTCGCTGGATTCTTCATCGAGCACGTGCCTCGACTACAGAATATAGAAGTAGATGCTCTAGCCGGGCTTGCTGCTTCCTTGACCGTCCCTACCAATACTCAGCAGTCGATTACAGTGTCTGGTCGAGAAATATTCTGTGTGAAAAATGCCTTGCATATTCATCACAGTTACACAACGGAAACAAACGTCGATGTTAAAGATTAGAGATTTCCTTTCATAGACTACGCCGTCTATGGAATCCTCCCCGAGTACCCGAAGGAAGCAGTGTCTATCCAAAGGCAATCTCTAAGATTTTACTACGACACAGCTACCAAGATGTTGTACCGAAGCTCTTACGACGGGCTACTGTTACGATGTTTATCAGACACAGAAGCCAAACATGCACTCCGGGATGCTCACGACAGAGTTTGTGGTGCACATCAACCAGGCCCCAAATTATAAGATTGCCTCAAACGAATGGGTTATTATTGGCCCACGATGATAGCAGATGCTGTTGAATACGCAAAAAAGTGTAGAGCCTGTCAGTTCTACGTCGATTTCATTCATCAACCTTCGGAGTTTCTACACCCGACGGCAGCATCTTGGCCTTTTGAAGCCTAGGGCATGGACGTCATAGGACCAATCCGTCCGCCATCTTCTAGAGGACGTCGGTTCATCCTAGCCATAACCGATTACTTCTCCAAATGGGCGAAAGCTATACCGCTCACCGAAGTGAAGGCATCGAACGTGATCAGATTCATCAAACATCACGTTATCTACCGCTTCGGCCTACCTCACAGGATCATCCATGATAATGGTCCATAATTCGTAAGCCAAGCATTCTACCGGTTCTGCGATAGGAATCGAATCCAGAATGTAGCCTCTACTGCCTACAATCCAGCAGCTAATGGGCTAGCAGAAGCCTTCAATAAAACCATCATTAAACTTCTCAAGAAATTCATGTCTTCAAACAAGCACGATTGGAATGAGAAGCTCGACGAATGTCTATGGGCTTATTATACAACGGTCCGGACTCCAACAGACAGTACGCCATTTTCTCTAGTTTATAGGAGAGAAGCAGTTCTTCCCCTAGAAATCCAGATTCTTTCTCTTCGAGTAGCCTTAGCCAGCGAGTTGACTACCGAAGAAAGCTACCGTCTGCGTCTATAGTAGCTCGAAGCACTAGAAAAAAATGCTTATTAGCTCAGCAGCGTATTGATCTATACCAAGCACGTCTTTCCAAAGCCTTCAATAAAAAGGTGAAGAAAAGAATCTTCCAAGTCGGTGATCTAGTCTTAGCGGTGAGAAGACCAATGGTCATGACGCACAAAACAAAAAGAAAATTTTAGCCTAAACGGGAACGTCCTTTCATCATAGAATCAGTGTATTCTAACGGTGCGTACGAACTACACTACAACAAAAAACCCTTTTAATGACGGCTAAAAAGTATCATTAATGACAAACCATGACGCTTTTTTTTCAAAGTAACCGTTATGAAAACGGATGTTATAAATGTTTTTTAAAAGCGTTATAAAAAAATCGTCATGAATAGTTTCTATAAAAGCGTTATGATTAGTTAATATATAGTGCACAATTCAGAACAATTTTAAAACGTTATGAATAGATAATATGTATAGGCTCAATACAGCACATTTATAACACTTTATAATATTCAAATTAGCATATTTATAATGCTCTATACTGCACAGTATATATTACATTCCAAAAACTTAACATTATATATAACCATCTCAAAATAGAGTACATATCAACATCTTCATTACATTCAATATCCAAATACATATATATATATTTACAACTACCAAAATTATCCACATTAAAACTTGGCCACATCAAAACTGTCCACAGAACATGTAGCAAAATCCTGAAAAAGATAAAAACAAAGTTCAATATACTTTATTTATTTGGGTAAAATCTATTGTAAGTTTAACTTATCCGTATCTGTGTTCATATCCTGAGTCCGTATCGTGGCCTTATGGATGTTGATTGATAACGAAAAATTTGTAGAAACAAAGGAGAAAACCTCAACTGGATTGTGCTGTCCAAATAGAACCTGGGTAATTGCCAATCCGCCCGCCTCTCCAAGATACCCAGCCCACAAGATCGCCCCGATGGTCCGATCATCCTTCGCGAAGCTGACATCCACCGGACGTAGGTGCCACAGTTCACGTCCATTCCTGAAGAGAAAAAAAATCCAAGGTTCTTGAAGCTCGACTAGAATTTAAATCAATCAGAGGATTATGAAACTCTCGATCAAATGACAGTCATATTTATTATGCATTTGATAGACTCGAGTCGAGCCGACTCAGCAATTTGTGTCGAGACTAACACTAATAATAGAGATGAAACGAAAATGACTTTGAGTCAGAATGAATCTGAAAGAAGAGTCACAACAAAAATCTATGGAATATGCGAGTCTGAACACGATCTTGCCGGGAGTGCCTGTAGATCTCCTCGATCGCGAGCGGGCGATCGTCCCAATCATGGAACGGAACCACATTCTAACATCCATATAAGTTTATATATATATATATAAACATATATATATATATATATATATATATATATATATATATATATATATATATGAACACCATATTATCATCTATAAGCCCAAAAAATTAAAATGATCACATCACACAAAACAAAATAAATACCAATAACCACCTAAGTAGAACCCGTAAGTTTTCTTTTTTTTCCAATCCTTTTCCGATAGAAAAAAACATACAAGCCCAATATTTCCATGGTCCAATTGGTAAATCTACTAGATATAATCTTTCTTCTTACTTATTTTGGACATCCTAATTCCTCTCAAATGGAGACCAATATTTCCTTCAGCTTCTTTGTTGGATTATGCCTGTCTCATAACCTTACCAAACAAAGCCTGAGTAAGATTCTAAACTACCCACCATGGAATTCCATTCGAGTAACAAAGCAATGCTCTCTTCATGTACTCAGCAGTATCCCCACTCAAAAACTGAAATCCTCTTTGAGCTTATTGTTGATGTTAACTACACTTCCATCATATGAATGCATTTGAAAGAAGTAGTAGTTCATCAATTTACCTCAATAACATGAGAATTTGTAACTGTTATGCCTAAAAACAGAATTCAAAGAACATTGTGCTCTATAGAAATTCACCATTGAGTAGCATTTTGCACCAACAAACTAAACAATACAGAATAGTTAAAATAAAGGATGTTACCATCTCTGAGGTGCGCCTGTTGCTCCATGGCTTGAAGGCGAAACTTCAACTCATTGTTCTGATTGGTAAGTCCAGCTGAATCTCTCTGCAATCAGTAGAGAGAAAGTATAGAATCAGAACTTGCAACTTGTAACAAATCTACGACAAATTCTTACAATGTACATGTAATTTCTCATAATTTACACGTTTCTCAATATCTCTTCGCAAATTTTGAAGCAACCTACCTGTAACAAAGTCAATTGTGCTGATAATGTGGTTGCTTCTGTCTGTAAGGTCTGCACCTTGCGTTCCAATTCCAAAATATAATGCATCTTGCGTTCTTTAAAACGAGCAGCCGATTGACGGTTAGCCAATATCCTGACAACACCAAAAAAGAACTTTAAATACCTAAAAAAAGTGACTTAACGCCGGAATTACAAACACACAAAAAAACATATAAGCCCAATATTTCCAATCCTTCCGAGCGCGGACGAGTCCGGGAAGTACAGGATCTCGCCGGCGAGGCGGTTGTGGTAGAGCACGAGGTTCGCGAGCGACGGCGCGGACGACAGTGACGCGGGGATGCTCCCGGAGAGCAGGTTGAAGCTGAGGTCGAGGGTCCTCAGCTGCAGCATCGAGGAGAGCGACTCCGGGATGGGGCCGGAGAGGAAGTTGCCGGCGAGCGCGAGGAAGCGGAGCAGGGCGCAGGAGGAGATGGCGTCGGGAATGGAGCCGAAGATGCGGCCCGGGACGAGGGAGAGCTCGACGAGTGTGGACAGCTGGCCCAGGTAGGGCGAGAGCCTGCCCGTGAGTTCCGGGGAGCCGGTGCACGTGTCGCCGAGGTAGAGCGCAACGACGCGGTCCGCCGAGCAGAACCCTTTCGCCTGCCCGGCGTTGTAGATCGCCACCACCACCGTGTAGCCCAGCATCACGTACGACACCACGCCGGAGAGGAACGTCACGAACCCGCTCCCTATTTTTTGTCGGGAGGAAGAAGAAATTAAAAACCCTAGCACTAATTTTGAAGAGAACGGGCTCTAGGGTTAGGGTTTTAGAGTTGGGGAAAAGGAAGGAGAAAAAGAGGAGAAGAGGAGGGTGTTGCTGAACTAGATTTAGGGTTTTGGCTCTATCCTTAGGATTTTGGAGTTGGGGGAGAGGAGGGAGGAGAAAGGAGGAGAAGGAGAAGACCGACCAGAATTGGGGGAGAGAAAAAATTTTGTTGAAGCATACGCGGGGTGTAGAAGGATTTTGCCAAAAATTGAACTTAAAAAATATTACAAGTTTGCCACCGTTCTAAAATATTAATGACGTTTTATTTTATAAACGTTATAAAAAGTCCAAAATTAGCCCAAACCGTCACAAAAAAAGGTATTTTGAACTTTGATAACGCTTAGGTATCAGGCGTCATCAATACGTCTTGTCGAGCGTTATTAATATGCCTTTTTTGTTATAGTGCTAACCAAGCCTGATGGTGACTTGCTCATGATGCCTACCAACGGCAAGTTTTTGAAGAAATACTGCGTGTAACCTTTTTTACATAATGTTCACATATGTTCAGTCATGTAAATGTACAGTACGATGTTTATGTGATTCGAAAAAACTATCTAACTATTATCCGTATTTCAAGAGTCTTGAATATGCCTTGGATAATAGGTCCTCTAAAAATATTTCTCCGGTCGAGTTATTCTCGCTTTTGACTCTGTCCAAACTCGGTTTGACGAAAACAAGTCACGTCCCTATTACCTCTGAATTGTTTTCTGATAATTATTTCCCCAGTGGAATGATTAAGAAAGGTTTTGCTATGTCCATATAACCTCTGAGCAAAGTATTCATCAAGGATAATTATGTCCATATTATCTCTGATTTATCCACTCCCACCTAATGTTATATATCTTTCCATGTCCATATTACCTTTGGTCAGATATAGAATATCCCCTGCTATTACGTCTATATTACCTCTATTAGCAGCTTCGTTCAACTTATTATCTATATTAAAAAAAACTTGAATATGAAACGGATAATAGGTCCACATCAAATTCTCCAGCGGAATACCCACCAGAAATATTATTACTACGTCCACATTACCTCTTGTTCCGATATTTCACAAAACCACATTCATTTTGAAAAGATTCTTTGTTCTTTATTTTCAACGTCTATCAAGTAGACGGAAGAAAAGGGGTACAAGAGCCGTGATGGCTGAAAAAAATAGTTACAAACATCTAAGGGATACATAGGCGGTTGATGTTGTCTCTTAGAGCCGCAATTTCGGCTTCAGACTTCACGGTAGATCGATGGCGCGCCTCTTCTTGACGAGAAGCTTCATCCTCGAAAAGGATCAGACTCATGTGCTCCCCCTCCAACTTTACCAGCTGTTCCTTCAAATGGGTGAAAGTGGTGGCAGTCATGGCAGCCTGAGCCAAGTAATCCTCCTGCTCGGATGTTGCTGACCTCAAGTTGGCTTCCAGTTGGGCGATCTCGTTCTGGATCTACACGATGTGATTATACTTTTCGATAATTTGCACAACTAATTTATTCTTCGAGGCAGCACGCGCCTCACTTGCAGCGTTGAACTGACCATACTGGTCAGCTAATTCATCGATCTCTCGAACGAGGGCATCCTTCCTCGCCTGAAAAGTAGCCTTCTCTTCCGTAAGAGCCGTAATCAGAGCCTCATCATCTGCGTCGAACATGGATGACAGGCTCCATTTCTTGGCATCCCGGAATTGGGCTACCTGACCCTCAAGGTCATTCAGAACTTTCCTTAGAGTATTAGCCCGCTCTTCATAGTTAGCAATGCTCTCGAGGGCCGCCACTTGGCATTCGGAAATAGCCTTCACAGGGCCAAAGGCAGCATTCCAATTCAAGACTCCAGGAAGCTTTACTTTCAGCATAGAGTAGAAAGCTTTGACGAATTCCTGGGCCATCTCGTCATCTTCAGTGGAGGTAGTCGGAGAGGATGCTTGGAGAGTTTCTTCCGCTCCAGGAAGGGATACCTGGCAAGAAGCCGAACCTGACAGGAAAACAATATATACATCAATAACCAAAAGAAAGAGGAAGAAAATGCAAAAGCATTAAAATTTTGTACCTTCAGCTTGTTCAGCACCAACCGGGGCTACGCCATCAGTCTTGGCTTCAGGAAAACCAAGAACAGGCCCAAACTGCTCAAGAAGAAAAATACCAAGGTTTCGAGCGGCATCGGGCCTGGTTTCTTCCATAATCCCAGCTGGAACGAGAGCAGATTTAGCAATAGCCCCCTCAGCAGGCTGTTCAACCTCTCCTTCTGTAGCCGATACCGGCTCATAAACAGCTTCCTCCGCACCATCAAATTTAGAGGAGCCAGGGATAACTCATGTCCCTTCCCCAATGCCTAGGGCTATCTTCACGAGTGGTCCTTTCTCCTAGTCTATAAGGGAACATACAGTCGTGGTCAGCCCCACGAAAAATCTCATCCTAAGAGAGGCGCAAAGATAACGTACCCGCAGGAGGATGAGCCAGTTGGACTTGATTCTCGTCCAACTCTTTCATCGTAGCTCCTATTGCAGGCATATCACCCAAAGATATTTCGTAGGAGGTACTAATCTTTTGATCGCCGTCATGGTCTGGGCCTTCGCCCTGATCTTTCCGTCATTCAAGTCTTACGGCTGAAGAAGATCCGCCCTCATCCATCGGTCGAGGACGAGCAGGGGATACTGTCGTTACGTCCACCTCCTCAGACAAGGAGGCACCTACCTCAGCTGCAACTTTGGGGTCCTGTGCAAAGGGCAAACACAAGGGCGAAAAAGCTCCTAAAGGCTTGACCAGAATGGCTATGGAGTATGGGAAGGGATCTACCTCCCGAATGCCAACGGCCTACAACGTCGTCTGTCGAGAAGACTTTCTAGGAGGAGGCAAGCTGGCACCCACGTCCGCGACCTTCTTCTTCCCTCAGAAATAACCACCTTCTTCCTTATTGGCCGTGGCACCAGTTTGGTGGAAGCCTTCCTCTTATGAGGAACAGCAGGAAGAGGTTCTTCAGTGTCCTCTCTCTGAGGCACTGCAGTGATAGGCTCTTCGATGACAACTCTCTGCTGCGGCGCTGCAGTCGGTTCAACTGTGGGAGCGGTGCCTACCTTTATGCTACCACACATGGCGCGCACGCATCCTTTCTCAACAAGAGTAGGGGCAAACTTAGTCCCCAATATAAAACTCTGCTCTCCGTGATACCGAGAAGGAAGGGTATTGACCTGAGTATAGAACTTAGTAGCAGCAAAGAGCATGTAGGTGTCAGGTTTATCTTCTGGCAAGGTAAAAACTGCCCCCGTACACCCAGCGTTGTAATATCTCCATGCACGTGCCCCGTCAATCAGACTTTCTATCGACTGGAGATAAGGACTGGGATTGCCCAACAGAAAAGTGTGGTTCCTATTCCTGAGCACCAGATGGAAAGGCCTAATGGATTGGAGCCAACGAAATGCCCCAATAGGAAGGCTAGTTGTGAGTGCCCCCTCATCTATCAAGGTTTCTCCTGTGCGACCACTACCAGACGGAGGTGATACTCTAAAGAATTCATTATTTTGCATAAAACTCAAAGCCCTCCTGCAACCAGGCACTCCTGTAACGGTCCAATCTGTATCCCTGAATCTTCGAAGGAAGGCGTCCCCTGCCAGAGAGTCTGCCATCAGCCCGACGTTCATCAATCTGGGACAATACAGCACCAGCCATCCCATCAGATAGTGGAAGGGAAATTCAGTCCTAGCAAAGTCCTTTCTGCCTTCGGTTATTATCGCGTTCACAATAAAATGTCACAAACCTCATTGAATGGCACAGACCATCGCTGGAAGCAGAGCAAGTGGGCGTCCAAAGGCCAGCTTTACAGTCGGAAGTATCATACCCCGGCTGATTCTCTCAATAGACCCTGAACCACCAGGGACCACGCAGTCACGAAGCCATATCATCAGGAAAGCGGCTAAAATTGCATTTTCTGACATCTTGAACTCGGCTTGCCTGAAAAAATAACAAATCGGGGAGTTTCCCTCAAGATCATCACTATCTTCAGCATCCGCACCTCCGTGATCTGCCATCAGCTACTCTATCTCAGAGCTCGTCAAGGGCTTACGAGACGAGAAGGAGACTGGGCCGTCCCTCCTTCTCTGGTGAAAACATAGTTAGTCCAGGCCCTCGTATGCGGAAGGGACCCCTCAGTTTTACCCTTCTTCGTAATCTGATGACAAATAAAAAAGTAATATAGTAACTCTTTGTACACCTCCGTCATATCAGGGTTCTCCTTCTCCAAATCCAAGATCTTTGCATCACTAGGGACGTATTATGCATATGGCTCCGTCCCCCAAGGAAGTTTAGATATCGCCTGTATTTCATGTAGAGCCAAACCCATCTCTCCACCCGGAGTGAAGAATGTGCATGTGTGATAGTTGTATAATTCTGCCAAGGAGATAAACACTGGCCAGTTGACCTTAATGCCATATTAGGTAGCTCTAACGGCATAAAGAAGACCAGCAGTTTTTAGAGTGGCCTTGTAAGTCGAGAGCACCCATCCAGTAAGGTCACTCCAGAACGGGACAGAATGCCTACAACCTTCCATCCGCAGCTTTCCTTCCGGGTATGATTCCCTTTTTGACAGCATCAAGTTGGAGAGCGTCTCAGCAGCATAGGGGTAAAGATCAGTCGGGACATCGTTAATTATGATACCAGGGTGCAGCCCCCTCATGGAGTAGGACGTGGAACCCTTGACACACTTGAACGTGTCCTTCCTCCGGTCACCAGAATTAAATTAGATCCAGCCAAAAACAACCCCATGCACTTCAGGGGTCAGGTCCCATTTCATCTACCTTTGCACAGCCAGATCAGCAAATGTCGACAAAGGATATTGGTGCTTTATCGATGGCAACACTATCCTTTGGTTATTTATCATAACTACCAAAGGGTCCTCTAGACATATCGTCTCATCATCCTCGAATTTGACGCTGTTACCAAACAGGAAGTACGGTTTTATCAAATGACATGTCCCTCCGAGCAAGAGTTTCTCATCATTAATCATCTGCTTCAGAAAGATTTTATTCTGTTTAATTATGGAAATCGTCCGTTCCGTAGGTTGATCATGACTAATCTTGGCCTGAACATTGTTGACCATGTAGGTTATGAGGCTTGTGCCCAGGACGTGGCAAGCAGAGCCGAAAGGGATACTGCCAAGTTCCGGGACAAAAATGTTTACTGCAAAGATAGAAAAGAAAGTTAGACTCAGAAACCGCAGGAAAAACTAAGTGCTTAAGGGCGCTTATGCACCCAAAGGGCTATACGCCCAAAGGACTATACACCCAAAGGGATATGCGTCCAAAACAAACATGTGGGCGCATAACGTACAGCATAACGTGGGCGCATAACATGCAAACAGCATGTGGGCGCAAAACATGGCAACATGTGGGCACATAGCACACCATAATGTTGGCGTATGACTTTTGTATGTGCATAAGAATGCTCACAGAAGTATGTTGCCTTAGGCACATGCGCCCAGGCAAAATAAAAGTCTGAGCGTCACAAATTAATGCTCGAGACTTTGTTTTTGAGGCGTGGCCTCACCGAGAATCGTGTCCTAGACAGTTGAGGATGCTGCCGCAGGAGGAGAGCCAATAGGTGCATCCCCCTTGCCCTTCACAGATCTCTTGTCGACCTTGGGAGACATGGTTCGTAAAGAAAGGAGAAGAAGAGTCTTTTGAAAGTTCTAAGAGAAATGAAAATAATAACTCTCTCTCTCTTTAAAAGACTATTTATAGGCATAGGGCATATTCCTATGCGTCCACTATTCCTATGTGCCTATGCGCCCATTGCGTACTATGTGCCCACCATGGCCTATGCGCCCACGTGAAGACTCAGTCTCTTGCACACTATACGACTGTCATTTGCTGACATGGGCAACATATGAATGATGGACCTCTTCAAATTCAACCCCGATGAATCTGTCAGTTCAGATTTTCGAGGAAGATCTCAACAGCCATCTCTCTGACAGGCTGGCCAAACTCTATGCGCCCAAAAAAAGAGCCGTACTATGCGCCCACTGTATCACGTGAAGACGGTACATGCTTCTTTCAAAGTATTTCGTACTCGTTTAAGTATCAAAAACTTTAAAGGGGGTCTTGTAGAAGCATAAAAATTTTAGCAATAAAGTCTTATGCGCCCAAGCCAATGAGGTCATATGTGCCCAAGTGAACTCGTATGCGCCCAAGTCACCCTGTGAAGCTCTATACGCCCAAGTCACCCAGAGAAGCTTTATGCGCCCAAGTCATCCTGTGAAGCTCTATGCGCCCAAGACAAACTCCCCTAGAAAGAGGGTGCATAGCCCTATTTCAGGCTATACGCCCAAGCCAGAATAGCCCCTGACTTGGTCAAACCACGATCAAAATGTGCACCGAAGCGTACGGCCACGTCAGTATCCACGAGCAGTCGTGCACCGAAGCATGCGACCACGTCAGCACCACGATCAACCCATGACCATGCAGCTTGCATGTGCCTACATCCTATGCGCCCAAAGCAAGACCATGCGCCCACATGAAAATCAGTGTGTTTTCTCATATGGGCGCATAATATCGTTCCAGCTCAAGAACGACTATAAAAATGGGTTTTTATCCCTCTTCAAAACACATAACGAAGAGTATTTTGAAGAGCCAAATTGCTATAGTTCTTGCCGGTGAGCCGAGAGTTAGCAATTTTCTTAGGTTTTCTCCTAATTTTGTAATCGGAGTGTCAACAGAGTAAAGAAGCAACTATCGTTCGATCTCCATCGTCCCATTCCCCAGAAATCTTTTTTGTACTCAGGGATCCTCAGCACAGGATCTTTCATGCGTACTCGATTTATGGTGCCTTGCGCCAATAAAGAAAAGACATCATTTCTTCTTCTTTTTGTATGTGTCCACACATATGATGCTTTGCTTATTGTCTTTTCTATTCTCGTGATAAGTGCATTGGGAGTGCACGAATCTCGATCCGTATTTACTTATTTCTGTCTCTATCTGTTGTTATGATAGTTATTGCTGGTTTTAGTTCATAAATTTGTCTTCTTTTGTGGTACTTGCTATTGGGGGTCTGACCCCACTGGTTTTGTTTGGCCAGATTGATAGAGGAGTCCGAAGGATCTTCTGCACCATTTACTCGACGGTGACTACCCGGAGCACCAGAGTACCTTAGTGGGTTTTTTATATCATTCTCTCACTAGTTATGTACATTATTCTTTTATGGCATTTAGCCTCCGAGCACGTGTTTAGCTCGTGTTTTGGGATCTTGACATGTAGCCTATGGCCTAAATATAATTTGCGTATTCTAGACTATAGCTAGAACTTATCATGTATGACTATTACTCTTGCTAGTTCTCACTTTGTATTACTAGCTGCATGATCATCCATGTATATATAATTTGGGATGCATTACTATTTTATGTCTGATGATCATACTTCTCGTACCTTATATATTTGCTTGTGATTGAGATACCTAGGATCGTTTGACCTAGGATTGACTGATGGCTTGTAGTAGTAACCCCCATGTCTTGACAGCTTATATGTTATTTTAGAGTACTGGAGTACTTTGATATTACGTATCTGGCCTGGTCCGTCCCCACTTGCTAGTATTTTTGTTCTGGGACGTGACATAGGTTACTAGTGGTGCTCCCATGCAGGTCTGATTTATCAGATATGTGGGGGTTACTGATGTATAGATATCTCAGTCATAATTCTTATTTATTGGTATCCTTCGTATTATTCTCTCCCTCTGATCATTTGACTTGATATCAGCCTTGATCGTTGATCTTTCCTGTTCCTTCGATTTGATCCTTATGCCCTTTAACTTTCAGGGGAATTGTTCTTAAATTATTTTGAATCAGCTTCTTCGTGTTCTGCCGATGGCAGGTCAGCAATCTTCTGTTTAGCCAGTTATGGAGGGCCAGTCTCAGAATTTAGATACAGAGTCGAGAGTTGACTCGAGGGCAGAGATGCCAGTCAATCTCGATCAGCCAGCTGTACCTGTGTAGTCAGCAGTCGGAGCAGAGGTAGTTTCAGATCATCCCGTTATACCTGCACTCATAGTGATCATCAAGGAAATAATGGAGTCACAGCAACAACAAGATTTTGTTCTCCAGCAGAGTATCTAGATGTTGATAGACCGTAGTAGGCAAGGAATACCAAAAGTATTTCAAGTCGAGGACTTACAGCCTGAGAAGGTACCATTCACCCGTATCAGGCTTTTCACCCCGACGTCCATTACCTGTGTCGGCAGGCCAACGTCCATACCAGCACCAAGAGTTGCCATCCGTATGTTCCTTCTATGGAAGGGGAGGGCACACTCATCTTACTTGTCGAAGGGCCAATTTTCAATATTTGTCGTGCGAATCACCATACCACATGATCGGAGTTTGTCCCTGGAGGAGTCCGGTTGGATCATCATCCTTCAAGCCTTCCAACCAACAGGCACCAGTATCGGTTCAGCAGCAGCAGGGACCTCAGCAATATGTACAAACCCAGGCTCAGAGGCAGAGGAACCAGCAGCAGTATCAGGCAGAACAAGTAGGATGTACCTATTGTGGGGAGATAGGACATCATAGATCAGTTTGTTGGACAGCGAATAAGCGATGCTTCCACCGTAGAGCAGAGGATCATTCAGTTAGCACTTGTCCCTATCCGACATCTCGAGGACGACCATCTACACTAGATATACTACCGCCATCCTTTTAGTCACCTCCGTCATCACCTCCAGTAGTGGATGAGTAGTTAGGGCCAATACTAAATGTTCAACCATTGGCACAGTATTCTCCACCATCGTGAGCTCAGAGGATCAGGCAGCACAGATCACAGTTGTATGCGCAGTCTCAAGGGCAGCTCTAGTATCAGCATGAGGGTAGTACCTTGGGAGTCTCAGGTACCATCTTCATGGAATTCTTTTAGTTATTCCTTTGGTATTTGTCTTTCAGTAGCAGGCCAGGTAGTGGTAGTATATCTTGGGTTCTTATCGGCGATCTTGTATTCTATCTATATATAGAGTACAATGCTGCGTGACTTATTCGATGAGTAGATGAGAGTTTCTCGTTCCACTCTTCTGTCTTCGTATCTTGGGAAGCATGATATCTATCATGTGTCTCTACTACGATGATACGTCTTGGGTAGAGTCATATCTTAGACTAAGTCATTGGTACCGACTAACTTTGAGACTTGATCCTTATCCATTTTGAGAGTCAACGTAGGCCTGCTCATACTCAACTGACTAAGGAGATATATATATATATATATGTTCATATGCCTCCAGCCCTTCTTAATCGTGGGTGCGTTATTGCTTATACATTTATTTACATTACAGTTGCCTTTATTTGTTGCTTATGTATTTATCTATATTACTGTTGTCTTCATTTACTTATATGCCATGCTTCGTTTTATTGAGATAGTTATATTTTCTTGAGCTTTTATTTTGATTATCATGCTCGACTAACTTTAGAAAATTCTGAGGACGAAATTTTTATAAGGATGGGAGAGTTGTGAGACTCGTCTCACGGTATCGGTATTTATATACGAATACGTATTTTTGTACTGTATTTTATATTTTCTTAGTTTTTGGATTATTTTAAAAAATTTCCAACTTATAGATTTTCTTCTTGATCGGCATACCGCCAGTATACCAGTGTATACCGATGGCATGCCTGTCACTCCTATTTTTTATTATTTGTATTTTTAGTGTACGTATACGGATTCTGACATTTGTCAGGTGATTCGTGTTTTGACTTGTCTTTCTTAGCCTTATCTTGGTTTAATCTTAACTTGGTTTAGTTTGGTTTGGTTCAACGTGGATTGGGCTTGGTTTGGTTTAGTTTGGTTTGAGATGAGAGGGTTTTGTATGAAACCCAACTCCTCTCTCTCTCCTCCATTATTTCATTTCCTTTCATTTTCTTCCTCTTCATTTTCTCCTCCAACCCTAGGCAAATACATCTTCTTCCTCTTCATTTTCTCCTCCTCTTCATTTTCATTTGTTCTATTCTATTCCTTTCATGATTCTAAGCATCTTTAGAACTTGGAGTTTTTGGTTTTGATGGTTATATTTTTGTAGATCTAAGTTTTAAGATTTTCTTATTTTTATGGGTTTTGATATCTAAAGTTTTGGTATTTTCGAAAACTAGTGGTTCCATGTTGTAAAAAATTTGATTTCATGCAGTTTTGGCCTTATTTCGCTTGATTTCGAGTTCGGGTGAGGAAGTTATGGTCATGGCAAGTTTTTGGAACTTCTACGGCTGAACTTGCTGTTTGGGGACGACGAACCCCATGTGCCGAAACCCCCATGCACTCGGGAGGCCATGCGTCGTGAAGTTCCGGTAACGCATCGTTTGACTCCGAGCGTGTCATACGCGTAGGTTCCCTACGCGCATGTACTGAAGACGCAACGTGAGTTTTTCATGCACTAATGTGCAGAAATTCCCTTGTGCGGATGTGCAGGAATTCCCACGCGGGGATGTGCAGGAATTTCTCATGCACGGATGTGCAGGAATTCCCATGCACGGATGTGCAGGCATTTCTCATACGTGAATGTGTAGAAATTTCCATGCGCGGATGTGCAGGAATTTCTCATGTACGGATGTGTAGGAATTACTCATGTGTAGATGTGCAGGAATTTTCATACGCGGATGTACAGGAATTCCTAAGCGTGGATGTGCAGGAATTCCCATGCGCAGATTTGCCCAGAATTGTCCATGCGCCGGAATTGCTGTTTTTGGCCGTTTTTGTATGTTTATGCTGTTTTGTTGCTAAAATCTTAAAAAACTCAAAATATGACAGTTGTAGATCCTTATCTTGGCTTCAAGAATCTTCTTGTTTTACTTTAATTGGAGTTTATATGCAACCGATAATTTTAATTATAGTTTTTGATCTTCTTTGCATGTCTTCTATATTTGACCTAAAATGCGACGGCCCAACTTGATAACTTGTTAATATTGTATTTAACTTGAACATGACAACATGATCTTATCTTGATCATCTTGCATAGTTAGATAATAATTGTACAACCTATGTACACTTGACACTAGCACACGTACTAACTTTTATTCCTTCTCGCATGCCATAACATGTCTTTTCTTTTGATTCTTTCTTATATGCTATGATATGTATTGCCATGCCTTCCCGGATTTATTGTACTTTGCAGTCTATGCCATGTCTAAAATTTCTTTATTATGGTCCGTCGTGGCGCATTCATGTTATATATCTTCTTTGCTTACCAGATAGTGGCCCGTCGTGGCGCACTCATGTTACATGTCTTCTTTGCTTACTAGATAGTGACTCGTTGTGGTGCACTCTTGTATATGTCTTTCCTTGCTTACATGATAGTGGCCCATCAGGGTGCACTTATGATTTATGTCTTTTCTTTGCTTCTTAGATAGTGGCCCGGCGTGGCGCACTCTTGTTACATGTCTTCTTTGCTTACTAGAGAGTGACCCGTTGTGGTACACTCTTGTACATGTCTTTCCTTGTTTACATGATAGTGGCCTGTCATGGTGCACTCCCTATTTCTTCGGTAGTGGCTCATAGTAGCGCACTCCTAGCTTTCAGCTTATTATATTTTCTTGTTGTGGCTTATTATAGTGCACTTTATTGTATTGTCTAGTCTTGCATATCATGTCTAGGATGGATTCTGTGGAATGCCAAACCCAGAATCCAACAAAAATATGTTAAAGACTAAACAACTATCTTGATTATCTAGATCATTGGGAGGGGAATATTTTCCAGTTACCTACAAGCCCTTTGTTTCGACCCCAACCTGAATAGATTTGGAGCTATCTGTCATAATGAGCACACTTCCAATGCACCGCTGAGTGTTGCACCTTGTATATGTCTGTAGGGTACATTTGTCTCCTGGGCGATGTACCCACTATTCTATGTCTATAGGGTACATTTGTCTCCTGGGCGATGTACCCATTATTAGATGTTGGATACATTTGTCTCCTGGGTGATGTATCCACTATTACTTTCTTTTCCTTTTGGCCTGGATAAGTTGGATAGTCTGCAGGGCAGGTAACTGGATTGGATTTCTCAAAAGTGCTTCTTGTTAGTAACTAGGCTTGTGATAACCCTAGTTAGCTATTATATAAAGCCGTACTCACTGCTTGGTCATGATTGTTGTATAGATTCCAGCCTAGTCTAGTTTTGTCAAGGCAGTGTCCGGATTTATTTATTTCAGTACATCATTATTATGCTTTACTTTTGTCGGTAAATGATTTGAGACTAAGTCTTGTTCAGGAGAAAGGTTATAATCCCGGTCCTTGTTTGGTTTACGGGTTGTAACTTGGATTCCAGAATAGTTCCTAAGCCATCATATCATTTGTCGTTCTATATAGATCTAACATGCTCACATGCTCCAGTTACCTAACATGCTCACATGTTCCAGTTACCCTACATGCTCACATGTTCCAGTTATCTTACGTGTTCCAGTTATCTTACATACTCACATGTTCAGTTCAATTCACATTTCCACAGTTTATATTATATCACATTTCGTTTATATTACGTCACATGATGCTTTGCATATTGTCTTTTCTATTCTTGGGATAAGTGTATTGGTAGTGTAGGAATCTCGATCCGCGTATACTTATTTCTGTCTCTATCTATTATTATAATAGTTATTGGTGGTTTTAGTTCATAAGTTTGGCTTCCATTGTGGTACTTGCTATTGGAGGTCTGACCCCACTGGTTTTGTTTGGCCATATTGATAGAGGAGCCCGAAGGATCTTCCATGCCATCTACTCGGCGGTGACTACCCGGAGCACTAGAGTACCTTAGTGGGTTTCTTATATCATTCTCCCACTAGTTATGCACATTATTCTTTTGTGGCATTTAGCCTTCGAGCACGTGTTTAGCTCATGTTTTGGGATCTTGACATGTAGCCAACGGGTCTAAACATGATTTGCGTATTCTAGACCATAGCTAGAGCTTATCATGTATGACTATTACTCTTGCTAGTTTTCACTTTGTATTACTAGCTTCATAATCATTCATGTATATATTGTTTGAGATGCTTTACTATTTTATTATCTGATGATCATACTTCTTGTACCTTGTATATTTGCCTGTGATTGAGATAACTAGGATCGTTTGACATAGGATTGACTGATGGCTTGTAGTAGTAACCCCCATGTCTTGATAACTTATACGTTATTTCAGAGTACTGGAGTACTTTGGTATTACGTAGCTGGCTTGTTCCGTCCCCACTTGCCAGTATTTTGGTTCTGGGGTGTGACAAATACACACCCAAGTCCCTTCCCGGATGCATCACAATATACTGTAAACCCTCTTAATCCTACTGAAAGCGTCAAGATCGGGGCAGAGATTAATCTCTTCTTCAACTCTTCAAATGATGTCTGACACTCTGCTGACCAAATAAATACTATCTCCTTTCGTGTCAAACGCGTCAAGGGTGCCAAAATCCTGGCGAAGTCTGCCATAAACATTCTGTAGTAACCTGCTAATCTTAGAAAACTACGCGCATCTGCTACTGTCTTCGGAACCGGCCAATTTTCTATTGCCTCATCCTTCTTCGGATCTACTGACACTCCTGCTCCAGAGACGATGTGTCCTAGGTACGAAATACGATCCAACCAAAACTCATATTTACTAAGCTTCGCATAAAGTTGATGCTCCCTCAAGGTCTTCAAAACTGTCCGAAGATGTTTCTCATGTTCATCTTCACTACTGGAATAGACGAGGATGTCGTCTATGAACACTACTACAAACTTATCAAAACATTACATAAAGATATGATTCCTCAAATCCATGAACACTGCTGGAGCATTAGTCAGTACAAATGGCATTACCAGAAACTCATAATGCCCATACCGCGATCTAAATGTTGTCTTGGGTATGTCCTTCTCCCGGACCCTCACTTGATAATATCCGGATCGAAGATCAATCTTAGAGAAGACGCAGACTTTACTCAACTGATCAAACAAGTTATTAATCCTTGGTAACGGATACTTATTCTTCACTGTTACTGCATTCAATTGTCGGTAATCAATGTACATTCGCGTCGATCCATCATTCTTGGGTACTAAAATCACCGATGCTTCACAGGGCGATTCACAGTCTCGAATAAATTGCTTCGCCTTCAGTTCTTCTTTATGCTGGTACAACTTGTCCAACTCTGACTGCGACATCTTGTTAACTATGCCGACTTTAGGCTCCGTTCCTGGATTCAACTCAATGTAAAACTCCACATCTCTCACCGGTGATAAACCTGGAAGCTCATCTGGAAATACATCAAGAAATTCTCTGACCACTCTTGGAATTTGCTCATGCTCTGCCAATGCTGCTGCAATTATGCCCTTGGGCTGATCCTCCAATGATCGAATAATGGCAAACTCTTCAATGCCAGGAACATTAAATACTACCCTACCTCCTCAAAAATCTATTGTCGCATGACTATCTCTCAACCAGTCCATGCCTAGGACAACGTCAAAGTTGTCCATAGGGAACTCAATCAAAGATGCGGGCAATAATTGCCCACACACTACTATCGGACATCCTAAGCACACTCTACTTACTCCTACGAGCCCATTACTAGTGAGTATATTCATCCTTCCTAGCAATACCTCAAAATCTAATCCAATATGTGTCGCAAATCGTATAGATATAAAAGAATGGGTAGCCCCCGAATCAAATAATGCTACTGCAGGAAAAGAGGTAACAGAAAAATTACCTGCAACCACGTCGCTTGAAGCTAGTGCCTCCTCCAGAGATAAGGTAAATGCCTGACCCTGAATTTGCGCCTGGCGAAACATCTGAGCCTGCATCGGCAGGCGCTGGGCTAATGGCCTTACCGCCAATGCTAGTCCTCTGTTCGGTGCTGCCCCTGGAGCTGGCAATGCCGAAAACTGCTGAACTGGCCCTCCTGGCCTCTACATCATAGAACAATTAAAAAACCTATGATTTGGACTGCCACACCTCATGCACAACCCATTAGCCGAACGATACATATCTCTAGAGTGCCCTTCCTTATCGCAGTAAGTACATCCCGTGGGCGCCCTCTGGCACTACTGCTGGTTCCTCGACTGCTGATGCCGAACTGGTGCTGTTATCTCTAATACCGTCGACCTCCGCGGTGCTCCCGAATCATGAATACGGATACCAGGTGCTGGTGCCGATGTTTGTTGCACTGTTCCTCTGCCTCCACTTTAGGAATGAGACCTCTTCTGGCCCCCGGTCCTAGTTGCCAACCTTTGTTGGGTGAGTTCATGCCTCCGAGCTGCCGTTAAAACAACATCAAAAATCTGATAGACATGCCCTTCGACTAGTTGTAAAATCTCCAGATGAAGTCCCTGTTGGAACCTCATTGCCTTCTCTAGCTTTATAATCACCATCGTCAGTGCAAACCGACTCAGTCGGCAGAACTCCGCTGCATATCCATCCACCGTCTTACCATCCTGCTTGAGGCTGATAAACCTATGCTGTAGCTCATATCGTGCTACCACGCCGAAGTACTTGGCTTTGAATCTGGTACTGAAGTTATCCCAAGGATAAAGACGCCCCATTCCAACCTCTTCGAAAGCCCACCAGTCACGGGCGAGATCTTGAAGTAATAGATTGACTTTGTCAACCTTCTCTTTTGTTGGAACATTTGCTGGTGTCAATATGGCCTCAATATCTTGAAACCAAGCATTCGCCATGATGACATCCTTCGTGCCATCAATGTACCTTGGTTTAAGTCTACAAAACCTTCCGGACGCTCCCGAATCATTCCTGACACTCCTCTCAAGGGCTAGTTGTAACCCCTGATTCAGTAGCATATTCTGTTCCTACTGCTGGGTCTTCTGTTGCTGATGGGCTGCCACCTGACTCTGCTGAATGGCCTAAAATCCCTGGAAGACCTCCAGGAGTGCTGCGGCATCGGGCACTTCTGCGGCTTCCAGTATCACTGGTGGTACATGAGTTTCTAGAACCTGCAGTTCTACTGGCTCTGATATCACTTCCACTCAGATCTGGTCAGGAGAAGGTATTCTTTCCTGTTGCTGCCCCGTCGAGCCATGCTCTACTGGACGTTCCTCCATGTTGGCATCGTTAGCTACTGAGAAAGAAGTACCCCTATAGGGAAAGATACAAGATATCAAATGACAGGACGAGGAAGATTCGAGGAAGCAATTCAGGTTACCATTCAAGGTGAGGAAGAGAAGATGGGACAAGAGATCAAGGGAACAAGTTTTGATTGAGACTCCTATAATAATAACACCCCATAAGTCTGAAAATCAAACCTGCATGGGCTACCATTAAAATCTTGTCATGCCCCAGTACCAGAATACAGAGACGGACTAGGCTAGCTACTCCATATGATGTATAAAAACGTCATACGGCGATTGTGGCTATCAAGAGACAAGGGGGTGCATGCTACAATCAAGTCTCCTATGGTCTCACAGAGCATCTATGTCTTAGTCTTTCAAAGCAAGAAAACAACAATTAATGAGCATATGAGATAAAGCAGTAAGGCGACCCCGACGTTTCATCAAAATGATCATAGGTACATAATTTAATTAGCTAGCCCAAAGAGTCATAGGTACATAATCCTATTCAGCTGCAGTCTAATTTAATTACAATTATGTAAAAGACAAAATATCTAGATTAACAGGCTAAACAGGTATCGGTGGCTAAACGCCAAAACATAAGTGATGAATACTAGAGTGTTGGAGAAGAAACCTACTCAAGTCCTCTGCCAGCCATGCTCCTACTATGCACCATTGACGTCAGGAATGAAGGTCAGATCTTCAGGCTCTGCTACATGATCTGGTCAAACAAAACCAGCGGGGTCAGCCCCGAATAGCAAGTACCACAAGGTAGCACAAAAAAGTGAGATAAAACCTAAGCATAAAAAAATAATAAAAGCTTTCGGTCGTAACCTCGGTCCACAGCATGCCGCAGCACGATAGCCCAACCCAACAACCAAACAAGGACATGGGTTGGACCATGCACCATGACAGTCCATGTCCTTCGGCTACTAGCGGAAGGCACAAGACAGACGCAAGTCATTTTACAAGTGGCCAAATCATTCCTAGGGCTTTCTATGCTGGTGGAGTTATCCCCACAATGCTAATGATAGGAATCCTCAGATTGTGTCGTTCCAGCAGGGCTAGCCAATCCATTATATATACATATACGCGTAGCACATTGATTATGCTCCGGTCCCCCGTAAGGCTACCGGGCTGAAACATATAACACATAGCACATAGGAGTCAAATATAGTCATCAACCAGAGGCGGATGAAACCATATCCATGGCGGCCAACCCGACACGTCAGGACGTGACCTGGGGTGGCAGTTATGGCACGATCTCGAGATTTTTCTCGCCCAATGCATCTATCAAATTAGTTGCCTAGTTAATCCCTAAGTTATTCTCAGAGTTCGCATGTCATGGTCACATGCTAATTCCCCTAGATGTCATACATTGTACGAGTACCCCAAGTAAGGATCCATACTGGCTCAAGGAGTCATACGTACGAATCCCTTCTTAGTATAATGCAACAAGCAATACATACCACGTCATTACTACCGACCATTTATTATGTAAGTGCTGGAGGCTTTGGATGTACTGACATATATCGCGTAGGAATAATTAGCAGATAAAATATCACTTCAGTGCTCACATAGATTGTACCTCAGTACACGCGTAGGATTTACCAGTGCATGCATAGGTAGTCAGGTCGAGAATGAAGGTCAAGTACAGAAAAATATGCAAGAAAGATCAAGAACATCCATAGGGATTAAAACTATCAATCGCATATAAATTCTAGTTAAAGTAAAATAGGAAGATTCTTGAAGCCAAGACAAAGATCTACAACTTTCATGTTTTGAGTTTTATAAGATTATTGCTACACAATATCTCAAACAGGCAAAAATAGTAAATCCGAAGAATTTTAGCGTATGAGAATTCCAGCGCATAAAAATTCTAGCGCACGAGAATTCCAGCGCCCGAGAAATCCAGTGCACGAGAATTCCAACGCATGAAAATTCCAACGCATGAGAATCATAGCGCATGAAAATTTCAGCACAATAAATTCCAGCGCATGAGAATTCCAGCGCATGAGAATCCCAACACATGAAAATTTCTAGCACACGAGAATTCCAGCGCATGAGAATTCCAGCACATAAAAATTCCATCGCATGGATAAAACTCACGTTGCGTCTTCAGTTCATGCGCATAGGGAACCTACGCACACGACACGCACGGAGTCAAAAGGATGGGTTGTCGGGACTTTACGGCGCATGACCTCTAGGGCGCATAAAAATTTTGGTGCATGGACAATCCCGGTGCATGGGGGTCGTAATCCCCAAACTGCAAGTTCAGCCTTAAAAGTTCTAAAAAAACTTGCCATGGCCATAAATTCCTTATCCGAACTCGAAATGAAGCGAAATAAAAGCCAAAACTGTATGAAATCAAATTCTCTACAATATAGAACAATTAGTTTTAGAAAACAACCAAGTTTGATAGATCAAAACCACAAAAATCCATTAAACCCTATTTTTAGAAACATAGATCAACACAAAAGTAGCCATTAAAATCAAAAACACCAAGAACTAAACCTGTAGAGAATGAAGAGATGAACAATCTAGACTAATAATATCAAAGAAATAACAAGAAATCAAAAATGTAAGTGGTCTCTCATTTGTGCAAGATGAACTTGCCTAAGTTGGTTGGTGGTTAAGGGAAATGAATGAGAGAGTAAATGAGGAAAGAGAGTGTATAGTGGGTGAGGGTTGGCTCCACCAAACCCTAATCTTAAGCATGCTCTAACATGTAACTAATGACATGTTTAAATATTACATGCTACAACTAATAATTAACACATTAAATGGTGTACAAGTTAAAATACGATATACAGGATTTATATAGCAAATACGTACACCGGGAATAGGGAGTGACATCTCTAGCCTCCTTAGAAAAATTTTGTCATCAGAATTTCAACCAAGACAAGATAGAGAAATTAAGGCAAGCAAGATACTAATTACAAGTCTAACTACACATGCAATTATATCAATTCTAACAGGCATTAGAGATCAATCATCCACCCTAGCGGGTGCAATACAAACATGGAAACATATTACGAAGGCATTAGGACAAACATACCTTCTGAGCCGGACAAGTACGGATATCAATTTTTAATCTCGTCATCGCACTCCCATGTCGACTCTCCCGGTGAGTGATGGCCCCAATCGACACGGACAGGACTAATAGTCCGGTTCTTGAGCACCTTCTCACGCTGATCCAAAATGGAAACGGGTTGTTCCTCATAAGTCAGGTCAGTACGGACGACCAGCTGAGAATGATCGAGGACATGACTCGGATCCGGGACGTACCCACGCAACTGAGATACATAAAACTTATCATGTACATCATGTAGCGAAGGTGGAAGGGCAAGGTGATAAGCAACATCGCTTACCCGAGCGAGAATATCAAATGAACCAACGTATCTTGGACTAAGCTTTCATCGGGTTCCAAATCTGATGATACCCCGAATAGGCAAAATTTGCAGAAATACATGGTCACCGACACCAAACTCTAGAGGCCTACGATGTTGATCTGCCTATTATCTCTGTCTGTTATGCGCAACTTTAAGTCGTTCTCTGATCAACTTGACTGTCTCCACTGTCTGTGTGATCATCTCGGGTCCCAACAACTTTTGTTCTTCCACATCGTCCCATGTCAGAGGGGACCTGTATTTTCTTCCATATAATGCTTCAAACGGTGCCATCTGGATACTTGCCTGATAACTGTTATTGTAAGAGAACTCTACTAAATAAAGATAATCTTCTAAAGTTTTGCCGAAGTCCAAGGTACAAGCTCGCAACATGTCTTCCATTGTTTGAATGGTTATCTCTAACTGTCCGTCCGTCAGCGGATGATAGGCTGTACTGAACCTCAACTTGGTACCCAAACTTTAATGCAAACTCTGCCAAAAGTGAGAGGTGAACCGTGTGTCTCGATCTGATACTATGCTGACTAGAAAACCATATTGTCTTGCTATCTGCTTCATATACATTTCTGCCAATTTCTTAGTGGACTATTCTACTCTAAAAGGAAGAAAATGAGCCACCTTCATGAGCTGATCCACTATCACCCAAATGGCGTTTCGACTAGTCGGGGTTCTAGGTAAACCAGTCACGAAGCCTATCGTGGTGTGCTGCCACTTCCACTCCGGAATAGGGAGCGATTGCAATAATCCTGCTGGCCTCTACTGCTCTGCCTTCACTTGCTGACATACCAAACATCGGGACATAAACCTCGCTATCTATCTTTTCATGTCATTCCACCAAAAGTGCTGCTTTATATCATGGTACATCTTTGTGCCTCCGGGATGAATGGAATAAGGAGAACTATGAGCCTCTGACATAACTTTCTGTCGAACGTCTCTACTTGGTACACAAAGACAATTTTCGAACCTAAGTGTACCATCTTCATGGATTACAAACACCTTCCTGAGACCTGATTCACACTCTGATCGAAGCTTCTGGATCCGCGGATCCTCTGCCTGGGCTACTCTTATCCTCTCTACTAAAGTAGAGTGAATCTGCAAACTAGCAATAATTCTCATATCTTGCGGTAAGATCACTTCAATTTTTATTTCCTGGAGATCTTCCATAATATGCCTCTACAAGGTTAAAATTAATGTACCACTTCTCCTACTCAAGGGATCTGCTACCACATTCGCCTTGCCTGGATGATACTAAAGATTCACATCGAAGTCCTTCAATAACTTCAACCGTCTTTTTTGTCTCATGTTCAGGTCCCTCTGGGTGAATATATACTTTAAGCTCTTATGATCAGTGTAGATCTCCACTCGATCCCTATATAAATAGTGCCTCGATAACTTAAGTGAAAACACCACTGCTGCTAATTCCAGGTCGTGAGTCGGATAGTTCTTCTTATGGTCCCGAAGCTGTCGAGATGCATATGCTATCACCTTACCATGCTGCAACAATACACACCCAAGTCCCTTCCCGAATGCAACATAATATACTGTAAACCCTCCCGATCCTACTGGAAGCGTCAAGATCGGGTTGAGATTAATCTTTTCTTTAACTCTTCAAATGATGTCTGACACTCTACTGACAAAATAAACTCTATCTTCTTGCACGTCAAACGCATCAAGTGTGCCGAAATCCTGGCGAAGTCTGCCACGAACCTTCTGTAGTAACCTGCCAATCTTAGAAAACTATGCACATCTGCTACTGTCTTCGGAACTAGCCAATTTTCTACTGCCTCAACCTTCTTTGGATCTATTAATACTCCTGCTCCAGAGACGATGTGTCCTAGAAACGAAATACGATCCAACCAAAACTCATATTTATTAAGCTTCACATAAAGTTGTTGCTCCCTCAAGGTCTTCAAAATTGTCCGAAGATGTTTCTCATGTTCTTCTTCACTACTGGAATAGACAAGGATATCGTCAATGAATACTACTACAAACTTATCTAAATAGTGCATAAAGATGTGATTCATCATATCCATGAACACAGCTGGGGTATTAGTCAGTCCAAATGGCATCACCAGAAACTCATAATGCCCATACCACGATCTAAATGTTGTCTTGGATATGTGTTGCCCCTGGACCCTTACTTGATAATATCCGGATCGAAGATCAATCTTAGAGAAGACGCAGGCTTTACTCAACTGATCAAACAATTCATCAATCCTTGTTAACGGATACTTGTTCTTCACTATTACTGCATTCAACTGTCGATAATCAATGCACATTCGCGTCGATCCATCCTTCTTGGGTACTAAAATCAGCAGTGCTACCCAGGGCGATTCAATGTCTCATATAAACTGCTTCGCCTCCAGTTCTTCTTCATACTGGTATAACTTGTCCAACTCTGACTGCGACATCCTGTAAACTCTGCCTGCTTTAGGCTCCGTTCTAGGATTCACCTCAATGGAAAACTCTACATCTCTCACCGGTGGTAAACCTGGAAGCAAATCTGGAAATACATCAAAAAATTCTCTGACCACTCTTGGAATCTGCTCGTGCTCTGCCAATGCTGCTGCAATTATGCCCTTGAGCCGATCCTCCAATGATCGAATAAAGGCAAACTCTTCAATGCCATGAACATTAAATACTACCCTACATCCTTGACAATCTATCGTCTCATGACTGTCTCTCAACCAGTCCATGCCTAGGACAACGTCAAAGTTGCCTATATGGAACTCAATCAAAGATACGGGCAATAATCGCCAACACACTATGATCAGACATGCTAAGCACACTCTACTAACTCCTACGAGCCCATTACCAGTGAGTATATTCATCCTCTCTGGCAATACCTCGAACTCCAATCCAATACGTATCATAAATCATACAGATATAAAAGAATGGGTAGCCCCCGATTCAAATAATGCTACTACAGGAAAGGAGGTAACAGAAACATTACCTGCAACCACGTCGCCTGAAGCTAGTGCCTCCTCCAGAAATAAGGTAAAGGCCTGACCCTGACCTTACTGAGCTCCCTGATGTTGTCCTCCTTGACCATGCTGCTGTTGTGGCCTCTGCTGGCCTTCTTGATTCTGTGCCTGATGAAACATCTGAGCCTGCATCAGCAGGCGCTAGGCTAGTGGCCTTACCGCCAATGCTGGTCCTCTGTTCGGTACGGCCTCAGGAGGTGGCAACGGCAAAAACTGCTGAACTGGCCCTCCTGGCGTTATATCGTAGGACAATTGGCAATCCTATGATCTGGACTGCCATACCTCATGCATAACCCATTATCCGAACAAAACACATGCCTAGTGTGCCCTCCTTATCGCAGTAAGTACATCCCATGGGAACCCCCTGGCGCTACTGCTGGTTCCACGACTGCTGATGCCGAACTGGTGCTGTTAACTCTGATACCGCCGACCTCTGCGGCGCTTCCAAATCATGAATACAGACACCGGGTGCTGGTGCCGATATTTGTTGCACTGCTTCTCTGCCTCCACTCTGGGAATGAGACCTCTTTGGGCCGCCAGTCCTAGTTGCCGTTGTTGGGTGAGTTCATGCCTCCAAGCTGCCGTTAAAATAGCATCAAAAGTCTGATAGTCAAGCCCTTCTACTAGTTGTAAATCTCCAGGTGAAGTCCCTGCTAGAACCTTATAGCCTTTTCTGGCTATGTAGTCACCGTCGTCGGAGCAAACCGATTTAGTCTGCTGAACTCCGCTGTATATCCATCCACCGTCTTACCAGCCTACTTGAGACAGATAAACCTCTGTTGTAGCTCATACCGTGCTACGACACCGAAGTACCTGGCCTTGAATCTGGTACTGAAGCTATCCCAAGGAACATAATGCCCCATTCTAACCTCTTCCGATGCCCACCAGTCGCGGGCGAGATCCTGAAGTAACAGTCTGACTTGGTCAACCTATTTTTTTGCTGGAACCTTTGCTGCTGTCAATATGGTCTCAATATCTTGAAGCCAAGCATCTGCCGTGATGACATCCTCCGTGCCATTAATGTTGACCCAAACTGGATTACAGTTAACCAAATATTAATTAATTGACAATATGATACTAGTCATAATTCAATATGACACATCAAGACAGAACTCAGTGCAAGACGGACGTCGTCTCTCTCTCCTGCAGCATACTCGTTTTCAGAGTCTGTACTATTTTACATATATTGAGTCTAGTAAAATGTAAACTGAGTAGCACTGGGTATTCTTGGCTTAAACATATCTTCCAAACAAATCCAAAGCTCCACCAAGCCAAACTAGCCCACAAAAGCCCATCTGAACATTTTGTCCTATGGAGACAGAGTTCGGGCCGAACATTGTCCTACACAGAGTTCAGGCCGAACTCTGTCCCCTAATTTCTAGGACCCTAATTTTTAGGGTTTGCTGTATGCTAGATGTCCAACGGCCAAAAATTTAAATTCATGACACAGAATTCTGGCCGAATTCTGCCTATCCCAACTAGTATAAATAGGCCTTGAATTCTCTTATTTTCACTCATCCAATTCTCTCTTCTTCTCTTCTCTATAAGCCTCATACATGCCTTAACCTTCTCATCTACTAGCCACAAGCTTCCTAAGCCTAAAAGTGCTCAGTGTTCTTCAGTTAGAAGTTTGTGCAAGAGTCAAGAAAGTCGCATGAAAAATTCCAAGCATCGCCACAGTGATCTTTGTAAGAAGTTGACGTGCTCTTCTGAAGAAAAGGCACGGGGTGTAACTACTATTTCATAAATAGTGGATTTAATCCTGAGCTAGAGTTCTCAGGCCTGGACTAGTCCTCCACGAGGGAAACCAGGTTAAAATGACTGTGTTTGCGTATGCTCTCTTGATCTTTTCATTTCCGTATTTACTACTCGAATTATTTACTGTTGGCAAAAAGAGTTAATTTTTATTTGGTCATTATTTTTATAAACTCTATTTACCTCCCCTCTAGAGTTGCCTATCTGTTCTTCAAATGGTATCAGAGCTCTGTTCTCTTAACAAGGACTAACATCCTAGAGCTGATCCACGGCAACCACACAACCTATGTTTTCCAACCATGGTGAGGGACAGTCCACTCATAGGCCACCCCTATTTGATGGAACGAACTACACCTATAGGAAAACTAGGTTGAGTTTCTATCTCAAGTCTCTAGACTTTGACTTGTGGACCATTGTCACCGATGGTTACAAAAAGCTCGCCAGAATAGTTGTCGAGGGAGACCTCATCAAAAAATCCAATGACAAATATTCTGACGAGGGAAAAAAAAACAGGCGAGTCTAGATGCTAGAGCTATTAATGCTCTTTTCTGTGCAATAGACATGAATGAATTTAACATGGTCTCGATATGCACCACATCGCACGAAGTATGGAAGCTTCTGGAAGTGACGCATGAAGGAACCACTCAAGTCAAGGAATCCAAGATCAGTGGTCTGACTCAAGAATACAAGGCATTCAAGATGAAGCCAAATGAGATGATTACTCAAATGTTCATAAGGTTCCTTGACGTCATCAATCCTCAGTCATCTCTTGGCAAACAAAACTCCAATCATAAGAAGATCCGTAAGTTACTTAGGGGGCTACCGAAGATCTGGAACCCTTAGGTAACAACAATTATAGAAGGCAATGGTCTCACCAAAATGCCTATGGAAACTTTGATGGGAAAGCTGATGACCCACGAGCTCGACCTCAAAAACTTCGACGAACCTGCTCCAAAGGCAAAAGAGATTGTCCTAAAATCTCATCGTCGAAGGGCTGATCCTGAAAAGATTGACGACGACAATTTAGAAGGTGATGATCAAGCTCTTCTAGTCCGTAAGTTCAAGAAGTTCCTTCGTTTCAATCGAAAGAAGAAGGAACAACAAGAAGACGATGAGGAAGAACCAACGTGCTACGGCTGCCAAAAGACTGGACATGTTCGAAAGAACTGTCCCTTTGCAAAGAAAGGTAACAGATATGAGAAGCCCTACAAGAAGCCCTCCTCGCGAAAGTATGACAACACTAGTATTTGGCACGAAAGCGAAGCCAGTGATTCTAAGGAAGAAGATGACCCTCCTCGAGACACTGCTAATGTCTGCCTAATGGCAACATCCGATAAGGTAACTGGCGAAACTCTTGATGACTTTACATTTGATGAACATGGCGATGCTTTTAATGACTTACTAAGTGATCACAAGAAAGTCATTAATAAATATAAGTAGGCCAAGGAGAAAATCAAAGGCTATGAAATAGAGATTCATAATCTTTCTTCTTTACTTAATAATGTTAGAGACACTCCACCCACGAAAGTCACTGATGAGGTATCCAAGCTTAAATTAAGCTTACATGATGCCGAAACACTTATTGAGAAGCAAACACGCGAGATCTCAGCACTCAACAAAGAGCTTGCTGAAGAAAAGAACAAACACAAGATCTTTATTGCAAAGATTGATGGTCTGAATGCAAAGTGCAATGAACTGAATGTTTTCTCTAAGAAATTAGAGATCAGATTGGGGAAACAGGCTGCTCAACCTCAAACCCAATCTCACAGTCACAAAACATACACAAAACACCAGACCACTCATAATAGTAAAATACGTCACCCACATGCAGCGCATAACCATGCTTATATGTACACGTACTCCCATGCAGCACGTAAACATTATTCTCAACCTACTCATAACTATTATCCTGCTACTACACATAGTCACTATACTGCTATTTTATATCAGTATCACCATACTGCATATAGACATCACTATCAACCTGCTCCTAACATAAATAGGCATGCTACTTGCACATACTGTAGATTACATGGTCATATCTCACCACAGTGTAAAATTAGGAAATTAGTTGATATTAATCTATATGCATGGGTACCAAAGACTAACATTTCAGGACCCACAAGAACTTGGGTACCAAAGGTCACATCTACACGTGATGTAGGTGGACCTTCCTTCTTCAACTAAAATCAAGTGGATTCTCGATAGTGGATGCTCACGACATATGAATGGAGAAGCAAATCTTTTAGCATCACTATCGGTGAAGAAGGAAGGATATGTATCCTTCGCTAACAATTTAAAGGGCTACATCATAGGTAATGGTACTATTGGTTATCCTCCTTCTCCTGTAATAAAGGATGTCTGCTTAGTGACCAAGTTAAAGCATAACCTGCTCAGCATAAGTCATCTTGCTGATCATGGATATAATATTAACTTTGGAAAGAATAAATGCTACATTTATGATAGGTCAACTGGAGACATTGCTTTTAAAGGAATAAGAGAAGATAACATTTATATCTTCTATCTATCTAGAAATACTAACAATGCAGGAAGATGCCTCTACACCGACAAGGATGAAAGACTTTTATGGCACCACCGTCTTGGTCATGCCAATATGGATACTATATCCAGGCTATCGACAAAGAAGCTAGTAAGAGGTCTGCCCGACATCACATTCAAGAAGGACACGGTATGTGTCGACTGTGAAATGAATAAGGCAACCAAATCTTTATTTAAATCCATAAACACTGTAAGTACTACTAGACCATTGTAATTACTGCACATGGACTTATTTGGTCCCAGTGGAGTAGCCAGTCTTGGTGGAAAACTCTATACATTTGTTATTGTAGATAATTTTTCAAGATTTACTTGGGTTTTCTTCCTTACAAACAAAAGCGATACTATTTCAGTTTTCAAAATCTTTGCCAAAAAGGTCCAAAACGAAAAAGGCTACATGATTACTCGAATCCGAAGTGATCATGGAGGCGAATTCGAAAATTCTGATTTTGAAAAGTTTTGTGAAACAAATAGTTTTGATCATGAGTTTTCTTGTCCTAGAACTCCTCAACAAAATGGTGTTGTGGAGCAGAAGAATAAGCCTATTGGCGATATGGCTAGAGTCATGTTGAATAAATTTTCACTTCCAAAATATTTTTGGGCAAAAGCTGTCAGTACAGCTTGCCATGTTTTAAATATGGTGCTTATTCGACCTATTTCGAAGAAAACACCCTATGAACTTTGGTTTGGTAGGACTCCTAATGTCTCTTATTTTAGAGTGTTCGGTTGTTGCTGTTTTATCCTAAATACCAAAGACAACTTAGGCAAGTTTGATGCCAAAGCTGACGATGGTACTTTTCTTGGCACGCTGTTAAGAGTAAGGGACATAGAGTGCTCAACAAATGCTCAATGATTGTAGAAGAATCTACTAATGAGTCTTTTGATGAGGAAAATAGTACAGCAGCTATCTCCGACAATGATGTTGAACCATCAACTTCCACACCGATGAATACCACCCCTGAAACCAATTCTCTGGAGGGCTTACCGTAAAAGTTTGAGTTCAAGCCGTCACACCCAGAAAACTTGGTAATAGGTAAGGTGTCATGCGAAGTAAGTACTCGATCATCTTTAAGAGATTCTATTGCTAGCACTGCTTTTATTTCATAAATTGAGCCTAAAAATGTTTTAGAATCTTTTAATGATGAATTCTGGATTTCCACTATACAAGAAGAACTCAACCAACTCGAAAGAAGCCAGGTCTGGAAACTTGTTCCTAAACCGGCTAACCATTCAATTATTGGTACTAAATGGGTTTTTTGTCACAAAGTAAACGAAGATGGCTCAATCACTCGCAACAAAGCGCGTCTAGTAGCTCAAGGATACAACCAAGAGGAAGGTATCGACAACGATGAGACGTATGCTCTAGTTGTAAGACTTGAATCCATTCGGATGCTCTGTGTCTTTGCAAAGTTTCAAAATTTTAAACTCTTTCAAATGGATGTGAAAAGTGCTTTTTCTGAACGTTTTTATTAAAGAGGAAGTCTTTGTAAGACAACCCTATGGTTTTGAAAATCATAAATTTCCCGACCACATTTTCAAGCTCAAGAAAGAGCTCTATGGCCTCAAATAAGCTCCCAGAGCTTGGTATGAATGCCTAAGCAATTTCTTACTAGATAAAGGTTTTTCAAAAGGGAAAATTGACACTACACTTTTTATCAAATCTTTTCATGACACCATTCTTTTGGTTCAAATTTATGTTGATGATATCATATTTGGGTCCACTAATAAAAATCTATGCCAAGATTTTGCTAAGTGTATGCAGAATAAATTTGAGATGAGCATGATGGGGGAGCTCAATTACTTCTTCGAAGTGCAAGTCAAACAAACTTCGCAAGGAACATTCATCAGCCAGTCAAAATACACTAAGGAAATACTGAAGAAGCACTACTAAAATTTGTCAAATCAGCGACGCCGCAGGACGTCGCTAAATAAGGAAAATACGTTGCTAATTTCAATTAGCAACGTATTTAGCGACATTTGGACGTAGTCCCGATTAACCTAGTCGCTAAACAACACGATGTCGCAATACGTCGCTATTGCGACGACACTTAGCGACGCATCCGCGTCGCTAATTCAGCGACTACCAGCGACGTAAAATGACTGCAGTTATCGACGTCACCTAGCGACGTTTAGCGACTTTACATGCATCGATGCTGACCTAGCTTGAGAGCCAAATGGTGATGTTCTGCGACGTTCTTACATCTCTATAGTACCGACACATAGCGACGTTTAGCGACGTCGTACGTAGCGACGTTTAGCGACGATCAGAGACGGTGTTTATCACAGGTAGCGACGTTCCGATACTTACTTAGCGACGTTAACTTTTGTCGCTGAACGTCGCTGAACGTCGCTGAACGTCGCTAAATTTGGAAAAAAATTAAAAAAAACAGCATTTACAGCAGCACCTACAACATTTGCAGCAGATAGACAAAGTATCAAACAACACAGATACACAATCACGAACACAAATGCATATCAAATAGCGACGACGTGTATCACGAACACAAAGTAACAAACAGCGACGGTGTGTATCACGAACACATAGTATCAAACAATACAGATACACAATCAGGGATACGTTTGAAACACAATCTCATCAATCAACACAGATATATGAAAAATTGTAACAACAATGTCAAACATAATGCTCCACATAAGAATAATGTATGTATAAACACATAAAAGACCCAACAATGGGCCATCACACAACAATATATATATATATGTCGACTACGGCTGATCAGGAGAAGCATCACCGCTCCTGGAAAGAAGGTAAGCATACTACTCCGGTGTAAGAACCACCGACGATGATGAAGGAGGAGGCAATACAACCGCTGTAGAAGGAGGCAGTGTAACCGCTGGAGAAGGAGGCAGTGTAACCGCTGGAGATGGGTGCGTCCGCGTCTCCTCTAGGGCTAGCAGTCTGGTGCTGTATTGCTCCATGCAAGCCGCTATCCTAGTAACGGTGTCGTGAATGGACTCATGCGTCCCCTGTACGTCCCTCACGGTGCGCTCGAGCTCGTCAAAGCGTGCGGTGACCGACGCAGCGTCCCCTTGTGCCTGAGACCCTGGCATATCAGAAATCCTTCTCAGCATATCGTCGTGCAGCTCAGCAATCTGGCGGGCAATGGTATCCTTGACTCGGGATGACTCGGCCTGTGACGGCTGGGAATGCGCACTGGCAGAGCGAGCCCTGGATGCCTGCGTCGCAACAAATGCACCGCAGGACCCCGTACCGTAGTACGTACCTCTATGAAGACCACCAACGGCGGTCTTCCAGAACTCGTCCTCCGACTAAGGCGGAGAGGGCTACGATGTACCAACTCCTTCCTCTGCCGGTGCACTAGCACTCGCACGCTCACGTAGCCTAACAAACTCGTCCTAGAAATCATTGTGCATCTCTATAAATCAGTACTTACCTAAATTAGCCTAATAAACGTCTAAAGTATTTAATTATTATTAACTATATGGTTATCTGTATATTCTTCAAGTTGTGTTAAAAGTTAACGAAATCTAAATTAGTACTTACATAGATCTGAGTAGCCCGGTCGTCGATGAGCCTCCCGTCCTTCCGATGGGTGGCTAGGAAGACGGTCACCATGTTTGCGTCCTCACCCCTCTGTACTTGCGTGTTTGTTATATTTTATTCTTTAGTAAAATAGAAAATTATATACTCCTACTATTAATAAAATCTTATATATTGCAATAAATTACATACCAGACAATGGAAATGATCCGTCATAGGAATCGATCCACCATACCACTTTTCGGCCCTCGTCCTAGCCGCCTTCGCCTTCTCCGACCGCTTTCTGTACCGGGGCTCCTCAAATCGAGCCCTCATCGTGGTCCACTGGTCAGACGTGATCCAACCAGCAATCGGCTTTCCGGAGCGCTGACGAGCTTTCAGATCGTCAATTGCATCACGGATAAACTTGGCGGCGACGGCAGGAAACTGCCTCTCAATCTGCTCGGCCCGGTATGGTGGATAAAAAAAAGTCCTCTACAAAAATTACAAATTAAAATAATAAGTTCTAAAAAATGCTTAAAATTATATTAATCATACTAAATTAACTATCTTTAGTTACCTTGAAGTGGGCAAACCAGAATGCCTTCCTATCTTCCGAGGCATCCGAGTAGTTGATCCACGGACCCCCATAGTTGGACCTTAGAAAGGAGCCCAACGCTCTCTGTACCGATGAGGGACGATATCTATATACAACGATAACCGACGTATTAATGAATATATATATATATATATATATATATATATATATATATATATATATTATGCATGTCTGTATATATATATATATATATATTATGCATGTCTATATATATATATATATATCTATATATAAATATATATATATATATATATTCATTTAACTTACTTCGTAGAACCGTCGGCCCAAATCTCCATCCTCGTCTCGTCCTGAGGTGCGCATGGAGGGTCGCTCTGGTATAGATCCGCCCGGGCGGGAGTAGGGACTACCTCCTCCACCCGCTCCCCACCCGCCATGCTGCTGTCAGCGGTAGGAAGGCTAGGGGAAGGAGTATGATCAGCAAGCCTGGAACTGCTCGTCGCAGGTGTACTGCCACCCGGACCTGCGACCGTATGGTACAATGGAGTGCTCGGGTCAAACGATGGTCTGGAGCCATCCTCTGGTAACGGAGCTCTCTGTCCACCTAAGGACACGGCTCGTCCTGACCTATCTCCGCGTCGTCCTGAGGTGCCTCCGCGTCGTCCTGCCATACTGATAATAACATATGATTAAAAATATAAATAAATATAATGACAGTTTAGAAATATCTGTATACATAATTTAAGTTTTCAAAAATCTGAATACTAATATAAATGATCATAGTTCATAATTTAAGATTACAGAAATATGGATACATTAAAATCATAGTTTCTCAATCATCCTCTGAAAATTTATCTTCTTCGTTTGCCTCTTCCTCCTCCTCCTCATCCTCTTCCTCTTCCTCCTCATCGTCACTAGCATCTCCTTCATCTTCCCCTTCAGATACTTGTACCTCTTCTACACAAGTAGATATTGAATGGGGAACTTCTGCTGAGTCGACATCAACTGTATTTGGTACAAGAGGTAGCTCGTCCTCCTGATAAGCCACTTCGTCGACGTCATAGGTATTTCTGGCTTTAGTCTTGCATATTGCCCACCAGTCGTACCTCATTGTTCCCCGTCTAGGATATGTTGTAAAATATACGAGTTGAGCTTGACTTGCTAGGATAAATGGTTCGTATCCTTGGTATCGACGACGGTAGTTAATATCCACAAGACCATGCTTGTCAATTTTTCATCCTTGATCTTGTATGGGATCGAACCAATCAACTTTGAACAACACAATCTTGGCAGGCTCTATGCTATAGTTGTACGTCAATTCTATGATCTCCCGTACGACGCCATAGAAATTATTGCCTGGAGTGACTTCTTTGTAGTTTGTAGATTTGATACACAAGCAACTATTTTTTGTGGAATCAAAATCCAGGAAGCTATCTCTGATGGAAGCATTTGTTGACTTGAACTTAAACCCATTCACGCAATAACTTGGCCATATTTTGACGGCATAAATTGGTCCCTTGGCAAGAGTTCTAATAGATTCATTCTCAAGGATAACGTCCGGAGGATCGACATAAACACGAGAAGATACAAAATTAAGTTCAATGTTAAGCTATTTCTTGTGCAGTTGTGAATGGAGGAAGATTCTAACTATCTTCTTACGTACATATGCAGTCAACCAAGACGGGAAATGAAGTCTCATTTCTTCTTCTACTTCTTCATCTGCAATGTATGGTCTACTTGACCTCACCTCATCATTAAATTTGCTAAAAACCAATAAATATCGGGATATACTCATTAAATTATAATAACATAATCAACAAATAGATGACTTGAACGTTGAAGATTTTCACTTATCACTCTAGCTTTTCTACTTCATCCTCCTCGCAGTTGAGTAATATATATAACTGGGCAGCCTTTAGTTTCTCATAATTCAAATATCTCTTTTTCAGTTTTCCAGAAGGCTTTCCAAGAGCATTGAAGACTTTCAATAATGCATCATTATATTCTATATCTCCATCGTCGTTCCTCGGAGCTCTTGTTCTATTTGTAGCAATATAAGGCTTGAAATACATTGAACAAAAGTTTGTAATCTCCTGAAGGACATAGGCTTCACAAATAGAACCCTCGACCCGTGCCTTATTTTTTACCTTCCTCTTCAGGTGGTTTAGATGGCGCTCGAACGGGTACATCCACCGATAACCGACGGGCCCACCAACACGTGCCTCATATGAAAGATGAATTGGCAAATGCTCCACAGAGTCGAAGGATCCAGGAGGGAACACCCTCTCAAGCTTACACAATGTTACTGCAAAATCCTTCCCCTGCTTTTCAAGCTGATCGACGAGCAACTTAGTAGAACAAAGATCTCTGAAGAATATGCTAAGCTCTGTCAGTGGATCCCAAACGACCTGAGATAAGAATTCCCGAAATACAATCGGGATTAACCTCTCCCTAAAAATGTGACAGTCGTGGCTCTTCATACCCTGTAGTTTGTTCTCCTTCGGGTCAACACATCTTCTCAAATTCGATACGTACCCGTCTGGAAATTTTAGGCCCTGGATCCACCTACAAAGATTACTTTTGTCCTCCTTATCCAGTGAGAAAATGGCCCTGGGCTGCTTATACTTCCCACTGCCTTCCTTTATCAAATGCAACTCTGAACGTCTGTATATTTCTTCTAAGTCCAATCTGGCCTTGGGATTGTCTTTCGTCTTCCCCTTTACGTCCATCACAGTATTTATTATATTGTCAAATATATTCTTCTCGATATGCATGACATCCAGGTTATGTCTGAGCAGATGGTCACTCCAATATGGTAGGTCCCAGAATATACTCCTCTTCGTCCAGTTGTGAGCGCGGCCAAATCCATCACACTTGTACCCCGCTGTAGGCTCTTCAATAGCACTTGACAATTCTTTAACTTTCTTCCATATCGTGTCCCTGGACCACCGTGGCGGTGGACTGGACTTCTCTACCATGTCAGCACGAAAAGAATTCTTGTTCCTTCAGTACGGATGATCCTTTGGCAGGAACTGTCGATGACAATCAAAGAAGCACGGTTTTCCTCCGTATTTCAAACGGAAAGCCTTAGTGCGATCCATGCAATACGGACATACGAGACGACCATGGGTGCTCCAACTCGATAACATTCCATAGGTTGGGAAATCATTGATGGTCCACATTAGTGCGGCCCTCATCTGAAAGTTCTGCTTTCTGGAAACATCATATGTGGTTGCACCTACTTTCCACAACTGATTCAGCTCATCTACCAAGGGCTGTAAATACACATCGATGTTCCTCTTCGGGTTCTTCGGACCTGGAATAATAACAGTTAGGAACATGTAAGGAGTCTTCATAAATATCCAAGGCGGCAAGTTGTACGGAGTAACAATCACAGGCCAACAAGAATATTGTGAGCCCGAAAGTCCAAATGGGGTAAAACCGTCGAAGGAAAGCCCCAATCTGACATTACGCGGCTCCGAAGCAAAATCGGAATATACTCGATCAAAGTGCTTCCATGCTTTCCCGTAGGATGGATGATCCAGTACTCCATCTATTTGTTTCCGCTTGTGCCAACTCATATTATCAGCTGTCTCCTTTGCCATAAACAACCACTGCAACCGCGGCGTCAAAGGCAAATAGTATATCAAATCTGTTGGCTTACGTGCACCAGAAGTCCTTGTTGTACTAGTTGCCTTGAAGCGATGGGCACCACAAAATCTGTAGGCGTCTTCATCCTTGTCGCCCTTATAGTACAACATGCATCCGTTGTGACATGCATCAATTTTTTCATACCCCATCCAGAGCGATCTCACCATTCTCTTGGATTGGTAGAAGTCTTTAGGTAACTTGCCACCCTCCGGCAATATATCTTTAATTAACTCCAGGATTCGGTTGTAGCATTCTTGAGACATGTTAAAATCTGATTTTATGCTCAACAATCTTGTAATCACCTCCAACGGTGAATAGTCACCACAACCAGGATATAAAGGAGTCCTTGTATTCTCCAGCAACTCCATGAACTTTACAGCATCGGCATTCGGTGCCTCCTCTGCAGCATATTGATTGTTCGGATCAAAAGTAGGCCCCGCAGTATCGAAAACCATGTTCGACCACCCTTGGTCGTAATCAGCATGCTCGTGGACATCTACATAAGGCTCCACATAAGGCTCCGGCTCGGAGGCTAAAGGCAGAAGTTCTCCGTGTGCGGTCCACTGATAATAATTTAACATAAAACCCCTCGAATATAAATAATATGTCACATCCACTTCCGAATGATATTTCAAGTTGCGACATCTCACACATGGACACTTAATTTTTGTACGGACCATGTACTGAGGGAACACTTTGGCAAACTGCAGAAACTGTTGCACACCCTGTATAAATTCATCCTGCACACCGCACATATCATCAGGATGACGATTGTACATCCACAAACGGTTTCGCAGATAGTAATTCATATCCATTTTAAGATAATTCTGCAAAGATTGACACAGATAGTAATTCATCAGGATGACGATTGTACATTCACAAACGGTTCCGCAGATAGTAATTCATATCCATTTTAAGATAATTACTGTAGAAAGTGAAGAATGGCTCAGAAAATAACCCAAAATTTTATATTTTTCAACGATATATTTCACATGCTTAATTGCCAAGTGTGGGGACGAATGGCTCAGAATGCAACCCAAAATTCAGTCTAGCATACATTAGTGTAAATCATCTATGTTCTGTACATATGGTGTAGTATATGTTCTTATCGAATCTAGTATCTGAAGGATGTAACAAAATCAATAAGATGAACCCATAAAATTTAATACTAAGACATTATCTACTACTAAAAGATGTAGGGTTAGGTTGTCGTATCATCATTGCCGAGTGATGGAGGTCGGAGAACAGTCAACTTTATCTACGGATACATAGTTTCTGCCTCGCCAGTCGATTGGCTGCAGGGACTATGTCCTGATCACGATGTCGTACCGTAGATTAATAAAAATTCCTTATAGCAAATGTCGTATATAGATTTCTGCCTCGCCAGTCGAATGGCTGCAGGGACAGTGTCTGGCTGGTACATGTAATTCAAAATCAGATTAATGGGACAGTTACTTCCAAACCTAGCTTATAATAATATAAAGAATTCATGAATGTAGAGAATCCATGAATGAACAACAAATGAACAACAATCCAAATATATAGAAAGCCAATACTCAACAAACCGATATGATCATTTAAGCCTAAATTAGACCCCAAACTCATTTTTCCCGATACCTAGCTCAAACTCCAAAATGAAAAACTTATCAAGCTCGAGCTCGATTAATTCTAATCAAGCCAAGCTCAAGCTTACAGTATTGGTGTCTAGGGGGTTATGTGTTAACAGTATACATAGTATATTGTTAAAGAGGGGCAGTATACATAGTACCGTTGATTAATACAAACCATCAGACCTCTAATGTTGTGGGATCGTGGGTGGGATGTCGCACGTCCTTACGGTATTTCATCATTGTCATTGCACCTATATCAACACTGGCACCCTCTCGGTACCACCATTTCCATGCTTAATTATTTTATTTAGTAATTATATCATTGTATTTGTATTTGACCCATTTTTTATAAGAGCTTGTACCGATTCTGATATATGCTTCTCAACTATACTTGGTAGTGAGACTGCACGATTGTTGTCCGCCCGTAGGCATATTCGAACCCTTCTATGACACGCCCATATCGTACCATATTGATAATGTGTTGATATTCCATGTATTGTAGTGAGACTGCATGATTGTTGTCCGCCCGTAGGCATATCCGAATCCTTCCATGACACGCCCATAGCGATTGTTTGGGCAGAGCTATGCCGTCCAAGAAAAAAAAAAGGGAGTCGGGTTGCGATTAGTATCCATCCTTCGTGACATAGCTGAAATTTTATAGAATATCGATCACTATGGACAAGTTGGACTTGAAACAGGTACTTAAAGGATCTCCGATTTGGAATTCAACAAGTCGATAATAATTATTAGTCAATTTATTCATCATTTTAAAACCCTGAAAATGTCCAAAAAACTTCCAATATCAGTAAATAGGGCTCGAACCCTAAATTGGAATTCGAATCCAAGCAAAACATCAAATTGACAGTTGATATGCCCAAAAAACTCCCAGTATCAGTATATAGGTGTCACACTGTGACTCGCGTGTCCACACAATGGGACACGATGTGTCCAAACCAACAAAATAGGTGTCATACTGCTGCTCGTGCGGCGAGTCCACGCTCTCGTGGACACAAACTAGAAGCGAGAGAGAGAGGGCTAAAAGACAAAAAGAAACTGGGAAGCGGGGACAGGGGAGAGTGTGTGTGTGTTTGAGAGAGAGAAAGAGAGATGGGGAAGCTACCTGAGGAGGAGGAGGAGGAGGAGGAGGCCGAAGGAGGGAGATCGCCGGAGGAGCGCCGCGGAGGAGGAGACCGGAGGAGGGAAATCGTCGGAGGAGCGTCGCGGAGGAGGAGCGCGCGATAAATTGGAGGGGAAATTTGTGAAAGATCGAAAAGGAAACCCTCGCAACCTATATAAAATATTTAGCGACGTCCGAAAAGGACGTCGCTAAACGTCGCTGACATTTAATAAACGGCGACGCCGCTTAAATTGCGTTACTACGCGTCGCTACATCAGCGACATGTACCGACGAACTTGCGATGCAGGTTCTCATTTAACAAACTGTAGTCGCTAGACATCGCTATTTGTCGTTGTTGGCGACTAACAGCGACGTCTTAGTAAAACATTGTTAAACCCCTAAAAATTACCGATGTTCTATCTTGGAGTCGGTAAATACATCGCTGATATGACTTATTTTGGTAGTGAAGTTTGATCTTGACAACGTCAAACCAATCAGTCTCCCATGGCTACTACAACCAAGCTGAAACCTGATGAATGCGACAAACCTGTTGACCAACGTAAAGTGTCTAGGTATGATTAGTAGTCTACTTTACCTAACTGCTGGTCGTCCCGATAACATATTTAGTGTTTGTCTGTGTGCTCGATATCAAGCTAGTCCTAAGGAATCACACATGTCCGCCGTTAAGCGTATCTTTCGATACCTTAAGGGTACTGTTACAGTGGGCTTGTGGTATCCTAAACCCACATACTTTGACCTTATTGGTTATTCGGATGATGATTTTATGGGATACAAAGTCGACCATAGGAGTACAAGCGGTACGTGTCATTTATTAGGCACAGCTCTAGTCTCATGGTTTAGCAAGAAGCAGAATTCTGTCGCACTATCCACAACAGAAGCTGAATACATCGCAGCTGGTCGTTGTTGTGGACAGATTCTGTGGATGAAGAAAACCCTTACAGACTATAACCTATCTTTTATGCACATTCCTATATTCTGTGATAACACTAGCGCTATAAACCTTACTAAGAACCCAATATGTCACTCACGCACGAAACATATTGAAATTCGTCACCACTTTTTGCGTGATCATCAACAAAACGGTACTATAAATTTAGAATTTATTGACACTGATCATCAGCTGGCATATTTCTTTACAAAATCACTATCCGAAGAGCGATTTAACTTTCTTTGTCGTGAATTAGGAATTTTGGATGAAACGGTTATTCATTAAATTGGCCTACGTAAATATCGATTATGTCATATATCTTTATGGTGACTTTGCTATGGGTACAAGCCGAAAGGGTCCTTCTGACAACAAGGCATAAAAGCCTAAGCGACACGGTGTACTAGTCTTCGGACTACCGCTAGCTGGGATTCGACCCATACAGCTACCCCCATGGCAGTTTCATCGTAATAATTATTGTCATAAATCCTTGTTTATTATATGGTTCAATTTCATTTATAACTTAGTTAATTCAAAATTTTCTTAATTCAATTCCATTTATTACATTCATGGTTTCTCTCACAATCACAATTTTTTGTTTTATCAAACATTTACAAATCTTCCATCTTTGCCAATCCTTTTTTTAACACTTAGCCATTTTTTTAACTGTTTCATTTTCTTGTATGAGTACATTTTCAGTTTGTGGATTTTTAAATTTTATTTGCCGTTATTATATTATTATTGTGTGCTTGCTAGTTCATCCTTTATACAGTCTTCTGCCTGTCTGTGTTGTGTTTATTTTGATAAATGCCAAAAGGGGGAGATCTATTTGATATCCTCTTTAATATTCATATTTCTATCATATTGTGTGATATCTATATTTTGGAGAAGATAATGTATATTAGGAAAAGCCATCGTAGTCTACGGGAAATCTATGTTTATGGGGGAGCTGTAACTACGGGGGAGCTACTACATTCTATGCTTGTCTACCCCTTTCAACTTGTGTCCAGGTTTGAACATTGAATATACAAATATTATTTTTATCGATTATCAATATGGGGGAGATTGTTGACCCAAACTGGATCACAGTCAACCAAATATTGACAAATTGACAATATGATACTTGTCATAATTCAATATGACACATCAAGACATAACTCAGTGCAAGTCGGACGTCGTCTCTCTCCTACAGCGTACTCGTTTTCAGAGTCTGTACTATTTTACATATTTTGAGTCTAGTAAAATGTAAACTGAGTAGGATTAGGTATTCTTGGCTTAAACATTCTCTCCTAAACAAACCCAAAGCTCCACCAATCCAAACTAGCGCATAAAAGCCCATCTGAACATTCTGTCCTATGGAGACAGAGTTCGGGCCGAACTCTGCCCCTGATTTTCAGGACCCTAATTTTTAGGGTTTGTTGTATGCTAGTTGTCCAACGGCCAAAAATTTGAATTTATGACACAGAATTCTGGCTGAATTCTGCCTATCCCAACTAGTATAAATAGGCCTTTAATTATCTCATTTTCAATCATCCAATTATCTCTTCTTCTCTTCTCTATAGGCCTCATACAAGCCTTAACCTTCTCATCTACTAACCACAAGCTTCCTAAGCCTAAAAGTGCTCAGTGCTATTCAGTTAGAAGTTTGTGCAAGAGTCAAGAAAGTCGCTTAAAAAATTCTAAGCATCGCCACAACGATCTTTGTAAGAAGTTGACGTGCTCTTCTGAAGAAAAGGCACGGGGTGTAACTACTATTTCACAAATAGTGAATTTAATCCTGAGCTAGAGTTCCTAGGCCTGGACTAGTCCTCCACAAGGGAAACCAGGTTAAAATGACTGTATTTGCGTATTCTCTCTTAATCATTTTATTTTCGTATTTACTACTCTGATTATTTACTGTTAGTGAAAAGAGTTAATTTTTATTTGGTCATTATTGTTATAAACTCTATTCACCCCATTAGAGTTGCCTATCTGTTCTTCAATTAACGTACCTCGGGTACCATTACTATTCCAAACTCCAGAGATCTATTTATAATGTGAGCTCTCCATGTCGTGTTAACCAATAACTTCGATATCGATAGATAAAATGAGCCTTCTGGTTTGTTCTGCATTTTTTGATCTCTTATGGCTTTCGTCCAAAGTGTGGGGTCCACTCTTGCGAATGCAAAGGCCTGGGGGCCATTACAGGCGATCATCAAAGCCGATTTTGTCTCTTGTATCGATACAATAGATCACACACTACTAGAGTTTGACAATGGCCTCTGTCGCGATGTGTTCGGGACTTGCCTTAGTCCAGGCCATAGGCAGATCAGACTACTCGATTAAAGATAGACAAGCGTGCTCCGATTCTGATTTGCTTGTGTGCCTGAGGATCGTACTTCCAGCTTATCCAAAGAAGCTCTTTTTTCGTGCGTGAGTTGTGCCTGCTTTTCCCTCACAAAGAAAATTCAAATTGTTGATTCATCTCCAGAGATGGCCTAGCACCAATACAATACTACACCGTGCTTCCTCTCGCCGCTCGTAAGCTCGCTACAGCCGATTTTTCTTTCTACCTACTTTTTTGTATGAGCGTTCCGGAGGGTCCTCGCTTTGCCTCATTTTTTCTTTCCACGTGTCTTGTGATGAGCTTAGTTAGGCAGAGGGCTCCGGGCAACCGAATGATTAAAGGGGGCTGGCATGGCATTCAATAACGTTTATACTACGTGGTCGATAAAATCTTCCCGACGCTCCCGAATCATTCCTGACACTCCTCTCAAGGGCTAGCTGTAACCCTTGATTAAGTAGCATATTTTGTTCCTGCTGTCGGGTCTGCTATTGCTGATGGCTGCCACCTGATGGTGCTGAGTGTCCAAAAATCCCCGGATGACCTCCAGGAGCGTTGCGGCATCGGGCACTGTCGTGGCTGTCGACACCGCTGGTGGTACAGCTGTTTCTAGATCCTGCGGTTCCACTGGCTCTGATATCACTTGTAAGACCCAGTTTTCTGAAATTGGGATATTTTTGAAAATTATTATTTTTATTATTTATTAATGGTGATTTAGTCATGTTATGAATTTTGGTGATTTTTAGTTAGATTAAAATTATTTTCTAAGTCATGGCTTATGACTTTGTGATTTTACTAGTGTAACCCTAGTGTAAACCCTAGAGATTTCATAACCTAGAAACTAACCATGATCATGTGAGCCTAGCCATAGGTTTAGAACATCAAATTAGGGCTTTTTAGCCTAAAGGGTATTTTGGTAATTTTCTAGGATTTATTAGGAATTATTTGGATTTATGTGTTTTTATTATTATTTAATTATTGATTAGTGCCATGACTAGTCCCTAACCTAGTCTACCCTAATCCATAGGTTAGCCACTAACCTAGAATGATAAGGGGATAGATATTTGTATTGGTTAAAGGAGGATAAATATCTTGATATTTACTTTGTGGATATTTTCCACAAAATATCCAAAATATCAACCCTTTTGCCATGAAAGTCTTTCCCTTAGCTTGGAAGCAACCCAAGGACACCCCCTTCCCTTGTCATGGCAGCCAAGAACACCCCCCTAGCCCTACACCATTCTATATAACCCCATTGCTTTCATTCATGGCCATTTACATGAATTTAAACCTAGAAAAATCCCATTTCTACAAACCTTGATAACTTGATCAATTTTGATCTAAATCACCTCTAGTTTCTTGCATTGGACTCCCCTATACTAGAGGGTACAAGTTAGGGCCTGCTATCGAGGATTTCGTGAGCTTTGGGCATCACCGAGTGAAGAGGACACCCCCCCCAAAAAAACCTTATTTTCATTGAGTTTTGCACTCATAGGTAATTGTCCCTAAACTTTGTTAATTTTGTGTTTTCTCTTCATATTTGCATGCATCTAGGTACTAGGGTACTGTATGACAAATTTGGTGGAAATTAGAAGTGGTTTGGTGTCCGTATCGGACACGTATCATAGGGTAGAAACCATTGTTTGTTGAAATGCCACTTAGGATTAAACTTTGTTATTTTATAAAACAAATTACACTTCCTTGTAGCCCTAGACATGTAGGACACGAAACAACTTGACTGAGCACATTTCTGTGCTGTGTCCGTGTCCAAAATGGACACAAACTCGTAGCACGAGGCCACGCGTGCATGCCCTGCTACTCGACACTTAGCACGGACACTGTGGGACACGTGGACACGTGAAAATTGACACAGAGAAGGGGGCAAACTCTGACATGCCCCCCTCGAGTTTGAGACACGTTGGTGTCGTGTTGAGAGAGCACGGACACGTGCACTGGTCGTACACTGTCAGCACACACGCGCGCGGGGGCCAACTTCGCGCGTGTCGTGTCGCGTGGACACGACACTTGGGCACCTTGTGGTGACACGAGTGTGTAGCCCATCCTGGGGCGAACACGTGGACACGAGCACGTGGTGTGTCGTGTCCTGTGTCGCGAACACGAGACACTCGACCGCGTGCACGACGCAGTCTGAATGCACAATTTTAGGTCTCTGATACGCGTCTCGTGTCCTTTCTACACGACACGTGGACACGAATCAGGGTGTTGGACACATACCCTATCCCTAGGCGCACCTACTGATACGATCACGTGACACGAGTGTGTGTGTGTCGTGTCCTAGAGTGGACTGCACGCGTGCACGACACTGTGGTTTCGTACGCGTGTCAGGATTTACCCGAGTGAGGTTTTCGTGTGTTTGGACACGTAAAACTGTGTCGTGGTGTCGTGTCAGGAACCTAGGACACTAGTATATGTATGGGGTGTCAGTTACCAACCCATGGTTGCGAGCCATAGCTCGATTTAGTGCACGAAAATCAAGTTACCCTGTTTCGAAATACACAGTCCACTGTTTCCAGTTTTGGTATTATTTCCAGATTTGTAAATCGAATTTCAAAACCTATTTTGATCTGTTTTATACTTTGTATTAGTGTATTTTAGTATGTATATACGTAGTATATATGTATATGTGAGTGTGGGTGAAATTTGGGGGTATTTGGTTGAGTGTATAGGGAGTCGTGTATATATATACATATACAAGTATATATGTACTGTGTGTGTGTTTTTTCTGTGGATTGGGGGCTTTTCTGGATTCCAGGAAAGCTGGACTTCCTTCCTCCTACTTCCTGTGTATTCTCTGTCCCCCTCTCTCTCTATCTAATTCTCTCTCTCACTGTCCCTCTCTCTTTCAGTCTCTCTCTCTATTCACTCTTTCACTCTCTATTTCATTCTCTCTCTCACTTCCCTCTCTATATATATAATGTATATATATATATATATATATATATATGATATATAGAATTGTTTAGAATTATATATAGTGTATATTTATATGTATATATACCTAGGGTATATGGGTATCACATAGGCTCTAGGCCAATGTGGTTTATGTTGTGAATATATATATATATATATATATTATATAAGTTTTGTGAATATATACATATATATATATATATGATATATATATATATATATATATTTACTAGATCATATAGTGTTATATATAATTATGTGGGTTTTTGGTATTGTATATAGTTATGCCTATATTGGTATATATGTATAGGTAGTGGATACACTTGGGTATATCTATATAACTTACTAGATATAGGTTATATGAAACCTACACCACTAGCCTATGAAAACCTGTATGACGAGCCCATGGCCTAGGTTACTAGCCCGTGGTCTTGGGACTAACTCAATTTGACCTAAAGGCCCAAAACCCAACTAGTTAACCCTTGTTAACTAAGGGTTGACCAAGGTCAACCTTAGGTCAAAGTTGACCTAGTTAACCTAGAATTGACTAGGATTGACCTAAAATGACTAGTTTAACTAGTTGACTAGTAAGACATAGTTTGACTAGGTAATTGACCATTGTTGACCAAAGTCAACTATAGGTCAAACCTTGACCAAATTGACCTAGAAATGACTTGGATGAACATAGAAGGACTATTTGACTTGAGTTTGACTAAACTAGATGATTAGGTTGACCATATGGATTATGAGAGTAATCCTATATAGATGAAGATATGTATGGGGTTAAGTGAGATACTTAGAATTGAGTCATGACTTGAGTTGGAGAATAGGATTAGCTTGATTATAGGATTAAGGATGGTATTGTACTATATATATCTATGTGTGGTATACTTTGTATAGGTAATTATAGTATAGTATCTTAGGTATCCTAAGACAGGTTAGCCTATGTTTGGTTTTGAGTTAGCCTTATAGGGTTTGACTGGATGTTGACCATTAGTCAAGATTAACCTAATTATCTTATTAACTAGTCTGTGATTAACCAAAACCTTAGTTAGTCTAAGATTGACCTAGACTTTGACCATGTTGACTAGTATTGACTAATCTGACCATTATTGACTAATCCCTAGATAACTTGACTAGTTTGGCTAGAATATTTGACCAAGGGTTGACTTTAACCTAGATTAGATTTGTTTAACCTTGTTTGACCTTGTATGACTTAGTTTAACTTCTTGTAACCTAGTATGACTTAATTTGACTTAGTTTGACTGTAGTGTTGACCTAGTTTGACTTTGACCTAGATTGGCTTAGAATTCATATAGATTGCATCGTAGATTTCATTTACCTTCATTTTGGACATTTCATAACTGTATTGCTCTATTTTAGGACATTGTGACCTTGGTACAGACATCTGATATTACACTACTCTTTCCAGAGTAACAGGCGAGTACATTCTCTGATAATTCTCTCATTTATTTGTCGATTACTGTATTTCAGTTCTAGTTAGTTCTATGTGATTCTCTGTATCAACACGTATGGATATTTCTGGATTCATGTATCGACACATACCTTACTTGCTGGCCTCTATTACTGGAGTCATTAGTATCATTCCGGAATCATTTCTGGAACATCACGTATTGGCCAGACTCATCTCGATTCTTTTTGTCGATTTTGGATTCACTTGCTGGACGGGGAAATATTGAGTAAGACATGTAGACATACCCCAAATCCGGAATCTCCTACTGGAATCTACCGGAAGCATAGCCATCTCTTGCCCGATCAGTGAGAGATGTGCCTGATACCTACAGCCGTTTGCATGTCGACCTCGGTATTTTAAAACACACTGTTAGATCATAGTTGGACTCACCCTGGTTTCATTGATCACTGTTGGACTCATCTTGTACTGGAAATTATCTGGTATCAGATTATATGGACTGGACTCACACTGGGATTACATTAGACTTATATCGTACTGTCTGGACTCACACATGATATTCTAGTTCAGTTAGCTTTTATTACAGTCTTCATTGCCATTCTTCTTCTCTTGTTTTAGTTACCTTTCTTTTCTTGTATCTTACTGTGTCTCTGTGGCATCATTACCTGCATAGAACTGCCATGTTCATCAATAAAACTGTCTATAACTACTTTATAGTTCTTTGTCATTTACTTGGGTTTTTCTAGATGAGTTGTACTCGTTCCCGTTCTGATTGGACCTGTTGAAAATATTACAGATGATAATCCTGAGGACACATGCCCTGCTTACCATGGACCTGGCGAGGGATTAGCTACCTTTGGTCCCGACTCTCAGGAGTGATTCAGGAGATTAGCTAGTAGACTACTTTAGCTTTCATGTTTTGGCTTGTTGTATCAAAGTTAAGATTTTGAGTTTGTATTAAGTTGGTTTGAGATATTGGTGTATTATTTTAGTAGTTAGTTGTTGTTGTCTTTAATTCCTTAGGTATAACTTCTGTGTTATCTTTTTGTGTTTAGACTGTGTTGAGTAGATCATACCCTTTACTTGCCCTCCATTCGGAGCCGATATCTGGACAAGTACTTTTTATATTCACTGTATGAGATTAGTTAGCAACCTAGGACACCTTACTACCGCCGACACTACGGCGTAGGCTGGACGTACCCACTTCTCGTGCCCCTATACTGGGTGCGGGTCGTGACACGTTTTTAGTGGTGCCCCCATGCAGGTCTCGTCGACTAAATTGTTTGGTTACGTTATTGTACCAAGCATGCCTGCAATTAGGAACTTTAGACAACATTAGAAATGACGCTTAGAACACCTAGAGGAATACTAGGATTGCAATATAGGAAATACAACACATGCTTGCTATTATAATTAGATTTTCTTGTCTATGATTGTTTTGCTTAAAGAGTCCTTATAAGTGTTTTTATTGTAATTAGATGGTGCTTACTCGTTCATCCCGGTATGTCTCACCTGAGAATGACACACTCCCCATCCAGTCAGCTAACCAGTTGACTGATACACCTCCACCTCCATCTACCACATTCCTCCACTCCACAGAACCACAAACCGAGATACTACAACCACCTTCCACATCACAGGCCCAGCAGGACCCAATACTTCCACCACCCCCTATCACTATACCTACCCAGGCTTCCGTCACACTCGACAGGAACCAACTGCTCATTCTGATCCAGGGGTTCCTAGCAATCCATCAGGAGCTGACCACCCTACTCCGCCAGAGCATGGAGCATTCTGAAGGACGTACCGTGGTCCCACCACCTGTAGAGCCGCGGCAGAGAGCAGGGACGATCAAGGACTTCATGGGTCTGAATCCCAAGGAGTTCTTAGGGACTGAGGGCATAGTAGTAGCAGATGACTGGTTAGACTCGGTAGAGAGGAAGCTCATTGGAGTTAGGATGTCGGATGACCTCCAGGTCGAGGCAGCAGGATTTTTGCTGATAGACTTGGCAGGAGTTTGGTTCCGGAATGAGCCGTTGTTCGCGAGAGGTAGAGCCACTTGGGATCAGTTCAAGACCCAGTTCAAGAAGAAATTCTTCTCGACCACCACTAGGGTAGCCTTGGGGCTACGATTCCAGAACATCCAGAAGGGGAACCGTTCTGTCGACGAGTATGCGGCAGAGTTTAGTCGCCTGAGCCGTTTCGCTCCTAGCCTAGTTGCTGACCCTGAGGAGATGACGCGTAGGTTTTGCCGTGGTCTAGTTCCAGATATTGGCATTCTTATAGTGGCAAACGGTATGACTGACTACTACCATAGCTTAGAGTTAGCCCGGAGTATCGAGGAGCGTCTTCTATCTTGCAAGAGGCCGGCTTCTGTACACATTGAGGGACCCTCCAAGCGTCAGGCTTTCCAGCAGAAAGTGTCGACGCTACACCAGCAGACATATCGTCCTCCCACACCACATCATTCGACCCTGCCAGTTAGAGCCCCGGGACCCCGGCAGCAGAGGCCATTTCAGCAGGTACAGCATCAGTATCGGGGTCAGGACCCGAAGACGATCAGTTGTTCATACTGCAGGAAGCAGGGACACATCAGGGAGCAGTGTAGGAAGAGGCTGAAGGTTTGCTATACCTGTGGGTCTGATACTCACCAGAAGATGGATTGTCCTATTGTACCTCCTTATATGGGGGCTAGGCCACCTGTAGCTCAGCACCAGAGGGGTGGAGCTTTTGCGATGACGGTCGAGGAGACCAACGCTGCAGGTGACGGGTTAGCAGATTTGTCTTTTCTGTCCTTCCTTTCCCATCTTGTTGTATGATTCTATTAGTACCTGTCAGGATATGCTTGTGATATGCTAGATAGTGTAGTTACCCTGTTCAAGACTGTGGAATCACGACCAGTAGGACTATGATTGCATGTTATCTTTTGACTTTGATTGACTGGGGGTTTGACCTAGAAGGAGTACGACTATCTTAATTTCGAGGACAAAATTTCTCTAAGGAGGGTAGACTTGTAAGACCCAGTTTTCTGAAATTGGGATATTTTTGAAAATTTATTATTTTTATTATTTATTAATGGTGATTTAGTCATGTTATGAATTTTGGTGATTTTTAGTTAGATTAAAATTATTTTCTAAGTCATGGCTTATGACTTTGTGATTTTACTAGTGTAACCCTAGTGTAAACCCTAGAGATTTCATAACCTAGAAACTAACCATGATCATGTGAGCCTAGCCATAGGTTTAGAACATCAAATTAGGGCTTTTTAGCCTAAAGGGTATTTTGGTAATTTTCTAGGATTTATTAGGAATTATTTGGATTTATGTGTTTTTATTATTATTTAATTATTGATTAGTGCCTTGACTAGTCCCTAACCTAGTCTACCCTAATCCATAGGTTTGCCACTAACCTAGAATGATAAGGGGATAGATATTTGCATTGGTTAAAGGAGGATAAATATCTTGATATTTACTTTGTGGATATTTTCCACAAAATATCCAAAATATCAACCCTTTTGCCATGAAAGTCTTTCCCTTAGCTTGGAAGCAACCCAAGGACACCCCCTTCCCTTGTCATGGCAGCCAAGAACACCCCCTAGCCCTACACCATTCTATATAACCCCATTGCTTTCATTCATGGCCATTTACATGAATTTAAACCTAGAAAAATCCCATTTCTACAAACCTTGATAACTTGATCAATTTTGATCTAAATCACCTCTAGTTTCTTGCATTGGACTCCCCTACACTAGAGGGTACTAGTTAGGGCCTGCTATCGAGGATTTCGTGAGCTTTGGGCATCACCGAGTGAAGAGTGACACCCCCCCCCAAAAAACCTTATTTTCATTGAGTTTTGCACTCATAGGTAATTGTCCCTAAACTTTGTTAATTTTGTGTTTTCTCTTCATATTTGCATGCATCTAGGTACTAGGGTACTGTAGGACAAATTTGGTGTAAATTATAAGTGGTTAGGTGTCCGTATCGGACACGTATCATAGGGTAGAAACCCTTGTTTGTTGAAATGCCACTTAGGATTAAACTTTGTTATTTTGTAAAACAAATTTCACTTCCTTGTAGCCCTAGACATGTAGGACACAAAACAACTTGACTGAGCACATTTCTGTGCTGTGTTCGTGTCCAAAATGGACACGAACTCGCAGCACGAGGCCACGCGTGCATGCCCTGCTACTCGACACTTAGCACGGACACTGTAGGACACGTGGACATGTGAAAATTGATACAGAGGAGGGGGCAACCTCTGACATGCCCCTCCTCGAGTTTAAGACACGTTGGTGTCGTGTCGAGAGAGCACGGACACGTGCACTGGTCGTACACTATCAGCACACACGCGTACGGGGGCCAACTTCGCGTGTGTCGTGTCGCGTGGACACGACACTTGGGCACCTCGTAGTGATACGAGTGTGTAGCCCATCATGGGGCGAACACGTGGACACGAGCACGTGGTGTGTCGTGTCCTGTGTCGCGAACACGAGACACTCGACAGCGTGTATGACGCAGTCTGAATGCACAATTTTAGGTCTCTGATACGCGTCTCGTGTCCTTTCTACACGACACGTGGACAAGAATCAGGGTGTTGGACACATACCCTATCCCTAGGCGCACCTACTGACACGATCACGTGACACGAGTATGTGTGTGTCGTGTCCTAGAGTGGACTGCACGCGTGCACGACACTGTGGTTTCGTGCGCGTGTTAGGATTTACCCGAGTGAGGTTTTCGTGTGTTTGGACACGTGAAACTGTGTCGTGGTGTCGTGTCATGAACCTAGGACACTAGTATATGTATGGGGTATCAGTTACCAACCCATGGTTGCGAGCCATAGCTCGGTTTAGTGCACGAAAATCAAGTTACCCTGTTTCGAAATACACAGTCCACTGTTTCCAGTTTTGGTATTATTTCCAGATTTGTAAATCGAATTTTAAAACCTATTTTGATCTGTTTTATACTTTGTATTAGTGTATTTTAGTATGTATATACGTAGTATATATGTATATGTGAGTGTGGGTGAAATTTGGGGGTATTTGGTTGAGTGTATAGGGAGTTGTGTATATATATACATATACAAGTATATATGTACTGTGTATGTGTTTTCTGTGGATTGGGGGCTTTCCTGGATTCCAGGAAAGCTGGACTTCCTTCCCCCTACTTCCTGTGTATTCTCTGTCCCCCTCTCTCTCTATCTAATTCTCTCTCTCACTGTCCCTCTCTCTTTCAGTCTCTCTCTCTATTCACTCTCTATTTCATTCTCTCTCTCACTTCCCTCTCTATATATGTAATGTATATATATATATGAATGATATATAGAATTGTTTAGAATTATATATAGTGTATATATATATGTATATATACCTAGGGTATATGGGTATCACATAGGCTCTAGGCCTATGTGGTTTATGTTGTGAATATATATATATATATTATATAAGTTTTATGAATATATATATATATATATATATTATATAAGTTTTGTGAATATATACATATATATATATATGATATATATATATATTTACTAGATCATATATAGTGTTATATATAATTATGTGGGTTTTGGGTATTGTATATAGTTATGCATGTATTGGTATATATGTATAGGTAGTGGATACACTTGGGTATATCTATATAACTTACTAGATATAGGTTATATGAAACCTACACCACTAGCCTATGAAAACCTGTATGACTAGCCCATGGCCTAGGTTACTAGCCCATGGTCTTAGGACTAACTCAATTTGACCTAAAGGCCCAAAAACCCAACTAGTTAACCCTTGTTGACAAAGGGTTGACCAAGGTCAACCTTAGGTCAAAGTTGACCTAGTTATCCTAGAATTGACTAGGATTAACCTAAAATGACTAGTTTAACTAGTTGACTAGTAAGACATAGTTTGACTAGGTAATTGACCATTGTTGACCAAAGTCAACTATAGGTCAAACCTTGACCAAATTGACCTATAAATGACTTGGATGAACATAGAAGGACTATTTGACTTGAGTTTGACTAAACTAGATGATTAGGTTGACCATATGGATTATGAGGGTAATCCTATATAGATGAAGATATGTATGGGGTTAAGTGAGATACTTAGAGTTGAGTCATGACTTGAGTTGGAGAATAGGATTAGCTTGATTATAGGATTAAGGATGGTATTGTACTATATGTATTTATGTGTGGTATACTTTGTATAGGTAATTATAGTATAGTATCTTAGGTATCCTAAGACAGGTTAGCCTATGTTTGGTTTTGAGTTAGCCTTATAGGGTTTGACTGGATGTTGACCATTAGTCAAGATTAACCTAATTGTCTTATTAACTAGTCTGTGATTAACCAAAACCTTAGTTAGTCTAAGATTGACCTAGACTTTGACCATGTTGACTAGTATTGACTAATCTGACCATTATTGACTAAGCCCTAGATAACTTGACTAGTTTGGCTAGAATATTTGACCAAGGGTTGACTTTAACCTAGATTAGATTTGTTTAACCTTGTTTGACCTTGTATGACTTAGTTTAACTTCTTGTAACCTAGTATGACTTAATTTGACTTAGTTTGACTGTAGTGTTGACCTAGTTTGACTTTGACCTAGATTGGCTTAGAATTCATATAGATTGTATCGTAGATTTCATTTACCTTCATTTTGGACATGTCATAACTGTATTGCTCTATTTTAGGACATTGTGACCTTGGTACAAACATCTGATATTACACTACTCTTTCCAGAGTAACAGGCGAGTACATTCTCTGATAATTCTCTCATTTATTTGTCGATTACTGTATTTCAGTTCTAGTTAGTTCTATATGATTCTCTGTATCAACACGTATGGATATTTCTGGATTCATGTATCGACACATACCTTACTTGCTGGCCTCTATTACTGGAGTCATTAGTATCATTCCGGAATCATTTCTGGAATCATCACGTATTGGCCAGACTCATCTCGATTCTTTTTGTCGATTTTGGATTCACTTGTTGGGCGGGGAAATATTGAGTAAGACATGTAGACATACCCTAAATCCGGAATCTCCTACTGGAATCTACCGGAAGCATAGCCATCTCTTGCCCGATCAGTAAGAGATGTGCCTGATACCTACAGCCGTTTGCATGTCGACCTCGGTATTTTAAAACACACTGTTAGATCATAGTTGGACTCACCCTGGTTTCATTGATCACTGTTGGACTCATCTTGTACTGGAAATTATCTGGTATCAGATTATATGGACTGGACTCACACTGGGATTACATTAGACTTATATCGTACTGTCTGGACTCACACATGATATTCTAGTTCAGTTAGCTTTTATTACAGTCTTCATTGCCATGATTCTTCTCTTGTTTTAGTTACCTTTCTTTTCTTGTATCTTACTGTGTTTCTGTGCCCTCATTACCTGCATAGAACTGCCATGTTCACCAATAAAACTGTCTATAACTGCTTTATAGTTCTTTGTCATTTACTTGGGTTTTTCTAGATGAGTTGTACTCGTTCTCGTCCTGATTGGACCTGTTGAAAATATTACAAATGATAATCCTGAGGACACATGCCCTGCTTACCATGGACCTGGCGAGGGATTAGCTACCTTTGGTCCCGACTCTCAGGAGTGATTCAGGAGATTAGCTAGTAGACTACTTTAGCTTTCATGTTTTGGCTTGTTGTATCAAAGTTAAGATTTTGAGTTTGTATTAAGTTGGTTTGAGATATTGGTGTATTATTTTAGTAGTTAGTTGTTGTTGTCTTTAATTCCTTAGGTATAACTTTTGTGTTATCTTTTCGTGTTTAGACTGTGTTGAGTAGATCATACCCTTTACTTGCCCTCCATTCGGAGGTGATATCTGGACAAGTACTTTTTATATTCACTGTATGAGATTAGTTAGCAACCTAGGACAGCTTACTACCGCCGACACTGCGGCGTAGGATGGACGTACCCACTTCTCGTGCCCCTATACTAGGTGCGGGTCGTGATATCACTTCCACTCGAATCTGGTCAGGAGAAGCCTGTTGCTGTCCCATCGAGCCATGCTCTACTGGACGTTCCTACATGATGGCCTTGCCAGCTACAGAGAAAAAAGTACCCCTATAGGAAAAGATACAAGATTTCAAATAACAAGATGAGGAAGATTCGAGGAAGCAATTAAAGTTATCAATCAAGGTGAGGAAGAGAAGAAGGGGCATGAGATCAAGGAAACATGTTTTGATTGAGTCTCCTATAATAATAATACCCCACAAGTCTGAAAATTAGACCTACATGAGCCACCAATAAAACCTTGTCATGCCCTAGTACCAAAATACAGAGGCGGACTAGGTACTCCATATGAGTTATACAAACGTCATATGGCGATCGTGGCTATCAAGAGACAAGGGGTGCATACTACAATCAAGTCTCCTATGGTCTCACAGAGCATCTATGTCTCAATCATTTAAAGCAAAAAAAACAGTAATTAATGAGCATATGAGATAAAGTAGTAAGGCGTCCTCGATGCTTCATCAAAATGATCATGGGGAACTAGCTTTATAAGTTAACTATCCTAGAGAGTCATAGGTACATAATCTTATTCAGCTGCAGTCTAATTTTATTACAATTATGCAAAAGACAAAATATCCAGATTAACTGGCTAAACAGGTGCCGGTGGCTAAACGCCAGAACAAAAGTGATGAATACTAGAGTGGTGGAGAAGAAACCCACTCAAGTCCCACGCCAGCAATACTCCTAGTATACACCATTGACGACAGGGAGGAAGGTCGGATCCTCAGGCTCTGCTAGCATGATCTGGCCAAACAAAACCAGCGGGTTCAGCCCGGAATAGCAAGTACCATAGGGTAGCCCAAAAGAGTGAGATAAAACCCAAGCATAAAAAAGATATTAATAATAATAAAAGCTTCCGGTTGTAACCTCGGTCCACAGCCTGTCGCAACACGATAGCACAACACAACAACCAAACAAGGACATGGGTTGGACCACACACCATGACAGTTCATGTCCCTCGGATACTAGGGGATGGTGCAAGGCACACGCAAGTCATTTTACAAGCGGCCAAATCATTCCTACGGCTTTCTATATTGGCGGAGTTATCCCCGTAATGCTAATGATAGGAATCCTCAGATCGGGTCGTTCCAGTAGGGCTAGCCAATCCATTATATATACATATACGCGTAGCACATTGATTATGCACCGGTCCCCCATAAGGCTACCGTACTAAAACATATAACACAGCACATAGGAGTCGAATATAGTCATCCACCATAGACAGATGAAACCATATCCATGGCGGCCCACCCGATACGTCAGGAAGGGACCTGGGGGTCTGGTATGGCACGATCTCGAGATTCTTCTCGCCCAATGCATCTATCAAATTAGTTGCCTAGTTAATCCCTAAGTTATTCTCAGAGTTCACATGTCGTGGTCACATGCTAATTCTTCTAGATGTCGTACATTATACGAGTACCCCAAGTAAGTATTTGTACTGGCTCAAGGAGTCATACGTAAGAATCCCTTCTTAGTGTAATGCAACAAGCAATAAATTCTAAGTCATTACTACCGACCATTCATTATGTAAGTGCTGGAGGCTTTGGATGTACTGATATATATCACGTAGGAACACGTAGCACATAAGATAGCACTTCGGGGCTCACATAGATTGTACCTTAGTACATGCATAGGATTTACCATCACATGCATAGGTAGTCAGGTCGGAAATGAAGGTCAACTACAGAAAAATATGCAAAAAAGATCAAGAACATCCATAGGGGATTGAAACTATCAATCGCATATAAACTCCAGTTAGAGCAAGATAGAAAGATTCTTGAAGCCAAAACAAAGATCTACAACTTTCATGTTTTGAGTTTTATATGATTATAGCTACAAAACAGCTCAAACAGACAAAAACAGTAAATCCGAAGAATTTCAGCGCATGAGAATTCCAGCGCACGAGAAGTCCAGTGCATGTGAATTCCAGTGTACGAGATTTCTAGCGCATAAGAATTCCAGCGCATGAAAATTCCAGCGCATGAGAATCATAGTATATGAAAATTTCATCGCAAGAAATTCCAGTGCATGAGAATTCCAGCACATGAGAATCCCAACGCATGAAAATTTCCTGCGCATAAGAATTCCAGCGCACAACAATTCCAGAGCATGAAAATTTTAGCGCATGGATAAAACTCATGTTGCGTCTTCAGTTCATGCGCAAAGGGAACCTACGCACATAACACGCACGGGGTCAAGAGGATGCGTTGCCGGGACTTCACTGCACATGGCCTCCCGGGCACATGAAAATTTCGTATAGACAATCCCGGCGCATAGGGGTCGTCGTACCCAAACAGCATGTTCAGCAATAAAAGTTCCAAAAAAACTTGTCATGGCCATAAGTTCCGCATCCGAACTCAAAATCAAGCAAAATAAAAGCCAAAACTGCATGAAATCAAATTATCTACAACATAGAACAATTAATTTTTGAAAACAACCAAGTTTGATAGATCAAAACCATAAAAATCCATTAAACCCTATTTTTAGAAACTTAGATTTACACAAAATTAGCTATTAAAATCAAAAACACCAAGAACTAAACTTGTAGAGAATGAAGAGATAAACAATCTAGACAAATAATATGAAAGAAATAAAAAAATGAAAAATGCAAGTGGTCTCTCATTTGTGCAAGATGTACCTGCCTAAATTGGTTGGTGGTTGAGGGAAATGAATAAGAGAGTGAATGAGGAAAGAGAGTATGGAAGATATTATTTATAGTGGGTGAGGGTTGGCTCCACCAAACCCTAATCTTAAGCATCCTCTAACATGTAACTAATGACATGTTTAAATGTTACATGCAACAACTAATAAATAACACATTAAATGGTGTACAAGTTAAAATACTATATACATGATTTATGTAGCAAATACGTACACCGGGAATGGGGAGTGACAAAGCAGCTACCAACTGTTGCCTGCCAAATGCAGTTCAATATTGTTGTTGTTCTCATTTGTTCTACATGTAGTATTGACCCAAACTGGATATAGTCAACCTAATTTAGAGAATTAGGAAAATTATATCTGATATGATCCAATACGACACATCGAGCTCAAGACAAGAATATCGTCTATAACATTTCAAGTTCAAGGCAGACGTCATCGACAAGTTATCTCATTGCAAATGTACTTGTACTGAGTCTGTAATTTTTCTGTTTATTGAGTCTAGGAACATTTACGTTCAGTTGCACTGATCATCTCAACCCTGGACTTACTTTTCCAAGCTCTACCATATAAAACGAAATAATCCCTGAACTAAACCAAACCATTCTAGCCTACATAAACATTCTGGCCCAAGGGAATGAGAATTCGGGCCAAACTCTGCCCTAGGCAGAATTTGGGCTGAACTATGCCCCCTAATTTTAGGATGATAATTTTAGGAACACCTTGATCTAGGCTATCCAACGTTCAAATTTTTGAATATTTGAGACAGAATTCTAGCCAAATTTTGCCTCCTCAGACTAGTATATATAGTGGTTGATTTTTCTCATTTCAAATCATCTCTCACTCTCAATCTTCTAAGCCTAATACATTCTAAGCCTTCTTCTTCCAATCTACTAGACACAAAATTTCTTAAGCCCCAAGGTGCTCAAGTGCGATTCAGCTAGAAGTTCTGTGCAAGAGTGGTAAAGAAGTCACTTGGACAATTCCAAGTTTCGCCTCTGTAAAGTTGTAGGAAGTTGGTGTGCTCTTCTGAGTAAAGGCACCTGTGTGTACCCTATTTCACAAATAGTGGATTTCAATCCTGAGCGAGAATTCTCAGGCTTGGACTAGTCCTCTACGAGGGAAACTAGGTTAAATCGTTGTGTTTGTGTATGCTCTTCTGATCACTATTGATTTCTGTATTACTACTCTGATTACTTAATCTCTTGGTAGTTGCTTTCTGGACTTGTTATAGATTTAAATTTTTTAATTGGTTATTATTGACGCAAACTCTATTCACCCCCCTCTAGAGTTGCCTACACGTAATTTCAATTGGCATCAGAGCTCCATTATCTTGATAACAGATTAACATCCTAGAGCTGATCCATGGCAACCACACAACCTATCTTAACCAACTATGGTGAGGGACAGTCCACAAATAGGCCACCCCTACTTGATGGAACCAACTACACCTATTGGAAGACTAGAATGAGTTTCTACCTAAAGTCTCTAGACTTTGATTTATGGACCATAGTCACAGATTGTTACAAGAAGCCTGCTAGAATTATTGTTGAAGGGAATCTCATAGATAAACCCCACGACAAATATACTAACCAAGAAAAGAAACGGGCTAGTCTAGATGCTAGGACTATTAATGCTCTCTTCTGTGCTATAGACAGGATTGAATTCAACAAGGTCTCTACATGCTCCATCTCACACAAAGTATGGAAGCTTCAGGAGGTGACCCATGAAGGAACCACACAAGTTAAAGAATCAAAAATCAACCATTTAACATAAGAGTACGCTGCATTCAAGATGAAGCCCAATGAGACGATCAAACAAATAATCACTAGATTACTCGACATCGTCAACCCTCTATCTTCCCTCGGTAAAGACTACTCCAACCATGAGAAGATACACAAGGTGCTAAGGGGACCAACGAAGAACTGGAACCCTGTAAAACCTCTAAATTTCTACTATATTTTAGTACTGATTTTTTTTTTATACGTCGCAAAGTCGTATTGTACATCGCACGAGAATTTACATTTTCGTATTTACTCGTCGAGTGCGAATATGGGCGAGGTTCATATTTTTAGAAAAATGGTTTTAATTTTATCAATCGGTATAATAAATATTTTTATTAAAAAGTTGTAAAAAGTATCTATCGAAATTGGCAAAATTATTATTTTTAATTATTTATAAAATACTATCTTATTTTAATAGTTGTAAATTAGAAAACTAGAATATGCTACTCGTGTACAGCACATGAAAAATTATTTCATGTACGTTTTCAAATTTTATTTTTATTATTTATAATGAATTATTTAGCAATAAGGTATTTTAAATATTTAAATATTTATGTTTATTTTCGAAATTAATTATTATTAAAATATTAGTGTTCATAAAAATATATTTAAATTTTGTTTGATTGATATTTAGATAAACTATTATGATTTAAAAATATGAATGTATTTTATGGATTCTATTTTAATATAAAGATTTACCTAGATTTAAATTTGATTCAGATTTAGGTTGAATTCGCTTTAAATCTATTTAAATTAATATGGTAATTATCTATTGGAATTTTAAATCAATTCTAATCTTATCCAAATGGAAATTCCCGCATCCTATAAATAGGCAGGTACTCCTCCATAAATTCCTCACATCCACAAATATACGTGCGTGCATCGTGCCCGTATTTCCCATCCAATTCTTATTCCATTTTTTTTACAAATACATTATCCATCTCTCCCTCTCCGTGTCGACAGACCCGACACAATCAAATATCCAATCCCAAATCCTAGACCTAACCCTAACGACACCAACACAGCCCTCCTCGTCAGACTCCCCTACTTGGAGCCATCCTCCCCGTCTCGACCTCGCTACCCGGCCATCAACACCGACAGCCCCACCGTCGCCACCGTTAGCAAGACCACCATAGACAGCCACCGCCATCCTCACCAGATCTCCTCCTGGACCTAGCCACCACCGCCGATCTTCCGGTCAACCCCTGACCAGCTCGGACCACCTTCCTACGACCACCATTATCCCCTTGTTGTACCACACCACCACCAGCAGTATCACCACCGCCACTACAACCGACAGCCCGGTGATCGCCGCGTCCCTAACACCAAACTCCCTGTACCGCCACCCACGGCCGCCAGCACCACCAAACACCCTCCGCCGTAGCCATCTCCGGCAACACACCACCGCCTCCCCGGCCAAATCATAACACCACCACCACCATCAACCAAATAAAAATAAATCCCAAAACCCATACCTCTCCGGCGCCGCCGCACCCCGCCGGCGTTGGGCAGGGCCGACCCGTGCGCTCCTCCCGTCTTCCCTTACCGGCCGCCGACCTCCGGTATCGCACACCGCCCCCGCCGTGTCGAGTCTTCCGCCGGAAAAACCCCTTTTTCCTCAACTCCGCCGCCCGCCTAGCCCTTACTCCCTCTCTGCCTTTCAGTTTTGCCGCCTCCGCTGACCTTCCCTCCACAGCCGCCCGCGAACTCCGCCCTCTCCGAGCTCCGCCTGGCCGCGGCGCCGGCCACAGCGCGAACCGCGCCAGCACCGGAACCCCCACGCCTCTTCCTCCGCCCCATGCCGCCGAAACCCTCACCGCTAGTGCCCTTCCTTCTCCTCCGCGCGCCACCGGAGCTGTGAGCTCCGCCGGGCCATCGTCCCCTCTCCTTTTCCCCCTCTCTTTTCTCTCTCCCCACTTGTTTTCTTTCTTCCTAACTTCTTTTAAGAACAGCTGTTGCATTAATAGGTATATTAGTTTAGTTTTATTATTATGTGTTATTAGTTTAGTTTTATTATTATTATTATTATTATTATTATTATTTTATATTACTATTGTTTTTTATTATTATTTTATTTTTATTTGTTATCAAAGATTACTAATAGCTATTGTTATTATTAATGTTAGAGTATCATTATTATCATTAAACTTTTTTATTATTAGTATTATTATTGTCATTAGTTATTAACTATAAGTATTTTAAATATGTATATTAAATAGTTTCCTATAAATTATTTTGTAACAAAAATATGGTTTTTAGGGGATCCTTCATATAATTTTAAACTAGATTTCGAAGCCTAAAATATTATTATTATATTTTTGAAGTATTTTAATATGGTTGTTGACCCAAAATTATAGCTTAACCAAATTAAGGGCTTAGCCCCAAAATGAATTTTTTCTTGTTTACAAAATATTTATTTAAAAATATTTGATTGATAAAAACATAGTTTCCAACTATTATATAGAAATATTTCCTAAAAGTTATAGATATTTTATTATACAAATTTCTTTGAATATCTATTTTTTTCCATGACTAATCCCGACATTCTTATTTTCTCTCCAATTCTACACTTCATTAAGTCAAACCTAACTAAGTCGACCGTTCTGGACCCGATGGAATACTCCTTGTCGTCAACAGAGGCTCCCTTGCGTAGTGGGAACACCAAAGTCGATCTTGTGCTACCTTTATTGTACCACACCAGGCAGCTCACCAGGCGTCACAACAGGCAAGTATACCTTGCTAATTAACTGTCAAAATATTTATTTACTGCATTATTTATTTTGTTTCATATTGTTAGTTTTCTTTGTTATAAACTGCGCGTCCAAGCCATACTTGGGTGCAAGCGACTCTATTAGTCGTTTTACTTTACTATATGCATGTTAACTTAGTGTTAGCGGACTACCTTCTTGTTGGGGGGATATCCTTATATCTCCCTTGGCCATGACATACACACTACACGGTTGGAGACATGTTATTAGGGGCATGACTTATGGACTGGCCCACTCTAAAGTCGTGTGACGGATAGATGATCGTAACTGCTATGACTAGGGTTTTAGAGACTCAAGCAATTACAAAACTGGATGAGTCATGGACATGACTTGAACAGTATGGGAAATATTGGGGAAGGACAGTCACCAGTGCGTATGGGAAGCCAAACAGGTAAACCACAGTCTCCGGATAGAACTGTGGCGATACATTTGCAGATACCCTCTGACGTTTTGGACGTTACGACCGGATACAGATGACTGGATGCCAGTTACGTACACATAGCCTAAAATCCCACCCATGCGCATGAAAGTTGTCCTCTAAATTGCACATTAGGCGGTTAGAATCTCCTTTGCATATTTGTGTCTAGGGTAGACTTTTATATATTATTTTATTATTCTGACAGTTCATATTAGCTTATTCTTCCTGTATCTTGCTACGTCCGTCTGAGGACCCGATTTTTCCCCAGATGTGTGTTCATATCTTCCGCAGGTATCCTAGCCAAGGCCGTAGTCTTCTCCATTCCTTCGAAGACGATTGCGCTTGGTTCGTCTTGCCATTTTATTGATCGATTCTTGTACATTTCTTTCAATGAGATAGTTGGTAGTGGACTTTGTCTCCGCCCAATATATTGTATCAAGACAATTCTTTATTATTATATAATATTTTTTATTCATTATTTTGTTGTGGATGAGATTAGTTATGGTTCTACTGCATTTTACAGCTTATGTATTCATACGAGGTTTCCATATATTGGAGTGTACTTCGTATATATACAGCTGGCATGTCTACGTTTCTAGTCCTACATATTTTGGGACTAGGGCGTTACAAACACCAAAGCCATGGTAACATCGAAGGCAATGAACTCACCACCATGTCTCTAGAAATTTTGGTGGGCAAGCTGATGACGCATGAGTGCGATCTCAAAAACTTTTAAGAAGCGGCTCCAAAGGAAAAAGAAATTGCTCTAAGAGCTCATCGCCGAAAGGCTGCTCCAAAAGAAACGGACGACGACGACTCCAAAGGTGATGACCAAGCATTCATGGTCTGCAACTTCAAAAATTTTATTCGTTTCAACCAAATAAAGAAGGAACAATACAAAGAGGATGATAAAGAGCCTATAAGTTTCGGCTGTAATAAGACGGGGCATGTCAAGAAAGGTTGCCCTACAGCAAAGAAAGAAGCCGATATGAAAGATCGTACAAGAGGCCAACCTCTCGAAAGTATGCAAACACAAGTATCTGGCACGAGAGCGAAGCCAGTGACTCAGAAGAAGAAGAGGACTCTCCCCAAGATATAGCAAACGTATGCCTAATGGCAACGTCTGAAAAGGTAACAAATGATCCTCTTGATGACTTTACCTTTAATGAACTTAGAGATGCTTTTAGTGACTTACATGTAGATCACAAGAAGTTACTTAACAAGTATAAACATGCAAAGGATAAGATCAAGACTCATTAAGTTGAGATTCATAGACTTTTATGTTTACTTGATAATGTTAGAGACACACCACCCGCGGATAACACTAAGGAGGTATCCAAGCTTAAATTAAGCTTACACGATGCCAAATCTCTTATTGAGAAACAAACACGTGATATTATAGCACTCAATAAAAAACTCTTAGACGAAAAAAAAGAAGTATAATAATGCTGCAGTAAGAATTGATGCCTTAATTGTCACTTCCATTTTCCGTTATATGTATTTTCAGTATACGTATACGGATTCCTGACCCGTATTTTGACTTCTCTAGCATGGCTAGGTTTGGTTTTGGTTTAGCTCAGCTTGGTTTATTTTGGCTTGGTTTGGACCAAGTGGTTCATCATGATAAACCCCCTTTTCTCTTTCCTCATTTACTTTCATTTATTTCCCTCATCCACATTCTTCTTCATTAATTCTATCCCAAAACCTTAGGCAAGTGCAACTTGCTTCATGGAGGAACTCCATTTTATTTGTTCCATTGTCTTTCCTACAAGCTTCTAAGACTATTAAGTACTTAGCATTTTTGGTTTTGAATGATTATTTCTTGTAGATCTAAGTTTTCTTAAATCTTGGTTTTCTTGGGTTTTGATCTATCAAACTTCTTTATTTTCAAGTTTTGATTGTTCCATGTTGTAGAGAATTTGATTTTACTCAAAATAGACCTTTGAAAACCCGAATTTTGATTTGTTTTGAGTGATTTATGAACTTGGAGAGTTCATGGCTTCCATGAACTCATCTTCTCGGGTTGGAGAAGAAGAACAGTATGGGTGCATGGCATTTTATGCGCCCAAAGTAGCTTTAGCCTTGGGATCATAGCCTTTCATATGTGCCCAAGCTCCATGCCCTCTTCTGCTTGGGCGTGTAGCTTCTATATGCACCCACAGTTCTTTCAATCGGGGCATATAGCCTCTATATGCAACTAAGTGCACCTATGTTTCCTGCTTGGGCTCATAGTTTTCCTTATGCGCACACTTATCATGAAAGATGGCCTCCAAACTTATATTCCAAGTACACCCTGACTCTACCCTGTGGGCGTATAGCTATCGTTATATGCCCACTTAGCCAGTGAAGATAGTCTCCAGACTTAGCTTCCAATGCACCTTGCCTCATTCATGTGGGCGCATGCATGTTGGCGCATAGACCATGCACCCTGCCTCACTAATGTGCGCGCATAGACCATGGGCGCGTGCATGTGGGCGCATGCTCTCCATGTCACCCCGTTTACCCTTTGGGCCATCTCTTGTAATTATCCATATTTGTCCCCATGGTCCTTAGTGTGAGTTATGACTTTGCTTGTACTCTTTACTTTACTGGACCTATAATGTTATTTTTCATGTTGCACATGTACTTTGAGCTTTAAACACGATCTTGATATGGTACGTACACTCTCTAATAACCCCTTGATAGTGGCCCTCCATGGTGCATTTACATGTACACGACATGACAATGTGACTTTACATGATGACTCTTAATAGTGACCCGTCGTGGTGCACTCTTGACAAGAAACATGACATGAATAGACTTGATAGTGGCCCGCTGAGGCGCACTCTTGACAAGTAATCTTGATAAGTAATCTAACATGATAAATCTTGATATGCTATTGCGACGGCTTTCTTGACTTGCTAAGTAACTCTTGTCTTGACACCGTGGGTGTTTGTGCTTGTATAAGTTACAGGTCTCGTCTTGCATCATGTCTAGGACATGGATTCCTAGTTACCACGGTCATGGATTCATACTGAATCTGACTAGAATAATGTCTAGATTGATCAAGTAGTTCATGAAGAGATTTTCCAGCTACAGGTAGTCCCGTTATCTGGGAGCTTTAATTGTACTTATAGCCTGCAGTCGAGTAGGGCACATTTCCAGCACACTGTCATGTGTTGTACCCCCAAGTCACCTAATCCAACTCTCTCAACTTGCAACTGGATAATCTGGATTACGTCTGCAGGGCTTGTGGCCGTTGGAACATCTCAATGCATCTTGTTAGTAACTAGGCTTGTGAAAACCCTAGTTAGTTAAAGTATCGAGCCGTACACATTGCTTGGCCGTGATTGATGGATGGAGTCCAGTCTAGTCTTGTGTAGACAGTGCCAGTCTATGATTACTTCAGTACATTTACTGTCTATGCTTTACCTTATTGATAATCGGTCAGAGACTAAGTTCTGTTCAGGTAAAGGGTTACAATCACGATCCTTGTTTGGTTTACGGGTTGTAACTTGGTTACCATAGTAGTTTCTTAAGTTATCTTATCGTTTATCCCTTGAATTCTTAACTCCAAGTTTTTTTGTCATTATTATGCCGTGTGATCTAACATGCTGGTTTTAGTTTTTAAGTGAAGCCTGCCTTGTGGCACTTGCTCTTTCTGGAGTCTAACCCATCTGGTTTTGTATGGCCAGATTTCGGAGTAGCACACGAGGATCTTCCAGCCTTCCAGCTGTAGAAGCATGGAAAATATGGGGTTCATACGGATCACAACTGACCGCATGTGTACCCTGGAACAGATTGACCCTCATAAAGAAAAGCTGTAAGACAGACTCAGTACGCCCCCTATGGCCCATCGTCACCAGACTGACTTTTGAGCCGCAGAGAGAATAGTTACTTATACGGCAAAGCTGAGCAATCCTTCTGATAAAGCTGACAAACTCTGGTCTAATAAAGCTGACAAACTCTGACAAGACTGACAGCTCTGACAAAAAGAAGACAAGACATGATTAGACTGGACATGGCCATACGGCTAAAAGGACTACGACCCAAGTCGTATGAACCTTATACGGCTCAATCTGTGTACTTCATAGGCCAAGGGTAACTGCAATCTGAGCCGCATGAGCTTTATGCGGCCCAGAATATAGAACCTATGCAGCTGAAAAGTCCCCAAGCTACATGCGGACTAAGAGAGACTGTCGCATGAGTCTCATGCGGCCCAGTATGGCCGAATTCTGAAAGGCCTATGCGGCTCAAAATGACTCAAACAGACTGATCCTATCTTGCGATGAGACACGTGGTTGGCTGACCAAGTCTCAACCACCCAGATTCGCTACAACAAAATTTCAACAATCCATACCAGTTGGCAGCCCGAGATCGAGTCTTTGTGCCCTGTGAGAGACACGTGGCCACGTGGCCCTTTATGCGGCCCAAAAATTACTATTGCAGAAAATACTATAGATAGCGGGGTACCATACCCAGGCAAATGGTTGGCAATCCAAGGCTGGTAACCTTCGAAGGGAAATTTCTTCAAGATCAAGGAGCGCGTCAGATAGTCCAAGGAGTAAGGCAGAGTTGCTACACTTTCCCGAGCCTCTAGCGTCACTCCCAAGAATCAAAACTAAACAATTTTACTTAGATTGTTTCCTAGGATTTCTTTCTAGGCTTTCTCTTATACAAGCGAGTTTGCAATCAATTTCAATTCATCTGTAATTTGTTGTGCTTGATATTTTATGGCAAACACGATGGCGACCCTACTGGGGAAATCCTTCTCTCCTGATGAGAAGTTGGTGACGCAATCTGACGCGTCCAAGCTCAGCTCCACGTAGCAAATGCTCGTGGTTCGATTTGACCAACAAGCATTCGAAGAAATGCTCTCTGAAGGGAGCGCCAGCCCATCGCAGAAGCGAGCCAACCCAAAGAGAGCCAACAGCATGTCAAAGCGCAAAACTGTTGCCCCTGACCAGGTTCTCGAAGAAGCTCCTTCTGCGGCCCAAGACGGTGGCAAGACTCTCCTGCGGCCTTGCTTCCAATCGCAGATAACCCTATTGTCCCCAAATCTAGCAAAAGAAAATACTACGATGCTGAGTTTTTGGGGGATAAAGGAAATCCATGCAGACGAGGAAGAGGCCGTATAAGAGAAATGGGCAGGTGACTCATGCGGCAGCCAACTCTGGCCGTAGACAGATCGCCCATGCCACAGCCAAATCCGATCGCAGGCAGATAGCCAATGCGGCAGCCAACTCTGGCCATAGGTAGATCGCCCATGCGGCAGCCAACTCTGGTCGCAGGCAGATGGCCCATGCGACAGCCAATCCTGGCCATAGGCAAAGTGTCTCATACGGCCCAGTCAGAAGCTCTGTGTTCAACAGTCTCTCATGCGGGTCCGACTCTATGCGACTCGTTGAGAATGTAGGATGTATCAATTTGGACTCTTTTTACTATGTGCCTTCGGGTGCTAAGTCAAAGAAGTCTAGGGCAGTACGGGCCCAACAAGCCCAGTCAACTGTCCAAGTTGTTGACCGTCAGCGGGCACCATTAACTGTTATACGGGCTCCTCATGGAAAGTTGTACAGAACCACCCGCATCCAGTCCCCCAGGGCTAACGGACAGGGTAGGTCTCAAAATTCTTCATCCAACGATCGAGAGCAAGTGCTTTTACTAGCCTCAGATCAAGGAGCAAATATGACACCTACGTACCCGTGTGCTCGGGATACACGAGTCCATAAATGGGATACAAAGGTAGATCAATCCGCTACCGACTTGCAAGAGGTGATTACTTACAAACTCAAGGAGAAGGAAGCAACCTTGGCGTGCGATGAGCCCCTCTCGGGATGTCGTTGTACCCAAGTCATCATCAACTGCTGCTGCGATAAGTCGGTAGCACCTGAAGATCGGCAGTCCATTTTCCAACGACTGTAGCAGCCAGCACCTTTCCAAAAACAACTTCAGAAATAGGTACAAATCCCGGGAGACGAGGAATTTCTATTCGCCTCCTGTAATTCAACCCGGAAGGTTCTTTCCGGCAAGGGAAGGAATAAGATAGGCTCTTCCAGTCCAGTAATCTCCTCCAGCATTGTAAGAAAACTCTCGTCTGGAGGACTGTCACCGACAATAGGGGGTGTCTACCTAGGCCCTCGATCCAAAAAGAAGCTTCGAACACCTGGGGGTACATCCTTGACCTCCCTGGGGTAGATGAGGCCGGGGGTAGCAGTCCCTTCAAAGTATACGACAACCTGGTGTTCCAAGAGCATACACAGGGGGTAGCGATACACTGGAATTATGCAACAGACGTGGACGTCCCTGACGATGATCGCCCTCGCCAAGACGATGTGGCTTCCTACTCAGGGGGTAGCACCCCTTCCGAGTCCGAGGAGGAAGATATTCTGACATTCTCCAACGATTTCTCGGTACGAGGGTACGACACATAGAGCACCTCTACTACGATCCCTTCCACTTCTATCCACGTACGGACAGTCTTTATGGCCGACGATGATCTTGAAGCGCCTACTGACTGACAACATCAGAAGTACTTGAAGCCATGCTGATGTCCTTGGTCAAGTCAGTAGACGAAATCAAAGCTGCCTTACCGACTCAACCAGCAAGGACGCCTGGACAAACAAGCTTGTGACCCACAGTCAACGCGGTCTCCAACACAACCGCTCCTCCTTTGGATGACAATTCTCGAGGAGTCTCCACTCCTTCAGCTGCAGATGAAGCAAGGAAGGCAAGGAGGGAAGTCCAGGAGCTTTGGGAAATGTTCAATGCCCGAGATTCCTCCCGGGACCTCAAAATACAGCAGCCATATCCCGTTGCATGGAGAGTGGTACCTTTTCTACTACGGTACAAGCCGTTTCATATCGATTCATATGACAGGAAGACCTCTGCTAGTCGGTACATGACTTATTTCGAGGTTACTACAGACCACTTACCGCATAGTGACTCCATCCTCACACGATTATTCATCGAAGCATTGGAGGGGATCACATGCAACTGGTATCGCAACCTTCCTCACAACTGTATCCATTCTTTCGACGGCTTCAAGCACATATTCCTAGAACGATTCTACAAAGTGGGACATGATGTGACAATATCATCCCTCATGGACGTCATTAAGGGGGAGAGGAAGCTGACAAGGAACTATATCGAGCGGTTCTGCTAAACTGTAATAAGATTGCCCCAAGGCAATCCCGAAAGCTCCTTGATTGAAATCTGTCAGAAGAAGTTACTCCCCGCAATTAGCCTCTGGATGGGTGTAGATCAGTTCAGGGATTGGACGACCTTCATCATAAGGGCCACTAATGCGGAGGCGAAGTTAAAGAAGGCTCGCCAGCTGGGATTACACATCCCAGACGGAGAGGTTAAAAGCAAGCATCCTGGTACCGCCTCTAATAACAACAACACTGACGGCACCTCCAATAACAGGGACAATAAGGGCAAACAGGCCCTGGTCGCCGGTACGACCAAAAAGCCTGAACAAAAGTAGACAGAAGCTCAGTGGCCCCAGGTCAATTACTCATTCGAAGATAGTCATGTCAAGCCTATCTTCGATATGCTCTTGCAAGGGGATAAGATCCAACTCCATCCACAAAGGCGCGAGCCCCGAGCGGCAGAGATGGAGGACTCAAAATACTATCATTTCTACCGTTATGTTCATCATGCCTCTCAAGACTTCTTTCAATTAAAGTGGTACATCCCGAATCTCATCGACTCCAAAGCTCTGTCGCTAGACTTTGAAGAGGTTACTGTGGCGGCGAACATGGTGTCAATTTAGTTCAGCAACTTTCCTCCAACAAGCACTCAAGACGGGGTAATACCTATCCTCCGGGCAATGATAGAGGATACTAATCTTTTTTATGTCCGGGACCAGACGACTGGCTTGGTACCTCTCACCATGTCACGTGGAGAGATCATGTGGGTGCACCCCGACTTAGTTCCCAAAGTTACCCAGGCAGTGTCATCTCCAGCCAATAAGAAGAAGGGCAGGAAGTCCAGATCCTGCCACATAATTTCAACCGAAGCTGAAGAAGTGGCGGCCGTTGTTACCCGGTCTAGGGCACAAGTCCAGCCCACTCCGGGTAGTTCAGTTGAAGACCCTCAACCGGCAACGCTACCCGCCACTGATATTTTGAGACTATCTCAGCCTCCATCCGCAGACAGGTCCAAGCCGAAGGAAACCCGCTTCGACAGGCCGCTCCGTAAAGATGAACCTCAAGGGATGGAGAAACCTTACAACTTTGACATATTAGCACAACTGGCTAATACGCCGACAAAGTTGTCGTTATACGAGCCCCTAAGGCTCTCCAAAGATCTTCGTGTCGTATTGAGCGAAGCGCTCCAGAATGCTGACACTTACTTAGCCCAGGTCAAACCTACAGGGGAAGACTCGTCGGCAGATCTTCAGGGCAGCAACTGTGCGGATGTAATGCCCAATATCGTATTCACCCCACAGGACATTCTGATCAAAACCAACATGCATGATCGCCCCTTGTACTACACTAGGTACATAGACGACATCAAGGTGGATCGGATGTACATCAATCTTGGCTTGTCGATAAGTATCATCCTGAAATGCTTGCTTCAAGTCCTCGGCATCCCTATGCACCGGCTAACGGCAACCAACACCGCCATTAGCGGTTTCAACTCAGGAAGGAGCTATCCCTTAGGAAAGATTCGATTGAAATGTCAGATCGGCGACCTAAGGACAGAGGTCACCTGCTACGTCATAAATGCAGACACGTCCTACAACATCCTCTTGGGGCTTCCATGGATACATAAAGAGGTACAGACACATCCCCTTGTCGCAACTTTGTATAAAGAGGTGTCATGTTCCCCCACCCCAGCTGCACAGTTGGAGCCGATGGTCATCTGACTCCCAAGGACCAGCCAAGAACCCGTCATAGGGCCGATGGTGATCCGATTGCCAAAACCCAATCAAAGGCGACCGAAAGACAAAAGGCCCTCTGGGGAGCCGATGGTGATCCGATTGCCAAGATTTAGTCAAAAGCAACCGGAAGACACAAAGTCCCCTACCGAGCCGATGGTCATCCGTCTTCCCAAGGCAAGCCGACAACCAAGTGTCGATCCGACACCCTCAGGCAAGCTAATGCCACAAGCTGAACCCTTGGTGGTCAAGTTGCCCAAGACAGTATCCCAACCTCCGGTCACCCAGGTGGTAGCTGAAGAGGATGCAGAACTCGTAAAGTATTTGGTTGCAAAGGTGGATAGTCCTTTTCCTGATGATGTAATCCCTGTAGACAAAATTCCTTATTTCAGCAATAAGAGGCTGCCATTGAACTATCCTGAATGTAATAAACTCAATCTGAGGTATACTACGGGACTCGGTCGGGGCATTAACCTGCACACACATGTGACAACCGTCCATACCGTAAACCGACTTGCTTCCATTAAATATGCCTACTTCCTAGTCCCAAGCAGAAAAGAAGGGGATCATACGATCATCTTTGGCCAAAAAGAAGGTCCTCAACCCTTTATGCCTCAAGAGTTTGATCTCAAACCCGATATCGGGAGACTACTGCTCTACCTGTATAGTCCTCAAGCCAAGTACTTCATGCAAAAATAGGGGTACGATATGGAGGCTACCCCAGGTCTGAATTACGGCAGCGGTCGATGATCACCTCTGTAGCTGTCAACTCCGTTTGGAAAACCTCGGGATTACTACGACAAGTCTAAATACGGCCTCGGTTATGTTACACCAGCAACAACGCCCGAGAGCTCCGATGAGGAATGCGAGTGGCATTCTAACTCATCCGAATCACCTACATACGATTCCGATGACAGTATTAGAGATATGTTCAGGCAGACATTATCTGTCAATATGGCATCCGCTGACATTAAAGAAAAAGACGAGGATCTACTCGAACCTCTTAAATTGGAGCCATAGGTCCAACAACTGGATGCACAATGGAAGAAACTCTTTGAACTTCGTGACCCTCCTACTGAAGATGAGGTCATGCAAGTTAACCTCGGTGATGAATCCTCTCCAAAGCCAATTTTCGTCAGTAAAAGCCTGACAGACGGCAAGCGGGAGTTGTTGTTACAACTCGTCAGAGAGTATATCGATGTCTTTTCTTGGAGCTATGAAGACATGCTAGGGCTAAACCCCGAGATTGCACTTTATAAGCTCAATATTCATCCGGACGTGAAACCAGTCAAGCAACAGCAATGACGGTTCCGTCCAGACATCATGAACTCCATCGAAGCGAAAGTAAACAAGCTTATAGCTAGCAGTTTCATCTGCACGAAGCAGTACCCAGACTGGATAGCTAATATAGTACCAGTCGTCAAAAAGAACAAAAATATTCGAATCTGCATCGACTTTCACAATCTGAATGCGACATGTCCTAAGAATGAATTTCCTCTTCCCATACCTGACATAATGATCGATAATACGTGTGGCTTCGAGCGCATGTCCTTTATGGATGGCTTTTCAGGATATAATCAAATCAAAATATCTCTTGATGATGAGAATAATACGTCATTCCGAACATCGATCGGCGTGTATTGCTATACAGTCATTCCCTTAGGCCTGAAGAATGCCGGTGCGACATAACAGCGAGCAATGAGCGTCATTTTTAGGGATCACTTGCGAAAGATAGTGGAGTGCTACGTTGACGATATTGCCATCAAAAGTCGCTCCAAGGATGACCACCACCACGATTTGAGAACAGTGTTCGATCTTATGCGAGCACACAATTTGAAGATGAATCCTACTGTAACACCCAGTTTTCCAAATGAGGGTAAATTTGAACTTTTGTAACTATAATTATTTATTTATTGATATTTATATCAAATTATGAATTTTGATGATTTTTAATTAATTTAAAATTTGTTTTAAGTCATGACTTGTGATTTTGATGTGCTGCTAGTAAAATCCTAGAGACTACTTGACCTAGAGCTTAACCATATGATTAGGATGTTTTATTTATTATTTTTGGCCTAGGGATATTTTGGTCATTTTGGTTTCTTGGAAATTATTGGTAAATTGTTTAAATGATGATTGTTATTTTTGACCTTTGCTAGTTGAGACTATGGAGACTAACTTAGATGTTGACTATAGCTATGGTGACTTGATTAGCATGGTGGGACCCTACTCTAACTTAAGTCAACCCAAGTTAAGTTATTTTGAATCGAGTTTCATATAGAGAATAAATGATTAGGTTCATGGACTTTCACTTATGGATTGATTTCCTTTATGATTGAAACTTGGCCCAAGCCTATTAGTTATAACCCTAACCCTAATTTATCCCTTCATGACTAGCCACATAGGGATTCCCCCCCTCCAATATAATCTCTCTTCCTAGTTCTTGCCTCCTTTGTATCAACACAACTTTTGGCAAAAGCGAGTTATTGGTCATTCTTTCCTAATCCATAACTATTTTATTTTAATTCCTTTTTTACTCTAGTTTCTGGCATTAGAACCTAATCCCACTCTATTTTCTGTTCATGGAGAAACATCTTATATTTGGTACAATTTGGAGCTTTTGGCTTGCAAGGAGAATCATCCTATTTGGGGCTTTTTTCTTGTGATTGATACTCTATAGGTAAACACCTCAAACTATCATTTAAACTTGATTTCTTTGCATGATAGCCAAGATCTAGGTGTCCCTTAGCTGTGGTGTGTGTTTGGTAAAGTTTTGCATTGGTTTTGTGTCCGCATCGGACACGTATCATTTTCTATTTGTAAGTGTTTGTTAGAATGCCACATAGAAATGGATTTTAGTATTTTGCAAAACTAATTACATAGGTTTGTAGCTAATTAGGTCTATATTGTATATCAAATCGATTGAATCAATTTTAGGGATGTTTTGACACTGTTTAAGGGCACGGACATGCAGTACGAGACACCGTACGGGGCTCGTACGGCTCCTCTGCTGCTCGGGGTCGACACATGACACGACATGGCACCATGTGTCATAAAACTTGGTAGACACGTGGGCCTAGTGTCTGACATCATTCCCATAAAATTTCATGAGTCCTCATCGACTGTGCGTGAAGATATCGAGGCTGCACTGGAATTGCACTGACAATGCACAGCCGAACATTGCTCACTGACACGGACTTCGTGTCTCTCGTAGACACATTGTGGATACATTTCAGGGTGTTCAGTCCCTAGCCCTAGACCCCGTCTACCTATGTGTATGACCATGATACACTTGGTAGGACACACGTGTCCCTAGCTCACTCGATACGCGTGCACGAGGCTATGCCTTTGTACCGTTTCTGTCACATGTTGACACTCGTGTTTGACACGACTTGGACACAGTTTTGACACACCATGGACGCGTGTGTATCACACACACTCGACTCCCCCTCTGGCACGTGTTGTGTGCTTTTAATTTGAACATTTTAGTTTCAAATTCGAAGGAGGGATGTCTGTATATGTTAGTTGGGTTGGGTTTCGGATATAATGTCTAATACTTTAGATGTTGTGTGATTCTGAGATGTTAGATATATTAGAGTTTGCTCTCAGGATTTGTAAGAGTGATGTATGTTAGGTATTTATATGTATCATAGGTTTAGTTATGTATATATGTTATTGTATGTATACATATATAATATGTATAGCAGTTGCTGTAGACTATAGGTTTGGGGTTGATGTTGAGTTGGTTGAGGATTTGAGTTCTTGATTTTCCTAATGCTTGTTTAGGATTTTAATTTGTATATTTGTATACTGTTTTCAGTTAGGTTGATCCTTAAGGGATGATTTTGGGTTAGTTGGATTGCATATACATGGAGGTAAGGCTGGAGATGTGAGGGTGTGTGTGCCTATAGTATGCGTGAATAGATAAGTATTCGTGAGGGGATTGTATCAGCATGAAAAGCTGTAGGCATAGCAGCATTTGCTTGCCTTGGGTGGCTTGGCATGGCATTGAACATGGTCAGTGGGAGCCAGCAGCAATAGTAGCAGTGAGCAGTAGCTAGCATTAGGAGCAGCAGCTGCATTAGCAGTAGGGGCAGTAGGCATTGCTGCAGACAAGCTTACAGCAGCAGCAGCAATGTACTGCTGTATTGCAGCAGCAACAAGGGGCATTTTCCTGGCCTTTGGTAGTGGTTTGTGTTAGTGTCAAGAGCATAGAAGAGGGGCAGGTTGGTAGAGAGTGAAGGATCTCAGTATGGTAAGGTTTGAGTTGTTTGATGTGTGTCTTAGGTTTGAAACATGGGTTAGTGATTTTAGATATCTGATATCTGTCTATATGTGCATTACCAACTATCCTCTATGGGTCAAACTTTTGGGTTTAGCCCTTGAATATAGGATCCATTTCATATAATGATGTTATTCCCTTTGGGTCATGTATCAATCTATTGCAGATACATGATTGTTTATTCAGCCCAGTTACATTCATGTATGCCATGAGCCTTAGAGTCCAGTGTGTTTAATGATAGTGAGGTTTGAGTGTATGCTTGGAGTTTGAGTTTAAATTGGTATATGTAGATAATAGGAATTTCCTAAGGGATATTGATAATAGTATATTGTGGTAGGATATTAGGTATTGGCTAAATACCTTAGATTCTAGGTAGATGCATTTACCTAGTAGCCTAAGGTTAGAGTTTTACCACTCTAGAGTCTAAGGTAGGGTTACCAAGGGTTGATAACCCCAAGATACAAATCCTTCTGGGATGTTTACCTAGATGTCCCAATAGGCAAGTGCATATAGTGTAATGATGTATGGATTTCATAGGGTATTCATGTAGATAGTGTTGGTAAACCAAGTTTGACTAATAGTGGACTTTGACCAAGTTTGACCAAATGGTTCATGTTGACTAGAGTTGACCAAAAGTCAACATTAAGCCTAAATGGGACTAGTTGACCCTTGCTAGCCTAAGTTTGACCAGTTGACCAAGATTGCCTTGTTGTTGACCTAGTTTGACTAGATATTGACTAGGATTAACCCAGAGTTGACCAAGTTTGACTTTGACCAAGATTGGCTTAGAAATCATGTAGATTGCATCGTAAACTTCATTTACCTTATTTTAAACACATTATAACCTATACTACTCTATATAGGACATTATGACTCCGGTGCAGATATCTATTTTCACCAATTGCACAGGGTATCAAGCGAGTACATTCTCTGATAGTTCTATCATTTATTTGTCAATTACTGTACTTCAGTTCTAGTTAGTTTTATGTGATTCTCTGTTACAACACGTATGGATATTTTTTGGATTCATGTATGCGACACATATACCATCTTGTCTGGCCTCTATTACTGGAATTATTCTGGAATCATTGTTGGTATCATCATGTTTGGCTGGACTCATCTCGATTCTCGTATCGAATTTTGGATTCCCTTGTATTGTAGGGCGGAAAAATATTGAGTATGACATGTAGGCATACCCCAAATCTGGAATCTTCCAACTGGAATCTACTGGAAGCATAGCCATCCCTCGCCTGATCAATAAGTGATGTGCCTGATACCTACAGCCGTTTACATGTCGATCTCGATATTTGAAAACATACTGTTAGAATATAGCTGGTCTCACCTGGATTCTTGATCACTGACTAGAATCATCTTGTACTGGATTCATCTTGTATTAGACTCGTCTCGTACTGGATTTACATAGGATTTACACTTGTCTTACATTTACTGTCTCGACTTATCATGTTACTCTAGTTCAGTTAGTATCTTATTTTGCAGTCTTCATTGCCATGATTCTTCTCTTCTTTTAGTTATCTTACTTTTTTTGTATCTTAACTATTTCTCTATACCATCACCTGAATATAAACTACCATGATCATCAGTAAAACTGTCTATAACTGCTTTATAGTTCTCTGTCATCTACTTGGATTTTCTAGATGAGTTGTACTCGTTCTTGTCTTGACTGGACATGTTAAAATTTTTACAGATGATTGCCATGATCTACTTGCCTTGGAGCAGGAGATGGCTTAGCTACCTTTGGCCCAGACACTCAGGAGTGATCGGGAGACTAGCTAGTAGACTTGGCTTAGTTTTCATATTTTGGAACTTGAATTGTATTTAAGTTGAGATATTGTTTTGTTTTGAGATTGTTTAAGATTATTATTATTTAGTAGTTGGTTTTGTTGTTGTTATTTATTCTTAATTATAAACTTCTGTGTTATCATATCGTGCTTAGACAGTGATTGAGATTTTATTATATCTATACTTGTCCTCCGTTCGGAGTTAAGATTTTGACAAGTACATTATATAATTGCGTGAGTTGTTGTTTAGATAGTGTCCTAGAACAGCATTCTACCGCCGACACTACGGCGTAGGCTGGGCATTGTTACGTACTCGTACCCTCGTAGTAGGTGCGGGTCGTGACACGTTTTTAGTGGTAGCCCATGCAGGTTGAGAGTCGCATTAGTATAATGTCGTGGTAGTGCAACGATTAGTTGTACTGCTGCACGCCTGCGATAGGAACTAAGGAGTAGGCTTTAGCAGAGAGGTTACTCAATCACAGTTAGGACTACTTGAAAAGATTCCTGGGATGACCTTTGAGAATCTCATTATAAACTATCTCGAAATTCGATTCCGACATTTTCTGTCTACTTCCTTGTTCATCATTGAATTTGATTCTTGGTATTCATTATTGACTTGATTTTCTACCAAGATAACATTATGGGCTAGGTTGCCTCAGTCATGGAATCTAGAGTCTTCTACAGCCATATTAACTGGTTTGTCGATGAGATAGAGTCTGATTTTGGATGTATTTCTCGGGTGTGGAAATTTAAAGTTTTTGCAGCCAAGCTAGCGGCAACACAAAAATTTTAAATACCGTGATTCTAGAGGTATGTACCTTAGTTGCAGACTCTATGGATTATCGTTGTTGTACTTACTGGCATAACGAGGATTCTGGTAACATGATTCTGGATAGACGGGTATGATTATCAGATTTCGGAATAGATACCATATAGATGGTGCCGCAGTATGATCGAATGGAATATCAATGTGGATTTTACATGAGTATCATTGATTAGATAGAGGGAGCTAGGCCACCTATAGCGCAGCACCGTGCCCCGCACCATCAGAGGGATATACCCCAGAGTTGCAGGGCTTTTGTGCTGACGGTCGAGGAGACCGACGCTATGGGTGACGGGTTAGCAGGTCTATCTTTCTTGTCCTTCTTTTCATCATGTTGTGTGATTCCATTAGTACCTGCCAGGATATGCTTATGATATGTTAGATTGCATAGTTATCCTGATCGATACTGTGGAATCATGACCAGTAGGATTGTGTTGCATGTTATCTATCGACCTTGATTTGATTGGGGGTTTGACCTAGTAGGGGTACGATCATCTTAATTTCGAGGACGTAACTCTTCTAAGGGGGTAGACTTGTAACACCCAGTTTTCTAAATAAGGGTAATTTTAAACATTTGTAATTATAATTATTTATTTATTGATATTTATATCACATTATGAATTTTGATGATTTTTAATCAATTTAAAATTTGTTTTATGTCATGACTTATGATTTTGATGTGCTGCTAGTGAAACCCTAAAGACTACTTGACCTAGAGCCTAACCGTGTGATTAGGATATTTTATTTATCACTTTTGGCCTAGGGGTATTTTGGTTATTTTGGTTTCTTGGAAATAATTGGTAAATTGTTTGAATGATGATTGTTATTTTTGACCTTTGCTAGTTGAGACTATGGAGACTAACTTAGATGTTGACTCTAGCTAAGGTAACTTGATTAGCATGGTGGGACCCTAGTCTAACTTAAGTCAACCCAAGTTAAGTTATTTTGAATCGAGTTTCATATAGAGAATAAATGATTAGGTTCATGGACTTTGACTTATGGATTGATTTCCTTTATCAGTAAAACTTGACCCAAGCCCATTAGTTATAACCCTAACCCTAATTTCTCCCTTCATGACTAGCCACATAGGGATTCTCCCTATATAATCTCTCTTCCTAGTTCTTGCCTCCTTCGTATCAACACAACTTTTGGAAAAAGAGAGGTATTGGTCATTATTTCCCAATCCATAACTATTTCATTTTAATTCCTTTTTTACTCTAATTTCTTGCATTAGAACCTAATCCCACTCTATTTTCTGTTCATGGAGAGAAATCTCAGATTTGGTACAATTTGGAGCTTTTGGCTTTTTCCTTGTAAGGAGAGTCATCCTATTTGTGACTTTTTCCTTGTGATTGATACTCTATAGGTAAACACATCAAACTATCATTTAAACTTGATTTCTTTGCATGATAGCCTAGATCTAGGTGTCCCCTAGCTGTGGTGTGTGTTTGGTGAAGTTTTGCATTGGTTTTGTGTCCGTATCGGACAAGTATCATTTTCTATTTATAAGTGTTTGTTAGAATGCCACATAGAAATGGATTTTAGTGTTTTGCAAAACTAATTACATAAGTTTGTAGCTAATTAGGTCTATATTATATATCAAATCGACTGAGTCAATTTTAGGGATGTTTGGACCCAGTTTTAGGGCACGGATACGCAGCATGAGATACCGCACGGGGCTCGTGTGGCTCCCCTGCTTCTCGGGGTCGACACAGGACACGACACAGCACCATGTGCCATGAAACTTGGTAGACACGTGGGCCTAGTATCTGAAATCATTCTCATGAAATTTTACGAGTCCTCGTCGACTGTGCGCGAAGATATCGAGGCTGCACTGGAATTGCACTGACAGTGCACTGCCGAACATTGCTCACTGACACGGACTTCGTGCCTCTCGTAGACACGTTGTGGACACGTTTCAGGGTGTTCAGTCCCTATCCCTAGACCCCCTCTACCTATGTGTACGACCATGACACACTTGGTAGGATACACGTGTCCCAAGCTCACTCGACACACGTGCACGAGGCTGTGCCTTTGCACAGTTTCTGTCACATGTTGACACTCGTGTTTGACACGACTTGGACACAGTTTTAATACACCATAGACGCGTGTGTATCACACACACTCGACTCCCCCTCTGGCACGTGTTGTGTGCTTTGAATTTGAACGTTTCAGTTTCAAATTCGAAGGAGGGATGTATGTACATATTAGTTGGGTTGGGTTTCGGATATAATGTCTAATACTTTAGATGTTATGTGATTCTGAGATGTTAGATGTATTAGAGTTTGGTCTCAGGATTTGTAAGAGTGATGTATGTTAGGTATTTATATGTATCATAGGTTTAGTTATGTATATATGCTATTGTATGTGTACATATATAATATGTATAGCAGTTGCTGTAGATTATATGTTTGGGGTTGATGTTGACTTGGTTGAGGATTTGAGTTCTTGACTTTTCTGATGTTTGTTTAGGATTTCAATTTGTATATTTGTATAATGTTTTCAGTTTGGTTGATCCTTAAGAGATGATTTTGGGTTAGTTGGATGGCATATACATGGAGGTAAGGTTGGAGATGTGATGGTGTGTGTGCCTATAGTATGTGTGAATAGATAAGTATTCGTGAGGGAATTGTAATAGCATGAAGAGCTGTAGGCGTAGCCGCATTTGCTTGCTTTGGATGGCTTGGCATGGCCTTGAACATGGTCAGTGGGAGCCAGCAGCAATAGTAGCAGTGAGCAGTAGCTAGCATTAGGAGCAGCAGCTGCATTAGCAGTAGGGGCAGTAGGCATTGCTGCAGACAAGCTTGCAGTAGCAGCAGCATGTACTGCTACATTGCAGCAGCAGTAAGGGGCATTTCCCTGGCCCTTGGTAGTGGTGGGTGTTAGTGTCAAGAGCAGAGAAGAGGGGCAGGTTGGTAGAGAGTGAAGGATCTCAGTATGGTAAGGTTTGAGTTGTTTGATGTGTGTCTTAGGTTTGAAACATGGGTTTGTGATTTCAGATATCTGATATCTGTCCATATGTGCATTACCAACTGTCCTCTATGGGTCAGACTTTTGGTTTTAGCCCTTGAATATGGGATCCATTTCATATAGTGAGGTTAGTCCCTTTGGGTCATGTATCAGTCAATTGCAGATACATGATTGTTTATTCAGCCCAGTTACATTCATGTATGCCATGAGCCTTCGAGTCAAGTGTGTTTAATGATAGTGAGGTTTGAGTGTATGCTTGGAGTATGAGTTTAAATTGGTATATGTAGATAATAGGAATTTTCTAGAGGATATTGATAGTAGTGTATTGTGGTAGGATATTAGGTATAGGCTAAATACCTCAGATTCTAGGTAGATAGATTTACCTAGTAGCCTAAGGTTAGAGTTTTACCACTCTAGTGCCTAAGGTAGGGTTACCAAGGGTAGATAACACCAAGATACAAATCCTCCTGGGATGTTTACCTAGGTATCCCAATAGGCAAGTGCATATAGTATAATGATGTATGGATTTCATAGGGTATTCATGTAGATAGTGTTGGTAAACCAAGTTTGTTAATTGTGAACTTTGACCAAGTTTGACCAAATGGTTCATGTTGACTAGAGTTGACCAAAAGTCAACATTAAACCTAAATGGGACCAATTGACCCTTGCTAGCCTAAGTTTGACCTGTTGACCAAGATAGCCTTGTTGTTGACCTAGTTTGACTAGATATTGACTTGGGTTGACCCAGAGTTGACCAAGTTTGACTTTGACCTAAATTGGCTTCAAAATCATGTAGATTGTATCGTAAACTTCATTTACCTTATTTTAAACACATTATAACCTATACTGCTCTATATAGGACATTATGACTCCGGTGCAGATATCTATTTTCATCAGTTGCACAGGGTATCGTGCGAGTACATTCTCTGATAGTTCTCTCATTTATTTGTCAATTACTGTACTTCAGTTCTAGTTAGTTTTATGTGATTCTCTCTTATAACACGTATGGATATTTCTGGATTCATGTATACGACACACATACCATCTGGTCTGGCCTCTATTATTGGAATCATTCTGGAATCATTGCTGGTATCATCATGTTTGGCTGGACTCATCTCGATTCTCGTGTCGAATTCTGGATTCACTTGTATCACGGGGTGGAGAAATATTGAGTAAGACATGTAGACATACCCCAAATCTCGAATCTTCTAACTGAAATCTACTGGAAGCATAGCCATCCCTCGCCTGATCGGTGAGTGATGTGCCTGATACCTACAGCCATTTACATGTCGATCTCGGTATTTTAAAACACACTGTTGGAATATAGCTGGTCTCACCTGGATTCTTGATCACTGACTAGAATCATCTTGTACTAGATTCATCTTGTATTAGATTCGTCTCGTACTGGATTTACATAAGATTTACACTTGTCTTATATTTACTGTCTGGACTTATCATGTTACTCTAGTTCAGTTAGAATCTTATTTTACAGTCTTCATTGCCATAATTCTTTTTTTGTTTTAGTTACCTTACTTTCCTTATATCTTAAATATTTCACTATACCATCACTTGAATATAAACTACCATGTTCATCAATAAAACTGTCTATAACTGCTTTATAGTTCTCTGTCATTTACTTGGGTTTTCTAGATGAGTTGTACTCATTCTTGTCCTGACTGGACCTGTTAAAATTTTTACAGATGATTGCCCTGAGGACATTTGCCATACTTGCCTTGGAGCAGAAGATGGCTTAGCTACCTTTGGCCCCGACACTTAGGAGTGATCGGGAGACTAGCTAGTAGACTTTGTTTAGTTTTTATGTTTTGGAACTTGAATTGTATTTAAGTTGATATATTATTTTGTTTTGAGATTGTTTGAGATTAATATTATTTAGTAGTTGGTTTTGTTATTGTTATTTAGTCTTAGCTATAAACTTCTGCATTATTATATCGTGCTTAGACTGTGATTGAGATTTCATTATATCTATACTTCTCCTCCATTCGGAGTTGAGATTTTGACAAGTACATTATATAATTACGTGAGTTGTTGTTTAGATAGTGACCTAGAACAGCGTTCTACCGCCGACACTGCGGCATAGGCTGGGCGCTGTTACGTACGCGTACCCTTACAGTGGGTGTGGGTCGTGACACCCACCAAGTCTTTCTTGGGCGAGTCCAGCGGGAAGTTCTTGGGCTTTGTCATTACTTCCACGGGTATACACATAGACCCCGATAAGACAAAGGCAATCCTGGAGATGAGTCCGCCGAAGAACCTCTGTGAACTCCGCAGCCTTCAGGAAAGACTAGCCTACATCAGGAGGTTCATATCTAACCTCTCAGGGCGATGTCAACCCTTCACACAACTTATGAAGAAAGGCGTCTCTTTTGTTTGGAACGAGAAATGCCAGTGCGCCTCTGATGACATTAAGGAATACAAGACGAATCCGCCAGTTCTGGTAGCCCCGGTTGCCGGAAAGCCTTTCATGCTATATGTACGAGTAATGGAACGCTCCATCGGCGCCTTGCTAGCACAAAACAATGATGCGGGGCACGAACAAGCCATCTATTACCTCAGCCGAATGATGGTGGGGCCGGAGTATAGGTACACTGCCGTAGAGAAGGAATTCCTTGCCTTGGTGTTCACCATTCAGAAGATACGACACTATGTGTCAGGGCAGACCATCCATGTTATCTTGCGAGTCAACCCCTTCAGGGTTCTCATGACCAAGCCAGGCGCACTCAGTTCTCGTCTATCCACATGGGTGATACTGTTATCTCTCTACGACATGATCTTTCTTCAACAAAAGGCTGTCAAAGATGAAGCCTTGGCCGACTTTCTGGCAACACATCCAGGCTCAGAAATAGCCAAAATCTATAAAAAAAATCCCAGATGAATTCATTGACTCAAACATGACTTCACATGAAGACGTTTGGCGAATGTTCTTCGACGGTGCCTCAAGAACGGGGCCCCAAGGTGATATCGTTGCTGGAATCGGGATAGTCTTAATTTTTTCCTCTAGATTGGTGGTAAATCGGGCATATTCTCTCACGGAACCCTGTTCAAATAATGTAGCCGAATATAACGCTTTGGTCATCGGGCTCCCGACTTGCAAATGAAGTGGGAATCAAATACCTAGAACCATATGGCGACTCGCAGTTGGTTGTCAATCAAATCCGAGGCTCGTACAAAGTTCGCAACGCGGACCTGATTCCTTATCATCAGACAGCAATTGCTATCATAGCAAACTTGGAGGGGTTCTTTATAGAACATGTTCCTAGGCTCCAGAACATTGAAGTCGACGCCCTAGCAGGCCTCATCGCTTCTTTGGCGGTTCTAAATTATGCTCATCATCCAGTTGACGTCATAGGCCATGAGCTAGTCTGTCCCAAAATCAACATTCAACTAGATACGAGTTACTCCGCCCAGATAACCAATGATGTGCAAGACTAGAGACTCCCTTTCATTGACTTTACAGTCTACGTAATCCTGCCTGAGAATGTGAAAGAAGCAACTTCAATCAGAAGGCGTTCTCTCAGATTCTTTTATGACACGGAAACAAAAATGTTGTACCGATGATCTTACGACGGACTACTGTTAAGATGTCTATCAAATATAGAAGCCAAAGAAGCCTTACGCGAGGCTCACGATGGCGTTTGCGGGGCTGACCAACCGGGCTCGAAGTTGCAGGACCGTCTCCGTCGGATGGGTTACTACTGGCCTACGATGATAGCAGACGCAGTCGATTACGCAAAGAAGTGCAAGGCTTGTCAGATCCACACAGATTTCATACATCTGTCATCTGAGTTCTTGTACCCAACAGTGGCTTCTTGGCCATTTGAAGCAAGGAGAATGGACATTGTTGGCCCAATTACCCCGCCGTCGTCCGAAGGGCACCGGTTTATTCTCATAATTACCGACTACTTCTCCAAATGGGCGAAAGTTGTTCCATTGGCAGAGGTAAAGACATCAAATGTGATCAGTTTCATAAAATATTACATCATTTACCATTTTAGACTGCCAAGGAGGATCATTAATGATAACGGTCCGCAGTTCGCAAGCCATGTCATCTATCGATCCTACGACAAGAACCTAATTCAGAATGTGGCTTCAACTGCCTAAAATCCATCGATTAATGGTCTGGCTGAAGCCTTTAACAAGACCATAATCAAGCTTCTCAAGAAGTTCGTATCTTCGAACAAGCGCGACTGGAATGAAAAGCTGGGCGAATGCTTATTGGCATACAGCACTACTAGCCAGACGGCTACGAGAAATACACCATTCTCTCTAGTGTACGGAAGCAAGTCAGTTCTCCCATTGGAGACTCAGATCCCCTCACTTCGTATGGCCCTTACTTACCGGTTAACGTCGGACGATAACTACCGTCGACGGCTACAAGAATTGGAAGCGTTAGACGAGAAGCTCTTACAAGCTCAACAAAGCATCGAGTTCTATCAAGCACGCATCTCTCGAGCCTTCAATAAGAAAGTCAAGCAGAGAACATTCAAAGTAGGCGATCTCGTCTTGGCCGTTCGCAGATCGACTATCATGACTCATAACATCGCTGGCAAATTCCAACCCAAGTGGGAGGGTCCATACATCATCGAAACCATATTCTCTAACGGAGCATATCGGCTCGCAAAACAGAACGGGGACTTACTCATGATGCCCATAAATGGCAAATTTCTGAAAAAAATACTATGTCTAATGACATGCTGGTACTCCCCCAAACCATCAAATCTTCAAAACTATCGAGTTATGTACACCAAGTACCTCTGAGCTCACACTCTATCGCATCTCCATGAGTGGCGAGTCATGTACGATGATACCTCTGAACTCCCACTCTAATGCTTTACCTCACAGGAGTCTGCCCAGTTTATCATTATCTCTGAGCAGACTTCCTAGTCCTGATTATCGTGTGTCACGTCCATATTTTGTCTCGTACCGATAATCTTTCGACTTAACACCTGTACCCAACCCGGGATAAAAGACATGGTGTTAATACCACAAAATCTATCACGTCCATATTACCTCTGTTGGTTTTCTATCAAAATCTATTACTCGTACCACCAGTGCGCAGAAGAGTAATAGATCCACCAAAGATTATTCTTGATTATCGTGTATCACGTCCATATTACCTCTGATACCGATAGTCTCTTGACTTAACACCTGTACCCAACCCGGGATAAAAGACATGGTGTTAAGACCACAAAACCTATCATGTCCATATTATCATTATTAGGTTTTGTCTTAAAAAAAATTCCACCAAAGATTATTCCTGATTATCGTGTTCACGTCCATATTATCTCTGATACCGATAGTCTTCCAACTTAACACCTGTACCCAACCCGGGATAAAAGACACGTTGTTAAGACCACAAAACCTATCACGTCCATATTACCTCTGTTGGGTTTTGTTTCAAATCTATTACCCGTACCGCCAGTGCACAGATGGGTAATAGGTCCACAAAAGTTATCATAATCTATTAATCGCACCATCGATGTACCAAAGAGTAGTAGGTCCACAAAATATCATTCAAATATATTAGCTCGCATTTCCATATGCACAAAAGGGCAATAGGTCCACAAAAAGTCTCCAGTGGGATGTCCTTTATCAAACACAAATGCTGTATTAGGCCCTCTAGTACAAGCACCACAGATACTACAAATAAAGAATGGAGTGAATGTATTCTGTTTATTCAAAATCAATTACATTCATAAGACTACATCAGTAGCAGAAAGAAAAGAAAAGAGAATCTAGCAATACATAGTTTGGTCAGTTTGACAGCACTTCGCCTTTACCAAAAAGCAGTTTTGTGGCCCTCGAAAGAAGTCATGTTTTAATGCTGAGAAGCAAACAAGGCTGTTGAATCTCCAAGGAGCTATACGGAGGAGGGCAAATATAGCATACTTTTCTCCCCTCCGTATTACGGATACCTTAGCCTCGCTCCTCCAAAAGACCATACCTTCAAAACAACATCCCTAATGGTGGTTTTTGCCTACTTGGAGAGCCGTAAAAACAAGACGTTCATGATGACGCATGACCGCCATCCAACTCTCCGAGGTATAAAGGTTCTTCCTACCACCTGGGAAAAACTCTTCCGAAGCATGAGGAGTTCTGAGTTGTCTGATGTATATGCAAATGGTGCGGGGAAAACTCTTTCGAAGCATAAGAAGTTTTGAGCTGTCTGATGTGTGTCAGAATGGTGCATTTTTACTCTATCGTCGATACCGGTCCTAGAGAAATTCGCTAGCCGGATCCCTGTAAAAAAAAAGGGATTAGCAGGTAGAAGAAAACAACATTCAGCCAAAACAGACCCTATGCGGCCCAGTTATGAGGAATGCGCATAAAAACATGAGACGCATGCGGCTCTGTTATGCAATGTTCATGCAGCTAAGCCATGAAGCATTTATACGGATCAGTTATGAGATGTATATGCGGTTTGGTCACGAGGCATCCATACGGTTCAGCCTTGTAGCGCTCATGCGGCTCAAGTATGAGGCATCCATGAAGGTCAGTGGCGCTTATGCGGCTCAACCCATACAGCCCCATCATACAGAACACATGCAGTCCCATGAGGTGGAAGATATATCGATCAGGCCCAAAGCACAGAGGTAATTTATGACAAGCCTGCGCATAGAATATGCGATATAGCCGTTCAAATTTAAGTCATCGCTTTCCCACCGTCCTTACCCTTAACAGTGGGTTGCACGTCAGGATGAACAGAAGGAGAGTCTGCAGCACTCGACGGAGAGGCGAGCCCCTTTCCTTTGGCCGTAGCATCAGTCGACTTGGAAGCTTTCGGATCCGTGTCTAACCGGGACAGAAAGATGACGAAGATGATGAAGACGAAGGAGAAAAAGTTGAAGGAAAAACCAATCTCCATATGGCCCATATTTATAGCTCCTCAAAGTGGAAATAGATGAACACACTTCGATTCTCGTATCCATTAAAGATAATAATAACGTTTGGGGATTTTTATCCTTAATAACCGTCATTACCACTTCGATTCCCATATCTATTAAGGATAATGATGACGTTTAGGGATTTTATCCTTAGTAACCGTTCAGCTTTATCTAGAAAAAATAGCCTAAATCCAAAACTAAATTAAGGCATTAAATACAGCAGTGACAGCTGGAAGATAAGATCTCCCTGCGGCACAAGATCTCCCTGCGGCACAAGATCTACCTGCGGCCCGAAAACGTCCCTGCGGCTCAAAATGTCCCTGCGGCACGACGTCTCTCCTGACTCGAAGATTTTTCTACGGCTTGATATATGTCCATGCTTCTTATTCAAGTATTCCAAGTTTGCAATTTGAAAACTTTGAAGGGGGTCTTGTAGAAGAATGGAAAATATGGGGTTCATGCGGATCACAACTGACCGTATGAGTACCCTGGAGCAGATTGACCCGCATAAAAAAAGCTGCATGACAGACTCAGCACGTCCACTACGGCCCATCGTCACCAGACTGACTTTTGAGCCGCAGAGAGAATAGTTACTTATGCGGCCAAGTTGATCAATCCTTCTGATAAAGCTGACAAACTCTAGTCTGATAAAGCTGACAAACTTTGGCAAGACTGACAGCTCTGACAAAAAGAAGATAAGACATGATTAGACTGGACATGGCCATGCGGCTAAAAGGACTGTGACCCAAAATGCATGAACCTTATGCGGCTCAATCTATGTACTTCATGCGACCAAGGGTAACTGTAATCTGAGCCGTATGAGCTTTATGCGGCCCAGATTATAGAACCTATGCGGCTCAAAAATCCCCAAGCTACATGCGGACTAAGAGAGACTGTCACATGAGTCTCATGCGGCCCAGCATGGCTAAACTCTGAAACGCCTATGCGGCTCAAAATGACTCAAGTAGACTGATCCAATCTTACGATGACACACGTGGCAGGATGACCAAGTCTCAACCACCCAGATTCACTACAACAAAATCTCAACAACCCCCCACCAGCTGGCAGCCCGAGATCGAGTCTTTATGTGTTGTGAGAGACACATGGCCCTTTATGCGGCCCAAAAATCTGCTATTGTAGAAAATACTATAAATAACGGGGTACCACACCCAGTAAAATGGTTGGCAATCCAAGGCTGGTTACCTACGAAGGGAAATTTCTTCAAGAGCAAGGAGCACGTCAGATAGTCCAAGGAGTAAGCCAGAGTTGCTACACTTTTCTGAGCCTCTATCGTCACCCCCAGAATCAAAACTAAACAATTGTACTTAGATTGTTTCCTAGGATTTCTTTCTAAGCTTTCTCTTGTACAAGCGAGTTTACAATCAAGTTCAATTCATCTATAATTTATTGTGCTTAATATTTTATGGCAAACACCAGCCAGATGGTGAACACTAGACGCAACATTGGTAACGAGTGGATTTATTTTGCTCTTCCACTCTATTGTAAATTATTCTTTTGAGGCATTTAGCTTGTATTAAATTTACATTCCTGTCTGCCTAAGGGCTGTAACGTGATTGACAAATCCTAGGGTTGATCATGTATGACTTAAACTCTTGCTAGTCTTCATATTTTGTATGAATAGCTTCATGATCATCTGAATATGTAATGTTTGGGACGAGTTACCTTGTATGTCTGATGAACTACCATCTTGTTACATTACTTGCTTGCTTGAGATTGAGGCACTAGGCTTGTACTTGACCATAAGAGACTAATGGCTTGTAGTTAAACCCTCATGCATCTAGACAATCGTGACCGTATTGTGAGGTAGGATTCACTTCAATATACGTAGCTGGTTGTGTTTGTCCCCCCTCTCCAGTATTCTAGTTTTGGGGCGTGATACGGTTTAAGTGGTGACCCATGCAGGTCTTATAAATCAAGATGTGTGAGGGTTTCACTAAATAGATGTCTCAATCAGCATTCGCCTTTGATCTCTACTCGTGTCTTCTAATTTTTCTGAAATCTTGACCTGATGACATACTTATACCATCGATCTATCTTGGTCCTTCTTTATTATTCTCTATGTCATTTCTTTAGTGGCATTGCTCCTGGTCCTACCGATCAGCAAGGTGGAGCACCTCCAGTGAACCTGCAGCAACCTGGGGACCAAGTCCAGCACTCTGGAGCAGCTTCTTGAGTCATATATTCTGTGAACCCAGGGCCCACGGTTCAGCCAGTCCAGCCTGCAGAGCCTGACAATGGATGCCCTATACCAGACAATACAGGATGCTATGGGCCGAGTTGGTTATCCAGAGAACAACACCGCCAACAGCTTCAAGCGTCTGAACCCTCCTTTCTTTGATGGCAGTAAAAATGCTATCGCTGCTGATACGTGGCTTCAGGACATAGAAGTTATCCTAGAGAAAGCTAGGATTCCTGAGGAGGAGAAGGTGGCCATTGTGTGCCTACAGTTATTGGACTTAGCCCGCAGCTGGTGGGCGGTGCTAGCAGTTGGGTTAGCAATGCCTGTCTTATGGGCGGTATTCAGCAACAAGTTCCAGACCAAGTACCTCGATGAAGTAGCTCGGTATGATCTGCAGACGAGATTCTCAAATCTCAAGCAGATGGAAAGGATGGTCGATAGATATGCGATCGTATTTTCTAGGCTTAGTCGGTTTGCTCCTACCTTGGTGGCAACCGAATTGGATCGAGCCCAGCGATTCTAACAGGGACTCCACCTAGAGATCATTATATCAGTGGAGAAGTTTGAGCACCAGACGTTTGAGGCCGTCTTACGAGCAGCGAAAAGGCATAAATATACTTCACAGAGGATTATGGATAGAAACGGAGGACGGAAGAGGTCTCATGGATAGATGTCCCAGTCTTCAACACCAGTCCCGGCAGCTAGGGCTTTGAATATTGGAGCTCCTAGGAGGATGACCACGGCTTCGTTGGTTCAGCACTCAACACCAACGTATCCTCTGCAGCAGAAGCAGAAGCAGTCTTCCGTAATGGGCTGCTCTTATTATGGAAAGCCAGGACATGTAGTATCAGAATATTGCAGAGCACAGGAATTATGCTTAGCTTATGGGGTACCAGATTACAAGATAGAGTCCTGTCCGAATAGAGCCAGTTCATCGCCATCAAACCTAACCAGTCCATCGGTTAGGGATCCAGCACCAGTACAGCAGTAGTACCAGCCTCCGAGGCCATTGCCGCCTCAGGCTCAACAGTATGCCCAAGCTCAGATTTAGAACCGGCAGAGAGATTTTCAGCAGAGGGGACCAGCACCAAGAGGATAAGGACAGGCTATGGCTCTGACCGTGGCAGAAGAATTGGCATCAGGTGAGGTGGTGGCAGGTACCATTCTCGTCAACTCATTTCCAGTACCAGTACTATTTGATTCGGGTGCATCGCATTCATTTATATCTGCACGATTCATAAAATGGATAGGACTAGAGCCCGAGTCATTATCATTAAGGCACAATATACTTACTGGTAACGGTCTTGTGGGGGTAGACAGAGTCTTTTTCTCGTGTCGAATCATAGTTAGCGGTAGAGAGTTTTCTGCTAGATTGATAGAATTTTCGATGGCCGACTATGATGTGGTCATAGGAATGGATTGGTTGAAGGATCAATACGCAAGAATAGACTGCCATATTGGCAGGATTATTTTTGGTATTTCCGACGAACCAGAGTTTTTATTTTCCAGAAGTGAAGTAGAACCTTCTCCACCAGTCTTGTAGATGGTAGTAGCAGTAGCAGTTCAGTTTTCCAGAGTAGTAGAAGAGTTTCCTGATGTATTTCTCGAAGAGCTTCCATGCATGCCCAGAGAGAGATATAGAGTTCACCATTGATTTGCTTCCAGGGACGGCACCAGTGTCGGAGGGAGTCTACAGAATGGCATCTTTAGAGTTAGAAATCTTGTACAAGATGATTGAAGAACTCAGAACTAAGAGATTCATTCGTGCTAGTGGATCACCTTAGGGAGCCCCGATACTTCTTATGAAAAAAAGGATTGTACGTCAAGATTATGTATTAATTATCATACATTGAACTCTGTAACAATCAAGACTAGATATCCTTTACCAAGGATAGATGTTTTATTTGATCAACTCAGAGAAGCGGCATTATTTTCAAAGATTGACTTGTGGTCAAGATACCATCAGATCAGAGCTGGAAAGCAAAAATGAGGCAGAGCATGAGTAGCATCTTCGTATAGTTCTTCAGATTCTCAGAGAGCACTAGTTATACACGAAGTTCAGTAAGTACAAATTTTGGCTGGATCGTATTTCGTAATTAGGTCACATCATCACCAGAGGTGGAGTGGAAGTAGACTCCCAGAAGATAGTGGCTATAGAGACATAGCCAGTACCCAATACCATCGCAAAAGTTTGGAGTTTCCTAGGATTGGTCGACTATTACCGACAGTTTGTATCAGACTTTGCTTGGATTTTAGCACCATTGACACAGTTGACCCACAAGGATGTACAATTTGTTTGGATAGCAGAGTGTCAGAGTTTATTTGAGAAGTTGAAGCAAGGATTGATGACGGTCCCTATTCTCACACTTCCAGATTGGACTGAAGGATTTTCGGTTTATTGTGATGCTTCCGACAGAGGATTGGGATCCGTCTTGATGTAGCATGGTAAAGTAGTAGCTTATGCTTCACATCAGCTTCGTGATCATGAGAGGAATTATCCAACTCACGACTTGGAATTAGCAGCGGTGGTTTTCTTACTTAAGTTGTGGAAGTATTATTTGAATGGAGATCGGGTGGAGATTTTCATCGACCACAAGAGTCTTAAGTATGTATTTACTCAAAAGGACCTTAACATGTGTCGGAGAATATGCCTAGAGCTACTTGTGGATTACGACATCAACCTGCAGTATCATTCTGGGAAGGCCGACGTTGTTGCAGATGCATTGAACAGAAGAGCCAGAGTTTATTTTCTAAAAACACAGCCAGAGTTGTTAGCAGATCTTCAGAAGATGGGTATTGAAGTCGTTTTTCCTACCAATATGGCATTGATGGCCAATATGCAAGTTCAGTCCGGTATAGTTGAGAGGATTAAGTTAGCTCAGTCAACGGATTCTAAGCTTCAGCCGCTTAGGACAAAATGTGTAGCTAGACGGAGAGCAGAGTTATGTATTCACGAAGATGGTAAACTTTGAAATGGAAGGCGTCTTTGTGTACCCAATGGCGACATTAGGAGAGAGATCATGGCAGAAGCTCACAGTTCACAGTATTCGATTCATACCGACGGTACGAAGATGTATCATGATATCCGTCAGCATTTTTAGTGGAATGGCATGAAGAGAGAGATAGCCCAATTTGTCTCTTGTTGTTTAGTTTGCCAACAAGTTAAGGTTGAACATCAGAGATCAACTGGACTTCTTCAACCTTTACCGATCCCAAAGTGAAAGTGGGAGCATATCACCATAGATTTTGTAACTAGGTTACCTAAATCTCTAACTGGAAGAGATGCTATCTAGGTTATAGTTGACAGACTCACCAAGGTAGCTCATTTCTTCCCTTTCAGAATTTGCTAGTCGACGTATCAGCTAGCAGCGATGTACCTCAGGTAGATAGTCAGGTTGAATGGAGTACCAGTCAGTATCGTGTCCGACAGATATTCGAGATTTATATCGCACATTTGGCGGAGTCTTCAAAAGAGTTTGGGGACTCATCTCAAGTTCTGTTCAGCTTATCATCCACAGACAGATGGTCAGTCAGAACATACGATCCAGACTCTTGAAGATATGTTGCAGACTTGTACGCTTGACTTCGGTGGTTTGTAGGAGGATCACCTGCATCCAGTAGAGTTCTCCTATAATAATAGTTTCCAGGCCAGTATCCAGATGGCACCATTTGAGGCCTTGTAGGATAGAAAGTGCGAATCTCCGTTAGCATGGGATGATGTCGGCAAGAGACAGATGCTTGGTCCAGAGATAATTGCACAGACTATCGAGGTGGTCTGACAAATTAGGGATCATCTTTGAGTTGCGCAAGATCGCCAGCGTCATTGGGCCGATTCTCATCGGTATCTCCTTGAATTTTCTATCGGCGACCACGTATTCATTAGGATCTCGCCTACCCGTGGCGTCATTTATTTTGGCGTACAGGGAAAGCTTAGTCTTAGGTATATAGGGCGTTCGACATTCTAGAGCGAGTAGGTGATGTTTCCTATCGTCTCGTTCTTCCGCCGTTGTTACGTGAGGTACATGATGTCTTTCATGTATCCCAATTACGACGATATATCCCGGATTCGAGTCATGTCCTTGATAATTCGGAATTGGTTGTTGGTACCAACCTTTCGTATGAGGAAAGGCCCATATCCATATTGGACCGGAAAGAGAAGATACTCAAGAACAAGACTATTAGTCTAGTCCGTGTTGCTTGGGGTCATCACTCTTTGGGTGAGTCAACATGGGAACGTGAGGATGATATCCGATCGCGATATCCATACCTATTTGACTCATAAGGTATAATGTCTTTCTTTTGCCTTATGCTTTTAATTCCTTGCTTGTATGAATGATTGCTTGATTGACTGCTAGTCATAGGTTGCTCGTGATTAGTATAGCTTGCCCCGACATCTCTAGCCTCTTGATTAAATTTCGAGGACAGAATTCTTTTAAGGTGGGAAGAGTTGTCACTCCCGTTTTCTATTATATGTATTTCCAGTATAAGTATACGAATTTTTGACTCGTATTTTGACTTCTCGAGCATGGCTAGGTTTGGTCTTGGTTTAGATCGGCTTGTTTTATTTTGACTTGGTTTGGGCCAAGTGGTTCATCATGATAAATCCCATTTATAACCTAACCCCCTTTTCTCTCTCCTCGTTTACTTTCATTTATTTCCTCCATCTACTTTCTTCTTCATTAATTCTCTCCCAAAACCTTAGGCAAGTACAACTTGCTTCATGGAGTAACTATTTTATTTGTTCCATTGTCTTCCCTACAAGCTTCTATGACTATTTAGTACTTAGCATTTTTAGTTTTGGAGGATTAATTCTTGTAGATCTAAGTTTTCTTAAATCTTAGTTTTCTTGGATTTTGATCAATCAAACTTCTTTATTTTCAATTTTTGACTGTTCCATGTTGTAGAGAATTTGATTTTACTCAAAATAGACCTTTGAAAACCCAAATTTCGATTTGTTTTGAGTGATTTGTGAACTTGGAGAGTTCATGGATTCCATGAACTCATCTTCTCAGCTTGGAGAAGAAGAACAGTGTGGGCGCATGGCATTTTATGCGCCTACAGTATCTTTAGCCTTGGGCGCATAGCCCTTTATATACGCCCAAGCTCCATGCCCTCTTCTGCTTAGACGCATAGCTTCTATATGCTCCCATATTTCTTTCAATATGGCACATAGCCTCTATATACGGCCAAGTGCACCCATGTTTCCTGCTTGGGCACATAGTTTTTCTTATGCGCATACTTGTCATAAAAGATGGCCTCCAAATTTATCTTTTAAGTACACCCTGACTCCACCCTGTGGGAGCATAGCTATCGTTATATGCCCACTTAGCCAGTGAAGATAGTCTTCAAACTTATCTTCCAATGCACCCTGCCTCACTCATGTGGGTGCATGCATGTGGGCGCATAGACCATGCACCCTGCCTCACTTATGTAGGCGCATAGACCATGGGTGTGTGCATATGGGTGCATAGCCCTGGGTGCATGCTCTCCATGTCACCCAATTGACCCCTTGTGCCATCTCTTGCAATTATCCATGTTTGTCTCCATGGTCCTTAGTGTGAGTTATGACTTTGCTTGTACTCTTTACTTGACTAGACCTATAATGTTATTTTCCATGTTGCACATGTACTCTGAGCTTTAAACACTATCTTGGTATGGCACGTACACTCTCTAATAACTCCTTGATAGTGGCCCGCCGTGGTGCATTTATATGAACATGACATGACAATGTGACTTTACATGATGACTCTTAATAGTGACCCGTCGTGGTGCACTCTTGACAAGCAACATGACATGAATAGACTTGATAGTGGCCCACTGAGGCGCACTCTTGACAAGTAATCTTGATAAGTAATCTAATATGATAAATCTTGATATGTTGTTGCAACGGCTATCTTGACTTGCTAAGTAACTATTGTCTTGACATTGTGGGTGTTTGTTCTTGTATAAGCTACAGGTCTCGTCTTGCATCATGTCTAGGACATGGATTCCTGGTTACCACTATCACGAATTCATACTAAATCTGACTAGGATAATGTCTAGAGTGATCAAGTAGTTCCTGAAGAGATTTTCCAGCTACATGCAGTCCCGTTATCTGGGCACTTTAATTGGACTTGTAGCCTGCCGTCGAGTAGGGCACATTTTCAGCACACTGTCATGTGTTGCACCCCCAAGTCACCTAATCCAACTCTCTCAACTTGCTACCGGATAACCTGGATTACGTCTGCAGGGCTTGTGGCTGTTGGAACATCTCAATGCATCTTGTTGGTAACTAGGCTTGTGAAAACCCTAGTTAGTTAAAGTATCGAGCCGTACTCATTGCTTGGTCATGATTAATGGATGGAGTCCAATCTAGTCTTGTCTAGACAATGCCAGTCTATGATTACTTTAGTACAGTTATTGTCTATGCTTTACCTTATCCATAATCGTTCAGAGACTAAGTTCTGTTCAGGTGAAGGGTTACAACCTCGATCCTTGTTTGGTTTACGGGTTGTAACTTGGTTACCAGAGTAGTTTCTTAAGTTATCTTATCGTTTATCCCCTAAATTCTTAACTCCACATTTTTTTGTCATTATTATGCCGTGTGATATAATATGCTGGTTTTAGTTCTTAAGTGAAGCCTCTCTTGTGGCACTTGCTCTTTTTGGGGTCTGATCCAGCTAGTTTTGTATGGCCAGATTTCAGAGTAGCAGCCGAGGATCTTTCAGCCTTCCAGCTAGATGGTGAACACTAGACGCAACCCTGGCAACGAGTAGGTTTATTTTGCTCTCTCATCCTATTATAAATTATTCTTTTGAGGCGTTTAGCCGTCGAACAAGTGTTAGCTCGTGTTGAATTTACATTCATGTCTGCCTAAGGACTGTAACGTGATTGACAAATCCCAGGGTTGATAATGTATGACTTAAACTCTTGCTAGTCTTCGCATTTTGTATAACTAGCTTCATGATCATCTGAATATGTAATGATTGGGATGCCTTACCTTGTATGCATGATGATATATCATCTTGTTACATTACTTGCTTGCTTGAGATTGAGCCACTAGGCTTGTACTTGACCATAAGAGACTAATTCTTGTAGTTAAAACCTCATGCATCTAGACAGTCGTGACCGTATTGCGAGGTGGGATTCACTTCAATATACGTAAATATACGTAGCTGGCTGTGTCTGTTTCCCGCTCTCCAATATTCTGGTTCTGGGGAGTGACATTAACTGCCAAGTATGATGATATGTGCAATACCTTTAAAGATTATAGATCAAACTAGGGAAACAAGCTGTTCAGCCTCAAACCCAGTCTCACAGTCATAACACGTACACAAGACAAAAGATTGTTCAACACAAGAATACACTTAACAAGAAAAACACATATACTCATGCTCTCACGGTCATGCCTTTATGTACACTTATTCACATGCAGCACGAAAAATACCCACACATACACATGGCACACATAGACATGCTTTTATGAACACACATTCTCATACAGCACGACAAACTCATAGACATCACTATTATCCTGCATCTAACACGAATATACATGCTACATGTCACTACTGTGGTAAACATGGACACACTTCACAATAGTATAGAATTAGAAGACTGGTTGATTTGAAACTATATGCATGGGTACCGAAGACTAACCTTTCAGGACCCTCAAAGATTTGGGTACCAAAGGTCACATCTACTCGTGGTGTAGGTGGACCTTCCTTCATCTTCTAGAAGCCAGTGGATTCTCGATAGTGGGTGCTCGTGACACATGACTTGAAATACAAATCTTTTCGCAATACTATCGATGAAGAGGGAAGGATGTGTATCCTTCGGCAATAATTTGAAAGGTTATATCATAGGTAACGGTACTATTGGTCATCCTCCTTCTTCCGTCATTAAGGATGTCTGTTTAGTGACAGAGTTAAAACTTAACTTGCTCAGCATTAGTCATCTTGTTGATCATGGATATGATATTAACTTTGGGAAAGCTAAATGCTCCATATATGATAGATCATCTGGAGACATCGCTTTTGAAAGGATAAGAGAAGATAATATATATATTCTATTTGTCTATAGATACTAATAATGCAGGAAGATGCTTCTACGCTCATAAGGTTGAAAGACTACTATAGTATATACGTCTTGGACATGCAAACATGGATACCATATCAAGACTTTCAACTAAGAAGCTAGTAAGAGGTCTACCTGACATTACATTCAAGAAGGATAAGGTATGTACCGAATGTAAGAAAAACATAGCTACCAAATCCTTTTTTAAATCCATCAACTCTGTAAGTACTACTAGACCTTTGCAACTACTTCATATGGATTTATTTGGTCCTAGTCGAGCAGCCAGTCTTGGTGAAAAACTCTACGCTTTTGTAATTGTTGATATTTTTTCTAGATTTACTTGGGTATTCTACCTTACAAACAAATGTGATACCATTTCTATTTTTGAAGTTTTTTCTAAAAAGGTTTAAAATGAAAAAGGCTTCATGATTACTTGAATCCGAAGTGATCATGGCGGCTAATTCAAAAACTCCAATTTTAAAAACTTTTGTGATTCAAATAGTTTTAATCATCAATTTTTATGTCCTAGAACTCCCCAACAAAATAGTATTGTGGAGCGGAAGAATAGTACTCTTGGCGATATGGCTAGAGTCATGTTGAATCAATCTTATTTTTTGAAATATTTTTGGGCTGATGTTGTAAGTATAGTATGCCATGTCTTGAATAGGGTTTTGATTCGACCTATTTCTGTTTGCCATAAAATATAAAAGAGCAGAACAATTATCGGAGGACTGGACTTTTACTTCATGTTACAAACTCGTTTGTACAAAGAAAGCCTAGGGACGAAAACCTAGGTACAGCAATCTAAGTACAATTGTTTATTTTAGATTCTTGAGGATGACGATAGAGGCTCGGAAAAGCGACGGCCGCTCTGCCTTACTCCTTGGACGATCGGTATGCAGCCTTGGCTCCGGAAGATTGCTTGGCGTTGAAGAAATGCTCTCTTTGCTCTCTCTCTGCTCTTTTTCTCCAAGTCTTCTAATGCTCTCTGATCTCGAAAAAAGGGGGTCCTTTTGTAAGGGAATGGCACCTCGCTATTTATAAGAAGGGGAATGCAATCATTAGGGTTTACAGTGATTGCCCCTTAGAGTGGCGACGGCCTGTTGATTGATCAATCTGGGCCATTCATCTTGAGTGTGATGAATCTGGGCCATTTAATGTAGATTGCACCAAATCCTATCAGTAATTAATACTGATTGGAATAAATCTCCGTGATAATGATTTGTTGATGTCTACGAATCTGAATGAATAAGTTTAATTCATTCTCCTGTCACGTGTCCCAGATTATTGGGATTTGACCCAATCTTTAATTGCAGCAAATCTGGGAAATTGATTAGCTTCATGACACGTGTCCTGAGAGCCGCTGAGGGGATCTGAGCCGCATAAGGATTGAGCCGCATAAGGATTGAGCCGCATAAGACTGCCACGTGTCAGGGCTGCTTGGGGAGTGGCCCCCGAACCTTCGAACTACATGATAATCTGGACCACATAATGGGGAGTGAACCGTATGGAGATGATCCTTGCGAGCCGCATGGGGAGGCCTCTGCTTGAGCCGCATAGGGCTGTTTCAATCTGGGCCGCATAGTGCAACTTCGGCCTGAGCCGCATGGGGAGTCTCCGCTTAAGCCGCATATGACTGTCCACGTGTTCTAGGCCGCGTGGCATTTTCTGGATCTCAGGAGATTGTGTCAAAGATCTCCTTCGTTTTCCTAGGGGTCTGTTATTATGACAGAGTCATCATTACCTCTTTGGGTCAGGGCTGTCACTTTATCAGAGCTGTTAGACGTCAAAGTAATTAATGCAGTATAGGGCGGAGGGGATAACTGTTTGCAAGTCACGTGTCTTCTCTTCTGAGCCGCATATGACGTCTTGAGCCGCATAGTCCCTCGTGCCGCATGAATCTTTGAGCCGCATGGGCTTTCTGAGCCGCATGGGATTTTCTGGCCGCATGGCTCTTTCTTTAGTATTTTCCATGCTTCTACAAGACCCCCTTCAAAGTTTTCAATTTGCAAAATTGAAATACTTTGAATAAGAAGCATGGCTGTGTGCAGGCTCATCTAGCCGCATATGAGGTCCTGGTCGTATGGATGTTTCAGCCGAATCGATGGCTTAGCCGCAGGGACTTTCGAGCCGCAGGGGTATCTCAGCAGCATGGATGGCTCAGCCGCATAGCGCCTTACCACGTCATCATTACCACGTATGGCAATCTTTTACTTTAAATGCTCTTGATTTGCTGTCAGTTTTAAAGGCCACTTTTTGGTGCGGGATTCCAGGAGTTTGGCCTTTATTTTAGGCGGCTTGCCTTCATAACCGTTGAGTCGGTCTTCGTGTACGCACGGGAATCGAAACATCTTGCCTTTGTTTATAAATAAGACTGAGTTCAGTCGGAGGGGTTTCTTTACTTCCTCTTTCGCTCCAACTATTGTTGTCCCGCCTCTTTTCTTATTTCCTTTCTCCGATCGTCGGTCATGGCCCCCAAATCTTCTAAGGTCGCCTCTGCTGCTGTGAAGGGCAAGAAGACGGCTTCCTCGTCAGCCGTTGTGCCCGAAGTACACCCTGATGTCCGCCCTGCTCTAATTGGTAAGGGTTGCATTTGGATACTTTGAATCCTAAGAACTCATGGCTCTGTTGTATATTTATGCACAAGCCTTCATCTTTCATCTGAACCACCCAAGTTCGACCATAATGGAGCCGCTTATGCTGTTTGGGCTGCATGACCCTCTCATATCTGAGCCGCATAGGAGATGCCCTATGTTTGAGCCGTATGAGAAGGATTTGAGTCTCTGGATATGAACCGCATGAAGTCTCCTTTGAACGGAGCCGTATATGTTTCTGACAGACTGAACCGCATAGCATTTTAGCGCCGCATAAGTTCTTCTGCTTAGAACCGCATACGTTCAACTGATCCACATAAGCTATCGAACCAGTGTCACATGGAACTCTCGTCTGATTTGGGCCACATGAGGCTGTGTTGACTCGAACCGCATAGGCTCTCTTGAAGCCGTGCCACCTGAAGCCCAGTTGAAGTTGAGCCGCATAAGACTTCGTTGATCCGAGTCGCATAGGCTTGTGGGAACTTCTTTTTGAGATTTGCTCAGTGATTTTGCTTTAACCATCTTTTAATCCTGTTTCTTTTTGTCCTTTTTCAGTGAACCTCCCAACCAACCCAGCAGGAGAGCTTTTTGTGGGTTCAGCTCAATTTGCCGTGAGAGTGCGGCTTGACGGCTTAATTCGACAGATAACGGACCAGCTTCCCACTAATGAGCCTAGGGAGAGGGTGGCTGTCATCAACAACCAGCCCCTCCACTTCCTTTGTACTATGATAAATTCGGGGAAACTGGACGGAGAATATCTGAAGCCGGCTTTTCTCTTTGGAGATGCCTTTTCCATAAAGAACTCCCGATTGCTGGACGTTTCTGAGAACTGGAACTTTACTATGGACGGGGTGGAGATCCACATTCCCGAGATGGAGCGGCATTTTCCTTTCTCGTGGTTTAACATGGTACCATTGAGCAGGACGATGGCGGGCTCCCTGACTCCTACCCAATCGGGGATGTTCGTGGGCAACATCCACTACAATAAGCGTACGGGGTCACCATGTGCGGGCAAGGAATCAGTCAGTCGGAGTGTGATGGAGCTGCTTCCTGGTACTTCTATAAATGTGGCTGGTTCCAACTTCACTTTTACTCGAGCTGATACCTTTCTGAACCAACTCGCTCGCAAGGGGTCTTATCCTGTGGGCAGGTTGTCGCTGCTGAATTGGATAAACCCCATTCCTACATGGACCAATCATACCTCCTGGATCCTGAGGAACTACGGGGAGTCCCTTCGGGAGATTGATCTCTACTACGCCATCCGGGGCACCTGTTACGGATTGCCCATTAACAAGCCTTTGTTCATGGCCCTTTTGGAGATGTATAATCGGCGTACGGGTACTTTCTTCGCGCCCGGAGGAGAGTTGGGACTTGCTCTTCATGAAATGCACGTCGTTTCTAAGCTACCATGGGGAGGCAAGGCTTTTGAAGTATACACTCCGACGAACGAGGAATTCGACGACCTGGATCGACGATTCTCGGGTTTCGTCGCTGTGTACCGGGAACTGCTGTGCCACCATAGCATCTGTCACCAGACTGCTATCAAGAAGAATAATAGTTCAGAGGGGACTGCCCCTCATACCACGGCTTGGGTCGCGTATCTTTTCAAATTGCGTCCTTTCGGCAGGGTTTCTTCTCGAAGTTCTCAAACCCGGGCGGAGGTAGAGGACCTGAAGTTGAAGGCAAAAAGGTCGAGGTCCAAATGCGATAGATTTGGGAGTCGTACTGACTCCTTCAGTTATTTCCACTACGGTACCCGGGAGATGTCTGAAAAAGCACTTTTGGCCGGGTTCTTGATGGGGTGGCTACGAAATTGTGTAGTCTCAGGAGGGGCAGGTTCTACTGAAAGAATCAGCCGCCACTTCATTCTACCGGCTGTGAAGCTGGTCTTCAAAGTCAGATTGGCCCTTCTTCCGGCCATGGTGTGTAGCATACACCACGGTCTCCGCACATTTTCGTCTAAGGTCATTGCTCGTGAGACGACGCTGGATTTTGAGCGGATAGAACTTCCATACCACTACCTCATGGGGTGCTTATTGATGCCCTATTGGTCGTTGATGAGGCCAGGAACTGAAGAAGATGTTACTGCTGATGATGCCTTCCTCTTTCGATACCGTCATCAACCCTGGGAGCACGACACCATGCCGGCCTGCCGGGGGGTATTGACGAGAGTTGACGGGCCCGACTTCTTTGTGTCTTTTCCTCAGTTTACCCTTAGAGAAGTGATGAGGGTACACGTTGATGGCGTTGAACCTCCCCAGCTCTTATCTGAGAAGATGCTTCTATGGCTGCACAACATTCGCCCCGTGCACATAGTATATCGTTACCGAAATAACGTATACTTGGAGCCTTATTTGCCTAGCAGGTTTTCTCGTCAATTCGGGTATAGCCAGCTGTTCCTTGACTGCCCCAGTGCTTGCCTGTGTTTCGAGGGCAGTGTCCTTGACGGCATCCGGGCGTGGCACTATTACAATGCTGTTCATACTCGGGCTAGCTTCTCAGTCCCTGACGCTAAAACGCAAGGGGATATTCTGTACATGGCGGCTCTTTATCACGTTGCGGCGAGCAAATCTCCCGTAAATTTTGACATGAACACCAGCTTCATTGTCGGGACCGGCTTGGCAGAAATGCCCGAGGGTCCGAGGAAGAGAAAGAGAGGAACGAATAGGGTTCCCATGCCAGACTTGGAGTCCACTCCGGCGGACGAAGAGGATGATGAGCAAGACGCCGATGACTCGTTGCATTCCTCAGACGAGGAAGTTGGGAATCAGCCCCCTATTATGTCAGATGAAAGGGTGGCGGATCAGCCGCCTACTGGGCCTGACGAGGCGGTGGAGGATCAACCACCTGCTGTGCCTGGTCCTTCGCGTAAGCGAAGCAGGCGCGTGCTTACCGATGATGGTTGGACCTATTCCACGAAGCATGCTGCGGTAAGACGTCGTAGGCTGTTTATTGATGATGTTGACGTTGTTTCTGAGGTGATTTGAAATTCAACTATCCTCTTCTTTCTTCTTCTATGTTATGGCCTAATCGTTTTTTCCTTTTGCTCTTTATAGGCGTCAGATGAGTTCGCTTCTCAGGACCCGATTGCCGAGGTTGATCCAGCCTTGTCCCATTTGGTCAGTGATGTGTGCACTGTTATCATTGCTGTTGGGGTTCTTCCGGAGGCGGTCGAGGGGTCTCACCTTGCTGGGACCTCAATCCAGGGGGATGGGAGTTCTACTGCGCCCGTCCTTAAGACATCTGAACTTCAACAAGATGACACTGTCCTGGCTGGCTCCATTGCAGGGATGGCCGTGACAGAGAAACCAGTTGAATTCGGATCGGAAGCCGCGGGTGGGGAAACTACGCCAGCTGTGAACGAGTTGCAGCCTCCATGCTCTTCCCCTGGTAAGACAAGTCAAACCTTAACTTGTGAAGAAACCTGTTTATTCCATCGTCCTATCCTTCGGGTTACGTCGACTAATGGTTGCTTTGGACGTTCAGGTCCCAACCCTTTATTGCCAGTGACGGATATTGCGGGGACAGACCCCACCGGAGGAGATATGATGGAAGCACATGTGCCTCCTTCTTGTATTGAGGGGCCTCCATCTGGGTCGAGTTTGGGAGCCCAGGTAGCAGTACAGCTAGGGCAAGGGACAATGCTTCCTGCACCCTCTTATGCGAATATAGTTTCGGGGGTTAACCTTTCCGCCCTGCCAAGCATCCAGGCTCTTCGGGCGGCGAAAGATGAGCTAGCCGCTATTCAAGCATCTTTCTGCACGGAATTTGCTTCCTTGGTGGCGGGGATGGCAAGTTCTGAGGCTACTCCTTCGGTACAACCTGCCACACTCCCTTTGACGCCGTCCTCTACAGAGGTTTTGGACGAAGTGTCCCAGGATATGGTCGACAGTTTCCACCGCCACCTGAAGAGGGGGATCAAGGCAACCGTGGAAAGGGGGACTCCATTTACTCAGGCCCGTCAATACGGCAGTGGCCAGATCAATATCCTTAGTACACACCCTGGTGGAGGGGAACTGGCTGTGCTTCTGGAACCTAAATTATTAGAGGCTGATCGTCTCGTGGCCCAGTTTCGCAGGCTGCAACAAGCTGATTTACCCACGGCGATAAACCAAGAGCGCAATTTCCTTGTTGCCGCGGTGGAGAAGGAGATGATTGCTCGGGAGTCGCTCAAATCGGCTATATTGAAGGACCGCCGGGATCTGACTCGGTTGTACGATCAATGGAGTCGTCGAGCTGAAGATTGCACGACTCGGGAAGCGGATGCCTCCTACGGGGTAACCGACACCCGGGGACAGATCCTCGAGCTCCAAAGAAAGCTGGCCTTCCTGGAGTCCGAGCTCGAAGCTGCTCGTACAGAGAAACAGATTGCTATTCAGGAGGCTGACAAATTTAGTAGGGCTTCTGCCAATCTAGAACTTGCTCTGAAGAAGATGGAGAACAACTAGCAGGTGTATATATATTTGAATGACGCAGAGCAGTTGTCCCAAGAGGCCGAGCGCCGAGCTAAACAGAGGCTTGAGCGGGGAACTGCCTTGGTGAAAAACCGTCTCTTGGAGTTGTGTAATACCGAACTATAGTCGGCCTTTTCTTCTCTTGTTTTCTTTCTTTTCTTTTTCCTTTTTGAGGGGGACGTGGTCCTGAAATATGTAATGCTTTTTTCTTCCTTCAAATAAAGAGTACTTTCGATTCTACCATTTATTTGTATTGCTTGTTGTGCCTGTGCTATTATGGTGGTGTTTGCCCCACGCGGGGGACTTGTTTATGGACCCGTCATCCATGGCATACCTTGGTTTTAGGTACGGATAACAAGTTTGGTTAGGATATCTGGAACAGTCATGGCAAAGTGGTCATGGATGCTCCTGGTATCGGGAAAAAGAATGTCGTAGAGCAGCTGGGCTCCCGGGGCATGATGAGCGATGGTGGGCTTGTGCTAAGAAACTCAGTAGAGGATATTTGTGGGCCTATTATCCTTGGCGTACCCTGGCTTAGGATACGGATAATAGGATGAAAGGGAACCAACATATTTGCTCAGAGGTAATGAGGACATGGCAAGTATGAGGGTTTTACCGTAGAATCTTCCTACTCAGAGGTAATGAAGACATGGCAGGAGTGAATTCAACGGAGGATATTTGTGGTCAACAGAGGACATTTGTGGGCCTATTACCCTTGGCGTACCCTGGTTCAGGGTACGGGTAATAAGACGAGAGAGGACCAACATACTTACTCAGAGGTAATGAGGACATGGTAAGTACGGAGGTTTTACCGTGGAGTCTTCCTATTTATAGGTAATGAGGACATGGCAGGAGTGGACTCAACAGAGGATATTTGTGGACCTATTATCCTTGGCATACTCCGGTTGTGGGTACAGATAATAAGTCGAAAGAGAATCTTCATACTTACTCAGAGGTAATGAGGACATGGCAAGCATGAAGGTTTCTTCGACGGAGCCTTCCCACTCAGAGGTAATGGGGACATGGCAGGAGTGGGCTCAATGAAGAGGGGGTACATAGAACGACTCAGAGGTAATGAGGACATGGAAGTTCTATGTAGAGGGGTGATTTGTTTTTGGCGGAATTGAGACAACTCAGAGGTAATGAGGACATGGCCGTTTTGGAAATTTGTGGATCCGTTATCCTTTTTGCGCACTGGAAGTACGGGTAGTGGATCATGAGGGAGGAGCTCCTTCAGGAGAAAAGTTTAGAGGTATGATCATACATGACTTACTATCTGAAAGAGTGATCGGGATGTGAGTTCAGAGGCACCAGCGGGTACATGACTCGATAATTTGGAATATTATAGATGTGTGAGTTCAGCGGCACCAGCGGGTACATGACTCATGATCTGGAATGTTGTGGATGTGAGTTCAGCGGCACCAGCGGGTACATGACTCGATAATCTGGAATGTTGTGAGGGTGAGTTCAGCGGCACCAGCGGGTACATGACTCAAAAATCTGGAAAATGTGAAGATGCGAGTTCAGCGGCACCAGCGGGTACATGACTCGATGATCTAGAATGTCGTTCAGACATAATATTTCTTCAGGAACTTGCCGTTGACGGGCAACATGAGCAAGTCTCCATTTTGTTTTGCGAGACGGTAAGCACCGTTGGAGAATACAGCCTCAATGATGAATGGGCCTTCCCACTTTGGCTGGAACTTCCGGCGGTCTTGTGAGTCATGACCATCGGCCTCTGGACTGCCAGAATGAGATCGCCCACTTAGAATGTTCTAATTTTAACCTTCTTGTTGAAGGCTCCAGAGATGCGTGCTTGGTATAGCTCGATCCTTTGCTGAGCCAGGAGGCGCTTTTCATCTAAGGCCTCTAACTCTTGTAACCGACGACGGTAGTTATCATCCATCGTCAATTGGTAAGTAAGGGCGACGCGGAGTGAAGGTATTTGAGTCTTCAATGGGAGAACTGCCTCACTTCCGTACACCAGGGAGAATGGTGTGTTCCCTGTGGCTGTTCGGACTGTGGTATGGTACGCCCATAAGCATTCACCAAGCTTCTCGTTCCAGTCGCGTTTGTTGGACGATACGAACTTCTTGATTAACTTGATGATAGTTTTGTTGAATGCTTCTGCCAATCCATTCGCTGCTGGATTGTATGGTGTCGAAGCAATATTCTGGATGCGGTGCTTGTCGCAGAACCGATAGAAGGCGTGACTTGCAAACTGCGGACCATTATCGTGGATGATCCTTCGGGGCAGTCCATAGCGATAGATGATGTGATGCTTGAGGAAGCTGATCACGTTCGAAGTCTTCACTTCTGTAAGTGGGACAGTTTCTGCCCATTTGGAGAAGTAATCCGTTATTGCGAGTATGAAGCGATGTCCTCGGGAGGAAGGTGGAGTGATTGGACCGATGATATCCATTCCCCATGCTTCGAACGGCCAGGATGCCACTGTCAGGTATAGAAATTCGGATGGCTGATGGATGAAGTCCGCATGGACTTGGCAGGCTTTGCACTTTCTCGTATAATCTATCGTATCTACTACCATCGTGGGCCAGTAGTAGCCCATTCGGCGGAGACGGTCCTGTAATTTAGGGCCAGGCTGATGGGCCCCACATACACCGTCGTGAGCTTCGCGTACGGCTTCTTTGGCTTCTGCGCCTGACAAACATCGAAGCAATAACCCGTCGTAGGATCGCCGATACAGCATTTTCGTCTCTGTGTCATAGAAAAATCTGAGAGAACGCCTTCTGATGGAAGTAGCCTCATTTGGGTTCTCGGGCAGGATGTCATAGACGACGAAGTCAGTGAATGGTTGTCTCCAATCTGGGACATCGTCAATCGTCTGGGCGGAATAACTTGCCACAAAGTGAACGTTGTTCTTGGGACAGACCAGTTCGTGGCCTATCACATCCACCGATTGATGAGCATGATTTGGCACTGCTAGGAAAGCGGCAAAGCCAGCTAGGGCATCGGCTTCGATATTTCGGAGTCTGGGAACGTGTTTGATGAAGAACCCTTCGAATGACGAGATGATGTCGATCGCTATTTGGTGATTGGAGATCATGTCTTCATGGCGGACTTCGTATGAACCCCGGATTTGATTGACGATTAACTGCGAATCGCCGTATGCTTCAAGATATTCTACCCCCAGCTCTCTTGCAAGTTGGAGGCCGATGACCAAAGTGTTGTACTCGACCACATTGTTAGAGCAGGGCTCCGTGAGGGAGTAAGCGCGATTGATCACCAACCCGGAAGGAGACACCAGCACCACTCCGACTCCGACGATGATGTTGCTTTTAGGTCTGGTTCTCGAAGCACCGTCGAAGAACATTTGCCATATATCATTGTGAGAGGTTGTATGCGAGTCAGCGACCTCTTCTGGGATCTCTTCATATATTCTGGACGACTCCGAACCTGGGTGGGCTGCTAAAAAGTCTGCCAGAGCTTGACCCTTAACAGCCTTTTGGGGGACGAAGATCATATGGTAGGGGGACAGCAATATTGCCCACGTAGCCAGGCGGGAGCTGAGTGCCCCTGGTTTAGTCATGAGGACCCTAAGAGGGTTGACTCGTGAGATCACATGTATGGTTTGTCCAGTAACATAGTACCGCATCTTCTGAATGGCGAACACCAAGGCGAGGCATTCCTTCTCCACAGCAGTGTATCGGTGCTCTGGTCCAATCATCATTCGACTGAGGTAATATATGGCCTGTTCATGGCCTGCATCGTTGTATTGTGCCAGTAGAGCCCCGAAGGAATGTTCTATTGCTCGTACGTAGAGCAGGAATGGTTTTCCAGCAACCGGAGCCACCAGGACTGGAGGGTTCGACAAATATTCTTTGCTGCTGTCGAAGGCACGTTGGCATTCTTCGTCCCATACGAATGAGACGCCTTTCTTCATGAGATGGGTGAATGGCCGACATCGCCCGGAGAGGTTAGAAATGAACCTCCTGATGTAAGCTAGCCTCCCTTGGAAGCCTCTGAGTTCGCAAAGATTTCTCGGGGGACCCATCTCCATAATTGCCTTTGTCTTCTCAGGGTCTACATGGATACCCTGGGCCGTAATGATAAAACCCAAGAATTTCTCGCTGGATACGCCCCGGAAGGACTTCGTAGGTTCATTTTCAAATTGTGCGCTCGCATCAGATCGAATACCGTTCTCAGATCCTGCAGATGGTCTCCCTTACAGCGACTCTTGACGGCGATGTCATCAACGTAGCACTCCACCGTCTTGCACAAGTGATCTCTGAAGATGATGCTCATGGCTTTTTGATATGTGGCGCCAGCATTCTTTAAACCGAAGGGCATGACTGTGTAGCAGTACGTGCCGATCGGTGTTCGGAATGATGTTTGCTTTTTGTCGTTAGGAGACATCTTGATTTGGTTGTACCCCGAGAAACCATCCATGAATGACATACGTTCGAAGCCGCATGTGTTGTCAATCTTGATGTCTGTGATAGGGAGGGGGAATTCATCTTTGGGACATGCCTCGTTCAGATTGCGGAAGTCGATGCAGATTCGAATCTTTCCGTTCTTCTTGAGGACTGGTACTATGTTGGCGACCCAGTCAGGATGTTGTTCTTTACGAATGAAGCCGCTGGCTATCAGTTTGTTGACTTTGGCTTCGATCGTATCCATGATGCCTGGGCGGAAGCGTCGCTGTTGTTATTTGACTGGCTTTGCATCTGGCCGAATGTTGAGTTTGTGGATAGCAATATCGGGATCTAACCCCGACATGTCTTCATAGCTCCACGCGAACACGTTAATATATTCTTTGACAAGTTCCAGCAGCGATTTTTGCTCTTCGTCTGTTAGGCTTTTACTGACGAAGATTGGTTTTGGAGAAGATTCGCTACCAAGATCCATTTGTATAATCTCATCTTCAGTAGGGGGTTCTCTCAGTTCGAACCGCTTTTCCCATTGTGCATCCAACTGTTGGGCCCACGGCTCTAGCTCGAGGATTTCAGGAATGTCTTCATCTTCTTCATAAGCGTCGACGAATGCCATGTTGACTGACAGGACTTGTCTGAATATGTCTCCGATGCTGGTATCTGAGTCGAAAGTTGGTGACCCGGTTGAATGTGACTGCCAGTCGCACTCCTTATTAGAACTTTCGGGGGTCGTCGTGGGTGTTACATACCCTAATCCACATCGAGTTTTGCTATAGTAGTCCCGTGGCTTGCCAGCTGGGACTGGTGGCTTCAAAGGTAATCGTCGCCCGGTGCCGTAGTTCAAGCCTGGCGTAGCCTCCAGATCATATCCCTGTTTTTGCATGAGATATTTGGATTGAGGGCTATAAAGATACAGAGGCAGTCTCCCGTCATCTGACCCAAGGTCGACTTCTTCTATGGTGAAGGGATGCGGATCGTCCTTCCGGCCGAAGATGATTGGATGATCCCCTCCCTCGATTATGTGGTAGGCGTCTTCCACTGGGATAAGCTAGATTGCGGTGTACACATTTGTCATCTGTGTGTGTAGGTGAGTGCCTATACCATGTTCCATAGTATACATTGTACATAGCTTATTAAGCTCGAGGTAGTTTAAAGATAGCCCTTTATTGATGAAGTAAGGTATCTTTTCTAGGGGGATTACATCATCTGCGGAGGGAACATCAGTGTGGGCAGCCACATACTTGGCTAGCTCTGGTTCCTCTTCGACTACCCCTTGTATAAACGAAGACTGAGAGGACGACCTGAGCAGCTTGATCGTCAGAGGTTCAGTTGGTAGAGCGGAGCATGGAGTTGTTGGCAGGCTAGCGACCACCAGCTTGATACTTGATACTGGGCGGGGATTGGTTGGTTCGCTAGAAGTCCCAGACCTTGCATCGGGATGATGACTCTTCTTGGGAAGACGTATCGTCATTGGCTTATCGGAGGAATTGAGCTTCTCCGTTTGTGGCTGACCGACTCTCGGCAGCCTGATTGTCAGTGGCTCCGTTGTGTGTCTTGGCACTTGGCCAGACCTTGGCAGCCGGATTATCATCTGCTCTTCTTGCGCCGAGAGGCTGATTGCGTCCTTACGCAGAGTGGCTGTAAGGGGTGCAGACTTGCCAGGTTTGCGAGCTTGGACGTGGATCGTCAGAGGTTCTTCTGATCATGTGGCTGTCTTGGTATGAGCTTGCACATCTCCTTCACCAAGATGCTTCTTCGACTTTTCGTACAGGCAGGAGTCTGAGTAGTAGGATTCGACCCCTTTGAAGGGATCGATATCAGTAAATTCTGTCCTCACGAAGTCGTATTTGTCGACATATTTGAAGCACTGGTACAGCGTGGAAGGCACGATCATATAATCGTGTATCCAAGGGTGCCCCAAGAGGATGTTGTAAGAAGTATCTGCATCTATAACGTAGGAGGTGACTTCTGATTGGAGATCGCCAATCTGACACTTCAGACGAATCTTCCCAATTGGGTAGCTCCTGCTCGAATTGAAACCGCTGATGGCGGTGCTTGTAGGCGTCAGGCGATGCATCGGGATGCGGAGATGATGTAGCAGACCTTTCGGAATGATACTTATGGAAGACCCAGGATCAATATGCATCCGGTCCACCTTCACGTCCCCGATGTATCCAGTATAGTACAACGGACGATCATGCAGATTGGTCTTGATGAGCATATCTTTTTGGAGTGAAGACAATGTTTGGCATTGCTCCCGTACAAGCGCTATCTTGGAGATCTGCACGCGGGCTTTCTCCCGAGAGGTTGACATGAGCTAGATAGGCGTCAGCATTTTGGAGTGCATCGCTCAAAGCCGCACGGACATCTTTTGAAAGTCTCAGGAGCTCGTATAATGACAACTTGGCCGGTGTATTAGCCAATTGTGCCAAGATGTCGAAGTTATAGGGCTTTTTCAGCCCCTGAGGTGCCGCTTTTTGGAGGGATTTGTCAAAGCGAGTCTCCTTCGGCCTAGGCTTGTCGGTCGTCGGAGGCTGCGCCGGTCCCGGAGCGTCAGTTGTAGCGGGCTGATGATCTTCAGCCGAGTTATCAGCCACAGGTTGGGACTGTTCCCCAGACCGGGTAATGACAGCTGTAGCATCTTCGATATCTGTCGAGATTGTGCGGCAGGACCTGACTTTTCCACTCTTCTTGCGAATGGAAGATGGTGTGGGCTGAGTTACTTCTGCTACCAGGTCTGGATGGACCCACATAATCTTTTCTCGTGATGTGGTGAGGGGCACTAGCCCAGCAGCCTGATCTCGGGGAGGTAGAAGATTAGCAACCTCCATTGTCGCCAGAGGGATGGGTACCACACCGTCTTCAGCTTTGGTTGGAGGAAAGCTGCCAAACTGTACGGACACCATGTTGGCTGCCACGGTCACCTCTTCGAAATTGATGGCCAGAGCGTTCAAATCGATGAGATTTTGGATGTACCGTTTTAGTTGGTAGCATTCGTGAGTGGCATGGTGGATGTAGCGGTGGTAATGGCAGTACTTTGGATTCTCTATGTCTGCCGGCCGAGGTTCCTGTCTTGGTGGAGGAAGCTGAATTCTGTCTCCTTGTATAAGCATGTCCAAGATGGGCTTGACGTGACCGTCTTCGAAGGAGTAAGTGATTTGCGGCCATTGTTTGTCTGTCGGTCTTGACTCAATTTTCTGGGTTGTGTCAGCCACCATAGCCTGCTTACCCCTGCTGTCCCGATTGTTGGAGGGGCTACCCCCATTGTCGTTGTTGGTGTTGGGACGCTTGCCCTTGTTCGCTCCGTCCGAGATGTGCAATCCCAGTTGGCGAGCCTTCTTCAACCGTTCTTCGGCGCTAGTGGCACTGATGATAAACGTCTTCCAGTCCTTGAATTGACTTTCGCCCATCCAGAGACTGATTATTGGGAGCAATCTCTTTTGGCAAATTTCAATTAGGGAGGAATCCGGATTTCCAGACGGCAGCTTCATTACGGTTTGGCAAAACCGCTCAATATAGTTCCTTGTCAGCTCTTTCTCCCCTTGGACGACGTCCATGAGGGTGGACATTGTAATGTCCTGCCCTACTTCGTACAACCTCTCCAAGAACATACGCTTGAAGCCGGCGAAGGAATGGATGTAGTTGTCTGGCAGGTTGCGATACCAGTCGAAGGCGACTCCCTCCAATGCCCCGATGAATAATCATGTGAGGATGGCATCATCATGGGGTAGATGGTCGGTGGTGACCTCGAAGTAAGTAATGTACCGACTTGCTGAGGTCTTTCGATCATAAGGATTGATATTGAACGGCTTATATCTTGGTGGGAATGGAACATCCCTCCAGGCAGCAGGGTACGGTTGCCGTATTCTGAGGTCTTGGGAATTTTCTCGAGCGTAAAACATGGCTCGGAGCTCCTAGACCTCTCTTCTCGCTTCGCGGGCTTCATCCACGGCGGTGGGGGCCGTTCCTTCAGAAGGATTGTTGTCCGGGTTCGGTGTCGCTGAATTCGAGTCTACATTGACCGCAGGACCCGCGCTTGTTTGGCCAGGCGTTCCTCTTTGCAGAGTTGGAAGAGCCACTTTGATCTCGTCTACAGACTTGACCAAGGCAAGCAGTATGGCCTCCAGAGTGTCGATGCGTTGGCGATCACTGGAGCCACCTTGGTTACTGTCCGTCATGAATACCGTCCTTACGTGAGGGGAGATGGACGGAGCGGTGGAGGAAGCGCCCTCCGAATCATACCCCTGTAGTGAGAAGTCATCGGGATATGTAGGAATGTTCTCCTCTGGTTCGGACTCGGAAGGAACAGTACCCCCAATCTCCGAGTTTGCCTCGTCTTGGGAGTTGTGGATGTCGTCGGGGACGTCAGGGTTTGTTGATGGGAGAGTTGTTTCCCCCGGCTCGTCTTCTTGGAACATCGGATTGTCGTGGAGGTTCGGAGGAATGCTACCCCCAGTCCCAGCAACCCGCAGTGTTGTGGACGACTAATCTCCCACTGTAGCAGATTTCATCTTAGAACGGGTACCTTGGAAAACTCCGGTGGTGGGCACCCACTTAGACGAGAGTCTCTTAGTCATAGTGGTTGAAACCCTCGGGCTAGGAACATTCGTCTTCTTCCCTTTTCCATCGGTGGGGACTTTCTGAGCAGAGTTGTAGGAGACGACGGGAGGCGCCTCGTCTTCCGAGCTTGATCGTTGCAGTCTTTGGAAGACGGACCGCCGGTCCTCTCGTACTGTTGCGTTGCTGCAACAGCAGTTGACGATGACTTGGGTGCAGTGACGTTCGTGGGAGTACTCTTTGCACCCCGGGGCACCTTTTCTTTCTTTACGTTTATGGAGGATGGCCTCACGCAAGTCAGACGGGTCCGGATCGACTATGTTTGCTCCCTGGATTTTGGAAGACTTTTGGGAACCTCTCTGTCCGTTTGCCGTCGGGGGCTGGACTCGAGTGGCTTTGTACAACTTCCCATCAGAGGCCCGCGTAACAGTACACGGGACGCTCGGATGGTCAGAGGTCAGATCAACGGACCGAGCTTGCCAAGCTCGTGCTGTCCTAGACTTCTTCACTCTAGTGCGTAAGGGCACATAGTAGGAAGAGTCTAAGTGGTACTGGAGAGAATCAGATATGTCTTCTTGGGAGCACAGGAGATCAGGACCATAGGTGAGGCGGTCGAAGATAGAACCTCGTGGAGTAGACGTTATGCGGCTGGAATCATCAACCCTCATGCGGTTGGTAATCGTAGCCGCATGGGTCTTCTCCATACGGCTGGAAACCCTGGCCGCATAAGTGTTCTCCAGGCGGCTGGAAATCCTAGCCGCATGAGTACTATGCATTTGGCTAGCAGTTTCAGCCACATGGTCATCATTCATGCAGCTGGCAATCTTGGCCGCATGAGTCTTCGCTTTGCGGCTAGTGCCCTTGTTCAGTTTCTTCCTGGAGCCCATAGAATCGCTCTTTGCCCCTGCAAGTCCAGCATCGTAGTGCTTTCCTCTGCCGGACTTGGGAACAGCAGAGTCTTTTATGGCTCGAAGTGGGGCCGTGCGAGAGTCGCCTTCGCCGTCTTGGGTAGCAGAGAGTACTCCATCGAGGGCCTGGGGCGGAGCAAATGATTTTAGCCTCCATTCTTTACGAGCCTTCGTTGTGCGGATGCGCCTCTGGACCGGGCCAGCGCTTCCTTCGGAGAGCATTTCTTCAAATGCCTGTTGGTCAAAGTGGACGACCATTTTCTGTTGTATGGAGCCAAGTTTGGCTGTATCCGATTACGTCACCAACTCCTCGGCCGTGGAGAAGTTTGTCCCCAGCAGAGTCGCCATCGTATTTGCCATAAAATATAAAAGAGTAGAACAATTATCGGAGGAATGGACTTTTACTTCACGTTACAAACTCGCTTGTACAAATAAAGCCTAGGGACGAAAACCTAGGTACAGCAATCTAAGTACAATTGTTTATTTTAGATTATGGGGGGTGACGATAGAGGCTCAGAAAAGCGACGGCCGCTCTGCCTTACTCCTTGGACGATCGGTATGCAGCCTTGGCTCCGGAAGATTGCTTGGCGTTGAAGAAATGCTTTCTTTTCTCTCTCTCTCTCTGCTCTTTTTCTCCAAGTCTTCTAATACTCTCTGATCTCGAAAAAAAGGGGGTCCTTTTGTAAGGGAATGGCACCTCGCTATTTAAGAAGGGGAATATAATCATTAGGGTTTGCAGTGATTGCCCCTTAGAGTGGCGACGGCCTGTTGATTGATCAATCTGGGCCATTCATCTTGACTGTGATGACTCTGGGCCATTTAATGTAGATTGCACCAAATCCTATCAGTAATTAATGTTGATTGAAATAAATCTTCGTGATAATAATTTGCTGATGTCTACGAATTTGAATGAATAAGTTTAATTCATTCTCCTGCCACGTGTCCCAGATTATTGGAATTTGACCCAATCTTTGATTGCAGCAAATCTGGGAAATTAATTGGCTTCATGACACATGTCCTGAGAGCCGGTGAGGGGATCTGAGCCGCATAAGGATTGAGCCGCATAAGACTGCCATGTGTCAGGGCTGCTTGGGGAGTGGCCCCCGAACCTTCGAACTACATGATAATCTGGACCACATAATGGGTAGTGAACCATATGGAGATGATCCTTGCGAGCCGCATGGGGAGGCCTCTGCTTGAGCCGCATAGGGCTGTTTCAATCTGGGCCGCATAGGGCAACTTCGGCCTGAGCCGCATGGGGAGTCTCCGCTTAAGCCGCATATGACTGTCCACGTGTTCTAGGCCGCGTGGCATTTTCTGGATCTCAGGGGATTGTGTCAAAGATCTCCTTCGTTTCCCTAGGGGTCTGTCATTATGACAGAGTCATCATTACCTCTTTGTGTCAGGGCTGTCACTTTATCAGAGCTGTCAGCCGTCAAAGTAATTAATACAGTATAGGACAGAGGGAAGAACTGTTTGCAAGTCACGTGTCTTCTCTTCTGAGCCGCATGGGACGTCTTGAGCCGCATAGTCCCTCGTGCCGCATGAATCTTTGAGCAGCATGGGCTTTCTGAGCCGCATGGGGTTTCCTGGCCGCATGGCTCTTTCTTTAGTATTTTCCATGCTTCTACAATTTTGAATACAAATCTCTATTAACTTTGGTTTGGTAGAACACCAACTATTTCCTATTTTTGAGTATTCGGTTGTCGCTGCTTTATCCTGAATACCAAAGACAACTTAAACAAGTATGATGCCAAAGCTGACGAAGGTATTTTTCTTGGTTATGCTGCTAAGAGTAAAGGATACAGAGTGTTCAATAAATGCTTTATTATTGTTGAAGAATCTGCTAATGTAACCTTTGATGAGAATAATAGTACAGCTGCTCTTTTCGATGACGATGATGATATACACATCAAACCATTAACTTCTATACCCGTAGATACAACACCTGGAACCAGTTCTCTGGAAGGCTTACCAAAGAAGTTTTACTTCACACCATCACATCTACAAAACTTAGTAATAGGTGAGGTATCAAAAGGAGTAAGTACTCGATCATCAGTTAGAGACTCTATAGCTAGCACTGCATTTATTTCTCAAATAGAACTCAAAAACATTTTAGGAGCCTTCTCTGATGAATTTTGGATATCTGCAATACAGGAAGACCTCAACCAATTCGAAAAAAATCAAGTTTAGGAACTCATTCCAAAACCTGTTAATCATTTGATCATTGGTACTAAATGGGTTTTTCGTAAAAAAGTCAATGAGGACGGTTCAGTCACACGAAACAAAGCCCGTCTCGTAGCTAAAGGATACAACCAAGAGAAAGGTATCGACTACGATGAGACGTATGGTCCTGTTGTACGACTTGAATCAATCTGCATGCTTTGTGTATTTGTAAATTTTTAAAATTTTAAACTTTTTCAAATGGATGTCAAAAGTACTTTTCTTAAGGGTTTTATGAAAAAAGAAGTGTTTATAAAGCAACCACCTGGTTTTGAAAATCACAAATTTCTCGATCATGTTTTTAAACTTAAGAAAGCTCTCTATGGCCTCAAACAAGCCCCTCGAGCTTGGTATGAACGTCGTAGCACTTTCTTACTTGACAAAGGTTTTTCAAAGGGGAAAATTGACACGACACTGTTTATAAAATCTATTAATGACACCATTCTCTTAGTATAAATTTATGTGGATGACATCATATTTGGGTCTACAAATGAGATTTTATGTCAAGAATTTGCCAAGTGTATGCAGAATGAGTTTGAGATGAGCATGATGGGGGAGCTCAACTACTTCCTTGGACTGCAAGTAAAACAATACTCACAAGGAGTCTTCATCAGCCAATCAAAGTATACAAACGATATGATAAAAAAGTTTGATCTTGGCAACATCAAACCAATCAGTACTCCGATGGCAACTACAACAAAACTAGAACCTGATGAAAGCGACAAACCAGTTGATCAACATAAGTATCGAGGTTTGATTGGTAGTCTACATTATTTAACTGCTAGTGTCCCGATATCATGTTTAGTGTTTGTCTGTGTGCTCACTATCAAGCCAACCCTAAGGAATCACACATGACCTTAGTTAAGCGTATCTTTCGATACCTTAAAGGGACTATTACGGTGGGGTTGTGGTATCCCAAAACCACATCCTTTGACTTGATCGGATATTTCGATGCCGATTTTGCTGGATACAAAGTCGACCATAAGAGTATCAGCGGTACGTGTCATTTATTAGGCAAGGCTTTAGTCTCATGGTTTAGCAAGAATCAAAATTCTGTAGCACTCTCTACAACAAAAGCTGAATACATGGCTGTAGGACATTGTTGTGCTCAGATTTTGTGGATGAAGTAAACCCTTGAAGACTATAATTTATTTTTTAAGCACATACCTATATTCTATGATAACACTAGTGCAATTAACCTGACTAAGAACCCAGTATGTCACTCACGCACTAAGTACATAGAACTTAGTCATCAATTTCTGCGTGATCATCAATTGTAGGGCACTATTACTCTAGAGTTTATTGACACTAATCATCAGCTAGCAGACTTTTTCACAAAACCACTTGACAAAGAGCGTTTCAACTTTTTTCGTCGAGAATTAGGAATTTTGGATAAAAATGTCATACAATAAATTTTACCTGCTCAAATACTTGTTAAAACATAATCATACATAGTGCAATTGTTTTGGGTACAAACCGAAAGGTCCCTTCTGACAATAAGGCGTAAAAGTCTAAGCGACGCGGTGTACTAGTCTTCGTACTACCACTAGCTGGGATTCGGCCCCTATAGCTAACCTAAGGCGATTCACCTGTACTGATCATTGATTAACAAAGTTTGTTGCAAGGTTTAATTTATTTTCTGGCTTATATAATTCATTATTGTTAATTCAAGACCATCTTTTATCTCTTCTATCAACATTTCTTTCTTGTTGGAGTCTAGAACCACCCTTACAGAGCTCGGACCGAACTCTGCCTATGGCAGAACTCAGGCCGAACTCTATGTAGTGCATACCAGAACTCTCAGCCACTCCTGGCCATCCATCCTATTTGATCTAAGGGCTACGATTTAACATGTGCAGTCGGACAGACTCCTTAAACCCACAAATTTGCTTTCTCTTTCCTCATTGCCATCTGTTTGCCATTAAAACTCTTTGGTGATTGATGTTTTTAATTATAAACATAACATAGTACAATGTAGGACTTAGATGTAGTCCTAGGAGTGCACTTTTATTTTTATCTGGACACTGTATCGATGGAGCGAGTGGCAATACGTTGACTCCGTTAATGATTTGACGACTATCTTGAACTCTCTGAAGGTCTAGGTTTCTCTGGATGCCGAAGCATTTCGAGGAGAAGTGGACGTTGAGTGTCTCTTTTGGACTCTGTATATGGATATAACAGTCTATCTGTATATATCTCTCTCTTTGTCTGTGTGTGTTCTGAAGGAGTGATCCTTCTATTTATATATAGCAGGCTGGCTACTCACACGCGCATATGTCGGATGCGCCTGGACATGGGGATGCCACATGGCGGATGCTGGCAGGGGTGCATGGACGATGCATCCCGAGTTGTAGTAGAATCTGCTTGAACTGCTTCGTCAGGCTGCAGAGGAGCTGACACGTGGCAGTTGCTGAGATTTGGTTGTTGTTGAGATCGTGGGTGGTTGGCACCCATTCTTTGAATAGAACTGAGTCAAAGGACACGTGGCGTATGCTTGTGGCTCAAAGATCTCAGTTTTGGAGGAGAGTGATCTGTCAGGGTGCGTCTAGGATCGGGCGCATGGAGGTGACTTAGTCCTATGATTTTTAGGTATCATAGACAAGTCTGGGCGCATGGCTTTTGAGGCGCACTCAGAGCTTCGTATCAGGGTGCACCTAGGATCAGTTGCAGGGGAGGCGACTTGGTCTCATGACTTTTAGGAGCCATGAGCAAGTCCAGGCGCATGGCTTTTGAGGCGCATGCAGAGCTTAGTCTTCTGTTCCTCAAGATCAGAAGTGAGCTGAGGGGGCGTATGACCACTGGGGTGCACGCCGTCTTCTAGGCGCATGGCCACGAGGCACATACGAATGATCTGTCGGCCACGTGGCAGTTATTTGTTGACCCAAGGTGTAACGATGGTGCTGACATCAGCGGCTCTTCGTTTTCTACAAAGGGCTATTGATTGGACGGCTCTTGGAATGCGTCGCCGCCTTTGTCATTCATCATTAAATGCTTGATGGTGATTATTTTGAAAGGGGCGCATCGGTTAATTCTGATCTAGGCGAATGGGTCTATGTCCCACTGGGCACATCAGTACGGAGCATATGGTACTTACGGTGCATCAGCCAATGTGTCGCATCCTCTTTGGCCTGCCTGTTGAGTTCTTTGAGGTGTTAATGGTTGCTTTGACTTAGCCGAATACGAGGAGACGGATGCATTTGCTATTAATACAAATTTATTGCATGGAATTTAGAACGTTGGCCATTTGGCACTCGGGTGTAGGCAGCCCGTGCTTATAAATAGCCGCGTGAGGAAAAGCTTTGCTTTCATTCTTCATTTCGATATAAAGATGAACTTGCCCGGAGCTCCACCTTGGCGAACTGCCGAACTCGAGCTCTTCCCGAGGATGAAGATGCGCTGCCCCAGTCTTCCCGTCACTCTGAGCTTCCGTGATAGTGTCTGTTGCATCCAAATATCGGGATCATCGAGCCTCGACACAGTTCGATGGTGCCTGTTGCATCCAAAGATCGGTACGGCCGTGCTCCGTCTTTCGTTATGCTGGAAGAGCCACAGGCTGTCGAGTGTGCCTGTTGCTTCCGAAGACCAGGGCATCGTGCCGCGATCTTTGTCGAACTAGGAGAGCTCCTCCTCCTGCTAGACAACGGCTGATTGGTGCTGATGTGCCTGCGCCATAATGACGAGACGATGCGCCTGGATGAGACATCAGAGTGATGCACCTGACGGATGATGCGCCTTGCATGGGGCGCATGGCAGTTGTTGCACCTAGCTGTAACTTTAGGATCTTTCTTTTTGTAGAAGTTCTCCTTTGTAAAGCTTTTCTTTAGACATGTAATAGACTTTCATATGAAATAAAAGCCTTCTTTTGATGTCTATATTTTTGTACTGTTCTTTCTTGTGCCAAGTATCTGTTTGAGCTTCCTGGCGCATTTGAGTTGGTCATATGGTTGGGTTGAGCGCATAGAAATTTTGGCCTATGGATGCGCCTGAAATTCCATGCTTCTACAAGACTCCCTTCAAAGTTTTCAAAACTTTTTGTCATGTTTTGGAAGACTTTAAACAAGAAGCATGGGAAGTAACGACTCGGGGCGCATGACCTTCGCCTAGGCGCATGGCTCTTCTTGGCGTATAGTCATTCTGTACGTCGCTGTAGGGACGTTTGTTGCTTAGGCGCATGCCGCTAGGGCGCATGCTTCTTTTGGAGGAGATAACGTCTCGATCCTAGGAATGGTTAATGATGATCTTTTGAAGATAAGCAGCCGTTGGTTTCACGAGACCCGAAGCAACTGATTGCTGATGTCACGCCTCATCGGTTTACACGCGAGGCCAAGCCGATAAATAGGCAGCTGAGAGAAGAGAGAGTCTTCTACTTTCTGCCAAAGCTTTCTTCATCCGCAAAGCTCTTTTATCCTTCTTCTTCGTTAGAGAATGGCTCCCAAGACTCCTCGAGGCGGTGCTGCTAGCTGAGGAAGGGGCCGAGGCAAGGAACCCTTGAAGGTCGACACGGAGGAAGCCCCCATCGTCATGGCGACCCACGCCGACGTTCGCCCGGAGGTGTTCGATGGGTGTTTCCTAGCCTTGGTCTTTGTTGCAGTGGTGATGGGGTGACCCGTCTGCAGATGAGTTACCTCATGTCGATGTGTTTTGGCTGACGCGTATGGACTTAGGTCCTGATGATGCGCCGAAGCTTCTTCTGCTGACGCGCATGGAGTTTGTCCTGATGATGCACCGAAGCTTCTCTTCAAATACGCCTGGGCCTCGGTCCTGTATGTGCGCCTTTGATGAGGTTCTATCTGTGCGCATGGGTTGACCTAGTTTGATGCGCCAGATTTGTTGATGTGCCTCAGATACTTGCTTTGAGCATCTAAGTCTTTTTGCTAACTTTTCTTTGACTCTATTACAGTATCCATGGCGAAGGCGGAGGCTGTCGTGAAGGAAGAGATACTGCCTCCTCTCGTCAAACAAGAGCCAGTGACCGTTAAGGAGGAGGCGTTACCAAAGGTTGAGGTCAAGGAAGAACCGATGTGTCACGACCCGTACCCAGTACAGGGTACGAGAAGTGGGTACGTCCAGCCTACGCCACAGTGTCGGCGGTAGAATGCTGTCTTAGGTTACTATCTAATCAACAACTCACGCAATTATATAATATAATTGTCAAATCTCAACTCCGAACGGAGGACAAGTATAGATATAATGAAAACTCAATCACAGTCTAAGCACGATAAGATTACACAGAAGTTTATAACTAAACAACAACAATTATAAACTACTAAATAACAATATCTCAAAAGAACTCAAATACAAACTCGTATCTCAAGTTATTACAATTCAAGTTCTAAAATATGAAAACTAAACCAAGTCTACTAGCAAGTCTCCCGATCACTCCTGAGTGTCGGGGCCAAAGGTAGCTAAGCCATCTCCTGCTCCAAGGCAAGTAGGACAAATGTCCTCAGGACAATCATCTGTAATATTTTCAAGATGTCCAGTCAGGACAGGAACGAATACAAAATCTCAAACAACAGTTCTAGTTATACAATATTGAAAATGTATCAGTAGATAGAGAGAATATACTAGGTAAAGTAGAGCGCACATGCATCCTGACAGGGTATATCAAAACTGTAATAAGATAAGGCAAGAGAACAGTGTATAACATGTACGAAAAATCTGGAACTGCTATCTATGTGAGTTTAGCACTAGTTTCAACATGTGATCGGCTTAGAAATTGATACAATATTTGGCCTGGCTAATCATACGTGAGTGTATGATTAACACTATACAGTGAGGATACAATGGTGATACAATGGTGATACAATGGTGATACAATGCTGGTACTATGGGGTATTGATTACATATCTACGCTAACACCTCCATCGCTGACTAATATAGTGGATCCAGTTATGACACGTCATGACACGTATTCTCTGAGGAGATCGCGAGCCTACGCAGGAATCTTATCTATGCAATGAACAATAAACAATGAAGACTTGCCCAGTGTATACCATATATAAGAGGAATAACATCTTATGACGGGATCCAGACAATACCAATCCGTGTGCACCATGTGTCAAGAGAACAAGGATATCTACACTAAATACTAGAATCAAAGACGATATCATAAAACAGAAATATTATCAGAGAATGTACTCGCCTGTCACCATGTATGACTGATATGAATAGATATCCGAACTGTTGTCACAGAGCCCTATTTAGAGTAAAACAAGTTATTTAAGTACTCAAATTAAAATAATAGAAATCTACAAATGCAAACTACATGATTCTAAGCCAACTAGGTCATAGTCAACTCTTGGTCAACTGTCTAGGTCAAACTAGGTAAATTTGTCACATCTAGACTCAAACTCTATAATAAAGCTATTGTCATAAATTAACCATAATCCTACATTTAACTAATCCTATAATCTAACTCATATATCAAGTACCACATATCTATATACAATAATGACTCAAACCCTAGTCCTTTCTATCTATAAACTACCACAACCCACACTCAACTACCATGCTATCTATATATATATATATCATGCATACACATATAATATCCCAATCTAATATACACCACACATCATATATAGGATACTATATCACTTATCCTTAGCCCTCAACTACAAATACCCATATAAGGTAATGACATCATATGTGAACCCAACATATATGTATACATGCACTAGCCAATCACTCAAAACACCTTAACTGACACCCAGCCTAAACCACTTACTGCTGCCACACTCAACCAAGGCCTCATCATGTTACCCCACCCTTTCCTTTCCACACTGTCCTAAATTCTGATATCTAAGGTTTTTGGGCTAAGTGAACTATTAGCTAGGTCAAGGTAGCATCATAGCCACAACCCCAAAATAGGTCAAGCTATCTAGAGGCATACTCTACATCTAAACTCCAAACCTCAAATCCCTATAGTATACTAAGGATACCAATTCCAACCCTATGTTACTTCTATACATATCACATGAGCCTATTACCCTTATAGTATTATACATGCCTACAAGCAATATGGTCACAGGAAACCCCTGCTCTCCTATCTTACTCCCATAAATGGGCTAAACCATAGGTGAACCATCTGTTATGCAGTACAAGAAGACAATATCTGAACTATGGGAAAAAGGGAAATGAACTAAAGTGGAGTGATTGGTCATTTAAGCTAGGAGATCAAATAGATGTATACATCTAAGCTTACATAAACTGAACCTCTACACAACTGATACCAACAACAGATTTATAGACACACACTCACTACACTACTGGACTCACCTTCACTACATTTCACAGATTCACTCCCCTTTATGACATTCCCTTTTATTCCTATTTTTCTATCACTCACACACTCACAAACTGAACCCTTGCTCGATCCTTCCTTAACTACTGACATTGCCTAACCTGAACATGGTCTCTTTTCTTTCCTTCCTCACTAACTCTTAACTATAGCTATCTAACACAATATATATACACTGACCACAACCCTCAAATTCCCTCTATTATATAGAATCATGAAATCAATAAACCAGTAAATTAAACCCAATATCAGCGATGTGTGTGTGTGTATGTGACATTGTGTGTATAGTCACAGGTTCTGTGAATTCAAATCAGTGTGTGTAATTGGTTTCAGGAGCTGTGTATGTGTATAAACAGTAAAGAGTGTGTGTGGCATGTTTTCAAGTTTTAACAGTTTTCTAGTGTGTGTGTGTTTAGAACTAATTTGTGTGTGTTTCTCAGTATTTTGGCAAAGTAGATAGGTTAGTGAATCAATCAGTTATGTGTGTGTATAACTAATCATGAAGGGTGTGTATTGATCTCAGGTTTACAAGTAAATGATAGTTTGGTTACTAGGTGTAATAGGAACAGTGGGTGCAAGAGTGTCAATTGGTGTCCAGAAGTGCCCAAGTGGTGTGAGTAAGTGTCATTGACAGGGAAGGCAATAGGGAAACTCATATTTAATTGACAGTTTGTGTCTAATAGGTTTGGCTAACAGTGAAGAGTGTCACAGGTTCTCAGTTTGTACTCATGTGCTCGAACTCCATATGCAAACCCAACCTCACAACTCATCCCCGAACATTAAATACTTTAATTAACCATTTAATTAATTAAACTCTGTAAGAAAAAGTATAGAACAGAACATGTATCAGAGAATTATAGGGAAACCTAAATCGACATAGGAAAACCCAATAAACTATCAAATTGATTGTGCCAACACATAGTACACATGTGTACGTGTCCTAAGGGTGCATTCGTGTCCAGAAAACTGGACACAAAAGTGTCCAAAATCGAACTGCACACTGAATCAGTAACATGCATCCCAGTGCTCGTGAAGCGAGGACACGACCTCGTGTACGCGACACAGGGCACGACAGGACTCGTGCTCGTGCCCACGTGTTCGCCCCATATAGGTCTACCCTCATGTCACCCTGCACTGCATCCACGTGTCCCCGTGTCGTGTCAAAACGTGCGTATCAGTACACGTCTGTGCGCGTGTGTGCGTGTGTGCAATATCAGTGCGGGTGGGATTTCTTCCAATCTGCTCGACAAAATCATCTCAAATTTTACGTGCATGGTGTCAGTCATTGCCCGCAGGTGTCCACCAATTTTGGTATCCAACCGAGTCGTGTCGTGTCGGATATGGACGTGTGGCAGCAGGACACTGCACGGGGCCTGTACGCGGTATCGTGCGTGAGGTGCGTGTCCGATTTGGACACAAAAAATCCACATAATTGTGCTCAGTCACATATATAATTAATCCCCATATATAGGGCTACACAACCATGTTGTTTTACAAAATACTAAAATCTATTTCTATGTGGCATTTCATCGAACATCCAATAAAATACAGCGATACGTGTCCGATACGGACACGAAATGGATACGATTTTCTACCAAACTTGGGCTACACCTAGGAGAACCCTAAATGAATGCATTTATGTAAAAAAAATCAGGAATTTACTAGGGTTTTACCTATTGAGTGTTCAAACTCAATGTAAAGTGCCTCAATTTGACGTCTTCCTCGATTTGCTACGGTTCAAACGTCCTCAAACCTCGCTAGCAAGCCTCCACAAGTCTCCTATACTATTGGGGATGATGATGCAATTGATTTGACTCAATTTGGGCTCAATTTGGATATTATGGGAGGAGATTAGGGAAGAACAAAGTAGGGTTTCAAGAAATTGTAAAAAAAGGCAAAGGCCTTCTTAAGGATCCTTTATAGGAAGGGGGGCACTTGATGGATGGTCATCTAAGGGAATTAGGGTTTGTTTAGGTATAGATGAGTGGCTAAGATCATTCCACCCAATTCCAAGCCTTCCTATTGGTTCTAGGCTTTCTTTTCATAAATATCATAATGGTAAATATCCAACTATGAAATATCTAGATATTACTAACCTTGTCATATAATGGATAATTCTAACCTAATTTCTAGGCCCATAGTTAACCTCTAGATTAGGGAAATTCTAGGTTAAGGCCCTAACTATCAATTAGCACATTACTAAAAGGCCAAAATCGATAATAATTCAAAAGTCATCAAATGACCAAAATACTTGTAACACCCATATCTCAGAACACGTATTTTGGTTAAGCCTGCATGTATCTTGGACCTGTATTTTATTTTCTCAGATTTTGGCCTGTAATTGTATTTCTGGCTCGACTTGCAGATTTTAGTTTTCTCGTAAAATGGGTTTTTACATGACTTGGTTTTATTTTGTGGAGGAGAATTGGTTTGGTTTAATATGCATTGAAACACTTTAACCTACACTCCACCCTCTACACAACATAACCCACCCTCATTAAAACTCCACCTACTTTTCTCTCTCCTCCATAATTCTCTCATTTATTTCTCTATCTTCTTCTTCTTCCTTCCTCTACACAACACCAACATCCATAGGCAAGTGCACCTTGCCACCACATGAGAACCATATTTTATTTGTTCATTAGCTAGATTAGGCCATGGTGATCAACATTAGTGCTTGACATTTTGTGATTTGGAGTCTCCATTGTTCTAGATCTAAGTTTTTCTATTTTTGGATTTACATGGTTTTCATCTATTTTAGTTGAGATTTTGTGGGTTTTGATGCTTCCATGTGGAAGAGAATTCAATTTTACTCAAGTTAGACCTTTGAAAATCTAGATTTGGTTTTAATTTGACCAAGATATGAAGATTTGAACTTGGAGTTCTTGGAGAGTTCCTCTCGGCCTGGAGTAGCAGACTGCAGCCTGCGCTCTTTAGCGCAGTGCTGGACTGCGCATCCTCCTCTCGGCCTGCGCTCTTTAGCGCAGCGCCGACCGCGCAGCTTGCCCCATGGTGAACTGCGCTCAACCCCAGCGCAGGGACTCTTGCGCAGTCTGCTCTTGCGCAGTCTGCTCCCGCGCACTTCACTCATGCACAATCTGACCCATGTGCCATCCATTCCTGTGCACTTCACTCATGTGCAATCTGACCCCTGCGCCAACCAGCTCAGCGCAAGCCGACTTCTGCGTAGCTCACTCCTGCGCAGTTGCCCCCTGGCGCACTTGACTCCTGCGCAACCCGATCCAGGGACCCTTGCGCAATCTGTCCAATCATGGAGAATTGGTTTTATTTTTCCTTAAGCTTGGCTCTTCTATAGCCCTGTATATTGATATTTTATTAGATATTTTGCGTCCATTTTATATCCTTACGCCTTTTGTCATGAACTTGATTTTACTTAATATATTTGGAATGACTATTGTACATGGCACGGTATGACAAGGAACTAGCATAACACGTCAGTGACCTGTAGTGGTGCACTCCTGACATAACCAACCTGACATGATAGTGGCCCGTCGTGGCGCACTCCTGACAAGTACCCTGACATGATTTATCTTGATGCTGTTGCGACGGCTAACTTGACTCGTATAATCAACTTGACACCGTGGGTGTTCCTGCTTGCTTTCTTGTGCAATCCACTTGTCTTGTCTTGCATCATGTCTAGGACGTGACTCCCTGGTTCCCAAGGTCAGGAATTCGTACTGAATATGGATTAGGCTAATGACTAGATCAAACTATAGTTCATGGAGAATTTCCAGTCACAGGCAATCTCGTTATCTGGGCGCTCTTAATTGGACTTGTAGCTTGCCGACGAGTAGAGCACATTTCCAGCGCACTGTCATGTATTGTACCCTCTAAGTCACCTAAGGGTATATCGTCTCCGGGGCGATGTACCCAACCATACTCTCAACCCGCGGAAGGATAACTGGATGGTCTGCAGGGCTTGGGACTGGAAAATTCTCATTGCATCTTGTTAGTAATTAAGGCTAGTGATAACCCTAGTTAGTTAAGTAGTAAGCCGTAATAATTGTTTGGTCGCATTATGAATGGATGGAGTCCAGCCTTGTCTAAGTCATGTCTAGCCCCTGTACCTGGAACTCTTGTACATGCTTGTTTTACTTATCTAACAATAAATGGGTAGAGACAGAGTGCTGTTCAGGCGAATGGTTACAACCTCGATCCTTGTTTGGTTTACGGGTTGTAACTTGGCTCCCGAAATGGTTCTACGTCCCTAGTCGTTTATTGCCCTGATGTGCTTTAATTACCTGTACTTTCTTTTATTTTCTTATGTTCTGATATACTGGCTTTTGTTCTTATTTTGTGGCCTCCCTTGTGGCACTTGCTCTTTCTGGGGTTTGACCCAGCTGGTTTTGTGTGGCCAGATTTCGGAGCAGCTCCCGAGGATCTTCCGAACCTCTAGCCCGATGGTGGCGACTAGAAGGAACTCGGGTTACGAGTGGGTTTTCTATTTTGTTTCGCTCACTCTATTATAAAGTTATTCTTTTGAGGCGTTTAGCCGACGAGCACCTGTTAGCTCGATGCACTTTACTTACTGTCTGCCTACAGGCTGTAAACATGATTAAAAAATCCTAGGGTGGGTTGATCATGTATGACTTAACTCTTGCTAGTCCTAGCATTTTGTACGACTAGCTTCATGATCAGCTGATATGTAATATTTGGGACGCCTTTTATTGTATATTTGGTGGTCAAACATCTTGTAATTATATTATTTGCTTGAGATTGAGACAGTAGACTCGACCTTAAGAGACTATTGGCTTGTAGTAAACCCTCATATTCTAGACAGCCGTGACCGTATAGTTGAGATGTATTCTATTTCAATATACGTAGCTGGCTATGTACGCCCCCGCTCTCCAGTATTCTGGTTCTGGGGCGTGACAATACCCTTAGCCTAGAAAATAGAAATTTACTAATCTAAATACTTGGTTAGGTCTCCGTGGTCATGGTTAGTCTCTAGGCTAAATAGTTTCTAGGATTGTACTAACAAAAACAGCAAAATCATAATACACCAATTAAAATAGCATTAAATAATTTAAAATTCACCAAAATTATGGAAAACTGAGGAATGACAAAATTATCGTTGATTTTGAAAACAGGCAGATACACGATGTCCATCAGGAAAGAGATTGCTCACAAGGTTGAAGTTAAGGAGGAGCCACCGTCAGAGAGTAGTAGCATCGGGATTAACCCTCCTGTCCCTACAAAAGACCTCAACCAGATTGAGCCTTCATATGCAAAGTGGCTGAGGGAGTGGTACATGCCTCAACGCAACTATGATCCCTGGTTGTGAGGATTCATAGGTTGCCTTGCAATCGCCGTTTTTGGGAATATGAATAAAGTCAATGTCCATATTTTGTCTTTAGTATTTCTGAGATCTGAAGAAACCCGAAGATGTAGTTTACTTCTTTTCGATGTCGATGTAATCTTTTACTTTCTATTTAGCTGAAGAAAATGAAAGAACTTTCTTCTTTGTTCATTTCCTATGATTTTTGTGGACCCATTTTCTATTGTGCACCTTGGCTGGGTGCAGATAATAAGTTACTCACGGAGGAAACCGACACATTCACTCAGATGTAATATGGACGTGGTGAATATGGGGTAATTTTTTGTGTAGTCTTATTATCCTTGGCGTACATTGGTGTTAGGTACAGAAAATAAGTTGAGAGAGAGGACCGACATATTTACTCAGAGGTAAGGTGGACATGGTAAATATGGGCTAAAATGGTGGAGTTTTCATACTCAGAAAAAATATGGACATGATAGGAGTGAACTCTGGGGGGTTTATAGAACAACTCAGAGGTAATATGGACGTGGGTGTTCTATGGTGCAACAACACAAGGATTGTTGTACGGAATGTTTACTCAGAGGTAATATGGACGTGGTAAACATTGCCTTAAGCATGATCTTACACGACAGGATCCTGCTTGATGGGGTGTAGAGAGGCAACTCATAGGTGATGTAGACATGGTTGTTCGTCTACTTGGGATAGAATGCAACGAAACAGCTGGGTTCCAGAAGCATATGGCTTGTCAAAGAAGCGGTGTGAACTTGGTTTGGTCAAGATCACTAATCCTCTCTCTGGGGAGAGGCAGTGTGTTTTTGACAGATATTAAGAGTGGTACTTTCCTGAGGATTTACCGTCGATGGGATGTACGGTTGTCATGTTGGCTGACAGCACTTTCTTGAAGACTGAACCGATGCTGGTGTCGGAGTCCCAAGTTGAAGTTTCAGATGAGTGAGAATGTATAGCATCCTCTGCTTCTGATTCTTTTGGAGTTGTTGGAGGCGTGATGTAGCCTACCTCCCGTCGGGTATGGTGATAGTAGTCTTACGGCGTCCCTTTTGGCACTGGAAGTCGTAGGAGAAGGCATCGACCTTTGTCGCAGTTCAGACATTGGCCGCTCTTCAAGTTGTAACCCATCTTTTGGATGAGATACTTGGCTCGATCGTTGTACCGGTAGCTTTACATTCTGCCGGTGTCAGGTTCTGGCTCCGTCGGTGGGTGGCGACTTGGTCTCATGACTTTTATGAGCAATAAGCAAGTCCAGGTGCATGGCTTTTGAGGCGCACGCAGAGCTTCGTATCAGGGTGCACCTAGGATCAGGCACAGGGGAGGCGACTTGGTCTTATGACTTTTAGGAGACATAAGCAAGTCCAGGCACATGGCTTTTGAGGCGCATGCAGAGCTTAGTCTTCTGTTGCTCGAGATCAGAAGTGAGCTAAGGGGGCGTATGACCACTAGGGTGTACGCTGTCTTCTGGGCGCATGGCCACGAGGCGCATACGAATGATCGGTCGGCCACATTGCAGTTGTTTGTCGATCCAAGGTATAATGATGGTGCTGACATCAGTGGCTCTTCGTTTTCTGTAAAGGGCTGCTGATTGGACGGCTCTTGGAATGCGTCTCCGCCTTTGTCATTTAGCATTAAATGCTTGATGGTGATAAGTTTGAAAGGGGCACATCGATTAATTCCGATCTGGGCGCATGGGTCTATGTCCCACTGGGCGCATCAGTACGGAGAGCATGGTACTGAAGGCGCATCAGCCAATGGGTCACATCCTCTTTGACCCGCCTGTTGAGTTCTTCACGGCGTTAATGGTTGCTTTGACTTAGCCGAATACGAGGAGACGGATGCCTTTGCTATTAATGCAAATTCATTGCATGGAATTTGGAACGTTGGCCATTTGGCACTCGGGTGTAGGCTGCACATGCTTATAAATAGCCACATGAGGGAAAGCTTTACTTTTATTCTTCATTTCGATATAAAAATGAACTTGGCCGGAGCTCCGCCTTGGCGAACTGCCGAACTCGAGCTCTTCTCGAGGGTAAAGATGTGTTGTCCTAGTCTTTCCGTCGCTCTGAGCTTCCGTGTTAGTATTTGTTGCATCCAAATATCTGAATCGTCGAGTCCCGACACAGGCCGATGGTGCCTGTTGAATCCAGAGATCGGGATGGCCGCACTCCATCTTTCGTTATGCTGGAAGAGCCAAAGGCTGCCGAGTGTGTCTGTTGCTTCCAAAGACCGGGGCATCGTGCCGCAATCTTTGTCGATCTAGGAGAGCTGCTCCTCCTGCTAGACAAGGGCTGATTGGTGCTGATGTGCCTCCGCCATAATGACGAGACGATGCGCCTGGATGAGACATCAGAGTGATGTGCCTGACGGATGATGTGCCTGGCATGGGACGCATGGCAGTTGTTGTGCCTGGCTGTAACTTTAGGATCTTCCTTTTTTGTAGAAGTTCTCCTTTGTAAAGCCTTTCTTTAGACATGTAATAGACTTTCATATGAAATAAAAGCCTTCTTTTGATGTCTATATTTTTGTGCTATTCTTTGTTGTGCCAAGTATCTGTTTGAGCTTCCTAGCGCATTTGAGTTGGTCGCATGGTTGGATTGAGCGCATAGGAATTCTGGCCTATAGATGTGCCTGAAATTTCATGCTTCTACACCATTAACTTCAACCTCTCTCCAAAGCTATCTCTCCAAAACCCTAATCGTAGAAATCTTCTTGTTGGTGCTCTCCACTCTTCAAATTCAAGATTTTAAAGTTTTGTGTGATTCTCTTCCATCCTCCTTCATTATTTTTTAGGTATAACTCTTAGTTCTCCATCTCCACTTTTATTGTTGTTCTTCGTATCTCTTTTTTTACTATTATTAATGTCTCCTAGACTTGGTAATAGAGGGAAGAAGATTAGAACTGAATGAACTTCATCATCAAACCCTCCTTCTCTTCCTCCAATTGTCAATTCTATTCACCCATTGTTCAACCCTCCTCCTCCTTCTAATGCCAACACTTATAATGAGCATATTTTCGTATTGTTAGAAGCCTCTAACAAGTGGTACTCAGATTTTTGCTCACGAAGTGTTGTCCCGGGACACCCCATTAATTTCACAATATTTTTTGAATTTTATCCAAATTTCAAGGATCTATGCCTTAATGAACTTGTGTCCACATTGTCACTCATTTACCTCAAAGCAATATTGTAATATGATCCATGACGATCGAAGAATCTACTCTCTGGTACCCGGCATTGATATTATGTTTGATAACTTTGATCTAGCTGAATATCTTGAACTTCCTGACCCCAATTCTTGGGTGCGTATTATTGATGCTCGGGATTTCTAATTTGTTGGTGATATCACACTTGAAGGGTTCAAGGATATGATGTGTGAACCCAACACCCGCCCTCGTAAGCTTCGGGCTAAGTATCTCAATAACCATTTCTATGAACTTTATCGCATCAATTTCTCTTCCATCCTGCCGAAAGCAGGATCTACCGATGAGGATTCTTATCATGAGATTACCGCCCTTTATTATCTTCACTTCAACATCCCCTTCAATTTTCCTCGCACAATGATGGATTAGATGATTCGTGCAAGAAAGAAGCCAAAATTGCTTGTTTATGCAATGTATCTCCCTATGATCTTTCGTGCCTTCAATATTCCTTTGGATGAGTGTCAATTTTTAGCAGTTCCTGCCTTTCTGTCCAAGGCTCGTAGGACTGCTCCTACTCTTGTTCCTCTTGCTCCAGTTGAGGAGGAATCTTCTGACTCAGATGTCCCACAGCCTGAGCCTCCTGTCACCCTCGACTCCATTCGCAACATGTTGCAGGACAGCTTCCGTTTGGAAGACGATCGCTACACCCAGCTAGACTATCGAACCACTTTGTATATGAGCTTCATCAGCAACACCCTGCATGATATCCAGCACAACATGGCTCGGCATCCCACTATGCCTTTTCCTACGGGTCAGGACCCTTCTCGCGAAGGCTACCGGATTGACGACCCATGGGCCTTGTAGTCTTTGGATCCTGATACGACATTTGTTGATCCTCGTCACTCTGCCAGCGAGCCTTCTAATTCGGCCGGTCCTTCTCGTTGTCATGCTTCGTGGTGGTTGTGGTATTCTACCTACTGCTGCTGCTGCTGACGTTCACTTTTAGTTATGCTATTTTATTTGTTTTTAGCACTATTTCCACTATGTTTTAGTTTATGACTTCAGTTTGTCATTTCATATGTATGACTTCTAGTTTCTTTATTTTAGATTATCAAAACTGCTAGTTGTCTCTATCGATGGTTGGTTATGGTTATAGTTGTGTGATTCCTATCTTCAGTTTGTCTATTTTTTCCTCTCTTTACGGGGGAGCTATAATTTATTTTGCTAAGTGACAAAAGGGAAGAATAATAGATATTTGATAGATGTGATCTTTTATATGATGTTGGATATTATGAATTGTGTTGTGCTTGGATAAGAACTTTGTATCAGGACAAAAACCAAAATATTTATTTACGGGAGAGCCGACATATCTATTTGCAGGTGAGCTACTTCATATGTACAAACTACTTTACTCCCTTCAACATGTGTCCAGGTATAAATGTTGCGACATACAAATATCGTTTTGTCAATTATCAAAATGGGGGAGATTATTGACCCAAACTTGATCACAGTCAACCTAATTTAGAGAATTAATAAAACGATATATGATATGATCCAATACGATACATTGATCTCAAGACAAGAACATCATCTACAACATATCAAGTTCAAGACAAACGTCATCGACAAGTTGTTTCATTGCAAATGTACTTGTACTGAGTCTATAATTTTTTAGTTTATTGAGTCTAGGAATATATACGTTGAGTCGCACTGAGTCATCTCAACCCTAAACTTACTTCTCCAAGCTCCACCATACAAAATGAGACAATCCCTGAACCAATCCAAACCATTATAGCCTCATAAATATTCTGGCCCAAGGGAATGAGAATTCGGGCCGAACTCTGTCCCCTAAATTTCAGGATGCTAATTTTTAGGAATACCTTGATCTAGGCTGTCCAACGTTCAATTTTTTGAATATTTGAGACATAATTATGGCCGAATTATGTCTCCTCAGACTAGTATATATAGGGCTTGATTTCTCTCATTTCAAATCATCTCTCACTCTCAATCTTTTAAGCCTAATACATTCTAAGCCTTCCTCTTCCAATCTACTAGCCATAAAACTTCCTAAGCCCCAAGGTGCTCAAGTGTGATTCAGCTAGAAGTTCTGTGCAAGAGTGGTAAAGAAGTCACTTAGACAATTCCAAGTTTTGCCTCTGCAAAGTAAGAAGTTGGCGTGCTCTTCTGAGTAAAGGCACGTGTGTACCCTATTTCACAAATAGTGGATTTCAATCCTAAAGGAGAGTTCTCAGGCCTAGACTAGTCCTCCAAGAGGGAAACCAGGTTAAATTGCTGTGTTTGCGTATGCTCTTCTGATCTCTATTAATTTTTGTATTACTACTCTGATTACTTACTCTCTTGGTAGTTGCTTTCTGGACTTGTTATAGAGTTGAATTTTTAATTGGTTATTATTGACACAAACTCTATTCACCCCCCTCTAGAGTTGCCTACACGTAACTTCAGGTAGAACCTCCTATGCCCAACTGCAGTTAACCTGCTACTGCTCTCATGTTTCACATACACAATCTAGCACCAATCTACGGTTGTGCATATACTGCTGCTGAAGTATGCCCCTACCATTGTCCTGATTCTCACATGCTATTGGCACTTCCTAGTGCACACTGTCCCCCCCACCCTATTCATTGTTGTTGTGCACCATTTTCCTTTATCAATCTACTTCACAAATACCCACACACAACCCCTTATGTGTATTCACATATACACATACACATATAATATATAATGCACATCTATCTATCCAAATGGCTACACACACACACACATTCTACATGCACACCACAGGGGTTTCAGTTTCCCCTATTCTACACACTCTCACATAGGTTCACATATATACTATATCCCCCCTTCACACCAACATAAACACATGTGACACTCATAGAATTTTACCAAATCAAACACTTAGTGTGCATCACCCTCGTATCGTACTAATCTAAGATACTCTTGTGATACGTCCAAGATACATATTACAAACCTTGTTCGAATCTATCCAAATCACATGAGCATGCATAAAACATAAATTAGAGCCTAACTAGAATAATCTATAGCTAGTGCAATGTGTCATGAAGAATTGGACATGTGTTCCACAAGTGTCGGAGGAAAATCCGTCAAAATGACTATATGTCCTACCGTATCATGATATCACCTACTTGTATCCAATTGTGGATATGATCTAGACACACAAAACCAAATCTAGTCTAAATAGATCTAAATTATCAAATGACAAACACTTGGTGCACCAATCTTGAAATTCCTCCAAAATTGGCACAAATCTTAATATAACTTTCATATAAAAGGTCATTAGAGCCTAATTCTTTCTCCTATAGGTAGTCCTAGTCTATGGGTGAATTTCTAAGGGTCAAATTGCACAATTAGAGCATAAATAGAGAAAAAATTAAGATGTATAACTATTGGGAGATGGATTCTCAATGTCAAGCCAAATAGACACGATCCGAACACAATCTCCTAGCAATTAGCCTCCTTTTCTAGTGCTCCTAGCCACTAAGCTCCTAGGCTACTCTAAGTGATAAGAATGAAGAGAATTGGAAGAGAATTGGAGTGGAATTGAGAGAAACTGGTGGAGGGATGGATCAATTTGGGGAAGAACACCAAATTGAAATGAAATGGCACAAAATTAAATAAAAAGAGAGAGAGAGAGAGTCTCTCCTCACTATATGGCCGGCTAAGTCTAGGTCTATTCCATGCAACAGAGAATGTCTAATGTGCCCCTCTAATCTTGTCATGAAAACTAATTAATGGATGGAAGTTTCTAATCCAATTTTAGTAAATATACTGATCTATATTTAATAAATGGAATGACTAATTAGGCCGAGTCTAAAGTGTTGGTCCATGTGTCATGTCATTCTAATTGTTTGGCTCTAGTGTCATGTCTAGTCTAAATGGTCCACTAACAAAAGTCTTAACAAATAGGCTTGCCAACTAACCATAATAACTAGCACTATAATAAATAGATAAATATGCACAAAATAATATATAATATGAATTGACAAAATTATTCCTATTTGAAAAAGTGGTAATGACAGCTCAAACGATTTCCATCTCATGTACCAAAGCATGTATGTAGTCCCTCCATCTTATTTGTTTCCCCCTACTGACATGAACAAATCCACCAATGGTCGCCTGCCCTCCTTTAATACTGGGTGCCACCCTATTTGACTGCACATGGGCATTATTTATCACACCCTCCCCTATCAGGTAATCCTTTGAGGGATGCCCGAAACACTTGTAGTGACAGCAAACAGGTGACACCCATTCATACTCCATCGGCTGTTGAAACACCCCACCTGAGGGAACATCATATTCAAGTACTGGAGGAAAGTCACTACCTACTTCTACTTTGACAAAGATACTTGCATAGCCCATTATTGCTTTTATGTAGTAGGATCATCCGCCTTAATAGGCTTACCAATTAAACAAGCAAGCTTCATCATCATTGAAACGCTTCAATGATAGGCCGACAATTCAGGCAATCTAATCCAGATGGGAACCGCGTGTAGAACTTTACGTTCACAATGAAAATCTGTGGTCCATGCTTTCGTAATGGTGAGATAGTCCATGGTCCACCGTGCAAGATCCTCTCTATATCCTCCTACATACTGAACCGCACAATATAGAAACCGTTTTCCCATGAGAAAAACTCCATGCTACCTTTTGGCCTCTAGACATGCGTTACATAAGCACGAATTTGCCCATAAATTGGTCTATTGCCAAGGACGTATAGGATAATCAAGTTATGCTAATATTCTATAGTTTCTTCTAGATCATCCTCTGTGAACGAAGCCCTACAACCCGTACCCACCTTCTTTTGTTGAATGCACCACATCTTGACAACCCCTACTCGAAGCATGTCAACATGAGATTTATGTTTTGCCTTCATCTGTTCGACCATGGGCTTCTTACCTTTCTCTATCGTTGACTATCTTCATGGTTGAGGCCGTCCATGTTCCATCACGCTACTTCGTAGCACAAAAGTCATGTGCGAACTCTGTCGCCGAGTTATACTAAGATCCTCCCCCGGGCGGAGATCCCCCTACAAGTATTCTCGTAGCCCTGTCCACTTGACTGTCGATCACACGCGTGCCCACGGGGGCATCGCATATGCGCCGAGCCGTGCTCCCCATCGACATTCTAGCATGCCTACGCGTCAACTTCATCCAACCTCCTCCCTCATTCTGACCTCAAGGCATCGGAATTGCCCCTCCTTACTGGACCCCTCCCCGCTGTCCACCACCCGCCTGTCCTAGAACCCCTCTTCCCGCAGCCTGGCCTAGGCCCCACTCGAAGGACCTAAATCCTTATTCGGTAGATGATGCCGCCACCCCGCCGTGCATTGATCGCCTCCCCGCGACCCCATTTCACCTGGCATGGATTTCCTCCCTTTTGTCCACCTGCCGCCTGGCCTGGACCCCACTCAATAGAACCAATAATCCAAGGGGTGAAGTTGCCGCCGCCGCACTCTGATCACCTCCCCACTGTCCCCTTCTGCCTGGCCAGGATCCCATGAATGGATCCCTAACCCTAACCCTTATGTAGGACCCGTCAAACTCATTCTCTCATTTTTTTTGAAGCAATGGTAATTGTGGCGAACTCGCCTCCACTGGGGCTCGAACTCCGACCACTTGGGTCGCATGCATCTCTCTTAACCACTAGGCTAGAGGTCATTTGCTCATATATATATATATATATATATATATATATATATATATATATATATATATTCAAGAAAAAGTTTATTGAATAGAAAAAGTCAGAGATATATCAGACTGTGTCGACGAGGACACCCCAAAAGCCAACAACGGGCTACAAAACCTGCAACCCTACGTAAACTCTACGACTCTGCCCCCTAGAAAAGAAACATGCTATCCTCGACTCCTAGTTTGATGCCTTTGATTTTGAATCCGACCTCAGTATCATAGTCCGATGAGATAATTATCGGCTGGGGTTCTGCACTCTCTGGCAGCTCTCCCAGCTCAGATGGACCATCGGGCACACTGGGGAGAGAAAGATCTCCCCCTCCTCCAAAGCGATGTCCCCGAGAGGTGAATGTGGCACCTCAAGCAACATGCCTCTCTACTGCCCGATAAAGGTGTCCCCGTCGGCAACCGCCTCGACCCCCGACCGTAGGGGCGAATCCTGCACCCCAGCATTGGTCTGCTCGCTAACATAATAAACCTCAATGAATCTATGAGGGGGACATGACCAACGGCAAAGGAGAGTTCTGCCGGAATGCCCTGGCTGGAAATCGTCGCAGGAGGAGTCACAAATACTGGAGCCAATCCGTCGGCGTCTGAGCTGCCGGTCCTGACTGGCGATCCCTCAACTGCCCTCGGGCAGATCGGGGAGACGAAGGATCCCTTCGGCTTAGGGGATGGGCCGAGAGGGGAAGGAGCCAAGGATGGTGTAGAGGGATCACGACCGGAAGTAGGGCGCAGCTGAGTTCCTGGCAGGGGAGAAGGCAACGAGGCAGCCTCTCCCAAAGTGGCGAGCGGCTGCTTGAAGATGGGGCAGTCGCCAACAAGATGACCGCTGCGGTTGCAACTACTGCAAACGGCAGGCCACACTTCAAAGACAACATCTTGCCAAATGTCTCTACCATTAGGGAAATGGATGAGAATCTGAGGACTCAGGGCACTAAGATCGACATCTACTAGCACTTGGACGCATCTGGGTCGACACTACTGAGGTGGCATGATCTAGAGCAATAGGAGAGCTAAGGCATTGAACCAAACGAAATAAGGAGTCCCTCACGAATAGGAAGAACGGCAAATCGGAAAGGGAAACCCAGATCGGCGCCACGCCTGATTCCTTCTTAGGATCGAAGTTCGGAGACCATTTGAATAGCCGTATTGGCGCATTCGCGATCGTCCATAGTTTCTTCGAGCACAAGCGCAGGTAATCCATCTCATTGGAGGGCCAAATAAGCAAATGACGTCCATCAAGCACCCCTACCGTGATCGGACCAGAGAAGGTCATCTTCCATAATATTCATCGCACAACAGCAACTGGCGGCCTAGACCGGAAGAACCGTCCAACCAAAGCAAAGCGAAAAGGAGCGGAGAGTAGCAACTTCCTCCGCCAAGAAAGCGACTGTCGGAGTACCATCCACGACAGAGAAGGAACATGGGGCAAGAGACGGCGGCGGCTGGAAGGCCGAGCCAGACGCCACCTCCAGAAACAATCTCTACAGACGCGGACCGGTAGGCCCACAAGAAGACGGAACGGCTGCCACCGTCGGTGATGCCGAAACTCTGTCGGGGCCCTCCGTGAACCAGAGAGCCGACGGAGAACCCTGAGACCGGGGGGGTCGGATGCCAGGATGTGCCCCGATCCAAGGCATGGGGACGAAACGAATGGTGCTGAGGGGACGGCAGGAGGCAGTAAGGGAGAGGAGGGGAGGGATGACGCACGAGCGCGGGACGCCGAACTCGGCGAGAGGCCGAGGCGCCGGAGCCCCCTCCACCCCAAAACCTAGCCAGACCTCTACCCGATCTGGATGGATAGAGACCGGTGGGGCCACCGGAGTGGTTAACCGGTGCAATTTCTGTCGGTGGGAGGGAACCCCACTGGATGTCCAAGCCAGCACCGGATGCCCCTGCGCGAGATCCAAGGGATAGCCCTCGAACAACGACCGCTGAACAGAGGGGGGCAGGAGGAGGAAGGGGAAGCTATCGTGGGCTCCCCTGCCTCCATCGTCCGACCGGCCGCCTAAGCGGAGGGAAGGCGGGAGCATGGGGAAATTAGGGCCGACGGTATGGAGAGCTGAAGCATTTATATATATATATATATATATATATATATAGCAAATGACCTCTAACCTAGTGGTTAAGAAAGATGCATGCAGCCCAGTGGAGGCGAGTTTGCTATAATTACCCATTGCTTCATAAATACAATTTTTTTAATGACTCGGGTAACATCATCAGTAACCAGCATGATATCCAAGCGGCTGCTACTGATTTCTACTCCCAGCTTTTCACCAAACAAAAGGTCTACAGAGACAACAACCTTCTGGCTAAGATTCCCCACCTCATCGACGACAACGACAACACACAGCTGGAACTCCCTCCGACCGAGACTGAGGTCAAAGATGCGGTTTGGGCGCTAGACGCCCTCAGCGCGCCTGGACCCGACGGCTTCTCCGGGACTTTCTTTCGTCAATGCTGGGACATCATCAAGAAGGACATCCATGAAGCGGTCATCGCCTTCTTTCACGGAGCGACCTACCCAAGAGCCATTTCCGTCGCCAATCTGATCCTCATCCCCAAAAAAGATAACCCGGAAACCTTCCGTGACTTTCGACCCATCAGCCTGTGTAACTTCACTAATAAGATCATCTCCAAAATAATCGCTTCCCGTATGTCTGGTTTACTCCTCAAGATCATCTCTAAGGAGCAAAGTGGCTTCGTTCGGGGTAGAAACATCCAAGACAACATTATGCTAGCTCAGGAGCTTATCACCTGCATGAAACTTTCGGCTAGAGGGGGAAATATTGCGATCAAATTGAACATGGAGAACGCTTATGACAGGCTTGACTGGCAATTCATGATTTGGGTTTTCAGGACCTTTGGCTTCTCGGAGACTTGGACTAATATGGTGTGGAGATCGATCAGCAACTTGTGGTTCTCTACAGTCATCAACGGCCAACCCGACGGCTTCTTCAAATCCAGCCAGGGCATCAGACAAGGAGATCCATTATCTTCCACCATCTTCATCATCACGGCGGACGCTTTGAGCAGAAACCTGAACAAGATGGTTAGAACCCCGAACTTCCAACACTTCCACACCGCCAGCGGATTTCCGATCATTACCCACCTAGCTTATGCTGACGACATCCTCATCTTCTCATTCGGGGATGTCGGGTCGGTGGAGGTGGTCCACAACACTCTCCAGAGATATGCTGCCAGCTCCGGGCAGAAGGTCAACTTCGACAAGAGTGTTATCTACGCACATCACAACATTGGGAGAGACAGCACGGCCAATATCTCCAATGTCACCTCTTTCTCCATTGAACACCATCCATTACTTTACCTTGGATGCCCTCTGGTGTACGATAGAACTAACGCAGGCATATTCGACGGGCTGGTTAACAAAATCAGAAGAAAACTGGAGGGATGGGACAACGCTACCCTATCCCCGGGCAGAAAGATGATCCTCATCAACCACGTGCTCACATCTATTCCCATATACACCCTTGCTGCATGCAACCCACCCAAGAAGGTGATCCGCTTGATTGAGAGCATCATGTGCAACTTCTTTTGGAGGCATCGCGGCGGGAACATTAAACATCACTGGACGAGTTGGGACACCATGGCCAGGCCTACTGAGGAAGGAGGCATGGGATTTGCCAGAATCTCTCACATTGTTGACGCCTTCTCTATGAAACTATGGTGGAAGCTTCGAACTAGTCAGAATTTATGGGCTAGATTCATGAAGGCCAGATACTTTAAGCATATCCACCCATCTCAGGCATTTCCCAATAGCAGGTCATCTGCAGCCTGGTGGTGCATCCTAATCGGACGCACTATAGCCGAACCGATGATTCGACTTGATCTGGGGAATGGCGAATCGTCGCTCTTCTTTGAACGTTGGGCTGGGGACACCTTGCTCCCTAACCGTACGGCGGGCCGCGAGATCTCTACGATCAGGGACCCGTAGGATCCAGATGGCAACGACTGGGATTGTGGCAGGATTCGCGATTGGGCCGGTGATGAGGCTGTAGATTATATCCGTCATCGCGGCCTGAAGATTGGTAACGAGGCGGACGAGCTGCGCTGGTCGGCCGAAGCCTCAGGAGAATTCTCGGTGAGCTCGGCCAGGCGAGTTGCCCACGGTCGCGGAACTCCATCTCAGATCCACGCTGCTTTCTGGCAGACATGCATTCCAAAGAAGTGGTCTATCCTTATTTGGAGAGCTCTTCGGGAGAGGCTGCCTACCGACGATAATCTGTACACCATCGGATTCAGCTTTGCATCTGCGTGCAACTGCTGCTCAGAACGTCAGACAGAAACTGTCGACCATATCTTCTGTCATAGGGAATTACCTGCCAGGGTCTGGAGAAAGCTATCTCAAAAGTGTAGCAGGGGGCAGGGATTTGGGTGCATCAATGACCTCCTGACTGGCTTGGCTTCAGCGTCCCACGGGCACCAAATCGTAGCGGCTGCTGCCATATGGACCATTTGGAAGAATCGCAATAAAACGAGATATGAGGGCTATCAGTACAATGCCGACCAGATCATCAGGGAGGTCATCAGGCAGTGCCAGAAGATCAGGTCCTGCTGTTCACACGGGCAGACTAGTTCTTGGATTACTCCTCTCCCCTAACCTTCGGTTTCTCGGTTTTGTTGGTATACTTGTATAGGCGTCGGCATTTTGTGCGTAGGAGTATACTTGTTCAGGCTTCGGCATTTTTAGCCTTGTTGGTATATATATATATATATATATATATATATATATATATATATATATATATATAGGCTTAATCGCAACTTGATACCCTAAATTTTTCCACTCGACAACTTGATACCATCCACTATTTAATATTTTCAAGTTGATACCCAAATTTTTCAGAAAGATAAAATTACCCCCGTCTTCCCAACTCCCTACCATCCCCCCTCCTCTCTCAGTTGCCCCCAATCCCCTTCGCTGCGCTGCCCCCGCTTCCCCGACCGACACCCTTCTGACCCCTCCTATCTCAGCTGCCCCCACCCCCTCCCAATCCCCACTCACTGACCCCCGGCTGCACCAACGCCCCCTTCAGTCCGGTACACGTGCAGCGGGCGGCAGCGGCACTGCTGGGCGGTGGTGCAGCCGGGGGACGGGAAAGCGCATGTGGTGGTGGGGAGGGCAGTAGGGGGTAGAGGTGGCGAGTGGTGGGTGGACAAGGGTGGCTGGAGGTTGCAGGAGGGGGGTCTATGGTAGAGGAGGGATAGTTTTAAGTTTTAAACATGGTTATTTTGGTCCTAATTATTTTCAGGGTATCAAATTATTACAAAAAAAATTTAGGATATCAAGTTGCAATTACTAGTGGTCACATAACATAATAAAATGACGTATTAAAATTGGTTTTCACTCACATCTCTTGTGTAAAGGAGCACGAATTCGAGACTTTTTTGTTATGTTTCTTTTCTTTTTCTTTTTAAATATAAAAGATGTCGTTTTAATTTTTGTTATGGATAGTGAAATACTCAAGACCGATCATGGTCTCCAATTTACTCTCATAATAGTTCTTGGTTCTTGTCTATTGTTGTTAATGTGTCTCCAATTTACTCGCACAAAAAGTTCTTTGTGCTTACTACCAATTGTTTAAAACTATATGGTATAATAGTATTATATCAAACAACTTCATGATATATGTAATACTTACTATTTTATACTACTTAATAAAATTTTATGGGGATAGCTTGAACCCATCCTTTCTCTAAAATGCAAAAGCAAAGGTATTTAAATACCATTTCGTGTTACATAATTATCTATCTATATAATAAAGCAACATGTTCCCAAAAAGAACCCAACTTTAATAAGCAACAAAACCATGGATGCAAACTTAAAGAAACAATCGCATTGCTTGGAGGGCCTCAGACTAAACGACAAGAGGAAGCTGGGGTTACAAGCTTCCCATCGGAAAAAACAAAACAAGAATCTTGCACACGTATCCAAAATATTATTGGCTCAATGGCTAATGTAATAGGTAGCACATTTTTTTTCTCACTAAAACTTAACAATTGTATCTTTAATTATTCTGCCAATAAAATACTAATATATTGTCTTGAGTTATTCAAGATCATTAGTATTATTATTATAGTAGATGATATTCGATCTTGCCAACAATAGAACGAAAACATATTATTTTTAGTGCGACAGGTTAATTATTCAAGACCATGAGTATTATATATACTTATATTTGACAATAGAACTAAAAACATGGTTTTGGTGCAGGTATACTGGTTTTTTGTCCTCTCTGAAACGGTACGTACTAACAACTACATTGTGGGAGAGGCAATATGATTCATGTTGGTTTCGTTTATTATAAATGGGAAGTTTTAGCAGCTAAATTTGACAACATGTGGGAACAAAAATACGAGTACTACATAACCTAAATATTTTGAGTACTCTGAGAGCCATTTAGATGTTCTGAGTATCTGGTATATCATTTACCTGATCAATCAAGTAGATTACAAGGTATCCGGTATATATCATTTATGTTGAGTCCAGTCTGAATGACATATATCGATCTCAACCCGAATTCGGTTCTTGGCCAAGTTGGTCCGAACTCGGGTATTTTGTGACAGAACTTTTGGCAGTATTCAAATCGAACTCGGGCTGAGTTCAGTTCGATCTGCAGCTGATGAGTTTTGGTTTTAATCAGCGTCGTTGGTTTCGTGCGGATAGCCAAGATTTGTGAAGGGCTATTTTAGAGTTTCCTATGACCTAATATAGGATTCCTCAACCAATTTATATCGTCGGGGTGGAGGCATATGGAGAGCACACACAAAAGATTCGAGGGTGTTTGTCCACTGAAAACTAAGAAAGTCTGAACTTTGCTCTTAGGGCTTGTCGTTCGAGAAGGCAGAAAGAAAAGATATGTGCGGGGAGTCGTCGTCTTCGTACAACGAGAATTGTCACGACCCGCTTCCACTTTTGGAATATGAGTACGTGGCTAAGTCCAGCCTACGCCACAACATCGACGGTAGTACGTTGTCAGACCTCAATTACAATAGGATATTCATATATACAATATATGTTAACAAAATCATATATTTACTCATTCAGAATGACTATTTAATTTACAAATCCAATAATAAATTGAAATAACATTCAGGAACAAATCCACTAAATATTTAAATTCAAGAACCATCTAATCTATAGAATCTAAGATTGGCCTCCAAAATATCTCTATCTCCACCAAAAGGTTCCTTGGTGCAAAATAACAAGTCACCTAAAATTGTTAACATATCCAGTCAGTATTAGAGCAAGCTAGTACAAGTATAAGCCAATATAATACAAGTACAATATAAAGCAGTAAAACACTAAACATGTGAACCAATGATCAGTAGAAGGATGCACGATATGAACAAGAAATCATGTGATAAGATAAACTAGTAACAACAAGTAACAAGTATGAGAAAACTGAAGAATATATGATAAGTGTGTATGTGTAATTGGAAGCCAGCTTTGGACATGTGGATCAGGCTTAGGTAAAAAGATAGGAAATGGCTCACCCCCGTAAATGAAAAAAATGCCAACGGTAGGGCTAATATCCACTCATCTACTAACCGTACTTCCGCCACACCCCAATCTCACCATCTGCAGCACTGTCATGATAATAAAACACGTTCATAACAACAGTACACTAAAAACAAGTAAATAAGAATATGAATAGATTACTCCACTCTCATGTGTGTGTAAACAATCAAGACACTAAAGGTATAGTATGCATAGATGAATTACTAACAATTAATATAAAGTAAATTCACAAGAAAGCATTAAACAAGTACTTACCTTTTTTTTTTTTGCATTCGACGTGTACGACAGGAATGTATCGACATAAAATAGTTTCAGATGCTACACTTTCAGATTTGGTCCCAAGTGATAAAATAGACAGTTTCATTCAGTACAAAATAATCCAAATAGTCCAGTTTGATATATAGAAGTTTAGAAACAGAAATCGGCACGAATTTCGAGATCGAGATAGAAGTCCGCATTCGCAAGAAAATATAAAATATTTGATTAGTTATCATCGAGATTTTCTAATCTAAGAAGGAAATTTGATTTAGAAAAAGTTATTACTTTAGTAAAATATATATATATATATATATATATATATATATATATATATATATATATATATATATATATATAACTCACATTGAAAAAAATATTTATTTAATATATATTTATAAAAAAAATTAAATCCCGTATAATTTATTCTAAATAAAACCCATATAATACTATACTTAAAGATTTATATATAAAGTGTATTAATATTAGTCAAAATAATATATTTTTAGAAACTTTAGGAATATTATATTTTATTTTTATACATAAATTACTACTAAAATAAGGCAGATTAGCGACGTCCAGATACGTCGCTAATTATGGAAAATACGTCGCTAATCGTAATTAGCGACGACTTTAGCGACGAAAAATGAAGGTCGCTTTAAAGCTAGTCGCAGATGACAAATTCGTCGCTCTACGTCGCTGTTTGCGACGTCACTGCCGTGTCGCTGGGTCGTCGCAAAGTTAGCGACGGAGAGCGACGACAACTTTACGTCGCAAAAATAGCGATGTAGTGCGACTACTTAGCGACGTATATTTCTATTTATGTGATGACATGGCATGCCTACCACGTCAGCAAGGTAGCGACGTAAAGCGACATACCGACGCTAATTAGCGACGTATTAGCGACGCCCCCATACGTCGCTAAGACGTCGCTATCACTATCCGTCGCAGAATCCTAAAAAAAATTAAAAAAATATAATGTGTATTTTTGTTATGTTGTGTGTCTGTGTTTACAGTGTGTGTGAAGTGCAGTGTTCGAACCATCGACAGTTTCGCTTACTGTTCTATGTTTTATCTTGGATAGAAAGAGCAACAGTTCAGGGTGCACTTCTCAGAGCTTCCTCTTCACGTCCTTTTCGGGATCCTGTACGACGTCCCGAGAGAGTGAAGGATGTGAAAATGAAGCTCTCAGAAGTACACCCTGAACAGTTGCTCTTTCTGTCCAAGATAAAACATACAACAATAATCGAAACTATCGATTGTTTCGAACATTGCATTTCACATACACTGTAAACACAGACACACATCATCACAAAAATACACATTATATTTTTTAAAATTTGGGCAGCACCTCCTTTGTATATCAGATCATCGCTTATAACCCAGCGTAGGTATATTTGTCATCCCCGTCGCAGATATCATCATAATTAACAGTCTACAACTAATATATGAATAACAGTCTCCCATCATAACAGTCTATAACTAAATATCATACATGTACTCAATAAAAATACCAACAAATTAAATATCATATCACAAACATACATGTCCAACAAATATACATGTCCAACAGAGTCAAATAATAATGAAAATCAGTGTACAGAATGGTCAATGGGCCCATAGGGCCAATACATACAAACATGATAAAAAAAAAGAAGCTGGATCACTGAGGACCCCTGTCGCGCATCTGGGATAGCATGTACTCGTACTGCTCCTGTGTGAGCTGCACCGTAGGGGCAGTAGGAGGCAGTGCAATGTCTGGAGTCGGCGTCGTCGATGGACAGGGAGGACGTATCTGCTCCAGCTCTCGCAGTCGCTCACCATGCGCAGTAAGGGTAATCACCATCCTCTGAGTACTCTCTTCAATCGAAGCCAATACCTGAGTGAGTGAGGCAGACATGGTCCTCTGCGATCCCTCCAGCTCGACCTGTCTACGCTCTGTGTACTGCATAGACTCGTTGAGCGTGTGCAAGCTGCCAGCTGTAGCCTGCTGCAGATTCATCAGCTCCTGTATACTGCGCTCGACAACATCAAATCGTCCGGTGATCATCGGAGGATCGGATCGTCGCTCTGCGGTAAGGTGATCAGAAATCTGCTGCTGCAACTCGCGACGCACCTCGTCTATCTGACGACAAATATCCTGAGCTCGTGATGATGCCTGCGAAGCTGGAGACTGCGCACTGACAGGGGGGCCCGGGATGACTCTGAAGCCAAATACACATCGTAGGATCCCGTACCGGAGTACGTACCCTTCTGAAGACCGCCAACGACGGTCATCCAGAGGTCGTCCGGCGATGGAGCTGTAGGCGGCTGGGAGGAAGTACCAGCCCCTCCCTCTGCTGGCGCACTAGCAACAGCAGCCGCCTCCTTTTGTAGCCGAACAAACTCGACCTAGAACAATGTTTGCTAACGTGTAAGTGTTTGCTAAAGTCTATATTGATATCTATTTTCCCGTTTTCTAAATTATAGTAAATTATTATAAAGAATAGAACGTACATATGCCTGCGTCGCCCTCTCGTCAATGAACTCCCCAGCCCTCCTATGGGTGACCAGAAAGACGGTCACCATGTTCGGGTCCTCACCCTTTTTTACCTGTTAAAATATATTATCTATTATTAGTATTAAACATTCTATCCAACTATATATAAAATGATGTCCGTCATAGGAAACGTACCAGACGATAAAAATGCTCCGTCATCGGAATGGAGCCACCACACCACTTACTGGCGCTCGGCCGTGCCACCTTGGCCTTGTCAGATCGCTCTTGGTACCTGGCCTCGGCGAATCTAGCCTTCATCGCAGTCCACTTCTCTGGCATGATCCAACCATGGATCGGCTTTCCGGAGCGATCACGAGACTTCTGGTCGTGGATCGCATCAAGGATGAGCTTGCCTGCGACGGCAGAAAATTGGGCCTCGATCTTCGTCGCCCGGTTTGGTGGATAGAAATAGGTCCTCTACACACTACAAAAAAAGTGACCTTTGGGGACAACAAAAAACCGTCTTAAAAACTGCAATTACCGTCCCAACAAATATTTGGGACGGCCTTTGGGACGGGAATGGACGGTCTCATTAGGGTGGCGTGGCAAAAACTTTAGGGACGGATATTGCCGTCCTAATTACTGTTAAAGGACGGTTAGGCAAAACGTCTCAAAAGTTTTTAAATTTATGCTTTTGTGTGACGGTTTATTAATTTGTCCCAAAAAATAACTTTTTGTAACAGATATATTTCGTCCTAATAAATAAGGGACGAAATTTTAAAAAGTACTGTAATCGTGCGAAAAAACTTAACAATTGTTTAAATTATTATGGAATTACTAATTTTCTATTTATATATAAAATATATAATTGAATTTTATATACAACAAAAATTCATACAGAACTATTTTATTTAATCGGAAATGCATATGGTAGCCACAACATTAACAAAGCGTAGCCGCAACATTAACAAAACGATTTCTATAAAACATATTTAAAGGTAATATTCCATTGTTCACAAAATGAAATCCAAGTCTTACATCACTTAGAGTGTTCCCATCAAGTTTTACATCAGTAAGTATTCACTTAATTTACAAAATAAAATCTACGACTTTCTACACAAGTCCAAAACATATATATATTTGATTTTCCACATCCATTGACAAACCGATCCACACATCCATGGCTGCCAGCAGCATTGGCTACCTGGAAACACATAAATAAGCCAGAAATATGGTTAGTTATAAGTAATTGGGACCTTTGGTAAATGAATAAGCCAGAAATATGGTTTAATTAATCAATTAGAAGGTTAAGCAACAATAACCAAACTTTCTCCAATGATCTTGCAAAGATAAATGGGGAACTAGCATCAACTTGCTGTACATAAACTCAATCTACCATTTCTACCAAGAATCAAGAAAATAACAATAACTCTATCTACCATGTGTATCAGCAATTAGACCTAGGTAGTTAGTATCAGAGTTAATAATCACAATTGCCTCTTACGAAGGCTTTTAATAGTCTGATATCGAAAATGTTGGAGTAACTTCAGAAAGAAACATATGGTATATTTCATATACCATTCATAAATTAGCTGGACTCATTTATGTTATATATCAATACCTAATGGAATTAGAAGATGCAATATGAAGAAAACAGAGAGGCATGTTGGGAGAGGGATCTGAATGGTGAACAGGGATGGGGTTGAAAGCAACATAAATAAAAATCAAAGGTGAAGGTTGACTGGTCTATCCGGAATAGAAGTACACACAAGCATTTTGTCCCCCTTGCATGTTTCTAATATAAAAACAAAAAAGAACAACAACAAAAATATATAATAGAAAACTCTGGTAATAAAGCCTGACACAAGACCCCACATGGGTTGACCAATTCTTAGTTATATATTGTTTCATTCAGCTGGTAACAAGCCCACAAAAGAAAAAAATATTCCCCGCCTAAACTTCTTTCAATAAAATATATATTTGCACAATTGAAATGATAAATCCTTGATAAAACTCAAAAATGCTTTCAATTGGATATAATATTTTATGATTGAGTCCATGAATAATATGAGTAATGATGTTTTTTACATTTTAACATTATATAACCCAATGGTTGATGTGATTTCTAGATCATAAAACATCAAACTTGCACAATATACCATTTTAAGATACATATGATTACTACTAATTTATAGTTGCTACTGCTTTATAGCTTTTTATGGAAATTTATCAATATAGGTATAACTTACACATAGGTGCATTCATCATATAGATTTGCTAATGTTCGAGGAGTTCAAGCAGAATATGCTAAAAGTATTTGGTCTATTAGAGCACAATTGCCACATCTTTCTTTGACTAACCTGCAGAAATGTCATTCTAACCAAGTACAATTTGGAAAATCTTAGTTGGGTGAGCCAAAATAGTTGTGTAATCTATAATAATCATAGGGAAAAAATAGTGTCCCTACTACTTCATTGTGGTGCGCCTAGTTTGGGAGGCTTGCAAAGTGTATTTGGGGATGAAATGTCACCATGGTTCAGTAAAGTCCCTTTGGGGACTTTGAAGGAAGAAGAGAACAAAGCAGAGAAACAAGTGACTATGGGACATCATGGCAGCAGTCAAATGTTTGGGGGTATGGATCGAAAGAAATAACAAAATTTTCAACAGAAAACATGACGCCACTTTACAACTTGCTTCCAAGATTTTATCTAACATCAAATTTTAGACAGGAGTGTCCGGGAGGTGTATACTAATCAACTATTTGACCTATAAAATATGAAAGCTAAGATATAAAACTTCTGACTTGAATTCGTAATATTCATGTGTCTTAACCAGGTTAGTGTGATATCTATTTGCTATACCTTTTCCAGTACTAGTCTAAATTCTCATCTTGGCAAAAGTTAAGAATTTATCTCATTTAGCACTGCTTCTGAAACATTGCTTCTTCTTTTTTTCCTTCAATAAGTTCCCATTTTCTTCCCAATAATCTTTACCTATTAATCTATTACTGTTACCGTGTCTTTATGAAACAAAAGTAGGCATTGTGACAGCAGCTTATCTTGCATGACTACAAGAAATACGCACACAAGATACATTAAAGTTCGTAAAAAATACCATTAAATATGTTGCTAACTATGTCTACATTGATCTGAAAATAATTCAATAAATATCCTACTAGTCGCTAATAACGTAGCGGTAAAAAGGAAATTTTCAGCTAATTAGAAACAAAATCTTAGATTGCCGACATCAGTGATTATTTCCTGATATTATTGATGTAATTGTTTTTGTCTCTGAAGCCTTTATTTCTTGTACTGTTGAAGAAGTCCCAATAAGAAGAAAATAAAGAAATATAACATAATGAAGCCTTATAAGCTATAAGAACCCAATTAGAAGGAAATAAAGGAAAACATAACATATATAATAAAGCTACCGACTAGTCTGCTGGGGGGATCTCTTGGGTCTTGACTGCACAGCATTCAACTGACCAGGTAGTCACTTTTGGAGGCTATGGTTGATTTCAGCTTTCTTACACAACCTGCAGTCCAGACGCCACAATCAGGTGTTTTCATCATTTCAATACTATCAACATTCAGAAGCATACTGGGAACTATATTCACCTTTTACATCCAAAATGAGCAGAATATTAACGCTCACACAGCTCAAATTACACTCGGAGAAGTTCAGATTCAATTCTGGCAGGATTTAGAAGTACAATATGTAATTTGCCACGAGTCCCTTCAAACATAGCAACACCCCTGATAAGATCACTCCAGCAAGATAATTTTAAATTATTTTAATAGTTTTATCTACACTATTAAAGATAGAATAATAATAAACGAATAAGTACTTGAAGCCAGAATCAAGTTTTTATGATAACTCAGTTGAGGATTAGTCGAAAGTAGAATAGTCGTTGCTAAGTAATACTAACTTGAATAATGTCCATGTGTAACACAAATGCCTACATGTACTAGTTGGAGAATTAAACAATGCCATCATAAACACTGTTACCTGTCAAAACAAAGGGACCACAGCCCAGCTATTCCTAAGTGATAGAAGGAAACTCAACCTAGATGGTTTCCTTTGTTCTTTCTTCTTTATTTCCAGAAGGTTAATTGATTTCCTCTAAATTTGAAGCAACGTGCAGCTAGTCCGCCTTCAAAAAATGGATAAAAAATACTATTTGGTTAAATGAAGTATATATAATTGATGTAATGCATAATAGGATACGATTCAAATGATTGTGAATTACTTGCAATCTTTTGAACATTTGACCTATAAAATATGAAAGCTAAGATATAAAGCCTTACCTGCTAAAATGGGTACTATATGCAACCGAACTCCTAAACATGATAAGCAACCCAGGAGCCTAACCTACAGGTGAGTAAAATTCCTGCAGAGGACAGTTAAATGAGTTCTTCATAGATTTGAACTTTCCACAACTTCTAATACAGGTTCATGCACCATAAACTTCAGCTACTGAAATGAGCTATTCAGTACGACAGTTATCGTTCCTACCCTTGCCATCGAACAATAAAATAAAAGTTCCAACAAATACAGATAATTAAGCTAAGTGGTAAGGTGCCAGTTATCACTTCATTAAAACAATGGAGTCTCCATTTATATACAAAGCCCTGTCAATGCTTTAGAGTAAATTGAATTGAAACTTCCTATTTAATTGTACATAAAGAGATTAAGACCCATGACATTTTTTGAAGCATGCCTCCACTCATACTGGATGACTACCAAGACCTATATATCAAAATCACTATAATGGAACGAGGACTTTTCAATGAGAAAAAGGAAGGAAGATGAAGTCGTTTATGAAAAAATCCAGATCTAAAAGGAACAGCTCGAAGCATCAAGTTAAAAAGAAGAGGCTCACCAGGCATGGCAGGCTGAACCTGAATTGGTTGTCCTTACAGTCATTTTCAGTGACAGGACCATATATTTTTCCTTCAGCTTTTCCCTATACCTTTAATTATAAATGTTAAAGAGCATAAACTCTGTCACTTAAATAAGCCAAAATTTCCAAGAGAAGATCCTAATTAGTATCATGCTAATTCAAGGAGAAGACATATACCTTCAAACATGTTCAGTACCATTAACCTCATTATCATCACGACCACTTCCAGAGCTAAATTTGTGGAACCAACTCTGCATTCTAGATATCGGAGGGGGGGATTAACCAAATGCAGACCCTGAAAAGAATGTTTTTAGAAACAATCCACCAATAATTAAGTTGAACCAAATATATTCAACTAAACTATTGATAAGAAATCAAAAGTAAAAATAGGTAAGCAAATTAGCATTTGATCAGTTTAGGTGGACAACACACTATACATCTAGTACAAATAAGATATGCTTGTACATTGCTGACAAAAAGTCCAAATGAATCAGTTGTTTAAATACTATCCATGAAACAGTTGTTTGAATACCATATCACAATGATGAATCCATAAAGTCCACAAGCTCCCCCAAGCGAGAGTAGAAATGTTCTCATAAAATTCTCAAAATACCACCGAACAACAATTTCTCTAATCTACCAAAGGGAATTACATGTGTACTCTTTACAGAGTGTAGCACAACTGCTTATCTCCATAGCCCACAAAACAAAAGCAAAATTAACTAGCTACAATTAATATTGTGATGATCATTTTACCCCACTTAACTCTGCTTATATGTTTCCCCTCAATCCAAGCATACAAGGGACAAGTTCGAACAAAGTACTTTTTTGACCCCACTTAACGCGCTTACAAGCTTGCATTTACATATTGCATAGACCTTATCAGCATTGTAGGAAGGTATTTTTAGTAGATATATATGAATGATAAATATTTTGCAAAAGCCCTTAATTTGCTTTTCTTATAAGATTTTAGTTTGCCAATTTAAATAATACGTATAGCTACATTTGAACCATGATTCACTTTATCAGTATCAGAATCAATATATGACCCTTTTAATGGATATTGCTACATCACAACCATGATTCACTATATCATTATAGGAATCCATAATGAACCCTTTTTAATTTGTATTCGGGATGATTTTTGGAGCTTAAGAGGGCTTTGATGGCTCTAAATTAGTTGATTTCAATAGTTTTACACGAAAATCTATTATTTTAACTTGATGAAGTAGTTAGCCTACAGCCCTTTCATTCAAAATAAGCAAAAGTAATCCTTTAAGAAAGTCAAAAGATTTAGGAAAAATTAAAGCAGTTTGTTCAAACTTGTCCCTGGGTACGCTTGGTTTTCCTGCCAAGATCTAATGCAATAAATTTTTTGACATTTTCGAAAGTCTCAATTATTAGGAAATTCAAACAAATTCAAAACCACTTTTTCTCACTTGTGATTTTGAGTTTTTTCACTTGCATTTCAACAAACAACATTGCAAAAAATTCAAACAAAATCATGGCATTTCCAACTTATGCTTACTCAAATAAGTAAATCATCAAAGTGAAGAAGAATTAGTTCATCAAAGAAGCAAATCATCAAAGAAGAAGAAGAATTAATTCTTACTGATGGAAAATTGCTAATATAGAAGACGGAATCCCGTCGTCGGTGTTGGGCCACTGTACAAGAGCTGGTCAGTGACGGAATCTCACTAATCAGTGACAAAATCTCTTCTAGGCATCTGAAAGAGAACAAAAATTATTCGAAGACCTAGAGCAAATATCATCTTCAAGCACATGTGTATGAGAATCAGTAGTTCCTTCATTCTTCACTCCATTCTCAACTTCTATTTTCTTTTCCAGTAGTGAGATCTAATAAAGAAAAACCTAAAAATATACATAAAAATTATGCAAAAGATAAAAAAAATGACACAATTTTTCCCACTACTTATCAAACATTGATAACAAAATAAATTAGAAAAACTCCTTCCCATTTCCACTTTAGTGTCACCGACCAAATAAAACCCTAAACTTGATCAAAAAATTTGGAAAAAGAACAATACTTTGAACTTCTTCTCCGTTTCCCGGAGATTTGACCCAAAGCAGACGAGATTCACTCTAGAGTAGAAATTTTGGAGATGAACGACATACCTTTCGTCGGAGATTCCTTTCTTCCAAGAGCAAAATTTTTGAGATAGAGAGAGAGACAGGGAATTGGGTGTTGTGTAGGAAAGGGATTAAATGCCTAACTTTGATGGCTTTGATTAAAGTGCTCAGATCTAACGGTTAGGATTAATGTAAAGATAGATTTCTAAAATAAAAGACAGATAGGATGGGCCAAAAATTTGGACGGACAATTAATTATCCTTCCCGCCGAAGTTTTTTGGGACAGTCCGAAAGTTTATTTAAGACAAAAATAATTCATAGTCGTAAAAAAGATACATTATTATGATCCATTTTGGAATCTGTTCAAAATAATATTACTTTTTGTTACAAAATATATAAACGTCTCAAATATTAATTTTTTAGGACTTTTCGAAGTAGTGTATCTAATAGTGTCGTCCCAAAAGCCATCTTTTTTTGTAGTGACAAGAAGTGAAATAGAAAAGTTATATAATATACACAAATGATTATTAAAATTTAAAAATAAACAAATTTTTTACCTTGAAGTGGGCCAACCAAAAGGCCTTCCTATCTGCGGGAGCATCTGAGTAGTTAATCCAAGGCCCACCATAGTTCTGCCTCAGAAATAACTCCAGCTGTCTCTGTACTACAGGAGGCCGATATCTATACAATAATAAATTTCATAAATATATATGTACATATAATCATTTGAGCAATATATATTAACTAATTAACTTACTTCGTAGGCCCGTCCGTCCAAATCTCCATACGCGTCTCGTACGGGGGAGCGCATGGAGGGTCGCTCTCACCTCCTGGCTGGACAGGATCAGTCTGATCACCGTCCTCCATATGCTCGGCACCGGCTCTCCCCATGGAGCCATCGGCAGGAGGAATGCTGGACGCGGGAGAAATGCTGGACGCGGGATCAGGAATGCTGGACGACGAGGGAGGAGTCGCCAACCTGCTGGAACTGACCTATCCCTGTAATGGACCTGGAACAAAACTGTACACTGGCGTACTCGGATCAGATGAGGATGAGGTTATGGAATCGGTATCCCCAGCCCGAGGCAGACGGGACTGCCTAACATAATATCCTCCGCGTCGTCCGGGTCTAGTCATACCTGATAATAACATATGACAATAAAACAAATATACATATTTATATCATAGACATCACAGTTTTTTCAAAAAATCTCATAGTCACAGATAAAAGTGTCACTAAAGTGTCACAGATTTATATGATAAAAGTGTCACTAAAGTATCAAATATGATGATAAAACAAACGTACAGATTTAATCCTCTTCTGAAAATTCATCTAGTTCATTTAGGTCATCTTCTTCTTATTATTCTTCCTCCTCTACATCTTCACTTTCATCTGCATCTTCCTCTTCAGATAATTCTACTTCTTCTACACAATTAGATGTGTAATGAGGAACTTCCGTCGTGTCCACTTCTATAATATTTGTTACAAGAGGTAGTTCATCCTTTTGATAAGCTATATCGTCAACCTCAAAGGTATTTCTAGCTTTGGTCTTGCATACTTGTCACGCCCCAGTACCGAAATACGGAGACGGACTAGGCCAGCTACTCCATATGAGGTACGTAACATCATACGGCGATCGTGGCTGTCGAAAGACTAGGGGGTACATGCTACAATCAAGTCTCCTATGGTCCCACAGAGTTCTATGTCTCAATCAATCAAATCACATCAGCAATTAAATGAACATTAAAGATAAAGCAGTAAGGCGTCCCCGACGCTTCATCGAAATGGTCATGAGAGACTAGCTTTATAATTTAGCTATCTCAGAGAGTCAGGAGTACAAAATTATACACAGCTGCAGTCTATTTAATTACAATTATGTACTGACACAAAATATCGAGTAATCCGGCTAACAGATGCCGGTGGCTAAATGCCGCAAAGGTATAAGCAGGAGTGGTGGAGAAGAAACCTACTCGAGTCCCCGAATCGCCATGCTCCTAGTATGCACCATGGATGTCAGGGAGGAAGATCGTGTCCTCAGGCTCTGCTACGGGATCTGGCCAAACAAAACCAGCGGGGTCAACCCTGAATAGCAAGTACCGCCCAAGGGGCACAAGAGTTAAGATTAAAAACCCAGTTAAATAGAATGATTGATAATAGTAATACTTATGCTACCATTATAGGGTAATGCCACATCCTCGAACCCATATGACACCCTTACAACCAAATAAGGACAAAAGGTGCCGCATGGAGTCGGGACGCGTCGTACTCTATAACTTTCGCATAAGTTAAAGGGTATAAACAATAAAATCTCCTGATCGTGACTTCGGTCGACAGCCTATCGTGGCACAATAACCAACCCAATAATCAAACAAGAACATGGGTTGGATCATGCACCATGATAGACCATGTTCCTCAGTCATTCACAGAAGTAGCACTTCATAACCAGAATAAGTCTTCCGTTCATAACTTCGGTCCACAGCCTGTCATAGTACGATAACCAACCCAACAATCAAACAAGAACATGGGTTGGATCACGTACCATGACAGTCCGCTTTTTTCAGTTATTCACGGAAGGCAATAGGATACAAGCAAGTCATTTTTACGGCCAATCAAGTCTACGAGTTTCTAGTGGGACGAGGTTATCCTCGCATCGTGTTAATAGGAATCCTCAGATCGTATCTTTCCAGCAAGGCTAGCCAACCCAGGGGTTCGCGTAGACAGGTATGATTGAGCACAGGTCCCTCGTAAGGCCACCTTGCTAAAACATATAATATATAGCAGGAATTAATCGGATACAGTCATCCACTCGTTGCAGATGACACAGTATCCGTAGAGACCAGCCGGCGCGTCAAGACAGTATCTCAAGGCGGCTGGTGTAACACGATCTCGGGATTTTGCCCTCCCCATGCATCTAGTATATTTAGTTGCCTAATTTAACCCTAGGTGAAATCTTGGACTTTCATGCTGTGGCCTGCATGATTGTCCTCCTAAAGTCGTACTTTAGTACGAGTACCCCAAAGAGGATCTATGTCAATCAGTATGTCAACATGTTCTACCCTCCTTAGTGTAATGCATCATTGCAAATATGCCACGTGGAGTTACGAGTCATTTGTCGAGCATGAACAAGAACTGGAACATTCAGGTACATGTATCAGGTAGGAACACTTTGTTCTCCGGGGTCACATTAGTGCTCATATCATGCTCGGGACAAAAGGCGTAAGGATATAAAATGGGCATATAATATATATATATATAATAATAATAATAATAAGGTAACCAGATAGGGCACAAAAGTCCATGCGGCTCAAGGGGAGTGAGTCCATGCGGCTGGGTCAATACAGGTTCATGCGGCAGGGACTGCACGCTCATGCGGCTCAGGGAGCCCAAGGTGCATGCGGCTGGAAAGGCGGGTTCATGCGGACGAAGGGGTGTCATCTTATGCGGCTGCGAAGGGAGCAATCGCCAGGCGGCCGGGGTTCAACATCATATGCGGCTATGATCAGACGAAGTCTTATGCGGCTGAGCATGGGCGATACATATGCGGCTGGATGATGGATGGGCCTTATGCGGCCCAAAATAGTAGCGCATATGCGGCTGGGTGCAAAAGAACTCATGCGGCTGAAAGCTAGCCGCATGAAGTCTATGCGACTCAAGATAACAGGGGCTCATGCGGCTGAGTCTGAACAAGGCTATGCGGCTCAATTACTTGTCGCATGAAGATTCATGCGGTCAAGTACTCAAGCAAGTCTTATGCGGCTAGGAAAGACTTTCCATACGGCTGAGCTCGAACGAGTCTCATGCGGCTGGAAAGGCCATGCGGCCAGAGACTTGTCGCATGAGGATTCATGCGGTCAAGTACTGCTCTTCTTCTCCACTTGTCCGAGAAGAGGAGCCAAACAACCATGGCTTCCAAACTACACAAAACCTTCATCCGGAGCCCAAATCAGAACTTCCTTAGGTCAAAATGGCGTAGAACGAGATCCTCTACAACATGGAACCATCAAAACTAGGAAATAATAAGATTAAGTAGATCAAAATCCAAGAAATTCGAAAATAAAGTAAACCTAGATCTACAAAAATCAAAGCTTCAAAATGGAAACTTCCAAGTTCTAAACTAGTATAGGTTGAGGAGAAGAACATGTTTTGGCAAATAATTTTGTAAGAAATCATTGACCAAATTATGGATCCATCTCTTGAGCAAGTTGGTACTTGCCTTGGTTGATGGAGGAAATATTTGGTTGGTGGAGGAAATAAATGAGAGGAAGTAAATGAGAGGAGAGAGAATGAGATGAGTTATATATATAGATCTTGGACCCATGAGTTCATGATGAACCATTGGTGAACCAAGAATAGGTTACCCAAATGAGCCAAAACTGTAGGCCCAAATGCAGAAAATAAATTAGGAAATAATATTTTGTCGAATATTTTAGGAAATGCATGAAGAAAGACAGCATAATAAATATAGTATAAATACAAGGTAAATATAATTTGTCGGTATACGTATTAAAATACGTATTCCAGGATCGAGGAGTGACAATACTGCCCACCAGTTCGACCTTGTTGTTCTCCGTTTAGGATAACTTATGAAGTACATGAGCTGAGCCTGACTTGATAGGACAAATGGTTCATAGGCTTGATATCGACGCCAATAGTTTATATCCACAAGACCGTGCTTGTCTACTTTCCACCATTAACCTTCAATCGGATCGAACCAATCACACCTGAATAACACAATCTTAGCAGGCTCTATTCCATAACTATATGTCAGCTCCACAATCTCCCGTAGGACGCCATAGAAATCGTTGCCCGTATCAACATCTTTGTAGTTCGATGATCTAATACACAAACAACTATTTTTGGTGGAATCGAGATCCACAAAGTTGTCTCTGATCGGGCAAGTTGTTGACTTGAACCTAAACCCATTAACACAGTAGCTTGGCCATATTTTTGCAGCATAAATTGGTCCCTTTGCTAGCGTTCTAATAGACTCATTCTCAAGTCTTGCGTATGGACGATCGACCTAAATACCACGAAAAAATAAATTAAGCTCATTCTCAAGTGCATATACAGAAAGGTAATTACAGAGTTCTCAAGTCTTACATATGCACTCAACCATGATGGAAAATAACACATCATTTCTTGTTCTAGTTCTTCTTCTGTTATATGTGGCCTACCTGACCTCATATCATCATTAAATATGCTGAAAATAACATCGTTCAATTAATGTAATAGTATAATAATCAACACTATTAAAATAATATATACGTATTAATTACTTACCCTTCCAGCTTCTCTACTTCATCATCGTCGTAGTTGAGTAATACATACACCTGAGCAGCCCTTAGCTCATCATCGTTCAGATATCTCTTCTTCATTTTACCCGATGGCTTTCCTGGGGCATTAAATACCTTCAGTATTGTATCATTACATTCATGATCTCCGTCGTCGTTTCTGGAAGCTCTCGTTCTATTAGTTGCAACATGAGGCTTGAAATACATCGAACAAAAGTTTGTGATCTCCTCGAGAACATAGGCTTCACAAATAGAACCCTCGACCCGTGCCTTATTTTTCACCTTTCTTTTTAGGTGATTCAAATACGCTCGAACGGGTACATCCATCGATATTCGACGGGTCCACCAATACGTGCCTCATAGGATAGATGAATCGGCAAATACTCTATAGAGTCAAAGAATCCAAGAGGAAATACCCTCTCTAGCTTCCACAGTGTTACCGCAATGTCCTTCTCTTGCTTTTCTAGACAATCAATGAGCAATTTATTAGAACAAAGATCCCTGAAGAATATGCTAAGCTCCGTCAATGGATCCCAAACTGCCTGCGATAAGAATTCCCAAAATATAATTGGAATTAACCTCTCCATGAATACGTGACAATCGTGGCTCTTCATACCCGTCAATTTGTTTTCCTTCGGATCGACACATCTTCTCAGATTTAACACATATCCGTCTGGAAATTTTAGGCCCTGGATCCACTGATAAAGTCTCACTTTATCCTCCTTGTCCAGTGAGAAAATTGACTTCGGCAGGAACTGTTTTCCATTCTCCTCTATCAAATACAACGCAGGACGATTGCATATTTCTTCTAAGTCCAACCTGGCCTTGGGATTGTCTTTTGTTTTTCCCTTTACGTCCATCATAGTATTAATTATGTTATCAAACACATTCTTCTCAATATGCATGACATCAAGATTATGTCTAATCAGATTGGTACTCCAATATGGCAAATCCCAGAATATGCTCCTCTTTGTCCAGTTATGATCTCTATCAAATCTATCGCACTTGTACCCAGTTGTAGGATCTTCGATAGCACTTGAAAAATCTCTAACCTCCTTCCATATCGTGGCTCCGCACCACCTTGGCGGTGGATCACCCTTCTCTACAACGCCGGCACGGAATACACTCTTGTTCCTTCTGAACGGATGATCTTTTGGCAGAAATTGTCGATGACAATCAAAGAAGCACGGTTTTTCTCCGTATTTCAAGCGAAAAGCCTTAGTACGGTCCATGCAATACGGACATGAGAGACGGCCATGAGTGCTCCATCCAGATAACATTCTATAGGCCGGAAAGTCGTTGATTGTCCACATAAGGGTTACCTTCATCTGAAAATTCTGCTTCCTGGAAACATCGTACGTGTTAGCGCCTACTTCCTATAACTGATTCAACTCATCTATCAAAGGCTGTAAGTACACATCAATGTTCCTCTTGGAATTGTTCGGACCAGGAATTATAACGGTTAGAAATATGTACTGAGTCTTCATGCACATCCAAGGCGGTAGGTTATACGGAGTGACAATCACAGGCTAGCACGAATACTGGGATCCCGAAAGACCAAAAGGAATAAAACCGTCAGAAGATAGCCCCAACCTGATATTACGCGGATCTGAAGTAAAATTAGGATACACTCGATCAAAGTGCTTCCACGCTTCTCCATCGGATGGGTGATCCAACACTCCTTCAATCTATTCTCGCATGTGCCAACTCATATTTTCGGCTGTCTCTTTCACCATAAATAATCTTTGCAACCGCGGCGATAAAGGCAAGTAGTGTATTGAATCGGCCGATCTTCTTGCACTGGTAGACCTTCCTGTACTAGTGGTCTTATAGCGATCATCACCACAAAATCTGCACACATTTGTATCCTTGTCGTCTTTGTAGTACAACATGCACCCATTGCGACAAGAATCGATTTTTTCGTATCCCATCCAGAGCAATCTCACCATCCTCTTAGACCGATAGAAGTCTTTAGGTAACTTAGCACCCGCCGGCAAGATCTCCATAATCAACTCCAACACTCGGTTATAGCATTCTTGCGACATGTTAAAATCTGACATAATGCTCAACAGTCTTGTAACCACCTCCAACGGTGAATGATCCTCACAACCAGGATACAATGGAGTCCTTGCATTCTCCAGCAACTCCATGAACTTTGCAGCATCGATATTCAGTGCCTTCTCAGCTGCATCATGAACGAAACTAGGCCCCGTAGCATCGAAAACCATGTTCATGCACCCGTCGTCGTATGCATGATTATCTGAAACAAAATTAGGTCCCGCATGCATATACGGCTCAACATAAGGCTCCGGCTCTGATGCTAAAGACACAAGTTCTCCGTGTGCGGTCCACTGATAGTAATTAGGCGTGAAACCCCTCGAGTACAAATGATATGTCACTTTCACTTCTGGATAATATTTTACGTTATGACATTTCATACACGGACACTTAATTTTGGTGCCGTCCATGTACTAAGGGAACGCCTTAGCAAACTGTAGGAACTGCTCTACTCACGCTATGTATTTATCCCGCACACCACACATATCATCAGGACGACGATTGTACATCCATGAACGATTCTGCAAGTAGTAATTCATATCCATTTGGAAATAATTCTGCAAAGATGGACACACATTTCCAATAGGCACAAATTCGTATATTATGTCTTATTATGGGACACACATTAGTAGCGGACAGTTACTAATAACCATGCTATATCGCACATAAGTTCTTGTGCATCCAACGTGTACACATACGCTATCGATTCTTACTGAACATTAACCAAGCTAAAACTATCCAAAATCTCCTATCAACTACAAATCTTATAATACATATCTTACTAGTGCACACTGATTTAGGATGACCCCTGCCTGCCTACTGGCTCTTGTACACACTCATCTCACTCTTCATAGCTGCTTCCTTTAGAAAACAGGGACAGACACTATTTCCTGTACACAACTATACACCCACACCAATTTAAGCTCTTTCTTCATACACACAGATAATTAACATACACACACACATATACCTTACTCCCCCCTAACCTTACCACTAGTCCTTGCCTAAGAGCAGTGAGCATTGGCCTTCTCTTGCCTGCAAGGCTTCCCTGGTATCCTCCAACCTGTTGTATTGCATAAAAGGCATGGCAGACCCTACTACTGCTGCTTTCTTTCCTGTTATCTAATTTTACTCATCCACTCCCAAGCAAAATGGCCAAGTGGTCGTAGCCAACCCTTCTCCTTATGACTAATTCCCAGCTCCTACTACTACAGGTTCTTCACTGACACTCTCATATGTTCACTCACTCACACAAGCATCCTTTCTATTACTCAAGTCCAGAATTACCAACTTCCTCTAACCTTATTCCCAAATTTCCTCTTTATCTCTCCAACAATCACACACGCATGAAAGGAGAAAGATCTGTCAAAGAGACAGTACATGGTTATTAAGTAGATCAGGAATGAGATCAATGCAAGAAGTGGCTTCATACCAAGTACCCATGGTCTGCACAAAGTCTGGATAGTACAAGGTCAGGCCCCCAGGTACATTATCCCTCACCAAAACCATCCAAATCTTATACTGAACTGTAAGGAGTAATCAGTACATGCTCTTGGTAGCTAAGACACTTAAATAAACTCAAGCCCCCAAATCTCATCACTAAACCTAATCCCCAAGAGGACTGATACTAGGCAGTGCTAAATCAAGATGGATAAACCCATCAGTCTACTTTATATCAGTTTACCAACCTGCTTTGTGCTTTTCTATGAATTATTATGGCTAAACATTTATGCACTCTGCTATGCCAATTAATTTCTGACAGTAGGTTCTATTCATGTCCTAGGAACCAATATACTACTTTCTAGTAACTAGCATTAAGTTGGGGGATTTATGGTTTTCTCTTGAAATGCATTAAGTATAGGTTGAGTTAGTATAAGAAATCTAACAAACTTGGGGTGCCTTTTTTTATTGTAGATGGATCTTTCCAACCCCAATGTCCGATGCTTAATGTTGTTGTGGGTAATATAATTATGTTGATTACGTTAATCATAAATCTAATAGAGAATGAAGATAATGAGAGAACGGGCATTGCAAGGGAACCATCCCAAATTAGAAAACGATGGTGTAATGCTCACATGTATTATATCTTGTCGGCTATACCGAGAAACTCTATCCACTGTCTAAGAATCCATTCTATAGATTAGCTGATATTTTGCGTAGCAAGAACTCCCTCTATGAAACACGACACGTTTGTGTCTAGGAGCAAGTTGCACTTTTCTTATATATTTTAGGACTCAAGCCCCAAAATCTATCACTAAACCTAATCGTGTGTGTCTGTGTGTGTGTGTGTGTCCGTGTGTCCGTGTGTCCGTGAGTGTGTGTGTCTCTCTGTGTGTGTATGGGGGGGAGAGAAGGAGGAGGAGGAGTTAGGTTAGGGTTTACCGGATAGGAGGAGTAGCTCGGATTGGGAGAGGAGGAGCTCGAGGAGGAGGAGGAGGAGCTCGACGGGGGGGAGGGGTTAGGGGTCGCCGGGGGGGAGGGGTTAGGGGTCGCCGGGAGGGAGGGAGTCACCGGGGGGGAGGAAGTCGCCGGGGGCGGAGGGATGCGTCGAGAGCTCGATTACGAAATTTTTGAGTTTTTGAGTGAGGGAGAAAAAGGAAACAGGACCGTGCCCTAAGTAAAAAAGTTAGCGACGTCAACAGTCGACGTCGCTAACCATCGCAACCATTTTAATATAGGTGACATGTTTTAATAATATGTCGCTGAACGTCGCTATTCCGCGACGTAATAAATCTAGTGTCGCTGAACGTCGCTATTCAACGACGTTTTGCGATGTCAATAGAAGGGAGTCGCTATATTATATATTTAGCGACGGCATTTTATTCCGTCGCTAAACAACGTCGCTAATATAGCATATTTTAATAGTGAATGGCCAAATAATTTATAAACTAAATGACTTAAATCCATATTTTCCTAATAGAACCTAGAAAGCCCAATAATATTTTCTTTTTGATCTAATTAAATTCTTAGGTGGGCCAAAGGCACATTATATACAAAATCCTTTTTTTATTGTGAACAAAGACTAAGCACGTACTAAAATATTTAATACACAAAATATAAGCCCAAAACATTATTCATATGGCATAATGATAATCAAAATTCTTAATCAAATTCTTGAGGCCCAACCCAATGCCCAGCCAAGACATAAAGTTTCAAATAAAACTCAAGCGCACTCAATCTAGGCTCGCCAGCCCATTTATCAACCCTCAGCCTAAGTCTTGTTCTTTGGAGAGAGAAAAGAAAGAATCAAGAAGAGTGGAGGGAGAGCGAAGAGGAGAGAGGGGTGCTCTCTGCTGATCGGCAACCGGTGCCAACTTCGAAGGTAGGTACGGGGAACGGGCACTAGTGTACAGAGGCACAAGCTAGCACCGAAGCTCGGGGTCGGGTCAGAGAGGGTTGGCGTGGAGCTCATCCAGGATTTCGAAGCGGCACTGGTAGCTGCAGATCTTGCAGCGGTGGAGCATGGTGTTGAAGGGAGGATGGAGACAGGAGTCTGGCCGGGGGTGAGAGAAGCGTCAAAGGGATTTGGTGGTGGTGGTGGTAGCGATGGCATGGTACTGGAGATCGGAGTCGGATGGTTGATAATGATGATGGTGGTGGCGGTCGATTGAACGGAGGAGTGGTACTGTTGGAAAGGAGTGGGGTTGTGGATCTGGTGGCAGTTGAGGTGTGTGGTGATGATGTTGGGGTTCCAGTGAGGTGGCGCTTGCCGGGGGGGTGTTGGGTGCTTGACCACAAAATTAGGGTTAGGGTTTTTATTAGGTTGAATGACTGTTGTATTGGGTTGTCTGACATAGGGACTGATTTTTGGGTTGAATTTGTGTTCAGTGTGTCGGACACGGAGAAGAGAGTGTTTGTGGATTTATATTGTAAAGGACACAAAATAATTCATAGACCCTCGGGGTTGGGCCCGAGACCGACATGGTTGACACGGATTGGATGGTAGAGGACAAAGACACGCGGACACCGATATGGATGGACACGGGAATGCAGATGGTGATGATGGTCGTTTTGTGATGGTTGGTAATTATTTTGCAAGAGAAAGGCTCTCCTTAAATAGATAAGTAAATTTCTAATTGGATAAGGTTCAATAATTCTAGAAATCCAATGGATAATCTTTCCATTAATTCAAATTTAATAATTTTTAAAACAAAATTAATCAAATCTTAATTAATAACTAGTCACCATAATAATTTAAAAAATATTGGATACCATCATAATAATTTATAGCATATTTTTATTAAACCCAAAATCTTATTTAAAAATAAATTAGCAAATCCTGTTATTGTTCAAAAATACTTATGATTTTCTTTTATAGAAAATCGAAGAGAATTTATTTTCTAAGTACAGTGTTAAAATTAAATAAATAAAATAAACAAAATTTTATAAATCCAAAAGTTAGGGGTTACAAGATCGCTACGGGCAGGATGGATGATTTCATTACAACGTTCTACTTCCTTCTTGAGTTTGGTGAAGAGGGTTGAACCTTTGGGCAAAAGGTTCAACAAGTTTATATTCAATTTTATAGCTTTACTTGAGGTTATAAAGATTGAAAAATTTTCAGGTGACATGGTCACCGAACATATACTTTGTGTTCTCTTTTGTGCTTAGTACTTGCGTTAGACGGGTGATTGGTTATCTCCGGTGGGTTGGCCTAAATTTTTATTGCGGTCAGTTTCAGATACGTATGGAAGTGCAATATTTGTGCTTTCGGTCCCAACATCTGGTATCAGAGCGAAGTTTTGGTCCATTCTCATTTGATACCAACATCTAGTATCAAAGCTCTCAGGTTTGTGAGAGAAAAGGTACAACCATGTCTACGAAGCAGATGAACACATGTACGATCATCCTCGTAGGGAAAATTAGGCAATTTGGAAGCCAATGATGGAGGATCTACTCTAGTACAAGGATTTACATGGTCCTTTGGAGGACGACAGCACCAAGCCATCGAATAAGTCTGCTGATGATTGGAAATGATTGGATCAAAAAGCTATCGAATTCATCCGTCAATGGTTGGACGATTCGGTGTTTTACCACGTATCCATGGAGAGTTTTGCAAAAGCGTTGTGGGAGAAGTTGCATTCGTTGTAAGAATGAAAGACGGCATACAACAAGTAGTTTCTTATTCACCAACTCGTCAATTCGTAGTAAATGGAGGGTACCTCAGTAACACATCTAAACGAACATAAGGGTATCATCAATCAGATATCTACTATGAAGATCGTGATTGACGATGAGCTTCAGACCCTGCCTTTGATTTATCTACCGAAGAGTTTGGAGACGTTGGTGGTATTGGTGAGTAACTATGTTCCTGACGGAGTTGTCACGATAGAGGCAGTCAAAAGCAGCTTGTTGAACGAGAATGAATGACTAAGTTGTTGGTTGAATCATCACAAGAGTCTATTCTGGTTGCTTTCTATGGAAAGGGAAGACTCAAGTCACATGCGAGAACACGAAGAAGTTTTTGAGATCTTGTGACTGTGGAACGCAAGGAACGCTTCTATCATGGTGTGAAAAGGGGTCATTTTAAAAAGAACTGCATGAAGCTCAATGCTGGCTAAAGGCAATGATGATCATGAGGATTTTACAATATTTAGAGATATCATCATTGTAGCAACTAACACAGGAGAACCTTGTGGCACGTGTTATGACGACGATTGGGTCATAGAAAGCGGAGTGTCGTATCATGCCACTCCGTATATGAGGATCTATATGTCATATCGAGACTGTAGGTTTGCACGTGTGAAGATGGTTAGCAAAGGGACGACTATTGTTGTGGACAACGGTGAGTGCACTTGACAATGGAGCTGTAATACCTGTTGTTCGTATTACGTATTTGGAATACGTATACGTATTTTATCTTGTATTTGCATATCTCCTTGGTTTGGCTTGGCTTGTTTACTCTCGGTTTGGGTTGGCTTGGTTCGGCCGGCCCAATGCTTGGTTCATCATGGGCCAAGGGTGGAACACCTTAGCCTATGCTTCTCCTTCATTTCCACCACAACTCCCTCTTTATTATCCCAACCAACCTTCTCTCTCCTCCATAATTCTCATTTACTTCTCCTTCCCCTACCATTACTCTTCTCCACCAACCAAGAATACCATAGGCAAGTGCAACTTGCTTCCACAAGAGAACTCCTTTTGATGGTTTTATTAGCTTCTCCTCATGATTCTAAACCACATTAGAACTTGTCATTTTCCCTTTTTAGGCTTTAATTTTTGTAGATCTAGAAATTAGTTACTTTCGGATTTTGGTGGTTTTGATCTATTAAACTTGCTTGTTTTCAAGTTTTGATGGTTCCATGTTTTAGAGAATTTTATTCTACCCAATTTTGACCTTTGGAAAGTTGGATTCGGACTTCTTTTGACCAAGATTTAGACAATTGAAGCTTAGATTCAACTTTAGAGTTCTTGCTGTTCTTGCCATTTGGAGAAGACAGTGAACAGTGAGCTAGCTTTTTAGCTTACGCCACTGAGCTGTACGCTGCTCTTTAGCGAGCGTACGCTAACTTGTGTACGCTGCTCTTTAGCGAGCGTACGCTGAGCTGTACGCTGCTCTTTAGCGAGCGTACGCTGACTTGTGTACGCTGCTCTTTAGCGAGCGTACGCTGACTTGTGTACGCTGCTCTTTGGCTTATTTTCCTTAAGCTTGGCGCTTTTATAGCCCTGTATATTGATATTTTATTAGGTAATTTACGCCCATTTTATATCCTTACGCCTTTTGTCCTGAACTTGATAATCCTGAATTTACTTGATATGTTTGGAATTGATAACTGAGCCTGACACGATAGTGACCCGTAGTGGTGCACTTCTGACATGAATAACCTGACATGACCTAATAATGGCCCGTCGTGGCGCACTCCTGACCAGTACACTTGACCTGATAACCTGACATGTTATATCTTGATAAGCTGTTACGACGACTACCAGACATGACATGACTTGACAAGAATGAACATCCTGGACACCGTGGGTGATTGTGCTTGTACAATAAATCAGTCCTGTCTTGCATCATGTCTAGGACAGGGACTCCTGAGTACCACGGTCAGGAGTACCTATTGAAATAAACTAAGGACTAATAACTAGATTAATACATTAGTCATGAAGAGATTTCCCAGCTACAGGCAATCCCGTTACCTGGGCACGCCTTGGGATCTGTAGCCTGCCGTCGAGTAGGGCACATTTCCAGCACACTGTCATGTGTTGCACCCTTCAAGCTACCTAAGGGTACATTCGTTTCCTGGACGATGTACCCACCTGAATTCAACTCTAATCTTTTAACCCGGGGAACCTGGATGGTCTGTCGGGCTTGTGGCTGTGGAATAATCTCGCTGCATCTTGTTAGTAATTAGGCTTGTGACAACCCTAGTTAGTTAAAATATCAAGCCGTACTTCTTGCTTGGCCGTGAAGTAATTGGATGGAGTCTAACCTGTCTAGTCTTGCCCTGATCCTGTTCCAGATTACTGTATGACCAGAATGCTTGTATTTATTTTATCGATAAATGGGAAGAATTCCAAGTTCTGTTCAGACGAAGGGTTACAACCCCGGTCCTTGTTTGGTTTACGGGTTGTAACCTGGCTATCTGAATAGTTCCATGGTTATCTCGTCGTAAATCATCCTGGTGTATCTTCTTTATTTCCAGTTCTTACTTTACTTATATCTTGTGCTGATTGCTGGTTTTAGTTCTTAAGTGAAGCCTCCTTTGTGGCACTTGCTCTTTCTGGGATCTGACCCAGCTGGTTTTGTGTGGCCAGATTTCGGAGCAGCTCCAGAGGATCCACCGACCTTCCTGCCAGATGGTGAACACTAGAAGGAATCCTGGCAACGAGTGGGTTATTTTTGGCTCTCCCACTCTATTGTAAAAATATTCTTTTGAGGCGTTTAGCCGACGAGCACCTGTTTAGCTCGATTGCACTTACTTACTGTCTGCCTACGGGCTGTAGCATGATTAACAGATCCTAGGGTTGATCTTGTATGACTAACTCTTGCTAGTCCTAACATTTTGTAACGACTAGCTTCATAATCAGCTGAATATGTAATATTTGGGACGCCTTATTATTGTATATTTAATGATCATCATCTTGTAACTTTTACTTACTTGCTCGTGATTGAGACACTAGGCTTGTTCATGACCTTAAGAGACTGTTGGCTTGTAGATAAACTCTCATGTATCTAGACAGCCGTGACCGTATAGCGAGATGGATTCCATTTCATATACGTAGCTGGCTATGTCTGCCCCCGCTCTCCAGTATTCTGGTTCTGGGGCGTGACATGGTTTAAGTGGTGGCCCATGCAGGTCTTGTAAATCAAGATATGTGAGGGTTTACCGAATAGATGTCTCAATCAGTATTCGTCCTTGATCTCTGCTCGTATCTTCTGAATCCCTGGATTCTTGTCCTGATCATATGCTTGTATCGTTGATCTGTCCTGGTCCTTCCTTATTGTTCCCTATATCATCTTCTTCAGCGGCATTGTTCGTGGACCTGCCGACCAGCAAGGCGGAGCACCTCCCGTGGACCAGCAGTAACCTGGAGATCAAGCCCAGTATTCCGGAGTAGCCTTCAGAGTCGTGCCCTCTGACGGAGAACCACCAGTCCAGCCAGTTCAGCCTGCCGAGCCTGATGACGGCACCTTGGTAGGACTCGTCAGGACCTTGATAGCTTTCCAAGACCGGCGTGGAGATGCCTTGCACCAGGCAGTGACGGATGCTTTGACCCGGGGTGGTCATCAGGGCAACAGCGCGGCCAACAGCTTCAAGCGCTTGAACCCTCCCTTCTTTGACGGTAGTGAAGATGCTATCGCGGCAGATGCATGGCTTCAGGACACAAAAGTGATTCTAGAAGCAGCCAGGACCCCAGAGAACGAGAAGGTGGCCGTTGTGCGCCTGCAGTTGTTGGATCTTGCCCGCAGCTGGTGGGCAGCGCAGGCCGTTGGATTAGCAGCCCCCATTGCTTGGGCAGTATTCCGGGAGAGATTCCAGACCAAGTATTTTGATGCTGTAGCTCGGTACGATCTACAGACGAGGTTCACAAATCTGAAGCAAGGAGGCAGGACGGTCGACGGATATGCGGCCGAGTTTTCCAGACTCAGTCGGTTTGCTCCCACCTTGGTGGCAACCGAGTATGATAGGGGACTTCACCTGGAGATCTTATTGGCAGTCGAGCAGTTTGAGCATCAGACTTTTGATGCAGTCTTAAGAGCAGCCCGGAGGCATGAGTATACCTCCCAGAGGATTGTGGATAGGGTGGGAGGTCGGAAGAGATCTCACGGCCAGATGAATCAGTCTTCAGCACCGGCCCCGGCAGCCAGGGCTTTGACTATTGGTGCTCCGATGTGAGCGGCCTCAGTAACGTCGGTTCAGCATTCAACTCCGACGCACCCTCAGCAGAAGCAGAAGCAGTCTTCCGCAGTGGGATGTTCTCATTTTGGAAAGCCAGGCCATGTGGTGGCAGAATGTCGCAGGGCACAGGGATTGTGTCTGGCTTGTGGAGCACCAGACCATAGGGTTGGATCCTGTCCGAACAGGGGTGGTTCATCATCGTCCAACCTTTCTAGCTCTTCGGTGAGAGGACCAGCTCCGGTCCAGCAGCAGCAGTATCCATTGCCGAGGCCCTTGCCGCCTCAGACCCAAGTGTTCCAGCAGCAGAACCCCCAGCAGTATGTTCAAACCCAAGCCCAGAGTCAGAGCAGACAGCGAGGATTTCAGCAGAGGAGACCAGCACCCCGAGGGCACGGTCAGGCTATGGTGATGACCGTGGAAGAAGGATTGGCACCAGGAAAGGTAGTGGCAGGTACTATTCTCGTCAACTCCTTTCCAGCTTCAGCTTTATTTGATTCTAGTGCATCGCATTCATTTATGTCTGCACGATTCGCAACACGGGTAGGATTGGAGCCCGAGTCATTATCAGTAAGGCTTAATATACTTACTGGTAACGGACTTGTGGGAGTAGATATAGTATTTTCCTCGTGTCAGATCGTAGTTAGCGGTAGAGAATTCCCCGCTAGATTGATAGAGTTCCCGATGGCCGATTATGATGTGGTCCTAGGGATGGATTGGTTGAGGAACCAGTATGCTAGGATAGACTGCCATATTGGCAGGGTTGTTTTTAGCATTCCAGGCGAGCCAGAGTTTTCCTTCTCTCGAGGCGAGGTTGAGTCTTCTCCTCCAGTATTGCAGATGGCAGTAGCAGCAGTTCAGTTGCCCAGGATAGTAGAGGAGTTTCCAGATGTTTTTCCAGAAGAACTTCCAGGTATGCCTCCGGAGTGGGAGATCGAGTTCACTATAGACTTGATTCCCGGGACAGCCCCAGTATCAAAGAGAGTCTACAGGATGGCACCATCAGAGTTGGAGATTTTGTACAAGATGATTGAAGAGCTTAGAACCAAGGGATTCATTCGTGCTAGTGGATCGCCTTGTGGAGCCCCGATGCTTCTTGTGAAAAAGAAGGATGGTACATCCAGGTTATGTGTTGATTATCGTACCTTAAACTCAGTGACAATCAAGAACAGATACCCTCTTCCGACGATAGATGACTTGTTTGATCAACTCAATGGGGCATCAGTATTCTCGAAGATTGACTTACGCTCAGGATATCACCAGATCAGAGTCAGAGAGCAGGACATCCCGAAGACAGCCTTTAGATCGAGATATGGGCATTGGGAGTTCCTTGTTATACCTTTTGGAGCAACCAATGCGCCGACAGTATTCATGGATCTCATGAATCGCATCTTCATGCCTTACTTGGATCAGTTTGTGATTGTGTTCTTGGATGACATTCTGGTCTACAGCAAGAGTGAGGCGGAGCATGAGCAGCACCTCCGTATAGTTCTTCAGATCCTCAGAGAGCACCAGTTATATGCCAAGTTCAGTAAATGCGAGTTCTGGCCCGATCGCATTTCGTACTTGGGTCATATCATCACCAGAGGAGGAGTAGAAGTGGATCCCCAGAAGATTGTGGCTATTGAGTCATGGCCAGTGCCCAGTACAGTTGCAGAGGTTCACAGTTTTCTTGGATTGGCCGACTACTACCGACGGTTTGTTTCAGATTTTGCTCGAATTTCAGTGCCATTGACGCAATTGACCCGCAAGGATGTGCAGTTTGCTTGGACAGCAGAGTGTCAGAGTTCTTTTGAGCAGTTGAAGCGAGGTCTGATAACTGCTCCTATTCTTACGCTTCCAGATGGGACCGGAGGATTCTCAGTGTACTGTGATGCTTCAGGTAGAGGTTTAGGATGTGTTCTGATGCAGCATGGGAAGGTAATAGCTTATGCGTCACGACAACTTCGTGATCATGAGAGGAATTACCCAACCCATGACTTGGAGCTGGCAGCAGTGGTGTTTGCACTTAAGTTGTGGAGGCACTACTTGTATGGAGATAGGGTGGAGATTTTTTCCGACCACAAGAGCCTGAAGTATATTTTCACCCAGAAGGATCTTAACATGCGTCAGAGAAGGTGGCTGGAGCTTCTTGTGGATTATGATGTCAACCTGCAGAATCATCCTGGGAAGGCCAACGTCGTTGCAGATGCATTGAGCAGGAGAGCCGGAGTTTATTTCCTAACAGCGCAACCAGAGCTGTTAGCAGATCTTCAGAAGATGGGTATAGAAGTTGTTCTCCCTTCCAGTGTGACATTGATGGCCAGCATACAAGTTCAGTCCACTATAGTCAAGAGGATCCGGATGGCGCAGTCGGTAGATTCCAAACTTCAGCGACTCAGAGCAGAGTGTGAGGCAGGACGAAGACCAGAGTTATGCATTCATGAGGATGGTACACTTCGACACGGTAATCGTCTTTGTGTACCCAGCGGAGATATCCGGCAGGAGATCATGTCAGAAGCTCATAGTTTACAGTATTCCATCCATCCCGGCAGTACAAAGATGTACCATGATATTCGGCAGCATTTCTGGTGGAATGGCATGAAGCGGGAGATAGCTCGATTTGTCTCTCGGTGTTTGGTTTGCCAACAAGTTAAAGCCGAACATCAGAGACCGGCTGGACTTCTTCAGCCCTTACCGATTCCAGAATGGAAATGGGAGCATGTGACCATGGATTTTGTGACCGGATTACCTAGATCCCCAGCTAGTAGAGATGCTATTTGGGTCATTGTAGATAGGCTTACCAAGGTAGCGCACTTTCTCCCGTTCAGAGTTGGTCAGTCGACGGCTCAGCTAGCAGAGATGTACCTCAGATAGATCGTCAGATTGCACGGTATCCCAGTCAGTATCACCTCGGACCGAGATTCAAGGTTTACGTCGTACTTTTGGCGTAGCTTGCAAGAGAGTTTGGGAACTCATCTCCAGTTCAGTTCAGCATATCACCCGCAGACAGATGGCCAGTCGGAGCGCACGGTCCAGACTCTTGAAGATATGTTGCGGTCCTGTACACTTGACTTCGGTGGTTCATGGGAAGATCATTTGCACCTGGTGGAATTCTCATACAACAATAGTTTCTAAGCCAGTATCCAGATGGCACCGTTCGAGGCACTGTATGGCAGGAAGTGCAGATCCCCGTTAGCCTAGGATGATGTTGGAGAGAGGCAGATGCTTGGTCCAGAAATGATTGCTCAGACCGTTGAAGTAGTCAGGCGAGTCAGAGATCACCTTCGAGTTGTCCAAGATCGCCAGCGTCATTGGGCGGATTCTCATCGGCGTCCTCTCGAGTTCTCGGTCGGCGATCATGTATTCCTGAGTATTTTGCCTAACCGTGGCGTCATTCGTTTCGGCGTACGGGGAAAGCTTAGTCCAAGGTATATAGGACCGTTTGACATTCTGGAGCGAGTAGGAGATGTATCATATCGTCTCGCTCTTCCGCCGTCGCTAAGCGAGGTGCATGACGTGTTCCATGTATCCCAATTACGACGGTACATTCCGGACCCGAACCACATCCTGGATCATTCGGAATTGGTTGTTGGTACCAACCTTTCGTATGAGGAGAGGCCCGTGTCTATATTGGACCGGAGAGAGAAGATCCTCAAGAACAAGACTATCAAGTTAGTCCGAGTTGCTTGGGGTCATCACTCTTTGGGTGAGTCAACGTGGGAGCGTGAGGATGATATCCGATCGCGATATCCTGACTTGTTTGACTCGTGAGGTATAATGTCTTTCTTATGCCTCATGCCATCAATTCCTTGCTTACATGATTGATTGATTGCCTAGTATAATTGCTTGTGAAAAGTATAGCTTGTTCTTGTCCCTCTAGCCTCTTAATTAAATTCCGAGGACGGAATTCTTTTAAGGTGGGTAGAGTTGTAATACCTGTTATTCGTATTACGTATTTGGAATACGTATACGTATTTTATCTTGTATTTGCATATCTCCTTGGTTTGGCTTGGCTTGTTTACTCTCGGTTTGGGTTGGCTTGGTTCGGCCGGCCCAATGCTTGGTTCATCATGGGCCAAGGGTGGAACACCTTAGCCTATACTTCTCCTTCATTTCCACCACAACTCCCTCTTTATTATCCCCACCAACCTTCTCTCTCCTCCATAATTCTCATTTACTTCTCCTTCCCCTACCATTACTCTTCTCCACCAACCAAGAACACCATAGGCAAGTGCAACTTGCTTCCACAAGAGAACTTCTTTTGATGGTTTCATTAGCTTCTTCTCATGATTCTAAACCACATTAGAACTTGTCATTTTCCCTTTTTAGGCTTTAATTTTTGTAGATCTAAAAATTAGTTACTTTCGGATTTTGGTGGTTTTGATCTATTAAACTTGCTTGTTTTCAAGTTTTGATGGTTCCATGTTTTAGAGAATTTCATTCTACCCAATTTTGACCTTTGGAAAGTTGGATTCGGACTTGTTTTGATCAAGATTTGGACAATTGAAGCTTAGATTCAACTTTAGAGTTCTTGCTGTTCTTGCCATTTGGAGAAGACAGTGAACAGTGAGCTAGCTTTTTAGCTTACGCCACTGAGCTGTACGCTGCTCTTTAGCGAGCGTACGCTAACTTGTGTACGCTACTCTTTAGCGAGCGTACGCTGAGCTGTACGCTGCTCTTTAGCGAGCGTACGCTGACTTGTGTACGCTGCTCTTTAGCGAGCGTACGCTGACTTGTGTACGCTGCTCTTTAGCGAGCGTACGCTAGCCTTGATACGCTGCCTGTTGGTAGCGTGTCTTGAGCGTACGCTAGCTTGAGCGTACGCTGACCTGTAGCTTGAGCGTGTCCTTGTGTACGCTGACCCTTGCGTACGCTCCCCATTTTATATCCTTACGCCTTTTGTCCTGAACTTGATAATCCTGAATTTACTTGATATGTTTGGAATTGATAACTGAGCCTGACACGATAGTGACCCGTAGTGGTGCACTTTTGACATGAATAACCTGACATGACCTAATAATAGCCCGTCGTGGCGCACTCCTGACCAGTACACTTGACCTGATAACCTGACATGTTATATCTTGATAAGCTATTACGACGGCTACCAGACATGACATGACTTGACAAGAATGAACATCCTGGACACCGTAGGTGATTGTGCTTGTACAATAAATCAGTCCTGTCTTGCATCATGTCTAGGATAGGGACTCCTGAGTACCACGGTCAGGAGTACCTATTGAAATAAACTAAGGACTAATAACTAGATTAATACATTAGTCATGAAGAGATTTTCCAGCAACAGGCAATCCCGTTACCTGGGCACGCCTTGGGATCTGTAGCCTGCCGTCGAGTAGGGCACATTTCCAGCACACTGTCATGTGTTGAACCCTTCAAGCTACCTAAGGGTACATTCGTTTCCTGGACGATGTACCCACCTGAATTCAACTCTAATCTTTTAACCCGGGGAACCTGGATGGTCTGCAGGGCTTGTGGCTGTGGAATAATCTCGCTGCATCTTGTTAGTAATTAGGCTTGTGACAACCCTAGTTAGTTAAAGTATCAAGCCGTACTTCTTGCTTGGCCGTGAAGTGATTGGATGGAGTCTAACCTGTCTTGTCTTGCCCTGATCCTGTTCCAGATTACTGCATGACCAGAATACTTGTATTTATTTTACCGATAAATGGGGAGAATTCCAAGTTCTGTTCAGACGAAGGGTTACAACCCCGGTCCTTGTTTGCTTTACGGGTTGTAACCTGGCTATCTGAATAGTTCCATGGTTATCTCGTCGTATATCATCCTGGTGTATCTTCCTTATTTCCAGTTCTTACTTTACTTATATCTTGTGCTGATTGCTGGTTTTAGTTCTTAAGTGAAGCCTCCTTTGTGGTACTTGCTCTTTCTGGGATCTGACCCAGCTGGTTTTGTGTGGCTAGATTTTGGAGCAGCTCCAGAGGATCCACCGACCTTCCTGCCAGATGGTGAACACTAGAAGGAATCCTGGCAACGAGTGGGTTATTTTTGGCTCTCCCACTCTATTGTAAAAATATTCTTTTGAGGCGTTTAGCCGACGAGCACCTGTTTAGCTCGATTGCACTTACTTACTGTCTGCCTACGGGCTGTAGCATGATTAACAGATCCTAGGGTTGATCATGTATGACTAACTCTTGCTAGTCCTAACATTTTGTAACGACTAGCTTCATGATCAGCTGAATATGTAATATTTGGGACGCCTTATTATTGTATATTTAATGACCATCATCTTGTAACTTTTACTTACTTGCTCGTGATTGAGACACTAGGCTTGTTCATGACCTTAAGAGACTGTTGGCTTGTAGATAAACCCTCATGTATCTAGACAGCCGTGACCGTATAGCGAGATGGATTCCATTTCATATACGTAGCTGGCTATGTCTGCCCCCGCTCTCCAGTATTCTGGTTCTGGGGCGTGACAGGAGCTTGGCGAAAAGCTCGTTCTTAAGGGGATGCGAATATATTGAGTTTGTGCTATAACTTGATTTCGTTATGGAGGCTGGCGGGTGACTATCACATTCTGTTTGGAACAAGGATTTGATTCTTATGTATGGTTTCCAACAGCTGGCTCGAGGAGATATATATATTGTGGTATATACAGGGTCAAGACACTAAGATGTACAAGAAGGCCACATACATAGGATGGAGGCTTGAGGGATATTTGACAGGAGTTTATGGATCATCAAAAAATTGCTTTGGAGGCCTTCGAAATATTTTGAGGGATACGAAGGATACGATTCGTCAAGACAATACGATAAATGGTGACGAGTCAAAGATTGAGGGCCAGTCTGTCGGTCCTATGACAGTTGATCAGTCTCCAAGAGGATATTGTTCCATGGATCCGATTTTGGTGACAGGTGGTTTGCCAAAGTTTCATGGAGCAACATTGGTTTCAGTAGTTCGAAACCAGGAAGGAGATCAAGGTGTGCAGCAAACTCAATTTGAGATAGACGTATCTCCATTCACATTGTTTAGGAGGAGTTATGGGTCATCGACGGCGTACACAGTGCATGATGTTAGTAAGTTTTGCTCAAGAATGCATGTGTACAAGGGAGCTTCAGTATCGGACATGAAGGTGGACAGGTTTCGGAGCTTGAATATCAAAGGAATCGTACCGTCCGTTTGGTTGGGCCAGCCAAGGGTGAAGAAGATTGTTGGAATGGTAACAAATTTCGATGGAAGACAGAAGTCAGTAACAGGCAGTCAAGACTTACCGTGAGGCTGATCGTAGGACTTTGGTCTTGTTTTTATCATTGATCTCGAAAGGAACCTAGTGATGCAAGAGGTGCTACACATGGCAGCTAGTATCGACATGATGGTCGAGGAGCGAAAGACGATAGAAGATGCAAAGAAGCTCTGCGATCAGAAATTAGTGATAAGAGAGAGCAGGAACTCTACCACGGTGTGACAGGCATTGAGTCCAATTGAGGAGCCATGGGGGTCAGCCCCTTTCATCAGACTGGAGGGGGAGAATGTCAAGTCTAGTATAGAAGATAGTGATTGAACTCGGTCCGAATTTGGTCCCTGGCCGAGTTATGTCTGAACTCGGATATTTTGTGACAAAACCTTTGGCAGGTTCTAAAACAAAATATGGTAGAGTTCGGTTCGGTTGGCGACTAACGAGTTTTGGGTTTTAATCAGCACCGTTGGTTTCGTACGGATGATCAGAATTTGTGTTGGACTATTTTAGGGTTTCCTATGACCTAAAATAGTGTTTCTTAAACTATTTATATGCCTTGAGGGTGGAGGCATATGGAGAGCATACATAGAGATTTGAGGGTGCTTGCCAATTGGAAATTAAGAGAAAGTTCGCACTTTGCTCTTAGAACTTGACGTTCAAGATACCAGGAAGATGAGATCTGTGCGGGAAGTCGTCGTCTTTGTACAGGAAGATCGATCGCTACGGGTAGGGTGAGTGATTTCATTGTATCTTCTTCTTCCTTATTGAGTTCGGAAAGAGGATTAAACATTTAGGCAAAGGGTTTAACAAGTTTGTATTTAGTCTTGTAATTTTACTTCAGGTTATAAAGATTGGAATTTGTCCAGGTGACACGGTCATCGAACATATACTATGTGTTCTCTTCTGTGCTTGGTACTTGCATTAGATGGGTAGCTGGTTATCTCAAGTAAGTTGGCCTATCTTTTTGCTGCTGGCAGTTTCAGACACGATATCGGAATGCGGTATCGACGCTTTCGGCCCCAACAATTTACCTTATTTAAGAGAGAAATAGGTAACTAGTATCTCGTATGAGAATTGATCCTAAAATTATGTATAAACAGATCCACTATTCATTTTACTTTATGACAAACTTATGTATTTCAATATTTAGTTATTCCATACTGATTATATGGCAAGGGTGGGCGTTGTCCTAAGTGATTAACATAGGTGGATACCGGTGGATGGTATAGGTCAAATGGTTGAGCCCCATAATCCGTGTATTGTTAAACCACTTATTTGTTCAAAATTCCTCGCAGTGCCTAGCTTCGTCTCGTGACGTTAGGCAATATGGTGCTTAGATGGAGCACTTTGCACATCGGTTACCTGCGTGGTTAGGTGCACAAAATGTTTGAATTATTTTTTTTACACATGATGAGACTTGGATTTTATTTTATGGATTACATTGAATGTCATAATATTGAAAACTTTTGTATGTTCTGTTTATATTCATAACTTATCATTGTTCACTTCATGAAAGCCCAATTATGTGATTGGACATTATGTTATGCTAGTTATAAATATGTATAGATTCATAACTTCTAGTTGATCAATTGATTACAGCCAAGAGCATGGTTCTTCTACTTGAGAAGAGGGTCAAAACACAGTTGGTTAGTTGGTTATAACGTGAAGTCAGCTATAGATTAATTGATATCAACAAGCAGATCTAGGAGCAACAAGAAGTACCTAACGTGCCTGTTGCGACATCTTGGTGATAGAACAAAACGTTCCAGAAGTTCGGTTATTGTAATTAGCACAACCAAAACTTGTTGGTTCTTAAAAAAAATTATCAAATAGGGACAAATCTTGCCTTGAGTATTGGTGTTTCAATTTTGCTGTATGACTAGCTTAGTACTAGCTCACTACTAGCAAATGCTGATGTGGCGGAGAGACGTAACCAAGTTTACAGGTTTAGCTGGTCAACAGCTTTTGGAAATATTCTTTAAACATTTCTCTTATGTTATTGGCTCCCAAAAATTTTGGGTGATGACATCTCCCATTATGTGGCATCTGACATGAAAAGTGACATGGCAGCTGACATATCATGTTCTAACCCAAAAAATTACTTACCAAAAAAATTTATTGTTAATGTTAATGCTAATGCTAATTTTAATTTAATGTTAATATTAATTTTAATGTTAATGTTAAAATTATTATTAATGCTAATTAATATTAATATTAATATTAATATTAATATTAATATTAATTTGAAGTTAATATTAATTTTAGTATTAATTTTAATGTTAATGTTAATGTTAATGCTAATTTTAATTTCATGTTAATATTAATATTAATATTAATTTTAATGTTAATGTTAATGTTAAAGATAATATTAATGTTAATTCTAATATTAATATTAATGTTAATTTTAATATTAATGTTAATGTTTACCAGCTAAACCTGTAAACTTGGTTACCTCTCTCCGACATATCAGCATTTGATAGTAGTGAGCTAGTACGAAGCTAGCTATAGAGTAATTTTGTTGGTGTTTTGATCACCAGATCAAGAATAAATTAGTGTGTTTTATTTGCTGGAATCTTTGTATTTCAAATTACTGACATCTACTAACAACATTTTGAAATTAGTTTTGAAGCCCATGTAGCTACATCGCGTGTAATATATATATATATATATATATATATATATATATATATATATATATATATATATATATATATATATATATATATATATATATATATATTGGAACCAGATAAATTATTTCTGGAATCGCACCCACTGGAATTCGAACTCCCGACCACTCAGGCCGTCTGCATCTCTCTTAACCACTAGGCTAGAGGTCATTTGCAAAACTAATATATATATATATATATATATATATATATATATATATATATATATATATATATATATAATTTTAATATATATATATTTGAAAGAAGGTAATTGTGGCGATCCCTCCCAGCAGGAATCGATCTCCTGACCACTCGGGCCGCATGCATCTCTCTTAACCACTAGGCTAGAGGTCATTTGCATTATATATATATATATATATATATATATATATATATATATATATATATATATCGATGACTACCTTAATGTATGTGCCAGGAAGTTTCTGAAGAAGCGGGCTACTCCCCGAAAATGCCCCGCCCCCTTGTTCGTATTTCAATAGGTTAAGCCCACTAATAGCTTAGAGCCCGAGGACAATCTCTCAAATACACATGAATGTTGACCAATTTTTTTTTTCTTTGCTGATTCCTTTATGACAGCTAATCTAGATCGATTCCTGACCTAAGAGGATTGAAAAATCTTTCTTCGTTAAGACAAGACGGTTGCTTGCTCGAATTGAAGGAGTTCAGAGGGTAAACCACAAATCTAGGGCCTTGGAGAAGCGAGACTCGGATGCTGTCTCATTCGCTGTCTCGCAATATATTTTTCTTTTTTCGATACGGCTCGTGACCGACAAAAATCAAGGTAGGAGTTCGTTACAGGGAGTGTTGCTAAGGTATTTTGTAAGTTCTTGCATATAAAGTTCTCTCCGAACCGAACGTGAAAGTGGCTTTCCATCAGACGGCTATTCATGTAACTCCACTCTCGGCTTGGATTATATATCCAAATGGGTCCGCTCATGAGAGCTAACTGGCAAGAAGCAAGAACATTCTCCGCTAATCGTGAACAGAGTTCCGAGTCGTTTATTGGATATTGAGGATAAGCTTTCACAATGGCCAATAGCCGATAGATGATGTCACTAGCCTGAACTTCTTTATCTACTTTTAATAGAAACTGAGGTAAGGGATAGTGAGGAGGAAGGAACGAATTTTTTTGGGAGCACCATTGCAGAGTTCAGACCTAATCATTAATGGAGAAGCTATGGGAACGACGGAACCATCCGATAACCATCCTATATTAGTGGGATGGATGGTCAATCATTTGCATTTTGTCTTTTTCGGCAGGACATAGACAGGGAGGTTCGGAAAGTAGCGCGTGCCAGCATTCACTGGTGCTGTGTCTTGGTTCCGTAACATGGATCATTTCAAATCCATATTATTGAATCAATCCACTAGATTGAAGTGCGCTGAAGCCGTACTATAGTATGAAAGGCTCACCCTCTGTGATGTGAATAGTCCATTATTTTTCGCCATACGACTTAACCTTGATGATCAAAGACTGGGTGGCTTGGGTTGAGAGCTTTTGCTCGGATTGTCTTTGGCGAGCGACTCTCTTTTCAGAAATACATCCTTTTCCAAAAACAAATGGGTCACTTGCAACAGTAAGCACAGGTTATAGGAGAAAACTTTGATACCGAAGGAGGTATCAAAGTTTTGATACCCCTATGTATGACATGTGGGCCCCCTCCCTCTTCGTAAAATGTGTAAACATATATATATACATAAATATTGAGGAGGTCCCACTTGTCATACATAGAGGGTATCAAAACTTTGATAGCTCCTTCGGTATCAAAGTTTTACTCCAGGTTATGTCTCCATCTCTTAATAGAGGCAGAACTGCATTTTCGATGGATAAGCCAAATATGCGGGGTATAGCACTTTGTCTCAAGTCTCCCAATCGACATGACTGCACACCTTTTGTTTCTCTCTGTCTCCAACCACTTGAGATGTGATGCTTCAACAATGACGAGGGTGGCGCTATTCCTGTAGTGTCACATCCCTAATATATGCATCGATCTATTAGGTTAATGTTGCTTTCATTGGAACCCCAGGAAAAGAAATGTTGATGTGAGAGTTCTATTACTGTCTACATTGTAAAGAGCTCCCAAGTACCAATGCAACAACATTCTCGTTTATAAAAGATCTAGAATTATAGATTAAAAAATACATGTACAAAACTAGTGATAGGACTCAATTGTCCACCACCCAACTCGCTCACCACTCAACTCTAATAAAATAACAATCACAAACCAACATATTGTAGCGAGATACCTAAGTTTTTACTTGCACAGTTTAGTGATACGAGAGATAACAAGAACAAAGGATTGTTGGAGCTTTTTTCTTGACATATATAGAGAGAGAGCTTGATCTCAATACATGCCTAATATTATTTAGTTCCACATTGAAAAAATACCATGAAGTGTATCTCAATATATACTTGATATGTTGTTGATATATACACATGGGATGGTGTCTCTAAGGAGGAAACCATGTGGGTGATTTTACTAGGAGGTAAGGTTAAGACTCCACAGTAAAGCATTAGTGTTTTTTGCTCTTAGAATTAATTTCTATTGGAGCTAAGCTCCGTAGGGGCTTAGTGACTCGGGCTCATGAGGCGTAATGTGGCATTTTGTTGGCGCACTTTGCACTTTGCACTTAGCGCGATTCGCGCGCTATGCGCTAATTGGTGCGCACTGTGCGCCAGTTGGCTCAATCGTGTCTGTACACGATTTGAGCGGTTATGGAATGTTCTAAGCGGTTTTTCCCACGTCCTGAACGTTCTGCATACCGAGCAGTTACTAGGCGCATCTATATAAAGTCCCTCTCTTCTCTCTCAGCAAAGGGTGCTCATTATCTGAAATTTCCTTACGAAATTATCTAAGTTCAGAGCAGAGAAGAGAGGTACTTTGAGAGCAAAGTTTTGCGCCATCCGAGGAGTCAGAAGAGCAGAGTGTTCCGAAGTTCTCCATTTAACTTGTTGGTTCTTGGAAGCTGTTCGTGTGGGGTGAATCAAGCTTTGAGCGCCGGTGATAATTTATCCCAACAGACCTTTTTCTTCTCTGATTTAATCAGAACCTTTTGTTCATCTTTACTCCACTTGCAACTCGTTCAGAACGAGAACAGTTCTGATCTAATCAGAAATTGTTAGTTTAATTTTGCTGCTGCTGCTACGAATTCTTCTGTGCCTTCTTCGAAGTGACACATTAGATCTCGTTTCTCAGAATCCATCGGGATCTCTGTCATGCACCTTCTTCAAAATGTTGCATAATTTTAGTTTTCCATTGAAAAATTATGCCCTGGGACTAACAATCTCAAAGCTTGACTCCACAAGATGAAAACTTTCGGGCTTCACTCATCAATCCTAACTTCAACAAGTTAGAGCAATTTGATAGAGAGCACTATCAAGTCTAGAAGAGGAAGGTTAGCCTCAGTCTTCAACTTTCTGAAGTTGACCGCGTGCTAACCGAAAAAGAATCGAATGGTCCAGAAACTGGGTCTGCAGCCGCAATTACTGCTGCTACTAAAAGTAAGACCAAATGAAGAAGGGATAATAGCCTCTTTAGGCTTCTCATTCTAAATTCTATGGAGGACTCCCTGGCAGAATGATATTCTAAGAAGACAATTGCCAGATAGATATGGGAGTCTCTGGAAAAATTGTACGAAGATGACAAAAATAGGAGCAAAATATTTATTATTGAAAAATATTACAAATGGCTCTTTGAAGACGAAAAGACAATGCTGTCGCAGGTGAAGGAGTTCCTGAAGATGCGACAGAAGTTGGAAGATGAGGGGATGCCCCTCAACGACAAGTTTGTTGCTGGAGGGATTGTCTCAAAGCTCCCCACTGGTTGGATCAAGTTCTATGCAAACATGCATAGGAAGAAACTGGAGATCAGTCTCGAAGATATCGTACAAGAAATTTATGTTGAGGACCAGATGAGGGCTCAACTAAAGGTGGACGCACTGTCCAAACAGATGGCTAACGTCAATTTGGTTCACACCAAGGAATCCAAGAGAAAGCAGGCAACTTCCCACAGCAAGAGGAAGGACCCCAATAATCTGAAAGTGAAGGGAACTTTCTTCAAGCAACAAAAGCCAAAATCCTATTTTGCTTACTTCAAATGTGGCAAGAAGGGCCACTTCAAGAGTTAATACAAATTTCAGTCCAAGCAATTAGAGCAAGGTGAGCCTAGTAAGGTTTCAATTATCACTGACGTTGTTGCAATGTTTGCACAGGTCACTGCGATGGAGGCTGACTGGTGGGTAGACACTAGTGCCACCTGCCATGTCTGCTCAAGTAAGGAATGGTTCACCACCTACACACCAACTTCTGAAGTTGTTATGGTGGCGAATCAGGCACAAGTTGAAGTGCAAGGGATCGGGACGGTGGTGTTGAAGCTTGTGGCATCTGCCACCCCGATTATAATTTAGTGATATTTTTTTAATTTGATTAGTTTATATTTAATTTTCTATGATCATAGAAGTTTTGACTAAGCCCATAGATGATTATGGACCATCTTGCGGTCACATGACCTTTATATAGGGTCTATTAGCATTCTATAGCTATATTATATTTTATTATGATTTTTAGACATTTTTATATATTTTCTTAATATTTATTCTATGAAGATTTATATTTATGAATGACTTTCATAATTTATTTTGAGGCCATTTGTGACTATTTTGAGACCCAGTATTTTTCTTTAGGCTCTACTAGGTTAAATAATTTTCTGTATTTTTCTACAACTTTTCTAGAATTTTTAGATAATTAAATATAGAAAAAAACTATTTTCTAAGACTTATAAAATTTACTGTGCAAGCCTATGAGCAAATATTGACCCCAAATATTTTTGTAGGGTTCACTATGTTATTATATATTTTCTAGAATTTTTCCATAATATTTTAAGAATTTTTAGTAATTATTATAATTTTCTGTAAGTAAAATTGCTTAAAAACTATTTTCTGGTTAATAAAACCCTTTTTCCTTAATAATTACCCAGTCGGCTGCAGTCGGGCTCATCGGTCAGCCACCCAGCTGCGCAGGGCAAGCCTGCCTGTCAGTCAGCATAGGCGCTGACTCACCTTTTCCTTGGAGCTCGACTCCTTAGCCTACCCCAAGCCGGCTGGCCCAAACCGCATGGCCATCCGGTTGCTCATTTTTTAGCGGGCTGCACGAGACGGCGACACATGTCCTCTGCAGCCGCCCACCGACTCAGCTGAGCCGCCCCTCTCTTTCTATTTATATATATATATTTCGTGGGTTTTTTTTTCCAGAAATCCTAGTTTATAGTTTGACCGACTTTGAGGTGTTGATTCCAAGGAGACCCCGACTTCCCGAGGAGATTGCCTTCAGCCCCGACCTCGGGTTTGTGCGCTGTTTTTTTTGTTGGATTCGTATGGAGGTAAACTTTTAGAATATGTAATTTATTTTTGTATACTTTCTTCCTAAATTTTTGGAGAATTCGTAGAGTATTAGTTGTTCGAAACTTGACGCAATTTTGATGTTTTCGAGATTTTGGGAGCACCGGAAATCAAAATCACGAACCGTTTAAAGTTTTGGAAAGCTAACACAGAGCTCTACGGTTATATCTTTCCCAGAAATTATTTTGTTCATCTAGTATTTTAGTTATTCTGTTGAACTCAGAATTGATTGGTTGATCACCGTTTTGGTCATGATTAGCCATAACGGTGATATCTTTTGACCAAAGTGTGATTTTGTGGCACGATTGATTCCAGCGCACTCGTGGCATTAAAATGTACCAAGGTGCACTTTCAAAATCTAGAGTTCACAACATTTGACTAGATAGTCAATGGTATGCCTTGATTTGCGTGCCATGGCTTCCAAAAATTAGAAACATGACTTTTGATGGCCAAACTTGCATCTTTAGATTATATTTAGATTATTATTAGGTTAAATGATGTTTTTAAGTAATTTATTCTAGAATTAATTATTATTAGATTAGTAACCCAATTAGCCACTATTCCATGAATTTAGAACTAGAACATTAGAATTGATTTGTGGTTTTCATGCACGATTCGTGGTGCGATATGTGTTATAGGTTGACAGCTTCTAGTTCAGCATTCCCCTTATCCTCTACTTGTGACTACGGTTTCTGTAAGGATTCAGGCAAGTACAGTATTGCATTTATGTTTTAATTCATTATAACATTTACTCTATAGTTTTCTTGTTTGATATTATCCCGTTGAGTCATTGCTTGATATTCTATTGAGACACGATTGTGACACCGTAGTTATCGCATCCTTCTTAGTCTATCATTGACCGTTATTGATTGATAGAGAGTCAGGAGGAGAAATACTCAGTAAATACGTGAATAAACCCAAACGTTTTGTTTGTGGATAGCTAAGTCGTACACCCACGTATGAGTTAGTCATACCCTTTTATTGTGGATTGCCATCGTATGATGTGACGTATTAGTCCAACCGTTCACGTATTAAAAGGTATTTCACATACACGTAGTTGTTCCTATTATTCCTTTATAGTTTATATCTTGCTGGTTCACATCTTGTCAGTTCATATTTTCTTAGATCATATCTTGTCAAATCACATCTTGCTAGTTTACATTTTGCCAGTTCTTATCTTATTAGTTCATACCTTGCTAGTTACATTCTGCTAGTTCATATCTTACAAGTTTATATCATGCTAGTACTAGTTCTTTATATACTCTTTGCCATCATCGTTTCTCGTTGTTCTAACTTATTTTGGACTAACAACATTAATTGCAATATGGTTCTACTCTGCTCCTTTCCTGACTGGATCGTTGTTATAAGTGAGGACGAGTATCGCTAGTACTTCATGTTATGGACCAGCAGTGGGTAGTGCTGACGTTGTTGGTACCGAGACTCAGGAGCCATGGTTGATCTCTAGAGGGATCTAGATTTACCTTTATGCATGCCTTAGTTTATTTTCTTAGATGGATCGAATTTGTTCCTGCATGGACGATATTTTATTGTTCTAGATTTCAGTCTCTTTGTCAATAGATTTGGATATTATTATTTTATTAACTATCGTACTCTTATTTCCTTGTTTTGTGTCACTGCTGAGTACGATTTGTATTTGTGTTCTATTGTATCTGTGGAGGATGTTATTGTGTGTACTAGACAATGTTCTACCGCCAATACCGTGGTGTAGGCTGGGCTTGGACACGAACTCGTACTCGGTATTCCGGGAGCGGATCATGACAAGTTTTTATGGTGGCCCATGCAGGTCCGTTTTTGCAAAGACTGCGAACTAGTGGTAGTACTTAAGTTAGTCATACTACTGCGGGCCTGCAAATATGATTAGAGTTTAAGGACATCCTTCACATGTTTGATTATTGATCTCCACCTTTGACTTTAACTTTTTCTTGATTTGCATCATGCTTGAATCATTCCGTCGTTTAATGCTTTTCTTTTATTGCAGCTAATGGATTCTCAAGACATGAATATCGCTTCCCTGAATAACCCATCAACTGTAGACGGATCTTCTACAGACGGAACCCCACCAACACACGGAGGTTAGTTCACTTATCTGGGTAAGACATCACAGCCACAGACCTCAAGGTTTCGTCAGAACGATATTCTACCTCCTTCCCAGTTTCCTCTGCCTACTCCACCACCAGCACCAGTCTTTCCACCAACACCAGTCCAGCACCCAGCAAATGTCCTACCTCCAGCACCCACACTAGACAATGCTACGCTACTTGGGATCTTCAAGCAGCTCATCACTTCCCAGACATAGCAGGCCAACATCTTCCGTGATACCTTGAGGGAGGCTCTTTAGACTAGAGATGCTCCCCCACTGTGCCCTTGAACTTCCAAGAATTTTATGGACCTTAGGTCCAGGGAGTTCAAAAGGACGGAAGGGATTCACTACGCGGACGACTGGTTAGAGAACGTGGATCGTAACCTCCGGATGGCTCAAATTTCTGAAGATATGAAGGTCGTGATAGCTAGCATGCACCTTTACGACATCGCCCGCACATGTTATAGAGACGAGCCCCAATTTACCGCACCAGACGTGACTTGGGAAGAGTTCAAGGAGCTGCTCAAGACGAAGTTCTACCCCGACGGGGCCAGAGGAGTTAGAGAATGAGTTCCAGAGCCTGGAGCAGGGCGACTTCTCCATCGACGAGTACACATCAGAGTTCTCCCGCCTCAGTTGTCACGACCCGCACCCAGAGTAAGGGCACGAGTGCGAGACAACGTCCCAACCTATATTGCAGAAATGGCGTAGAACGTTGTCTAGGTCTACTATCTAACAAAAGTTATAATATCAAAAATGTCGAGAACGGTCAACTCCGAATGGTGGACAAGCAATGACAATATAATATACTCAATCACAAACTCTAAGAAAGATAGATGATATCAAAAGATAAAGACAACAAGATATGTGTCACGACCCGCACCCTTGAGTAAGGGCACGAGACGTGGGTACGTCCAGCCTACGCCGCAGTGTCGACGGTAGAACGCTGTCCTAGATTAATATCTAACAATATAAAGGTACCTGTACAGTATATACACTCCGAATGGAGGTGACATAGCAATACAGTCTCAATCACATCTAAGATAGAGCATGATAAGATAGATAAAATATGAAATCTACAAAGAGATACAGCAGATAGAAGTCTAAGGGTCTAAGATACAAAAACTCAGAAAACATCTCAAATCTCAAATACAGTAATCCATAAAGTAAATACAACTCAAGACAACTGAAATAACTATCTATACAACCTCTACTGTCTCTCCTCTAGGCTAGCAGGCAACCTCCAAGCTATCTGTAAAATTTATCAACAGGTCCAGTCAGGACATGAGCGAGTACAGTACATCTCAACAAATCATAACATGCTAGAAAATATAAACATGCTAGAGAGTAAGATACAGGAAATTGAAGGAATAACATAATGAAAAAGGAAGACTGTAAGTAAATAGATACAATATATAGAGAACTATCAGTGACTAGTGATTAAGAGCACAAGATGGTTATGTAAACGGCATGATGTTGCACACGAGTAATCTAAAGAGGTTGCACATGAGTAATCTACTGGATTGATTACATAACCACTTCTACTCCCCCGCCCCAATTAATACACAAGGATCTAGCCAAGTTATGTTATTCCACACGAAGTATAGTCGCACACGAAGATCATGTGAGCACATGAGTATACACGATTTCACACGATTTGTATACGAAAAGCACGAACACAAGGAGTATACGATGCTCATGATAAAGTACACGAATACGAAATATTCGATGTATCCGCTAAGGGGATAACATCGCACGACAAGATCCATATAGTACTAATCCGTGTTTCCAACGTGTCAGTATCAAGTAAAGTAATCTAAAGCAGGAAATATACTCCTAAACAGGATGTGAAATGATCATAGAATGTACTCTCCTGATAACCTGAACAGCTGATAGGTATAGAGGTCCAACTGAAGCCACAGAGTCCTATTTAAAGCAACACAGGTTACAAGGTATTCAAGTTGTAATAAATGAATTTTTATAAGCAATCTATATTATTCTAGGCTCTTCTAAGTCAAGTCAACTCTCGGTCAACTCCGGTCAACAATCTAGTCAAACTAGGTCAAGTGTTGACTTACAGTTGACTTTTGGTCAACTGGTCAACTCTGGTCAAACATGGTCAATTCTAGTCTAATTATTAAAGATATAAAGTGTGCTTCGTTATTTGTACGTTGAAACTTACAACACGCAAATCGAGATAAGATGATCAATGGTAAAGTTAATAATCTTATTATAGTGATCTACATGTCCATCTTGTCAATTTCAGCGATGTGAGATCACTGGAATCGACCGATCTCAGTTTCGTTGTACTAATCCCGAAATACGAACATTAAGAATGAATTATAATAAAAGGTGATACATAGAGAAACTATCTACAAACATTGTCGGATGATGAAATAAACATCGCCAACGTGTCCATAATGGTCAAATTAGCTAGGATAGCCTACCCATCGGTCCAATTTGGACACAAAGGCAAAAAGATAATTTTGGATCAAAAACGATATCAGTGTCGGAGCCGTTTTGCACCGAAACTAAAATGACGATACGAACCCAACGGAATATCCAGAATTGGATTCCGTTGACCCGATCTCAATTTGGTCCGTTGACCAGAACATTAGAATTCCGATTTCCACAAAAATGCGTGCCGGAGCCAATGTTATCAAAACTCAGCAAACTATATGTCAACGAGTCCAGAACAACGATACGAACTCAACGGTATATTCAAAATTGGATTCCGATAAGCCGATCTCAAAATGATCTATTGACCCGGATATTGGTATCCGACTTGCACCGAAATGCGTGCCGAAACCAATGTCCACTAAAACCTAGCAAATTATATGTCAACGAGTCAAGAATGACGATACGAACTCAACGGTATATCCGGAATTGGATTCTGATGAGCTGACGTCAAAAAGTCCCGTTGACCCGGACTGTGGGGCCTGCTTTGCACCGAAATGCGTGTCAGGGCCCACGTCCTCCAAATCTAACAAATTAATATAAAAACATGCCAGAACGAAGCCACGAGTCTACTGGTGGTGTCAGAAATCAAATCTGGAGTCCCGTGTTCAAAAATAGAAATTTTACAAGTTAGAAATTACGAATTCGGACGACCAACTTTGGCGTCGAATTCAACCAATCAAACAAGCTCACAATAAAACTGGAGGGGTAGTAAGAGGGTTATACCAGCTGTGCATAGGAACTGGTAGCACGCCAAATGGAGCTGCGGTGGAGGAGGTACAAGCCGACGAAGTTGGCTCCGCAAAATTGTCCAAAATTTATACAATTTAAACGGTCAACTTGGTGGCCGGTTTTGATGTATCAAACGATAAAATTAACGGACGAAAATTGACGGGACTGAAGATGGATATACCGAGATTGTGACGGAGCGAAGAAATCGCCGATCCAACGGTCGGATTTCTCGAAAATCATGCGCGAAGTTGCTGCGACGAGGTGCAAAATCGGACTTGATTTTGCGCGCGTCACGGCGAGAATTTGTGCGAAATGCACGAATCGCCTATACGTCACGTCGGGGAGGGAGGCGACGCACCCAAGGGGGTCGTCGGTGTTCACCCACCGTGGGGGGGCACGGCGACGACGGCCGGCGGTGGCGCCCGTACGCACGGCCAGGGGCCGTTCACGGTCGGCCACATGTGAGTAAGGGGTTTGTGTTGGCTGCTATAGGGATGTAGGGAAATTAATGGTGAGGATTGAATGATGGGAAAATCTATGGCTAGGATTTAATATAGGGAAATTGGTCATTCCTATAGGGATTTTAATAAACAAAATTTTCCATCGAATATTAAAATAGGTAGAATGGGTATTTAATATTTTTTTTCTGGCAAGAAAAGTGAGGGTGTCATGAGAGAGGGTAATATGAAGTTTGGACTGGGTTCGGTCGAGCCAGGTTGGGTCAAAATCGGACATGGTGCAATAATCGGATTTAAATAGGTGTTTATGATCATGGGTAAATAAGTAGCACGTGGGGATTCCAATAAATAGGATGCAAGTATCATGCGGGTAGTAGGCTTCATGTGGGCCATGTCCATATTTGGGATCGGCTAGGTTGGATCGACGTCGGGTCCCGAAATTAAATTGGAAGTCAAGTCACAAATTACGGTAGATAATTAATTGGCCTAAATTGACCCAAAAGTTGTGCGAAGCAAACGAAGCACAAGATGGTGTGTTTGAGTGGGACACGAAGGTCATGGGTGAAGTGTGTCTCGAGTATATCATGCATGATGAGTTGGTTTCAAGAAAATGACTGGTCTTGTGCTTCCAAATTAAAAGTCACGGTAACGTGCATATAATGATCAAAGAAAAAGAGTGGAAAATCAATTAATAATTTAATCAACGATCAAATGGTCTAATTCGACCCGAAGTTGTGCGAAGCAAAAAAGAGTACAAGGGAACAAGTTTGAGTGGGATATTATATACCAAAATGAAGGTAATCTTGTCCACTACAAAACTCATGAAGAAAGTTTCCAGAGATGAACATCCCTGACACTCCAAATATCAAAGGCACGGAAAAGTACATTTAGAGATAAATAAATAGAATAATTTATTTACTAAATCAATCAGAAAAATAAAAAAAATAAACCCGAAATTCAGGGTGCTCACATCCTACCCACCTTGTAAAAATTTTGTCCTCGAAATTAAAATGTTCATACTCCTTCTAGGTCAAATCCCCCACAATCAAAGTCTCAGAACTTAAACAAATCATACGATTAAAAAGGACGACATATAGTGTCATGGCATATGGTGGTATGAAAGTCTCATCTAGGTATACTAGTCATGCTAACCAAAACGGTCATAGGGTATCAAAGCACGCAAGCAATTAGGGGTGTTAAACTGGAAAAGATACAGAAATAACAAATCATCAAAACTATAAGGCAGTCTACCATCATATATGAAAACTGGTACTTATCAAAAATAAAATAAAGATAACTACCAATTATCTATAAAGGGGTACTATTCAAAGAAAATCAAAATCACAAGTTAAATAATGAAAGTCAATTGCATTGAAATCCAATCACAATATATATATATATATATATATATATATATATATATATATATATATATATATATATATATATATATATATATATATATATATATAGCGTTAGGGAGGGAAAAGCTAGCATTATGTAAAGGTTATGTGGTTCGTGTGTGTATGGGTGTATGTGGACATGTTCATATGGTTAGATAGTAGACTTGTATGTATGTCAAATATACATGAAAGTGTATATGAGGATTTGGGTTTCAAAACAATAGCTATCCAGTTACACTACTCATGGCATATTGGTTAACAATCTACAATGCACAACCTGTTTACTCATAACATGCATGGCTAACCATATACATATATATATATATATATTAAGAGGTAGAGATTTAGTTATGTATCTATCTACATTATAACATGTATGCATAAACTCTATATATATCTATATAGGTATATGAACATAACTTAGAGAGGAAGGGTTAGGTTTACATGGCAGTGTATACTAAGTTAGGGTGTGTGTGTCCTTGTACAAGGTTATAGCTTTAGTATTGAAAGGTTACACCCAGTTTTAGTTCAATATTTACATATAAAATCTAAAAATAAGCTAACATTTAAAGCAGTATAATATTAACATAATGCAATTTCAGATTTTAGGGGTTTGAAATATCACAACCAACTCAATGCTCCCAACACATCCTAACATGATGGAGATGAAACCCTAACATACTATCCATATATTTAGCTATGCATACAGTTCAATATTACATATTAAATCTGAAATTGAACTCAATATTTGAAATCAATATAAAAATGTTAACATATATTCAGTTTTTGAATTTTAGAGAAATTCGAACATCATACCAACCCAATGTTTATCACACCCATAACCTAACATGTAAGAATATGAAATCTAACATTATATCCCTACATACAACAATGTATACAGCTCAAAATATTACATTTAAAAATAGCAAATTGAACAAAATATTTGGAATCCAGTATTAAGGGTTAATATGCACACAGTCTCAGATTTCACAAGTTCAAACACAAAACTCAACAAATTTCTTTAAGAATTGAAACCTTGTTTATAACATACATGTGCAGTGATGTAAACAAAACTAATAACATGAAATTTATATTTAAATTACGAATCTAAACTGGAAAAGCAGAGAACCAGTCTCTGATTCTGTACTGTATCAGAAATATTGGGGTTTTGAGAATTTAAACATCAACAACATATTAATATGTATTTAGATAGGTTGGTATTCAAAGTGTAGCATGCATACGTATCGACAAGTGTCTGTGTCCACTATATATATTCTCATGTCCCAATATACAAATCGAATTCTATATCAAGACCAACATTTAGATTCCTACCAAGATTGCAAAGTAGGTGATTGGTGTAAGCAAGACAGTTTTATTATTATTATTTAATACAAGAATAATAGCAAGAAGAAAATAACGATAAAATCTGTTCTGCTTATCTGTTTAAAAGAAGGAACCATTTTGAAACCAGAGCTATAATATCAAATCGAAGATAAGGTCTAGCAAAATCATCGATTCATTGTATTATGAAGAAATTCATAGCAAGAAGTTACACAAGGTTTATAATAACAGCTAAAGCTACTCCTAAGTTAAATAATAAGAAGCAAAACAAAACAAAACAACAATAATTCTTTTTTTTTGGAGAAGGACTGAAACAAACGTAGAGAAAATATGTTCAAAAGTATTTAAGGTACAATATGATAATAATATGCGTCTATCCAAAATCATGGTGCTCTAAATTCTTGTCATACTAGTAAGCAAGGCTACGATAATCACAGAGTCCTCGACTAAGGCACATACCTCTAAAATCATGGTATTTAAAATTTTTGCGATGCCGCTAGCTTGGCTGCGAAAACCTTAAATTCCCACACCCGAGAAATATATCCAAAATCAGACTATATGTCCTCACCATGCTGGCTAATGTGACTGTAGAAGACTAGATTCCATAACTTAGATGACCTAGCTCATATAATTTCATCTTGACAAAAATTAAATTAAATTAAATCAACAATGGATACCCAAAAATCTGTTGGCCCATTGGTCATATGGTCAACCTAATTTTAATAATTGATCAAAACTCTGTCTGGATATACGAAGCTTGTTGGGACATCTCAGCTCCTTGGACATAAGCAAGATTGGATATTCACTTCGTTCAAGACTGAAGATTTGTTTGCCTACTTGAGTCTGTATTTCCTATGCAATGTAATTTTTTTTTTATTTTGAGTCTAGGAATACATTGTATACCGAGTCGTACTGGCAAATAGGCTATTCCCAAAACAAGTTCAAAATGTTTTTAAAATGACCTATCAAATTGTTTACAAAAAGGTTTTCAAAAAGGTTTTCAAAAATCACCAAAACCTATTTTAAAAACCCTAACCTAACCCTGACAGAACTCGGCCAGAGTTCGGCCAGAGTTCGGCCAGAGTTCGGTTGGTGGCCGTTTTGATTTTGAATTCTCTGGAACTTGGTCCTCCTGCAGTTGCGGATTTGACCGAGATTTGCTCATCGAGTTCTGTCCGAATTCTGCCCGAATTCTGACAGAGTTCTCCCTTTGGAAATCCTATAAATAGAGAAGTATTTCGATCATTTCAATTCACTCATTCACTTTCAATCTTCTCTCTATCTAAAAAGCTTTCTGCCTTCCAAAGAGTTTTCTAGAGCTTTCATTTTCAGATCCCAAGCCAGTTACAATCCTCTAGTCGATTTGCCAGTGCGGTACGGTCTAGAAGTTTCTGAGAGATTGTAATCAGAAGGCTTGATTGAAGAATACCTCTTCACATTTGAAGTTGGACGAGTTCTTCGTATCAAAGCTCGCGTTGTAGAAGTTGCAAGGACTTCGTAAGAAAACTTGCAGTTTTTCCTATAGTGGATTCAAACTGGTAGCAAGAGTTCTACCGACTGGATTAGTCCTCAACAGAGGGATACCAGTATACATCGCTGTCTTTGCGTTTGCTTTCTGAACTCTGCCTTTACTTTATTTTCATCTGTGATTATATACTGTGATTGTGTTGCTAACCTTTTTTAATTAGCATTATTCCGCTGCCAACTCTATTCATCCCCCCTCTAGAGTATTACGCTTTACTATATCGTTTCTACAATTGGTATCAGAGCTGGTGTTACAGGTAAAGTAAGGTAAAAGTGCTATTATTTATTCATTATTTATTAGATCACAGCACATCACATGGCTACTATGAAATTCACAAGTGAAGGTCAGGCCACAAACAGACCTCCTCTGTTTGATGGTACTAACTACACTTATTGGAAAACACGGATGAGTTTCTTCTTAAAGTCTCTTGATTTTGACTTATGGGCTATTGTTCTTGATGGCTATCAGAAGCCACCTCGTATAAATGTCGAGGGTGTTTTAGTTGAAAAACCCCAAAACAGTTATACAGAGAAAGAAAAGAAAAAGGCCAGTCTTGACGCACGTGCCATTAATGCTCTTTTTTGTGCCTTAGACAGAACAGAATTTAACAGGGTATCTACATGCACAACGGCAAATGGTGTATGGAAGCTTCTCGAAGTTACACATGAAGGCACGACTCAAGTCAAGGAGTCAAAAGTTAGCAGACTTACTCAAGAGTACGAGGCGTTCAAAATGAAGCCAAATGAAACAGTCACACAAATGTTCGAGAGGTTCTTGGATATTGTAAACCCTTTGTCCTCCTTAGGCAAAGAATACAATAACCACGAAAAGATTTACAAACTCCTGCGAGCTCTCACCAAGAACTGGATTCCGAAGGCTACAGCTATCATTGAAGGAAACGACCTCACCACAATGTCACTTGAAGTACTCATGGGTAAGCTACTCACTCATGAACTGGATCTACAAGATTTTGAAGAGCCTGCACCAAAGGAGAAGACTATCGCCCTCAAGGCTCAGCACAGAAAAGCTGCTGAAGATGACTCAGACAGCAGTGGATCTGACGCTGAAGATCAAGCTCTCCTAGCAAGGAAGTTCAAAAGATTCATGAGACATGAGAAGAGAGTCAAAGAGAACAACAGCAACAACTGGTACCAAGAAGATGCTGTCTGCTATGGCTGCAAGAAGAAGGGACATATGAAGAAGGACTGTCCCATCAACTCATCATCGAGCAAGAAGAACAACAGGTATGAAAAAGGCAACCTGAAGAGATCAACATCCCGAAAATATGCCAACACCAGCATATGGCATGAGAGTGAAGCTAGCGACTCAGAAGATGAACATTCAGAGGACGCTGCAAACATCTGCTTCATGGAAATCGATCAGGTACCTACTGAACCTGTAGAAACATATGATGACTTTACCTTTGAGCAATTAGGAGATGCCTTCAGTGACCTGATGCTTGACTACAGGAAACTGCGTAGTAAATATCAGACCGCTAAGAAGGTACTCAAAGAGTACAAAGGAGAAATAGGAAGACTTACCGACCTACTAGCTGAGGTTAGAACTAGTGTTAGTGAGTCTGGTGAGCTTTCCTCTATAAAGCTCTTATTACACGAGACTAAACAGTCATCCGAAGAGAAAGATAAGATTATAGACTAATTGAGAGAAGATCTTTCAAAAGAAAAGAAAAGTCTTCAATCTGCACAAATCAGAATGGAATCACTCACCTCTGATTATACTAAGTTATATGACACTTCCAAAAGGTTGGAAATTAGGTTAGGAAAACAGCCTGAGCCTGCTGCTTCCTATCCTAACACGTGTCACTTACCGAAAATTCGGAACATTTCCAAGCCAAACACTGTCAGACCAAACCATATAAAACCTTTACCCCAAAAGGTTAAGCCCAAACATGATCATAGGTATGCATTCTTCTATACTAGAAAACCTAAACCTACCAACCATGCACATCACTCTGCTTTCAACACTCAACATGCACAATGTCATTATTGTGGCCTCATTGGTCATATTTCATCTGCATGTAGAATGAGAAAGCTAGTTGATTTAAATATTTATGCTTGGATACCTAAAGCTAACAATTCAGGACCCTACAAGAAATGGGTACCAAGAGTTTCATCTGCAAACTATTTTGTAGGTGGAACACCCTTCACATGCTAGAAGCAAATGGATCCTCGACAGCGGTTGCTCACGGCATATGACCGGTGACGCTACCCTATTTGCAACACTGTCGAAGAAGAAGAAGGAAGGCTATGTTTCCTTCGGCAATAATTTAAAAGGGTATATTATTGGTATCGGTGATGTTGGTAAATCTCCCTATCCCGTGATTAAAGATGTCTGTCTGGTTACCGAGTTGAAACATAATCTGCTCAGCATAAGTCATCTAGCTGATCATGGTTATGGTATCAACTTTGGCAAAGACAAATGTACTATAGTTGATAGCTCAACTGGTAGTACTATCTTTGAAGGAATCAGGGAAGACAATATATATGTTTTCTATCTATTGGAAGAAGCTAACATTTCAGGTAGATGCTTAATGGCCAAAAGTGATGAGAGTCATTTATGGCATATGAGACTCGGTCATGCAAACATGGATACAATTTCAAGATTATCCACAAAGAAGTTAGTACGCGGTTTACCGGACATAACATTCAAGAAGGATTCGGTATGCAGCCAATGCGAAAAGAACAAGGCTACCAGATCCACATTCAAGTCTGTAAACGCAGTATGTACTACTAGACCTCTACAATTGCTATACATAGATTTATTCGGTCCTAGCAGAGTTGCTAGCCTCGGAGGTAAATTATATGCATTTGTAATTGTAGATGATTTTTCTAGATACACGTGGATATATTTCTTGACACGCAAGAATGACGCATTATCCGAATTTGTCGCCTTTTGCAAGAAAGTACAGAATGAAAAAGGTTACATGATTACTCGAATTAGAAGCGATCATGGAGGCGAATTCGAAAATGCTGATTTCGAGCAATTTTGTGACACACACGGTTTTATACACGAGTTCTCCTGCCCTAGAACTCCACAACAAAATGGAGTTGTGGAACGTAAGAACAGAACTCTAACCGAAATGGCCAGAGTAATGTTAAATCAATTTAGCCTACCCAAATACTTCTGGGCTGAAGCTGTCAATACTGCTTGCTTTGTGCTCAATAGAGTTCTAATTCGACCCAAATCGAAGAAGACTCCTTTTGAGTTATGGTTTGATAGAATTCCTTCAGTTTCATATTTTAAGATATTTGGCTCTAAGTGCTTTATTCTTAATACTAAAGACAATTTGGGAAAGTTTGACGAAAAGGCCGATGAAGGTATATTTTTAGGTTATGCGGCCAAGAGCAAAGGATACAGAGTCTTCAACAAACGTACCATGATCATCGAAGAGTCAATCAACGTCACTTTTGATGAAATGAACCAAATGACACTCGATGACAGTGATGAAGATCTGTCCACATCAAGCTCAACATCAGCTGAACCTGAACCAAGCTCTGCACTAGCTGAACCCCCTAGAGGAGATCCAGGAACCAGCTACCTACAGAGTCTACCGAAAAGGTTAAAATTCACAGCTGATCATCCACAAGATTTGGTAATTGGTGACATTACCAAAGGAGTAAGCACTCGATCATCCAGTAGAGATATTATTTCTAGTGTTGTATTTATTTCACAGCTAGAACCTAAATCTTTTGATGAAGCATGTAGTGATAGTTTCTGGATAGATGCCATGCAAGAGGAATTGAACCAATTCGAACGGAATCAAGTTTGGGAACTTGTTCCCAAGCCTATTGATCATCCGGTCATTGGCACCCGTTGGGTATTCCGAAACAAACTGAATAAGGATGGTTTAGTAACTAGTAACAAGGCTCGACTCGTAGCTCAAGGATACAATCAAGAAGAGGGTATCGACTACGATGAGACTTATGCCCCAGTTGCGAGATTAGAATCCATTCGTATGTTATGTGCATTTGCATATTTTCATGATTTCAAACTTTTTCAAATGGATGTAAAAAGTGCTTTTCTAAATGGTTTTATAAAAGAAGAAGTTTTTGTAGCACAACCTCCGGGTTTCACGGATTTCAAAAATCCTGACCATGTTTTCAAGTTGAAGAAAGCCTTATACGGTTTGAAACAAGCCCCTCGTGCTTGGTATGATCGTCTAAGCTCTTTTCTACTTGACAACGGTTTTACAAAAGGAAAGGTTGACACTACACTTTTTATTAAATCTTTTAATGGCAAGCTGCTTTTAATTCAGATCTATGTTGATGATATCATATTTGGATCCACTGATGAATCTCTTTGTCAAGAATTCTCTAAGTGTATGCAGAATGAGTTTGAGATGAGCATGATGGGAGAGCTGAAATTCTTTCTCGGATTGCAAATCAAACAAACCGACAATGGGACGTTCATTAATCAAGCCAAGTACACAAAAGATTTGCTAAAGAAGTTTGATCTGGACAATGTCAAACCTATTGGCACTCCGATGGCAACTTCAACAAAGCTTGATTCTGACGAACAAGGCAAGCCAGTCGACACACGTAAGTATCGAGGTATGATTGGTAGTTTACTTTACTTAACTGCTAGTCGTCCAGATATAATGTTTAGTGTTTGCTTGTGTGCACGTTTTCAAGCTAACCCAAAGGAATCACATCTGTCCGCAGTTAAGCGTATCTTCCGATACCTTAAAGGCACTTCTTCTGTCGGCTTGTGGTATCCCAAATCTAAATCCTTTGACCTTATTGGTTATTCGGATGCAGATTTTGCTGGATGCAAGGTTGATAGAAAAAGTACTAGCGGTACATGTCATTTCTTAGGCAAGGCTCTAGTCTCTTGGTTTAGTAAAAAGCAAAATTCTGTAGCCTTATCAACAACAGAGGCTGAGTACATCGCCGCAGGACGTTGTTGTGCTCAGATTTTGTGGATGAAACAAACCTTAGAAGACTTTGATTTATTTTACACACATATTCCCATTTTCTGTGATAACACTAGCACCATTAATTTGACTAAGAATCCTGTATGTCACTCTCGTACTAAACATATCGAGATTCGACATCATTTTCTTAGAGATCATCATCAAAATGGAGATATAAACCTTGTATACATAGATACTGATAATCAATTAGCTGACATCTTCACTAAACCTCTAGCGGAAGATCGCTTCAATTATTTACGTCGAGAATTAGGAATTTTGGACGTCAATAATATTAATTGATTTTATTTTATGTTTTTATATCATTATGCAAAAACTGTGTTAGAGACAAGCCAATAAAGAGTCTGTCTGTCACCACAACTACGGTTGAAGCGAAGCGGTATTTAAGAGTTCCCCGGTGAACCTCCGCCAGCTGGGACAGTACTCCTACAGCTAATCTGAGACAGCTGCTGTGTAACGATATTTAACTCATAAAATATTATTAATTATGTTATTTGAAAGCTAAAATAACTAATCTTTGAATTAAATATTTGAAACGAGTCAATGAAAAAGAAGTAGCAAAATCAACTTGAAAGAACCCTAGGCGAATTCGGCCAGAACTCTGACCGAATTCGGCCCGAGTTCGGTTGAGGGTATCTGCGTATATATCCAGAACCCGAGAGCTCCTTCTCTTCCATTGCTTCCATATTTCCAACCAGCAGCTACAGCCGCCCGAAAACCCTCCAAACCCTAGGTATTCACCAACCCATTGCTCCCTATCTACTTGGTGAAATCCTTCCAAACTTTGGAATCGTGCGGAGATCATCCTTCTCTACAACATATCTAATCTTTGTGAGGTATAACTCTCTCCTTCTCCACTTTCAAATTTGTGCTTATTTATTTCAATGGCACCTAGATTTAATCCGTCTAAGAGGAAGAAGACTACTCCTAGTGAGGAAGGGTCCTCTTCGAATCCTCACACGGATTCTTTGTTTTCGCCAGTCCAAAAGAGCGACGGTGCTTTCGATGGGTTTTTCTTTCAAACCCTCGATCAAGCTTTATTATGGTACGGTGACTTTTCCACCCGATCCATATGCAGCGGCGCTCCGGTTAAATGGACGATATTTCCTGACCATCGTCACTTATTTGAGGCTTAGGGTTACATTTGCTTGTTAAACTGTGCTTCCCAATTGCTACTAATGCCATTAGATTGTTCTATTACAATCTCGTAGTTAACACTTTTGACGTGAGCACACGTGTTGGAGGCATAGATATTGAGTTCAATGATGTCCTCCTAGCGGAGATTCTTGGGATTCCCAATGAAGGTGAACCGCTAGTTGATATCACGGAATTCGAGTTCCCCGAAGGCACTACACTCACGAGTTTCAAAACAGAACTTTGTGCACCTGACAGAGTACGTTCTGGAAAGTTTAAGGCTAACAACCTTAACTTGTTCAACTACGAATTGCATCGCATCATCTACTCTACTCTACTTCCTAAATCCACTTCCAAGGATGATGTGACTTCGCTTGAGCTGTCCGCTATGTATCATCTTATCAAGGGGATTCCTTTTTCCGTCCCCAAGACTATTATTCAGATGATGGGACGTTGTCGTGCAAGAGATCGAAATCTCTCTTACGCGATGATTCTCCCTCGTATCTTTCAGCGCTTCGACATCGATCTATCGACTTGTACTCAGGACTCTGAGCCCAAGTTACTCCAGCTTTCTCGTCGCAGCCGGACTGCTTCAGCTCCACCTCCTGCTCCTCCTACTGCACCATCTCCACCACATCAGCCGTATGCCATGACTTTTGAGGGCATACATTAGCACCTATCTGCTTTGCACGTCTCGATGACGGACATGGCTCGCGAGCGAGAGTTCCGCGATGTCACCCGTTACCAGGCGATGGCAAACTCCTTGGCCAATCTGCGTTTTACACAGACTGGTCACTCTGCCGCTTCCATCCCTCGAGATCCAGCTTTTTCGGGTTACCGCTGTGAGGATGAGGCTGTCCATGCCTACTTCCAGCCCGGTAACGCCTATGATTGGTATCGTGCTCCTCGAGATTATGTTGGCGAGTTCTATGCTGGCGCCCCTACTCATCCTACTGGCGCTGGTACTTCTGGTGCTGGTACTTCCGGTCATGCTGGCCGTGCTGCTGATGATTTTGATGAGGATAGTGATGATGAGATCTGATCTGATTACTAGTGACATTCTACTGTATACTTGGAAATGCTCCAACATTCCAAGTTTTTATCATTTTTATTAGTACTTTGTAGTTTGCTATCAGTATTTCTTTTATCTTCATGGACATGTTTTTGATGTTTCATTTATGACATCTCAGTTTATTTCAGCATTTTGTTTAGCACTATCTCTTTTTACTGCTTCTTCATTACAAACTGCCTGTGAAATAGCATGCCTGAGATTTCTTTTATGTTTTGATGCAAATACATGCCTGCGATGATAATTTGTAGCAACTTTACATGCCTGTGATAATAATCTCTAAATTCTTATACTATGTTTCTTTTATTTTTTCGCTATTTGTTACTTATGCATTCGTTGCGGGGGAGTCTTCTGCATTTAATGCGGGGGAGCCTTCTCTTGTGCAATTATTTTGCTAAGTGACAAAGGGGGAGAAAATTAAAAATGATCTAACATTTTTTTTAGTTATATACAGGTTATGAACAATTTCTACTTTTTGATTTTTTTTTGTACAAGCTTGAACTAGCTTAATGTTATATCATTCATAGTTTGTCAATTATCAAAATGGGGGAGATTGTTGGCCCATTGGTCATATGGTCAACCTAATTTTAATAATTGATCAAAACTCTGTCTGGATATACGAAGCTTGTTGGGACATCTCAGCTCCTTGGACATAAGCAAGATTGGATATTCACTTCGTTCAAGACTGAAGATCTGTTTGCCTACTTGAGTCTGTATTTCCTATGCAATATAATTTTCTTTTTATTTTGAGTCTAGGAATACATTGTACACCGAGTCGTACTGGCAAATAGGCTATTCCCAAAACAAATTCAAAATGTTTTTAAAATGACCTATCAAATTGTTTACAAAAAGGTTTTCAAAAAAGTTTTCAAAAATCACCAAAACCTATTTTAAAAACCCTAACCTAACCCTGACAGAACTCGGCCAGAGTTCGGCCAGAGTTCGGCCAGAGTTCGGTTGGTGGCCGTTTTGATTTTGAATTCTCTGGAACTTGGTCCTCCTGCAGTTGCAGATTTGACCGAAATTTGCTCATCGAGTTCTGCCCGAATTCTGCCCGAATTCTGACAGAGTTCTCCCTTTGGAAATCCTATAAATAGAGAAGTATTTCGATCATTTCAATTCACTCATTCACTTTCAATCTTCTCTCTATCTAAAAAGCTTTCTGCCTTCCAAAGAGTTTTCTAGAGCTTTCATTTTCAGATCCCAAGCCAGTTACAATCCTCTAGTCGATTTGCCAGTGCGGTACGGTCTAGAAGTTTCTTTGAGATTGTAATCAGAAGGCTTGATTGAAGAATACCTCTTCACATTTGAAGTTGGACGAGTTCTTCGTATCAAAGCTCGCGTTGTAGAAGTTGCAAGGACTTCGTAAGAAAACTTGCGGTTTTTCCTATAGTGGATTCAAACTGGTAGCAAGAGTTCTACCGACTGGATTAGTCCTCAACAGAGGGATACCAGTATACATCGCTGTCTTTGCGTTTGCTTTCTGAACTCTGCCTTTACTTTATTTTCATCTGTGATTATATACTCTGATTGTGTTGCTAACCTTTTTTAATTAGCATTATTCCGCTGCCAACTCTATTCACCCCCCTCTAGAGTATTACGCTTTACTATATCGTTCCTACAAAATCAAATTCATTAACTAACCAAGAAAGATAAATATAAATTATTAGAATCAAAATTTTGAGATATTTTATAATAAGATTCTCAAGGGTCATCCCAGGAATCTCTCAAGGGATCCTAACTATGATTGAGTACCTTCAAAAATATATCCTAATCCTACTGCAGGCTGTAGTGGTACTCTAGTTCGAATACCACTACACAAACTCGACCTGCATGGGCCAAAACTAAAAACGTGTCATGACCCGCACCCTTGAGTAAGGGCACGAGACGTGGGTACGTCCAGCCTACGTCGCAGTATCGACGGTAGAACGCTGTCCTAGTCAACACCTAACAATATAAAGGTATCTGTACAGTATATACACTCCAAATGGAGGTGACATAGCAATACAGTCTCAATCACATCTAAGGTAGAGCATGATAAGATAGATAAAACATGAAATCCACAAAGAGATACAGCATATAGAAGTCTAAGTGTCTAAGATACACAAACCCAGAAAACATCTCAAATCTCAAATATAGTAATCCATAAAGTAAATACAACTCAAGACAACTGAAATAACTATCTATACAACCTCTACCATGTCTCCTCTAGGCTAGCAGGTAACCTCCAAGCTATCTGTAAATTTTATCAACAGGTCCAGTCAGGACAGGAGCGAGTACATTACATCTCAACAAATCATAATAGGCTAGGAAATATAAACATGCTAGAGAGTAAGATACAGGAAACTGAAGGAATAACATGATGAAAAAGGAAGACTGTAAGTAAATAGATACAATATATAGAGATCTATCAGTGACTAGTAATTCAGAGCCCAAGATGGTTATGTAAACGGCACGATGTTGCACACGAGTAATCTAAAGAGGTTGCACACGAGTAATCTACTTGATTGATTACATAACCACTTCTACTCTCCCACCCCAATCAATACACAAGGATCTAGCAAAGTTATGTTATTGCACACGAAGTATAGTCGCACACGAAGATCATGTGAGCACATGAGTATACACTATTTCACACGATTTCACACGATTTGCACATGAAAAGCACGAACACAAGAAGTATACGATGCTCATGATAAAGTACACGAACACGAAATACCCGATGTATCCGCTAAGGGGATAACATCACACGACAAAATCCATGTAGTACTAATCCGTGTTTCCAACGTGTCAGCATCAAGTAAAGTAATCTAAAGTAGGAAATATACTCCTAAACAGGATATAAAATGATCAGCGAATGTACTCGCTTGATAACCTGAACAGCTGATAGGTATAGAGGTCCAACTGAAGCCACAGAGTCCTATTTAAAGCAACACAGGTTACAAGGTGTTCAAGTTGTAATAAATAAATTTCTACAAGCAATCTATATTATTCTAGGCTCTTCTAAGTCAAGTCAACTCTTGGTCAACTCTGGTCAACAATCTAGTCAAACTAGGTCAAGTGTTGACTTACAGTTGACTTTTGGTCAACTGGCCAACTCTGGTCAAACAGGGTCAATTCTAGCCTAATTATTAAAGATATAAAGTGTACTTCGTTATTTGTATGTCGAAACATACAACACGTAAATCGAGATAAGATGATCAACGGTAAAGCTAATAATCCTATTATAGTGATCTACGTGTCCATCTTGTCAATTTTAGCGATATGAGATCACTGGAATCGATTGATCTCAGTTTCGTTGTACTAATCCTGAAATACGAACATTAAGAATTAATTATAATAAAAGGTGATACATAGAGAAACTATCTACAAACAATGTCGGATGATGAAATAAATATCGCCAACGTGTCCAGAATGTTCAAACTAGCTAGGATAGCCTACCCATCGGTCCAATTTGGACACAAGGGCAAAAATGTAATTTTGGGTTCAAAACGGTATCCGTGTCGGAGCCGTTTTGCACCAAAAAATGTGCAAAAATACAAGTGTATAAAATATAACAAATTATGTCTACGAAACCAGAATGACGATACGAACCGAACGGTATATCCAGAATTAGATTCCGTTGACCCGATCTCAATTTGGTTCTTTGACCAGAACATTAGAATTTCGGTTTGTACAAAAATGCGTGCCGGAGCCAATGTTCTAAAAACTCAGCAAACTATATGTCAACGAGTCCAGAATGACGATACGAACTCAACGGTATATCTAAAATTGGATTTCGATAAGCCGATCTCAAAATGATTCGTTGACCCGGATATTGGTATCCGACTTGCACCGAAATACGTGCCGGAACCAATGTCCACTAAAACCTAACAAATTATATGTCAACAAGTCCAGAATGATGATACAAACTCAAGGTATATCCGAAATTGGATTCCGATGAGCCGACATCAAAAAAGTCCCGTTGATCCGGACTGTGGGGCCCTCTTTGCAACGAAATGCGTGCCAGGGCCCTCGTCATCCAAATCTAACAAATTTATATGAAAACATGCCAGAACGACGCCATGAGTCTACTAGTGGTGTCAGAAATGAAATCTGGAGTCCCGTGTTCAAAAATGGAATTTTACAAGTTGGAAATTACGAATTCGGACGGCCAACTTTAGCGTCGAATTCAACTAATCAAACAAGCTCACAATGAAACGAAACTGGAGGGGTAGTAAGAGGGTTATACCAGCTGTGCACAGGAACTGGTAGCACGCCAAATGGAGCTGCGGTGGAGGAGGTACAAGCCGACGAAGTTGGCTACGCAAAACTGTCCAAAATTTATACAATTTAAACGGTCAACTTGGTGGCCGGTTTTGATGTCTCAAACGATAAAATTAACGGACGAAAATTGACGAGAGTGAAGATGGATATACCGAGATTGTGATGGAGGCAAGAAAACGCCGATCCAACGGTCGAATTTCTCGAAAATCGTACGCGAAGTTGCTGCGACGAGGTATACACTCGAACTTGATTCCGCGCGCGTCACGGCGGAAATTCGTACGAAATGCACGAATCGCCTATACGTCGCACCGGGGAGGGAGGCGACACACCCAGGAGGGTCGTTGGTGTTCGCCCACCGCGGGGGTAGGGGGCCACGTCGGCGGCGCCCGTACGCGCTGCCAGGGGCCGTTCCCGGCCGGCCACATGTGAGGAAGGGGTTTGTGTTGGCTGCTATAGGGAATGAGGGGAAAATCTATGGCTAGGATTTAATATAGGGAAATTGGTCATTACTATAGGGATTTTAATAAACGAAATTTCCATCGAATATTAAAATAGGTAGAATGGGTATTTAATATTATTTTCAGGCAAGAAAAGTGAGGGTGTCATGAGAGAGGGTATTATGAAGTTTGGACTGGGTTCGGTCGAGCCGGGTTGGGTCAAAATCGGACATGGTGCAATAATCAAATTTAAATAGGTGTTTATGATCATGGGTAAATAAGTAGCACGTGGGGATTCCAATAAATAGGACACAAGTATCATACGGGTAGTAGGCTTCATGTGGGCCATATCCATATTTGGGATCGACTAGGTTGGATCGATGTCGAATCCCGAAATTAAATTGGAAGTCAAGTCACAAATTACGGTAGATAATTAATTGGCCTAAATTGACCCAAAAGTTGTGCGAAGCAAACAAAGCACAAGATGGTGTGTCTGAGTGGGACACGAAGGTCATAGGTGATGTGTCTCGAGTAGATCATGCATGATGAGTTGGTTTCAAGAAAATGACTGGTCTTGTGCTCCCAAATTAAAAGTCACGGTAACGTGCATATGATGATCAAGGAAAAGAGTGGGAAATCAATTAATAATTTAATCAACGATCAAATGGTCTAATTTGACCCGAATTTTTTGAAGCAAAAAGAGTACAAGGGAACAAGTTTGAGTGGGACATTATATACCAAAATGAAGGTAATCCTGTCCACTACAAAACTCATGAAGAAAGTTTCCATAGATGAACATCACTGACACTCTAAATATCAAAGGCACGAAAAAGTATATTTAAAGATAAATATACAGAATAATTTATTTATTGAAACTAAATCAATCAAAAAAATTAAAAAATCAACCCGAAATTCAGGGTGCTCACAATATGAAATTATCAACCAGAATATCTGACACAGAAATAATACAAGTCTAGAGTCAACAATCTCCAATACAAATACTAAAATAATAACAAGCCAAAATATAATCTGGAGACAAAGTCCAGTACCAAACCAATCTAGCTAAGCTACACTAATGCCTCATCGACGGAAGCTAACCCCTGCTGAACTAGGGTCTCCAAGTCTAGCCCAACTACGTCATGAGGACCGTAATAGGTAGGACACTCGTCCTCGCCATAATATATAAAATTTTATCAATATATCTAGTCAGGATGGAACGAGCACAAATCTCCAATAACAGTTCTAGGTAGACGATATTAAAAATATAGTAGTAAATATAGAGCATCTACAAGGTAAAGTAATGAGTACATAAATCATGGTAAGGCATACCAAGACTGTAAATGAATGTAAGAGCAGGAGAACAATGTATATTATGTACAGGAATTATGAACTACTATCTATGTGAGTTTAGTATTAGTTTCAACATGTGATCGGCTTGGATTATACAGGAGAAAAAGGGCCTGGCTAGTCATACGTGAAGTGTATGGCTAACACTCCCAGGGAACAGGAATCATAGGAGGAAAAATGATGACATATCTATGCTAAGTACCCCTATCCTCGACCAGTAAAGTGGATCCAGTAATGACATGTCATGGCACATAATTCTCCGAGGAAGTAGCGAGCCTTCGCAGGAATCGTGTCTATACAATGCACAAGAAAAACTTGCACATGGTGTCACTCCCCGATCCCGATATATGTATTCTTTCATGAATTCTGTACATGGTATCCCGTATTTAGCATGTGTATAATTTTATTTATTATTATTTAATGGTTGCATGTAGCTTTTAAGTAGGTCATTAGTGGAATGGTTAGAGCATGTTTAGAGATTAGGGTTTTCTTAAGCCAACCCAACCCCTATTTATATTCTCTTCCTCACTCTCTCTCGTTATTCACTCTTCTATTTATTTCTCTCAGCCACCACCCTTAGGCAAGTACAACTTGCTCAAAAGTGGAGATTTGTGCATTTTTCATTCTTAATTTTTCCTTTTATATTATTTGTCTATATTGTTCTTCTCTTCATTCTCTACAAGTTTAGTTCTTGGAGTTTTTAATTTTAATGGCTAGTTTTATGTAGATCTAAGTTTCTAAAACTAGGATTTTATATATTTACATGGTTTTGATCTATCAAACTTGGTTATTTTCGAAAACTAATGGTCCTAGTTTGTAGGAAATTTGATTCTACATAATTTTGATCTTTGAAAAGTTAGATTTTGACTTGTTTTGAGGAAGTTATGGCCAAAACAATATTTGGACATTTTTTATGTCATCTGCCCTGGTTTTGGCAGGAATGATGAATAATGCCGCAGCCGCATGGATGAATAGTTTCGTATGAAAAGTGCCGAAGCCACAGCAATAAATAGTATCGCAGCCGCATGGATGAATAGTGCCGCATGAATAGTGCTGCAGCCGCAGGAATAAATAGTGCCACAGTCGGATAGATGAATAGTGTTGCAGCCGCATAGATGAATAGTGTCACATAAATAGTATCGCAGCCGCATGGATAAATAGTGCCGCAGTGGCAGGAATGAATAGAACCGCAGCCGCATGGATGAATAGTACCACAGCCGCATGGATGAATAGTACAGCGGTCGTAGGAATAACTAGTGCCGCAGCCGCATGGATGAATAGTGCTGCATGAATCGTGCCGCATAAATAGTATCATAGCTGCATAGATGAATAGTGATGCATGAATAGTACCGCAGCCGCAGGAATAAATAGTGCGACAGCCGCATGGATGAATAGTGCCGTACCCGAATGGATGAATAGTGCCGTAGCCGCAGGAATGAATAGTGCCATATGAATAGTACTACAGCCGCATGGATGAATTATGTCGCATGAATAGTATCACAGCCGTAGGAATGAATAGTGCCGTAGACGCAGGAATAAATAGTACCGTATGGATGCATATTGTCGCATGGAGTGAATAGTGCCGCAGAAGGCCGCATAGTACCGCAGAAGGCTGAATAGTGCCGCATAATGCAACATAGAGCCTATTTTGGCTATTTTTGGCTGTTTTATGTCCTATTTGGCTGAATTGTGGCCAAAATTTCCCTAACTCCCAACATGAAAGTTGTAGATCTTTGTCTTGGCTTCAAGAATATTCATGTCTCATATGAACCAAAATTTATATGTGACTTCGGCACCTTGTGTACCTTTTACCTTTTACATTGCCCGCGTGCCGTTAGGGCCACTTCATGACTTGCGAGCACTTTATACCCGAAGTGCATAGTACCTTCTTGTTCTGTTTTCTCTTGTGTCTTGGTCCTCATTCCTGACCTGACTACCTATGCGTGTGCTAGATAACCCTATATGTGTACAAAGGTACAATCTATGTGAGCACCGATGTGCTATCCTATGTACTAAGTGTTCCAATGTGATACCTGCCAGTACCTCTAAGAGTCCAACATTTACATAGCGTATGGTCGGTAGCAATAACGTGGTATGTGTTGTGTGTCGCATTACACCAAGAAGGGAGTACATACGTATGACTCCATAAACCAGTACAGATCCCTTTTTGGGGTACTCGTACAATGTGCGACATGTAGGGGAGTGAGCATGTGACCACGACATGTGAACTCCGAGGATAACCTAGGGATTAACTAGGCAACTAACTTGGTAGCTGCATTGGGTGGGAAGAATCCCGAGATCGTGCCATACTAGCCAACCCAGGTCCAATCCTGACGTGCCGGGTTGGCCGCCACGGATATGGTTTCACTCGCCTATAGCGGATGGATATATCTGACTTCTACGAGCTATGTGTTATATGTTTTAGCGCGGTAGCCCTCCGGGGGCCCGGTGCATAATTAATGTGCTCTGGGTTGACAAGATCTGAGGATTCCTTTTAATCAGTATCGCGGGGATAACTCCGCCAAATATAGAAAGCCGTATGAAAGAATGACCGCTTGAAAAATGACTTGACTGTGCCTTGTAACTTCCGTTAGTAGCCGAGGGACATGGACTGTCATGGTGCGTGGTCCAACCCATGTCCTTGTTTGGTTGTTGGGTTGGTCTATCGTGCTAGGACAGGCTGTGGACCGAGGCTATGACCGGAAGCTTTTATTATTACTAGTATTATTATTTTATTCATGGGTTTTATCTCACTCTTATATGCTCCCTTGTGGTGCTTGCTATTCGGGGCTGACCCCGCTGGTTTTGTTTGGCCAGATCTCGTAGCAGCGCCTGAGGATCCAAACTTCTTCCCTGACGTCAATGGTGCATACTAGGAGCATGGCGGGCGGGGGTCTCGAGTGGGTTTCTTCTCCACCACTCTAGTATCTTCACTTATATTCTAGCATTTAGCCACCGGCACCTGTTTAGTCGGCTAATCTGGATATTTTGTCTTTTGCATAATTTGTAATTAAATCAGATTGCAGCTGAATACAATTATGTACCTATGACTCTCTAGACTAGATAACTTATAAAGCTAGATCCCCATGATCATTTTGATGAAGCGTCGGGAACGCCTTACTGCTTTATCTCATATGTTCACTAATTGATATTTTCTTGCTTTGAATGATTGAGACATAGATGCTCTGTGAGACCACAGGAGACTTGAGTGTAGCATGCACCCCCTTGTCTTTTGATAGCCACGATCACCCTATGACGTTGTATACCTCATATGGAGTAGCTGGCCTAGTCCATCTCTGTATTTCAGTACTGGGCGTGACAAGGTTTTATTGGTGGCCCATGCAGGTCTGATTTCCAGACTTGTAGGGTGTTACTATTATAGGAGTCTGAATCAAAACTTGTTCCCTTTGAATCTCTTGCCTCGATTTATCTTTCCTCACCTTGATTGATAATCTGAATTGCATCCTCGAATCTTCGTCGTCCTGTTATTTAATATCATGTACCTTTTCCTATAGGGGTGCTTCTTTCTCAGTAGCCAGCGAGGCCAACATAGAGGAACATCTAGAAGAGCATGGTTCGACATGACAGCTGTCACGACCCGCTCCCGAATAACCGGACATGAGTCAGACACGTCCAGCCTTCGTCGTTAGACACGACGATGTAAGTTGTACCAAGCTAGGAAAAACTAACCAGATAAACATGAAAGTATATAATCACAGCATCTAAAAACGTATCCTAGAATGATCACCATAATCCACAATTCTATGTATATAAATATACGAATGAACAAGAATGAATGTACATGAATTCTAAAGACAATATTTAAGAGTAAAGCTAACAGTCTAAACCTGAAACCTCAAGCTAAGTCAAAACCATCCTGCTCAGCTAAGATCCCGGGCTCTGGCCCATAAGGTAGAATGATAATCCTGCAAGTATACCTGTAACTTATCCAGTCAAGAGCGAAGCTAGTATATCCAGAGAAATGAACATGTACATCATGGTATGAATCAAGAAAACAGGAAAAAAGGTAAAGTACAGAAAATTAGAACAAGACATGAACTGTATAGGAAATACTGAATGTAAAACAGGGAACATGGTATGAATCCTGAGCATGAAATACAACCTGAATCATGAAATACAACCTGAACATGAAATACAACCATGAATCCTGAATTACAAACTGAATCCTGACATGTGCAATAATGAAATACATCTAGATTGTGATCGGCTTGGGTAGATGCAATGAACATGAAATGGTACGGCTTTGGCCCCGCGTGCACGGTGCGGGACCCAAGCTATTCACATGAGTTGTAACAGGGTTTGATCACATATCTATAGTATTTCCCCTCCCAGATGCAAATGATACATGGAACATGAAACCAGGCAATATCGTGATATATCGTGTCATCAAGGAGATACAAGAATAAAAGACATGAGAAATGAACAAATCCGAGGAGTATACTTGCCTTGCTCAGGATGATCGAGGATGGGTAGTAGATCTGTGAGTCCACCTGGTATTAAGTACAAGTTGGTTATATACAATTCACCCTTGATTAGATATTGTTGTTAACTATTTACCCATCTAGGATCAATGTTAAATCCAACTGTTTAAATTTTAGATATTGGATGAGTAAAATAGAATAAATACTAATTTGGAATTAGACTCATTTTTAGGAATAATTCTAATTATCCAAAATAATAATTTCAAATGTTTTAAACCATATAACACCTTTAGAATGAACAAAATTAAATATAAGGACGAAATCCTTATTGTTGCTACATACAAACCCCACACTTACTCACAAGCAATACCACCTGTCCCATACCTCACAACAAAACTAGTCCACAACCAAAACCCAACTGTAATGGATACACAACTTAACTATCAACAAAAATAGGTTAACATAACCAATGAGCCAACACAAAAAAAAACCAACACAACATTCTCTGTTTACTGGATTTGAATACTCAGTGGCCAAACTAAATTGAATCCTCATTTCTTATGTTCTAATCAAAACTCTTCTTGGAGCCAACTGATACCAAACACAACCCTCCTGGCCAACCATAGGTACACACTACAATCACAGCTATATTGGCTTAGAATGGTTTCAAATAATAGGAATTCCTTTCACCCCACAGAACCATTCATACCCCACATTTAACCCAACCTGCCATATCCAAATCAAAGATTGCAGACTGCAAGAACACCTAACCTAACAGAATTAAACCAAGAAAAATAAAATACAAAATTGAATACAAAATATAAAGTACAACCAATCGAATAAAAGGGAATTCTCCATCCTACTCGGAAGAATCAAAATAAGAATTAATACAACTATATTGCAAGAATATCAAATATTGTGAAGCATTCTAGCTTCACTCAAAAATACATAGTTTAGAATTGACACTCCTATTGCAAAACGTACGCTAGAACCAAGCCCAGGTCTCCTCAACACAATACTGTACTAATCCAGCTCCTTCTACTGTACTTGAACGCAACCCGGACACGCACCCATACCTCGATACGAACATCATGAATATACCCAGGACACAGCTAACACTGAATCACGAGTCACACGACTCCCTACGATCGATCCTGCCCTGCCCAATACTGACCACAGTACACATATCCCTCTCTACAAGACCACAACAAAATAATAATAAACAAGAATCAAGAAAATATACCTGCAGCAGATATTTCGTCGACACAATGTCTTGTGTCAGGTTAATTGTTCAAGACACCGGTCCTCCACTGTGACAAGGAATCGAGCACATGGTGCTCATGAATTATAGAGAAAAATATCATAGTTCAATACTCTACATGGATCAAATTCTTAGGAATTACAACTCAAAATCAATTACCTATAGGTCAATCTTCACAATCAACTCCAGTAATCTGTTAACTAATCACTCCTCGATCTAGTCAATATTCATTTGGATCAACACAACTGAATCAAAATAGAAGTGAATGATTGATCAACCCACAAATTGTCAAGAACAGAGGTCCAATTAAATTAATGAAGAATCGGACGAGGACTTACGACTTAGAGTTAACGATCGGAAGCCACGTCGAGGAAATTCGTCGTCGATCGTCGGAGATAAATCAGTCACCGCTCAAAACAATCGTACAGTCACGCGCCGTCGAGAAAACAGCGACGTGCCGCTGGAAAAGAAGGTCGTCGCTGTCGAATGTCGCCGGTGAGTAGCGCCGCCGTGGACTGGGCTGCCAGAGGAGGAGATCACCGTCGTCGGGAAAGACGGACTCGTCGGGGACGACAACTAGCCACCGCTGCCGATGATAGGGGCGGTCGCCATTACTGTTGCTAGAGAAAAAATCGTGCCGCCCGCCGTTGCTGTAGTCGTAAGATAGCCGTCGTCGTGCTCGCCATCGCCATCGCCGGGGTTCGCCGGAGCTGTCGACGCTCGCAGGAGCTAGGGCTCACTGATTTGGGAAATCTCGAATGAAAGAGCTTCTGAAATGAACTCTCTCTCTCCTCCGCTTTTGTTAAAGAAAAGAATTGTAATTTTTGCATAAACCCCCCCTCCGATCAACTAATTACCAATCAGACCTTCCGCCCAAAATAATTTCTAAAAAAACCCCTCTCCTTTGTACTATTTATATAAACTTTAAAAAAATAGTTAAAGAAATTGTTAGGAGGTTTGAAAGATGGGGCCCACTCTAATAATAATGAAAATTAGTTATTTTTGCCAAAATTCAATCCTCCCTCCAAAGCAAACATTAAATTTATTCAAAATAGTTAATCACAATTGTTCAAGGGAAAATATTTAAAGCGACTTATAATATTTTTATCAGTAAAATTTTAAAAATCCACGAAAAACGGAAAAGTGGAGTTACAAATCTCTCCCCCTTAAAAGAATTTTGTCCTCGAAATTTAGAGAATACAGTGGGCAATTTATAGCACTCAAAATAAATATTTAAAATTGACCACTACGTTAACTTGTCGTAGAACAGAGTCTAGTCATGACTAGAAAATTAAAACCTTATTTGGTACGATTATCCAAATAGAATTTAGATCGGAGTCGAGGCAGGCTGGAAAATTAGTCATGAAAAAAATGAAATTTCCATCAGGTAAGTTCATTAGGTACAGCGTATACAATATAGGCACGATCAGGATTTCTAGATACGACCAGAGGTGGAACATGAATGACCGAGCATGACGAAATCAATGTTAAGATGACGTGATCGATATCGATTAAATTGGTCAAGTATGACAATTACGTGCAAGGAGTATGAAATAATGCAATAGGCACGATATGGCGTGAATTTTTATTACAACTTAGAGGAGTAATCATAAGGACATGACTTTCTAAGAACGATCCAAATCGAAGGTTTAAAATGATTGAAAAAAATAAAACAAATCAGAAGATCACGATTAGATAGCCATGATCAAGTTTAGAAAGAAAATAATAATGATCATGTTTAATAGAGAATTTGGCGGGACGGAATCAAAATGCAGTAATCGGTACTTTTTAAGAAAATCAATTGATTTACCAATAAAATGTAAGAAGGAGAAGCCGAAAGATCGACTGAAAGACGTATGGTATCTACAGAGGAAATATTGGTATCAAATCAAGGTGGAAAGTACACAGCTTGTGATTCACGAGAAATTAATAATCATAGGATATAGTCTCTATGATATCCGAAACATATAGATACTTGAAAATGACTTTGCTTAGAATCCCTACCCCGCCAATACATATCTGGCTGCAGTGGACTTTCGGCTCCGTGACTCAAATAACAATATGTCGCTGAACAATCTGTCAACCTTATCCATTTCCAACAATCATTGACGAAGCAACCTAAGAGATCAAGGTATGAAGAATATGACAAGTCTCGACAGTACTCGAAAACCTATGATTGTCTGAAATTACTTCAACTTAAAGTTCTTGCCTCGCCAGTGCGCTACTGGCTGCAGTGAACCCTCAGTCTCTATAATCCAGCTAATGGCTGCAGCGCGCAACTGTCATGCCATAGTAGGTCATCGAATAGCCTCTCGACTTTATCCCTACGAATTTCAAAAGAGTTTCAAGGAATTCAAAATAAGTTTCAATAGTCCAAGTCATAAAAATGGTGAAATTACTTGACTGTTAGAATACAAAGATTTATTAGGTACTAAGAGACGACAAGGGATCCCATCGGTAAGTACAAAAGGACAACCAGAAAGATTTTAAAATTTCAGACATGGCGAAGTTTCAAATTATGACGGAATATCAACTGATATCTGGAATGGTAACAAGATTCCATATATGGGACATTATCCCGAGGGATAACAGAGTCTCGAAGGATGAACTGAAGCAAGGTATCAGATAGGAGACAAGTTTCAAAATAAGAAATAAAATTCCATACTGGAAACAAGTTTCAATAAAATCTCGAATAACAATGAAATCTCGAGCAAAACTTGAACTGAAAACGAATTCTCCAATAAGGTACACAATGAAAAAATATAAAATCAAGTATCAACAAAGTCGTGAATAAGAAACAAAATCTCGAATAGAAAATCTCAACGAAGAATCAAGATTTGAATAGTAACAAGAAAACAGATTTCAATAGGAAACAAGGTATTGGATCGTAAATATGAAATATGCGAATCTCAATAGTAACAAAATCGTAAATAGAGAGCGAGTCCGAAATAAAGTCAAAATAAGAAATAGAATCTCAAACAAGCATCAATAGAAACGAAGGTTCAAACACGGTTTCAAAATGATATTTCAAGTAGGAATAAATCTTGATTAGTACAAGTTTGATTAATGAGCAGAATATCAATAACGAGTAGGAATAAGTACCCCGGAAAACAAGCGAATCCTTGGATAGGAAACGAGGTTGAAACAAGTAGTGAACAACAACTCTCGAATAGAAAATCGAAATCATTAAAGGAAATAAGCAAATAGTATCGAGTAGTGAATTTCAAATAATATCGAATTGTGGATATGAAACATGTTTACTGAATAGGAACAATATCTCGAAATAAGTTTTGAATATCATCCCAGATTTCAAAATAGAAAACAAGAAGTTCCAAGAAATGGTCTAGATGCTAAAAGAATTTAAAGGAGAACTGGATTGCTAATCAAGATACATGGTTCTCTCCAACCATGCAAAAGAAGCCTTCTGTCTTCAGTCTATCTTCAGTGTTCCTCCGGAACTGGAGTCTCTTCAATCTTCCTCAACTACCCTGACGTAGGCTGGTCCTGCGACAGTGCTCCATGTGATGGCTGAATCTGGAGAGGCAGGTCCCCTTGCTGCATTCTTGATGCTCCCCGTGCTTGTCCTTAGGCAGTGTGATCAACGATCGCCGGGCAATCCTTGACTTGATGGGCAGGCGATCCGCAGTACAGACGTAGCCTTCGTCTCTGGCGGCACTCTTTATGGTAATGTCCTGGCAAGGACAGAAATTGCAGATGGTTGTCATCTGAGTCTGAGTCTAGATCTCCCGTGGGCTGAAGCGCAGAGCCTCTGATAGGAATATACGTATGCTGGCGTACTGGCTGTTGAGATATGCTCCCGATGATGCGACTGGTGGTGTGACCGAAGAAGCGCAGACTAAGTGTTGTGACGCTTTGCGGGTCCAGGATAGTTGTTGTCTTTGTCATAAGTCTTCATGTCGCTCATGGGCTTTAGCTTCCCATTTTGTTGTATGTGCTACGAACTGGATCTCCCGGTTGGTGACTTCAATCTTCAGAGGATTCGGATTCTCAAGGACTTGAATGATCTTCAGTTGCGACTCCAGGTTCTCGATCCTCGATGCAAGATATGTGCTCGATGTCGGAGAAGTCCAAAGGTCTGGGAGTCTGGAAAGCAGAAGTCTTTTCTGGCTCGAGAAGCGCATCCATAAGTATGGCTTGGAAAATGATGGCTTGCTCTCTCTCTCAGTGTCAAGGAACTTTTCAAACATCTCCGTCAACTACGTACTACCCATGGGGATAGTAGGGACGACCTGCAGGTGGAAGCTCAGAACCTCAAGTATAGGTGGATCAACCGTTCTGGTGTCACGTGCTTTTGAACTATCTGAAAAACAGAAAACTGTTAAAATAACCTAGACCTAAATACAACAAGTGTTTATAAAATATCAATATGCCTGATATACTTGATATACCCTTATTTTCCGATTTTCCTATGCTGTGATCAAGTTTCCCTAGTGTAATCAAGTCCCCCAATAGTGTGCTAAGACCTAGGTACCATTAGGATAGACCTGCATGGGCCACCACTAAAAACATGTCACGACCCGCTCCTGAATAACCGGACACGAGTCGAACACACCCAGCCTTCGTCGTTAGACACGACGAAGTAAGCTGTACCAAGCTAGAAAAAACTAACCACATAAATATGAAAGTATATAATAACAGCATCTAAAAACGTATCCCAGAATGATCACCATAATCCACAATTCTATGTATATAAATGTACGAATCATCAAGAATGAATGTACATAAATTCTAAAGACAATATTTAAGAGTAAAGCTAACAGTCTAAACCTGAAACCTTAAGCTAAGTCAAAACCATCCTGCTCAGCTAAGATCCCGGGCTCTGGCCCATAAGGTAGAATGATAATCCTGCAAGTATACCTGCAACTTATCCAGTCAGGAGTGGAGCTAGTATATCCAGAGAAATGAACATGTACATCATGGTATGAATCAAGAAAACAGGAATAAAGGTAAAGTACAGGAAATGAGAACAAGACATGAACTGTACAGGAAATACTGAAAGTAAAACAGGAAACATGGTATGAATCCTGAGCATGAAATACAACCTGAATCATGAAATACAACCTGAACATGAAATACAACAATGAATCCTGAAATACAACCTAAATCCTGACATGTGTAATAATGAAATACATCTAGATTATGATCGGCTTGGATAGATGCAATGAACATGAAATGGTACGGCTTTGGCCCCGTGTGCACGGTGCAGGACCCAAGCTATTCACATAAGTTGTAACAGGGTTTGATCACATATCTATAGTATTTCCCCTTCCAGATACAAATGATACATGGAACATGAAACCAGGCAATATCGTGATATATCGTGTCATCAATGAGATACTAGAATGAAAGACATGAGAAATGAACAAATCCGAGGAGTATACTTGCCTTGCTCAGGGTGATCGAGGATGGGTAGTAGATCTGTGAGTCCACCTGGTATTAAGTACAAGTTGGTTATATACAATTTACTATTGATTAGATATTGTTGTTAACTATTTACCCATCTAGATTCAATGTTAAATCCAACTGATTAAATTTTAGATATTGGATGAGTAAAATAGAGTAAATACTAATTTGGAATTAGACTCATTTTTTAGGAATAATTCTTATTATCCAAAATAATAATTTCGAATGTTTTAAACCATATAACACCTTTAGAATGAACAAAATTAAATATAAGGACGAAATCCTTACTGTTGCTACATACAAACCCGACACTTACTCACAAGCAACACCACTTGTCCCATACCTCACAACAAAACTAGTCCACAACCAAAACCCAACTATAATGGATACACAACTTAACTATCAACAAAAATAGGTTAATATAACCAATGAGCCAACACAAAAAAAACCTACACAACATTCTCTGTTTACTGGATTTGAATACTCAGTGGCCAAACTAAATTGAATCCTCATTTCTTATGTTCTAATCAAAAATCTTCTTGGCGCCAACTGATACCAAACACAACCCTCCTGGCCAACCATAGGTACACACTACAATCACAGCTATATTGGCTTAGAATGCTTTCAAATAATAGGAATTCCTTTCACCCCACAGGACCATTCATACCCCACATTTAACCCAACCTACCATATCCAAATCAAAGATTGCAGACTGCAAGAACACCTAACCTAACAGAATTAAACCAAGAAAAATAAAATACAAAATTGAATACAAAATATAAAGTACAACCAATCGAATAAAAGGGAATTCTCCATCCTACTCAGAAGAATCAAAATAAGAATTAATACAACTATATTGCAAGAATATCAAATATTGTGAAGCATTCTAGCTTCACTCAAAAATACATAGTTAAGAATTGACACTCCTATTGCAAAACGTACGCTAGAACCAAGCCCATGTCTCCTTAACACAATACTGTACTAATCCAGCTCCTTCTACTGTACTTGAACGTAACCCGGACACGCACCGATACCTCAATACGAACATCATGAATATACCCAGGACACAACTAACACTGAATCACGAGTCACACGACTCCCTACGATCGATCCTGCCCTGTCCAACACTGAACACAGTACACATATCCCTCTCTACAAGACCACAACAAAATAATAATAAACAAGAATCAAAAAAATATACCTGCAGAAGATATTTTGTCGACACAACGTCTTGTGTCAGGTTAATTGTTCAAGACACCGGTCCTCCACTGTGACAAGGAATCGAGCACATGGTGCTCATGAATTATAGAGAAAAATATCATAGTTCAATACTCTACATGGATCAAATTCTTAGGAATTACAACTCAAAATCAATTACCTACAGGTCAATCTTCACAATCAACTCCACTAATCTGTTAACTAATCACTCCTCGATCTAGTCAATATTCATTTGGATCAACACAACTGAATCAAAATAGAAGTGAATGATTGATCAACCCACAAATTGTCAAGAACAGAGGTCCAATTAAATTAATGAAGAATCGGACGAGGACTTACGACTTAGAGTTAACGATCGGAAGCCACGTCGAGGAAATTCGTCATCCATCGTTGGAGATAAATCAGTCACCACTCAAAACAATCGCACAGTCATGCGCCGTCGAGAAAGCAGCGACGTACCGCTGGAAAAGAAGGTCGTCGCCATCGAATGAGTAGCACCGCCGTGGACTGGGCTACCAGAGGAGGAGATCACCGTCGTCGGGAAAGACGGACTCACCGGGGACGACAACTAGCCACCGCTGCCGATGATAGGGGCGATCGCCGTTACTGTTGCTGGAGAAGAAATTGTGCCGCCCGCCGTTGCTGTAGTCGTGAGATGGCCGTCGTCGTGCTCGCCATCGCCATCGCCGGGGTTCGTCGGAGCTGTCGCCGCTCGCAGGAGCTAGGGCTCACTGATTTGGAAAATCTCGAATGAAAGAGCTTCTGAAATGAACTCTCTCTCTCCTCCGCCTCTATTAAAGAAAAGAATTATAATTTTTGCATAAACCCCCCTCCGATCAACTAATTACCAATCAGACCTTTCGCCCAAAATAATTTAGAAAAAACCCCTCATTTTCACTATTTATATAAACTTTAAAAAACAGTTAAAGAAATTGTTAGGAGGTTTGAAAGATGGGGCCCACTCTAATAATATTGAAAATTAGTTATTTTTGCCAAAATTCAATCCTCCCTCCAAAAGCAAATATTAAATTTATTCAAAATAGTTAATCACAATTGTTCAAGGGAAAATGTTTAAAGCGACTTATAATATTTTTATCAGTAAAATTTTAAAAATCCACGAAAAACGGAAAAGTGGAGTTACAACAGCAACAGAAAAGAATACCTTCTCCTGACGAGATCCGAGTGGAAGTGATATCAGAGCCAGTAGAACCGCAGGTTCTAGAAACTCCTGCACCCCTAGCGGTGCCGGCACCGACGATAGTACCTGATGATGCAGCACTTTTGGAGCTCATCTGGGGATTTCTGGCCACTCAGCAGCGTCAGGTGGCAGCCCATCAACAATAGCAGACCCAGCAGCAAGAACAGAATGTGCTACTGAATCAGGGGTTACAATTAGCCCTTGAGAGAAGTGTCAGAAATGATTCGGAAGCGTCGAGGAGGTTTTGTAGACTTAACCTGAGATATTTTGACGGCACGGAGGATGCCATCATGACGGATGCTTGGCTTCAGGATATTGAGGCCATATTGACCGCGACAAAGGTTCCAGCAGAAGAGAAGGTTGACCAGGTCAGACTTTTACATCAGGATCTCGCCCGCGACTGGTGGGCATCGGAAGAGGTTGGAATGATATGTCCTGTTCCTTGGGATAGCTTCAGTACCAGATTCAAGGCCAACTACTTTGGCGTGGTAGCACAGTATGAGCTATAGCAGAGGTCTATCTGTCTCAAGCAGGGTGGGAAGACGGTGGATGGATATGCGACGGAGTTCTGGAGACTGAGTCGGTTTGCACCGACGATGGTAGCTACGGAGCCGAAGCAGGCTATGAGATTCCAGCATGGACTTCATTTGGAGATTATATAGCTAGTAGAAGGACATGACTATCAGACTTTTGACGCCATTTTAAAGACCGCTCGGAGGCATGAACTCACCCAACAAAGATTGGTGATAAGACATGGGGGCCAAAAGAGGTCCCATCCCCAGAGTAGGAGCGGAGGAGCAGTGCAGCGAACATCGGCGCCAGCACCCAGCATCCGTATTCATGAGTCAGAAGCACCGTGGAGGACAGCTGTATCAGAAATAACAGCACCAGTTCGACATCAGCAGTAGAAGAACCAGCAGCAATGCCAGAGGGCGCCCATTGGATGTACTTACTGCGGTAAGGAAGGGCACATTAGAGATGTGTATCGTTCAGCTAATGGATTGTGCATGAGGTATGGCAGTCTAGACCACAGGATTGCTAATTGTCCTATGATGTAGAGGCTAGGAGGGCCTGTTCAGCAGTTTTTGACGTTGCCAACTCCGGGGGCAGTACCGAACCGAGGACCAGTATTGGCCGTAAGGCCGCTAGCGCAGCATCTACCGATGCAGGCTCAGATGTTTCGCCAGGCATAGAACCAGGAAGGCCCACAAAGGCCCCAACAATAACATGGTTGAGGAAGGCAGCACCAGGGAGCTCTGCAAGGCCAGGGCCAGGCCTTCACCTTATCACTGGAGGATGTACTAGCTTCAGGTGACATGGTTGCAGGTAATATTTCTGTTACCTCTTTTCCTGTAGTAGCATTGTTTGATTCGGGGGCTACCCACTCTTTTATATCTGCACGATTTATGACATGTATTGGATTTGAGTTCGAGACATTGCCAGAGAGGATGAATATACTCACTGGTAAAGGGCTCGTAGGAGTTAGTAGAGTGTGCTTAGCGTATCCGGTCGTAGTGAGTGGGCGATTATTGCCTGCATCTTTGATTGAGTTCCCTATGGGCAATTTTAACGTTGTCCTAGGCATGGACTGGTTGAGAGATAGTCATACGATGATAGATTATCGGGGAGGTAAGGTATTATTTAATGTACCTGGCATTGAGGAGTTTGTCTTTGTTCGATCATTGGAGGATCGACCCAAGGGCATCGTTGCAGAAGCATTGGCAGAGCAGGAGTAGATTCCAAGAGTGGTAAGAGAATTTCTTGATGTATTTCCAGATGAGCTTCCAGGTTTACATCGGTGAAGGATGTGGAGTTTTGCAGTGATTTGAATCCTGGGACGGAGCCTAAAGTCGACAGAGTTTACATGATGTCGCAGTCAGAGTTGGACAAATTACACCCGCATAAAGAAGAACTGAAGGCGAAGTAGTTTATCCGAGATAGTGAATCACCCTGGATAGAACCAGTGATTTTAGTACCCAAGAAGGATGGATCGACGCGAATGTGCATTGATTACCGACAGTTGAATACAGTAACAGTGAAGAACAAGTATCCGTTACCAAGGATTGATGACTTGTTTGATCAATTAAGTAAGGCTTGCGTCTTCTTTAAGATCGATATTCGATCTGGATATTATCAAGTAAGGGTCCGGGAGCAGGACATACCTAAGACAACATTTAGATCGCGGTATGGGCATTATGAGTTTCTGGTGATGCCATTTGGATTGACTAATGCCCCAGCCGTGTTCATGGATTTGATGAATCGCATCTTCATGCCATACTTGGATAAGTTTATAGTAGTATTTATAGACAACATCCTTGTCTATTCTAGTAGTAAGGAAGAACATGAGAAATAACTTCAGACAGTTTTGCAGACATTGAGGGAGCATCAAAGTTATGCGAAGCTTAGTAAATGTGAGTTTAGGTTGGATCATATTTTGTTCTTGGGTTACATTATTTCTGGAGCAGGAGTGTCAGTAGATCCGATGAAGGTTGAGGCAGTAGAGAATTGGTCTGTTTCAAAGATGGTAGCAGAAGTTCGTAGTTTCTTAGGATTGGCAGATTATTATCGGAGGTTCGTGGCAGACTTCGTCAGGATTTCGGTACCCTTGACGCGTTTGACGTATAAGGATGTAGAGTTTATTTGGTCAGCAGAATGTCAGACATCATTTGAAGAGTTGAAGAAGAGATTAACCTCAGCCCCGATCTTGACACTTTCAGTAGGATCGGGAGGGTTTACAGTGTATTGTGATGCATCCGGGAATGGGCTTGGATGTGTATTGATGTAGCGTGGTAAGGTGATAGCATATGCATCTCGACAGCTTCGGGACCATGAGAAGAACTATCCGACTCACGAACTAGAATTAGCAGCAGTAGTGTTTTTACTTAAGTTATGGAGGCACTATTTATATGGGGATCGAGTGGAGATCTATACTGATCATAAGAGCTTAAAGTATGTATTTACCCAGAAGGACCTGAACATGAGACAGAGAAGATGGTTGGAATTACTGAAGGACTTTGATGTAAATCTTTAGTACCATCTAGGCAAGGCGAATGTGGTAGCAGATGCCTTGAGTAGGAGAGGTGGTGCATTCATTTTAACCTCGCAGAGGCATATTTTGGAAGATCTTCAGGAAATAGGAATTGAAGTAATCTTGCCACAAGATACAGAGTTATGGCCAGTTTGCAGATTCAGTCTACTTTGGTAGAGAGGATCAGAGCAGCCCAGGCAGATGATCTGCAAATCCAGAAGCTTCGATCAGAGTGTGAGTCAGGTCTCAGGAAGGAGTTAGTAATCCATGAGGATGGTACACTTAGGTTCGAAAACCGTCTTTGTGTACCAGGTGGAGACCTTCGACTGGAAGTTATGCCAGAGGCTCATAGTTCTCCTTACTCCTTTTATTCCGGAGGCACAAAGATGTACCAGGATATGAAGCAGCACTTTTGGTGGAATGGCATAAAGAGGGAGATAGCGAGGTTTGTATCCAAATGTTTGGTATGTCAGCAAGTGAAGGTAGATCAGCAGAGACCAGCAGGATTGTTACAGCCGGAGCACTTCACGATGGACTTTGTGACCGGTTTACCTAGATCTTCGACCGACCGAAATACAGTTTGGGTAATCGTGGATCGGATCACGAAGGTTGCTCATTTTCTTTCTTTCAGAGTAGGGCAGTCTACTGAGCAGCTGGCAGAAATGTATATGAAGCAGATTGAGAGGCAGCATGGTGTTCCAGTCAGCATAGTATCAGATCCAGACACACGGTTCACCTCTCACTTTTGACAGAGTTTGCATCAAAGTTTAGGTACCAAGTTGAGGTTCAGTACAACCTATCATCCACAGACGGACGGACAATCAGAGAGAACCATTCAGACCTTGGAAGTTATGTTACGGGCTTGTACTTTAGACTTCGGCAGAACTTGGGAAGATCATCTTCATTTAGTAGAGTTCTCTTACAATAATTGTTATCAGACAAGTATACAGATAGCACCGTTTAACGCATTATACGGAAGGAAGTGCAGGTCCCCTCTGGCATGGGACGATGTGGGAGAACCAAAATTGTTGGAACAAGAGATGATCACGCAGACCGTGGAAACAGTCAAGTTGATCAGAGAGCGGCTTCGAGTCGCGCAGGACAGACACCGACACTGGGCAGATCAACATCGTAGGCCTCTAGAGTTTGGCATTGGTGACCAAGTATTTCTGTGGATTTTGCCTACTCGGGGTGTCATTAGATTTGAAATCCGAGGAAAGCTTAGTCTGAGATTCGTTGGTCCTTTTGAGATTCTCGCTCGGGTAGGCGATGTTGCTTATCGGCTTGCCCTTCCTCCCTCGCTATATGGCATACATGATGTGTTTCATGTATCTCAGTTGCGTGGGTATGTCCCAGATTCGAGTCATGTCCTCGATTATTCGAAGTTAGTCGTTGGTACCGACCTAACTGACGAGGAACAACCTGTGTCTATATAGGACCGACGATAGAAGGTGCTCAAGAACCGGACTATTAGCCTTGTCCGTGTCGCTTGGGGCCATCACTCTCCGAAATAGTCAACCTGGGAGCGCGAGGACGAGATTAGCTCTCGGTATCCGCACTTGTTCGACTCAGAAGGTATGTCTCTCCTCATGCCTTGGTAATCTGTTTACATTCTTATGTTGCACTATTTTGAAATATATGATCAATGACTGCTAATGATAGGTTGCTTACGTAGATTGTAATTGTACCTTGTTTGCCCGGATTCCTCTATCATTGTCTTGGCTGAAATTTCGAAGACATAATTTTTCTAAGGAGGATAGAGATGTCACTTCCCGATCCCAATATAAGTATTCTTTCATAAATTATGTACATGGTATCCCGTAGTTAGCATGTGCATAATTCTATTTATTATTATTTAATGGTTGCATGTAGCTTTTAAGCAGGTCATTAGTGGAATGGTTAGAGCATGTTTAGAGATTAGGGTTTTTTTAAGCCAACCCAACCCCTATTTATATTCTCTTCCTCACTCTCTCTCCTCATTCACTCTTCCATTTATTTTCCTCAACCACCACCCTTAGGCAAGTACAACTTGCTCAAAAGTGGAGATTTGTGTATTTTTTATTCTTAACTTTTCTTTTGATATTATTTGTCTATATTGTTCTTCTCTTCATTCTCTACAAGTTTAGTTTTTGGAGTTTTTGATTTTAATGGCATGTTTTGTGTAGATCTAAGTTTCTAAAACTAGGGTTTTATGTATTTACATGGTTTTGATCTATCAAACTTGATTATGTTCGAAAACTAATTGTCCTAGGTTGTAGGAAATTTGATTCTACATAATTTTGACCTTTGAAAAGTTAGATTTTGACTTGTTTTGAAGAAGTTATGGCCAAAATAATATTTAGGCATTTTCAATGTCATCTGCCCTGCTTTTGGCAGCGACGATGAATAGTGCCGCAACCGCATGGATGAACAATACCGCAGCTGCAGGAATGAATAGTGTTGCATGGATGAATAGTGCCGCAGCCGCATGGATGAATAGTGTTATAGCCGCATGGATGAATAGTGCGCATCCGTATGGATGAATAGTGCCATAGCCGCATGGATGAATAGTGCCGCAGCCGCATAGATTAATAGTGCCGCAGCCGCAGGAATGAATAGTACCGCAGTCGCATGGATGAATAGTACCGTAGCCGCAGGAATGAATAGTGCCACAGCCGCATAGATGAATAGTGCCGCAGCCGGAGGAATGAATAGTGCCGCAGCCGCATGGATGAATAGTGCCGCAGCCGCAGAAATGAATAGTGCCGCATGAATAGTGCCATAGCCGTAGGAATAAATAGTGTCGCATAGATGCATAGTGCCGCATAGAATGAATAGTACCGCAGAAGGCCGCATAGTGCCGCAGAAGGCCGAACAGTGCCGCAGAATGCCGCATAGAGCCAATTTTGGCTGTTTTATGTCCTATTTGGCTGAATTGTGGCCAGAATTTCCCCTAACTCCCAACATGAAAGTTGTAGATCCTTGTCTTGGCTTTAAGAATCTTCATGTCTCACTTTAACTAGAATTTATATGTGACTTTGTCACCTTGTGCACCTTTTACATTGCACATTGCCCGCGCGCCGTTAGGGCCACTTCATGACTTCCGAGCACTTCATATCCGAAGTGCGTAGTGCCTTCTTGTTCTCTTTCCTCTTGTGTCTTGGTTCTCATTCCTGACTTGACTACCTATGCGTGTGCTGGATAACCCTATGTGTGTACTAAGGTATAATCTATGTGAGCACCGATGTGCTATCCTATGTGCTAAGTGTTCCTATGTGATACCTGTCAGTACCTCCAAGAGTCCAGCATTTACATAGTGTATGGTCGGTAGCAATGACGTGATATATGTTGTGTGTCGCATTACACCAAGAAGGGGGTACATATGTATGACTCCATAAACCAGTACAGATCCTTTCTTGGGGTACTCGTACAATGTATGACATCTAGGGGAGTGAGCATGTGACCACGACATGTGAACTCCGAGGATAACCTAAGGATTAACTAGGCAACTAACTTGGTAGATGCATTGGGTGGAAAGAATCCCAAGATCGTGCCATACTAGCCACCCCAGGTCCAGTCCTGACGTGTCGGGTTGGCCGCCACGGATATGGTTACACTCGCCTATAGCGGATGGCTATATCCGACTTATACGAGCTATGTGTTATATGTTTTAGCGCGGTAGCCCTCCGGGGGACCGGTGCGTAATTAATGTGCTATATGTTTAAATGGTTTGGCTAGCCTTGCTGGGTTGATACGATATGAAGATTCCTTTTAATCAGTATCGCGGGGATAACTCCGCCAAATATAGAAAGCCGCATGAATGAATGGCCGCTTGAAAAACGACTTGACTGTGCCTTGTAACTTCCGTTAGTAGCCGAGGGACATGGGCTGTCATTGTGTGTGGTCCAACCCATGTCCTTGTTTGGTTGTTGGGTTGGTCTATCGTGCTAGGACATGCTATGGACCGAGGCTACGACCGAAAGCTTTTATTATTACTAGTATTATTATTTTATTCATGGGTTTTATCTCACTCTTTTGTGCTCCCTTGTGGTACTTGCTATTCGGGGCTGACCCTGCTGGTTTTGTTTGGCCAGATCTCGTAGCAGCACTCGAGGATCCAAACTTCTTTTCTGACGTCAATGGTGCATACTAGGAGCATGGCGGACGGGGGACTCGAGTGGGTTTCTTCTCCACCACTCTAGTATCTTCACTTATGTTCGGGCGTTTAGCCACCGACACCTGTTTAGCCGGCTAATCTGGATATTTTGTCTTTTGCATAATTTGTAATTAAATCAGACTGCAGCTGAATATAATTATGTACCTATGACTCTCTAGGCTAGCAAACTTATAAAGCTAGATCCCCATGATCATTTTGATGAAGCGTAGGGAGTGCCTTACTGCTTTATCTCATATGTTCATTAATTGATGTTTTCTTGCTTTGAATGATTGAGACATAGATGCTCTGTGAGACTATAGGGGACTTAAATGTACCCCTTGTCTCTTGATAGCCACAATCGTCGTATGACGTTGTATACCTTATATGGAGTAGCTGGCCTAGTCCGTCTCTATATTTCGGTACTGGGGCGTAACACATGGTATACCAAGGAATACAAGAAATAACATCTCATGACGGGATCCAGACAAATACCAAACCGTGTGAACAATGTGACAAGAGGACAAGAATATCTACTCTAAATACAAGAAACATAGACGATATCATAAAACAGAAACACTATCAGATAATATACTCACCTGAGATCCAATGAAAATATGTCAACTGTGTAATATGGCTCATAGTGAAATCATAGACCTAAAGATGAGATATCATGAGTTAATTAGGGTTTAACAACGTATGGCAAAATTTCTAGTATATGTTATGCAATCTAGGTCAAACTCAGTCATACTAAGTCACACCAAGCCAAACTAAGTTACACTAGGTCAATCTAAGTCAAACAAGGTCAAACAAAGTCAATTTAAGTCAACTCTGGTCAACACTCTAGTTAAACTAGGTCAACTCTAGTCAAACTACAAGTCTAACCAACAAGTCATATAGGGTAAACCACTCTAGGCCTATATACAATATAGGTACAATACATACATGCATATTCATTACATTCACTATTGCAAACATAGAAACTTGCATATCATTCATTCATATCCCATATACATGCATACTTCAGTTCATGCATTATATTCATTCACATATCTTTAAGTTGCATACATATAATTATTTTCATTACATACATGTCTTTCATGCATATTACATACTTACATGCATCTATACATTATATACATTATATACAACATGTAAAAGTAGAAGAGGGAAAAATGGAAAAAACTGAAATGGAAAGGGAAGGGAAGGAAAAATGTAAGAAAAAGGGAAAACAGTGGACATATACATACTTGCATCATATATTCTACATTACCATACATGCTATCATTATATATTGTATTACATTATGTATATATTATGCATTCATAAATATCATTACATATATACCTAGTATTCATATCTAGCATTCATTATATACTTTCATGCAAACATTGTATATCATTCTTTCATTCATGCATTTATGCATTATTTACATACATTACATTGATTGCATTCCTACATGCTTGCATTCAACCATATATATATATTAATAAAAAGAGGATACATATCATATATATATATCATTTCATTCATCTGACATATCATGCATTATATACTCTACATTCATTTAATATCCATACTACATAGGCTCATAGGTTACACAAAATGCCTATGTCGTATAGTCACTCTTCTACTTAAAACTAATACTGTACTAATTGGGCCTTCACTAAATTCTAGGATTAAAATATCTCCTAGCACTTTGTGTTAGCTTTCCGAAACTTCAAACGGATCACATTTTCGTATTCGGAAGCTCCCGGAATCGTGAAAATACCGAAACGCGTTCGTCTTTCTAACAACTGACACTCAAACAGTTTTACAAAAAGTTCTAGATTGTATTTTACCTATTAATATATATATATATATATATATATATTTGAAAAGCTAACTTCAATACGGTTCTTTTAAAAAAAATGGGAGATTAATCGGAGTTCTAAGCTAAAAGTTATGACATTTCTACGTTGTTATGGCTACTAAAAATGTGGACGAATATTATGACGAATTTGGATTGTTTGGACAAAAGAAACACATCTCACTCTCCACACCACTCAAGACATACATCAAACCGCTCCCCTCTCCTCTAACACAAGCACAACATGAACAACATATCCACACACATCTAAATATATGAAATATATCTAACATACATATTATATATATACAAAACAGTCCATTATATAAAGAGAGACTAAAATGAAAAGTAGAGGCTAAAAATATGACATGTAGACTAAACCACTTAGATCTAACCATGGGTATCCAAATAAAACTCATTCTAACCATCCTAGCTAACATCAATCCATCCTCTAACATGTCGAAAACTAAAATTAAAACATAATTAAACCTATTAGACATTAAACCAAACACATGGGGTATCCTAATTTGAGATCTAATAAGCAGGACACAAGAAACAATTCTAACTTGCTTTAAAGAGCTCTAAATGGCCTCAAACTTGAATCTAAAGGAGGTACATGCATGGGGGTAGATCCTATGGATTCAAAACTAACCAATATACATAGAAAATCAATTTAGAGGGTTGATTTTACCTATTGGGAGTGGGATCCCAATGATACTCTCGAGGACACGGCTCTGATACGAAGATCCTTCCAAAATGGACACTCCTCCTTGCACTTTGGTCCAAATCTTTGCTAGCACCCTCCCTTGATAGTATGAGAAGGTTGGATGGAAGTTTTGGTGGAGGAATGAAGAGATTTGGAGATCAAATCAAAGAGAGAAGCTCTCTAATTTGGGAAAGAACACTTTATGAAGGAAAAGAGGCAAGATGGAATGAAATAAAAGGAATGCAGGATAACCTACCTATAATGGCTGCCATTAAACCCTTTTTGGGCCTTGGGAGAAAGCCTAATAAGGCCTCAAGTAGTCCTCTTGGTTAATTTTAAGTTAGGTTCAAGTTTGGGATCAAAAAGGTTAAATTTAAGCCTCTAACTTAACCAATCTAACAAGTGGAATTAGTCTAAACATACTAACTTAATTAGTAGGGTTTGTGGGCCATGACTAACTAATCTTGGGATCCCGTCTAGAGTCTAAGCTACCCAGGTCACTAACACAAGTCGGAACGAAACAAAACTCAAACCCGACTAAACAAATCCCGTAAATCAATATTAAAATATAAAAATTCCTAAAATATTAAAATATGAAAAATGACCAAAATCACAATATATCAATTTAAATATTATTAAAATAATCTAAAATTCACCAATTAATCAAAATTCTAAATAATTCAAAAGTCACAAAATGACCAAAATACCCTTAGCCTAAAAAGTAGTAATTAGCTAATCTAATCACATGGGTTAGGCCTCCATGGTCATGGTTAGTCTCTAGGCTAAGCAGCTCTAAGATTACACTAGCCAAAGAACAAAATCACAAAACACTAATTTAATGATATTAAAATAATTAAAATTTACCAATAAATCAATAACATAATTTAAACCTATTATTAAATAATCAATTTTACCAAAGTTCAAAATTACCCTCATTTTAGAAATGTGGGGGTTACAAATCTACCCTCCTTAGAATAATTTCGTCCTCGAAATTAAGATAGTCGTAATCCTTCTAGGTTAAACCCAAACAATCAAGGTCAAGAAAACTATATCTAAAACATGCAAATTGTGGTCCTACTGGTCGTGATATCACGGTCTTGATCAGGGTCACTATACTATCTATCCCAGCATAAAACATCCTGACAGGTACTTATGGAATCACACAACAAGATGGAAAGAAGAACAGGAAAGACAGACCTGCTAACCTGTCACCCGTAGCGTCGGTCTACTCGACTGTCAGCACAAAAGCCTTGCCCCTCTGTGGTATATCCCTCTGATGGTGCGGGGCTTGGTGCTGCGCTACATGTGGCCTAGCTCCATCTATCTAATCTATGATACTCAAGTAACATCTATATTGATATTCCATTCCATTATACTAGGGCACCATCTATATGGTATCTATTCTGAAATCTGATAATCATACCCTTCTATCCAGAACCACGTTACCAGAATCCTCCCTACGCCAGTAAGTACAACATCGATAATCCATAGTGTCCACAACTAAGGTACATACCTCTAAAATCATGGTATTTAAAGTTTTTGCATTGTCGCTAGCTTGGCTGCGAAAACTTTAAATTTCCACACCCGAGAAATACATCCAAAATCAGACTCTATCTTACGCCAAACATGCTAATTTGGTGGTAGAAGACTCTAGATTCCATGACTGAGGCAACCTAGCCCATAATGTTATCTTGGTAGAAAATCAAGTCAATAATGAATACCAAGAATCAAATTCAATGATGAACAAGAAAGTAGACAGAAACTGTCGGAATTGAATTTCGAGATAGTTTATAATGAGATTCTCAAGGGTCATCCCAGGAATCTTCTCAAGTAGTCCTAACTGTGATTGAGTAACCTCTCTACTAAAGCCTATTCCTTAGTTTCTATCGCAAGTGCGTAGCAGTACAACTAATCGTTGTACTACCACGATATCGCACTAATGCGACTCTCGACCTGCATGGGCCACCACTAAAAATATGTCACGACCCGCACCCAGAGTAAGGGCACGAGTGCGAGACAACATCTCAGCCTACGTCGCAGAAACGACATAGAACGCTGTCTAGGTCTACTATCTAACAACAGTTATAATATCAAAATCTGTCGAGAATGGTCAACTCCGAATGGAGGACAAGCAATGACAATATAATATACTCAATCACAAACTCTAAGAAAGATAGATGATACCGAAAGATAAAGACAACAAGATATGAAACTATCAACCAGAATATCTGACACAGAAATAATACAAGTCTACAGTTAACAATCTCTAATACAAATACTAAAATAATAGCAAGCCAAAATGTAATCTGGAGACAAAATCCAGTACCAAACCAATCTAGCTAAGCTACACTAATGTTTCATCGGCGGGAGCTAACCCCTGCTGAACTAGGGTCTCCAAGTCTAGGCCAACTACGTCATGAGGACCGTAGTAGGTAGGACACTCGTCCTCACCATAATCTGTAAAATTTTGTCAACATATCCAGTCAGGATGGAACGAGCATAAATCTCCAATTATAGTTCTAGTTAGACGATATTGAAAATATATCAGTAAATAGAGAGAATCTACAAGGTAAAGTAATGAGTACATGAATCATGGTGAGACATATCAAGACTGTAAATGAATGTAAGAGGAGAAGAACAGTGTATATCATGTACAAGAATCAGGAACTACTATCTATGTGAGTTTAATATTAGTTTCAACATGTGATCGGCTTGGGTTGCACAGGAGAAAAAGGGTATGGCTAGTCATACGTGAAGTGTATGGCTAACACCCTCAGGGAACAGGAATCACAGGAGAAAAAATGATCACATATCTACGCTAAGTACCTCCATCCCTGACCAGTAAAATGGATCCAGTAATGACATGTCATGGCACATGATTCTCCGAGGAGGTAGCGAGCCTTCACAGGAATTGTGTCTATACAATGCATAGGAAAAACTTGCACAGGGTATACCAAGGAATACAAAAAATAACATCTCATGACGGGATCCAGAAAAATACCAATCCGTGTGAACAATGTGACACGAGAACAAGGATTTCTACTCTAAATACAAGAAACTTAGACGATATCATAAAACAGAAATACTATCAGAGAATGTACTCGCCTGAGATCTAATGGAAATATGTCAACTGTGTAATCTGGCTCATAGTGAAATCACAGACCTAAAGATGAGATATCATGAGTTAATTAGGGTTTAACAGTGTATGGCATAATTTCTAGTATATTTTATGCAATCTAGGTTAAATTCAGTCATACTAAGTCATACCAAGCCAAACTAAGTCACACTAGGTCAATCTAAGTTAATCTAAGGCAAACAAGGTCAAATTAAGTCAATCTAAGTCAACTCTGGTCAACACTCTAGTCAAACTAGGTCAACTCTAGTCCAACTACAAGTCTAACCAACAAGTCATATAGGGTAAACCACTCTAGGCCTATATACAATATAGGTACAATACATACATGCATATTCATTACATTTATTATTACAAACATAGATACTTGCATATCATTCATTCATGTCCCATATACATGCATACTTTAGTTCATGCATTATATTCATTCACATATCATTAAGTTGCATACATATACTTATTTTTATTACATACATGTCATTCATGTATATTACATACTTACATGCATCTATACATTATATACATTGTATACAACATGTAAAAATAGAAGAGGGAAAAAGGAGGAAAATTGAAATGGAAAGGAAAAGAAAGGAAAAATATAAGGAAAAGAAAAAGCAGTGGACATATACATACTTGCATCATATATTCTACATTACCATACATGCTATCAAAATATATTTTATTACATTATGTATACATTATGCATTCATATCTATCATTACATGTATACCTTGCATTCATATCTAGCATTCATTATATGCTTTCATGCATACATTGTATATCATTCTTTCATTAATGCATTGCATACATACATTACATTGATTGCATTTCTACATGCTTGCATTCAACCATATATATACATTAATATATAGAGGATACATATCATATATATATATATATATATATATATATATATTTTTATTTTTTATCATGCATTACATACTCTACATTTATTTAATATCCATACTACATAGGCTCATAGGTTACACAAAATGCCTATGTCGTATAGTTACTCTTCTAAAACTAATACAGTACCAATTGGGCCTTCACTAAATTTTAGGATTAAAGTATATCGTAGCCCTATGTGTTAGATTTTCAAAACTTCAAACGGATTACATTTTCGTGTCCGAAAGCTCCCGAAATTATGAAAACACAGAAATGCGTTCGTCTTTCAAACAGCTAACACTCAAACAGTTTTACAGAAAGTCTTAGAATGTATTTACTTATTAATATATATATTTGGAAATCTAACTTCGATACGGTTCTTTTAAAAAAATAGGAGATTAATCGGAGTTCTAGCTAAAAGTTATGACATTTCTAAGTTGTTATGGCTACTAAAAACGTGGATGAATATTATGACGAATTTGGGTTGTTTGGACAAAAGAAACACATCTCACTCTCCATACCACTCAAGACACACATCAAACCACACTCCCTCTCCTCTAACACAAGCACAACACTAACAATGTATCCACACATATCTTAATATATGAAATATATCTAACATACATATTATATATACAAAACAGTCCATTATATAAAGAGACACTAAAATGACAAGTTGAGGCTAAAAATATGACATGTAGACTAAACCACTTAGATCTAACCATGGGTATCCAAATTAGACTCATTCTAACCATCCTAGCTAACATCAATCCATCCTCTAACATGTCTAAAACTAAAATTAAAACACAATTAAACCTATTAGACATTAAACCAAACACATGAGGTGTCCTAATTTGAGATCTAATAAGCATGACACAAGACACAATTCTAACTTGTTTTAGAGAGCTTCAAATGGCCTCAAACTTGAATCTAATGGGGGTACATGCATGAGGGTGGATCCTATGGATTCAAAACTAACTAATATGCATAGAAAATCAATTTAGAGGGTTGGTTTTACCTATTGGGAGTGGGATCCCAATGATACTCTCATGGACACGGCTTCGATACAAAAATCCTTCCAAAATGGACACTCCTTCTTGCATTTTGATCCAAATCTTTGATAGTACCATCCCTTGGTAGTATGAGAAGGTTGGATGGAAGTTTTGGTGGAGGAATGAAGAGATTTGGAGATCAAATCAAAGAGGAAAGCTCTCTAATTTGGGAAAGAACACTTTGTGAAGGAAAAGAGACAAGATGGAATGAAATGAAAGGAAGGGAGGCTAACCACCTATAGTGGCTTTCATTAAACCCTATTTGGGGCTTGGAGGAAAGCCCAATAAGGCCTCAACTAGTCCTCTTGGTTAATTTTAAGTTAGGTTCAAGTTTGGGATCAAAAGGGTTAAATTTAAGCCTCTAACTTAACCAATCTAACAAGTGAGATTAGTCTAAATTTACTAACTTAATTAGTAGGGTTTGTGGGCCATGACTAACTAATCTTGCGGTCCCGTCTAGATTCTAAGCTATCCGGGTCACTAACACAAGTCGGAACGAAACGAAACTCAAACCCGACTAAACAAATCCTATAAACTCAATATTAAAATATAAAAATTCCCAAAATATTAAAATATAAAAAATGACCAAAATTGTAATATATCAATTTAAATATTATTAAAATAATCTAAAATTTACCAATTAATCAAAATTCTAAATAATACAAAAGTCATAAAATGACCAAAATACCCTTAGCCAAAAAAGTAGTAATTAGCTAATCTAATTACATGGGTTAGGCCTCCATGGTCATGGTTAGTCTCTAGGCTAAGTAGCTCTAAGATTACACTTGCCAAAGAACAAAATCACAAAACACTAATTTAATGATATTAAAATAATCAAAATTCACCAATAAATCAACAACATAATTTAAACCTATTATTAAATAATTAATTTTACAAAAGTTCAAAATTACCCTCATTTTAGAAAAGTGGTTGTTACATCTGTCGCTTCGTAGATGCCTTGACCCCTACAGCCAAAGCCAAAAAATTCAGAAAAAAGGCTTTCACATGAAATTTGCATAGCCATAACCACCAGCCAGACCACCACATATGAAAGAATCTTGAAAGTTGCACAGGACATAGAGAAAGAGCTGAAGCACAAGCAGAAGAGAGACAGAGACACAAATGGAGGACGTAACAACCAATTGGGATCGACAAAACGTCCCAATATTTCGGAGAATACTTCACCCCAACACTATCACCTGCAGCCTCGTTCCCTGCAGCAGCAAAATCAGATCCAGCCGATTATTACATGCTCATACTGTCAAAAACCAAGCCATCATTTTGATGTGTATCGCAACAGATTAGGATAATGCTTATCGTATGGATCGACTATGCACCAAGTGAGACTTTTTCCAACAACATTTACTGGTCAAGACCCAACACATGCTCATGGAGGGCCAGGAGGACAACACCAAGGACAAAATCAAGCATTTATAGCTGTGACTCGACCTTAGGGGTGTAAAATGGACAAAGTAGTCCGTTGTCCGTACGTGTCCGACTCGATAAATGGTTCGACCGCGGACCGTCCGATTGATTAACGAACAAAACTTGGACATTTTTTTTGGTCCGTTTAAAAATCGAAACCGGACACAGTCATATCCATGTCCGGTCCGAATTTGTCCGCGAACCGTCCGATAGTGGAGACTCACTTTGGTTTTGCATCAATTATGTCATATTATTTTGGTTTTACATCAATTCTTTGTTGTTCGGTCTCGATTTTTGTTAACCTTTTACTATTGTTTGTTGTATTCTATAACCTTCAATTATATTTTTTTTCAACTTGATTTTTTGTACCAACTATCAAGGCATCTTGATAAAATAATAGCTTTTGGTAATATATTTCATTTGTCCGTGGACCGTCCGATTGAATTAACGAACAGTGGTTGTCCGTGTCCGTCCGGTCAGAACTCGAATAGTGGACTGTCCGTGTCCGTCCGTCCGAACTCATTTTCATTTTCGGACTGAACACGGACAATGGACTGTCCGTGTCCGTCCGGCCCGTTTACACCCCTACTCGACCTAAAGGTATATGTAGTTAAATAGGTTTCCTTAAAGGCTTTTCATAGTTATAGTTAACCTGCATGTTTGGTTAATGCTAGATTAGTAATCTTAGATTTTTAAACCTTTCCTTGATATAGACTAGAAATTTTTTTAGAGTTTGCCTGTAGAAGTTACTTAGTATGACATGTTGATTTTGAGGACAAAAATATTTTTAAGGGGGATAGTATGTGGCATCTGCCACCCCGATTATAATTTAGTGTTTTTTTATTTGATTAGTTTATATTTAATTTTTTATGATCATAAGAGTTGTGACTAAGCCAATAGGTTATTATGGACCATTTTGTGGTCAAATGACCTCTAGATAGGGTCTATAAGCATTCTATATCTATATTATATTTCTTTATTATTTTTAGACATTTTTATATATTTTTAAATATTTATTCTATGAAGATTTATATTTATGAATGGCTTTTATAATTTATTTTGAGGCTATTTGTGACTATTTTGAGACTCATTATTTTTATTTAGGCTCTATTAGGTTAAATTATTTTTTGTATTTTTTCTACAATTTATTTGGAATTTTTAGATAATTAAATATATGAAAAATCTATTTTCTAAGACTTCTAGAATTTACTGTGCAAGTCTATGAGCAAATATTGACCCCAAATATTTTTATAGGGTTCACTATGTTATTTTATATTTTCTAGAATTTTTCCATAATTATCTAAGTATTTTTAGTAATTATTATAATTTTTGTAAGTAAAACTGCTTAAAAACTATTTTCTGGTTAATAAAACCCTTTTTCCTAAATAATTACCCAGTCAACTGCAGCCGGGCCCGCAGGTCAGCCACCCAGCTGCGCAGGGCGGGACCGCCTATCAGTCAGCATAGGCGCTGACTCACATTTTCCTTGGAGCTCGGCTCCTTAGCCGACCCCAAGCCGGCTGGCCCAAACCGCATGGCCATCCGGCTGCTCATTTTTGAGCGGGCTACACGAGATGGCAACACATGTCGCCTACAGCCACCCACCAAGTCAACTGAGCTGCCCTCTCTCTATATATATATATATATTTCATGGGTTTTTTTTCCAGAAACCCTCGTTTATAGTTTGGCCAACTTTGAGGTGTTGATTCCAAGGAGACCCCGACTTTCCGAGGAGATTGCCGTCAGCCCCGACCTCGGATTCGTGCGCCGTTTTTGTTTTTGGATTCATATCGAGGTAACTTCCAAATATGTAATTTATTTTTTGTATACTTTCTTCCTAAATTTTTGGAGAATTCGTAGAGTATTAGTTGTCCGAAACTTGACGCGGTTTCGATGTTTTCAAGATTTCGGGAGCACTGGAAATCGAAATCATGAACCTTTTGAAGTTTCGAAAAGCAAACACAGATCTCTACAACATATATTTTTTCCCAAAAATTATTTCTTTAATCTAGTATTTTAGTTATTCTGTTGAACTCAGAATTGATCGATTGATCACCGTTTTGGTCACGATTAGCCATAACGGCAATATCTTTTGACCAAAGCGTGATTTTGTGGCACGGTTGATTCCAGCACACTCGTGGCACTGACATATACCAAGATGCACTTTTAAAATCTAGATTTCATAACGTTTGACTAGATATTCAACAGCACGCCTCGATTTACGTGCCATGGTTTCCAAAAATTGAAAACATGACTTTTGATGGCCAAACTTGCATGTTTAGATTATATTTAGATTATTATTAGGTTAAATGATGTTTTTAAGTAATTTATTCCAGAATTAATTATTATTAGATTAGTAACCCAACTAGCCACTATTCTATGAATTTAGAACTAGAACATTAGAATTAATTTGTGGTTTTCGTACACGGTTCGTGGTCCGATATGTATTATAGTTTGACAGCTTTTAGATCGGTATTCCCTTCATCCTCTACTTGTGACTACGGTTTGTGCACGGATTTAGGAAAGTACAGTATTGCATTTATGTTTTAGTTCATTATAACGTTTACTCTATAGTTTTCTTTTTTGATATCCCGTTGAGTCATTGCTTGATATTCCATTGAGACACGATTGTGACACTGTAGTTATCACATCCTTCTTAGTGTATCATTGACCGTTATTGATTGTTATATAGTCCGGAGGGAAAATACTCAGTAAGTACGTAAAAAAACCCAAACGTTTTGATTGTGGATAGCTAAGTCGTACACCCACGTATGAGTTAGCTATACCCTTTTATTGGGGATAGCCATCGTATGATGTGCCGTATTAGCCCAGCCGTTCAGGTATTAAAAGGTATTTCAAACACATAGTTGTTCCTATTATTCCTTTATAGTTTACATCTTACTTGTTCACATCTTGCCAGTTCATATTTTTTTAGATCATATCTTGTCAGATCACATCTTGCTAGTTTACATTCTTCCAGTTCTTATCTTATTAGTTCTTACCTTGCTAGTTACATTCTGCTAGTTCATATCTTGCGTGTTTATATCTTGCTAGTAATAGTTCTTTGTATACACTTTGCCATCATCGTTTCTTATTTTTCTAACTTATTTTGGACTAACAACATTAATTGCAATATGGTTGTACTCTACTCCTTTTCTGACTAGATCGTTGTTATAGGTGATGGCGAGTATCGCTAGCACTTCATGTTATGGACCAGCAGTGGGTAGTGTTGATGTTGTTGGTACCGAGACTCAGGAGCCATGGTTGATCTCTGGAGGGATCTAGATTTACCTTTATGTATGTCTTAGTTTATTTTCTTAGATGGATCGGATTTGTTCCTGATGGACGATATTTTATTGTTCTGGATTTCAGTCTCTTTGTCATTGGATTTGGATATTATTATTTTATTAACTATCGTACTCTTGTTTCCTTGGTTTGTGTCACTGTTGAGTATGATTTGTATTTGTGTTCTATTATATCTGTAGAGGATTTTATTGTGTGTACTAAACAGCATTCTATTGCCGGTACTGCGGCATAGGCTGGGCTTGGACACGAACTCATACTCGATTATCCTGGAACGGGTCGTGACAAAGCTGACTTCAGAGAAGTCTCTAACGCTTCAAGGTGTGAAGCATGTACCTGCTATCGCAAAGAACATGTTCTCCGGAGGCCTACTCTGTAATGTAGGCCAAAGAATGGACATCAATGCTGGCCAGATGGTGATGTCCATAAAGGGAACATACTTCGGGAAAAGTGTTTTATACCGAAGGAATGTTTAAGATTCAGTTTGTATATTAGTCTAATATTATTATGCAATCACTCATTCTGGTTATACTCTTGAGTTGTGGCATAATAGACTAAGACATGTTCATTCTAAAAGAATAAACAAAATGCCTAGTCTAGGACTTATCTCCAACTGTAGGGTAAGGTAGAGAAATGCGAAGTATGTGATCAGACGAAGATCAAAGAAAACCCTTTCCTCGGGTTTATCGAAGCACAGATCTTCTGGAGTTGTTACACTCTGTTATCTGGGACTTCAAACAGTTCTCTTCAAAGGCCAGGATGAAGTATTTCATAACCTTCATTGATGGCTTCTCAAAATACACGTTCATCTACTTGCTTAAGGCTACAGACGAAGCGTTCGAGAAGTTCAAAGAGTTCAGGGCCGAGGCTGATGGCAAACTAGACAATAACTAAAGAGAATAAGAAGTGATCGAGGTGGAGAGTATCGGTCTCATGAATTCGTATCATTTTGCAAAGAACATGAAATGATCAACGAGACTACTGCTCCGTACTCTCCTCAATCTAACTGAGTAGCTGAAAGGAAGAATATAACGTTGGCAGAAATGATAAACTCAATATCATTGACTGTGGGTCTTCCAAAATGCTACTGGAAAGAAGTTGTATTAGCGGCTACTTTTATTCTAAATAGAGTGCTGCATGCAACTTCAGACGTCACTCCTAATGAACTTTGGTTCAAGGTCAGACCAAACTTGAATGTCCTTCGAGTGTGGGGGTGACTGGCATATGTGAAGCTTTCAGATCTGAAGATTCGAAAGTTCGGGATAAGGACTACGAAGAAGATATTCTTGGGTTATGCCGAGAGGAGTGATGCTCGGAGATTTCTTGATATTGAATCAAATTATATCATCGAATCTCGCAATGCAAAATATTTTGAAGATAAGTTTGCAAGGCATAAGAACATTGATTTTGCGGATATTCTGGAGAACAATGAGGGTGCACAGGAAATTGGAGTTTCGAATGAGAACATAGTCCAAGAAGAAGTTGTTGTCGAAACAACTGTTGAACCAGAGCTCGGTGAGCCGTCAACTAAGCGAGTGAGGAGGCTGAAGGATTTCAGAAATAACTTTGTCACCTATCATGTGGAAGCAGATCCGCTTACCTATGATAAGTCGATGAAGACCAAAGATGCTATTTTCTGGAAGGAGGCGATAAACAATAAAATTGATTCAATCACCTCAAATAACACTTGGGTGTTGGTTGATCTTCCTGAAGGAGCAAAACCCATCAGATGCAAATGGATCTTTAAGAAGAAGATGAAAGAAGATAGAACTATTGACAAGTTCAAGGCTATGCTAGTACCCAAGGAGTTTTCTCAAAAGCAGGAGATCGACTACTTTGACACGTATGCTCCAATAGCCCGAATGACCACTATAAGAATGTTGATTGCTCTCGCAGTAATACATAAGTTGGATACATCAGATGGATGCAAAACTGGCTTTCCTAAATGGTGAGCTGTTCGAAGATATTTATATGCAACAGCCAGAGGGATTTTTCGTCAAGGGTCTTGAAGGCAAAGTCTACAAGTTGGTAAAATCCTTGTACGGTCTTAAACAGGCTCCCAAGATGTGGCATGAGAAGTTTGACAGGGTTATAAGGTTAAATGGCAACAGGGTCAACGAGACGGACAAGTGTGTTTACACAAAGTTTGCTGATGGAAGAGGTATAATCGTTTGTCTGTACGTGGACGACATGCTGATCCTAGGTACGAATATGGGCTGTGTTACGGAGACAAAGAAATTTATCTCAACCAAGTTCAGTATGAAGGACTTGGGGGAAGCTGATGTGATCTTGCGGATCAAGATCATCCGGACAGAAACTGGACTGGCACTGTCATAGTCTCATTATATTAAGAAGATGTCACATGCTATGGGTATCAGGATCCTCCAGTGATCGATATGCCATACAGGTGTGATATAAAGTTGAAGCCTAATTCGAGGGAAAGTGTCAGGCAGCTGGAGTATGCAAGCGTCATCGAGAGTTTGATGTATGCTACTACTGCCATAAGGCCTGACATAGCTTTTGCCGTAGGAATGTTGAGTCATTTCTGTAACACCCATATCTCAGAATACATATTTTGTCAAGCTTGCATGTATTTCAGACCTGTATTTATTTTCTCGGATTTTGGCATGTACTTGTAATTGGCTTGACTTGCAGATTTTGGTTCTCGTAATTGGGTTTTACCTGGCTTGGTATATTTTGTGGAGGTGAATTGGTTTGATTTGGTTTGGTTTAACATGCATTGGAACACCTTAGCCTATGTTCAACCCTCATTCCACCACAACCGACCCTCTTTATTATCCCCACCTAACACTCTCTCTCCTCATTACTTCCCTCCATTAATTTCTTCCTCTTCTTCTTCTTCCTTCCTCTACACAACACCAAACACCATAGGCAAGTGCACCTTGCCACCACATGAGAACCACTTTTTATTTATCCATTAGCTAGATTAGGACATGGAGATCAACATTAGTGCTTGATATTTTATGATTTGGAGTCTCCATTGTTCTAGATCTAGGTTTTAACTATTTTCGGATTTATATGGTTTTGATCTATTTTGGTTGGATTTTTGTGGGTTTTGATGCTTCCATGTGGAAGAGAATTCAATTTTACTCAAGTTAGACCTTTGAAAATCTAGATTCGGTTTTGATTTGACCAAGATATGAAGAATGGAATTTTTGGTGTTCTTGAGCTTCCTCTCGGCCTGGAGAAGAAGACTGCATCCTACGCTCTTTAGCGCAGTGCTGGACTGCGCATCCCCTCTCGGTCTACGCTCTTTAGCGCAGCGCCGACCGCGCTGCTTGCCCCTTGGCGAACTGCGCTCAACCCCATGCACCATCCATCCATGCACAGTCTGCTCCTGCGCAGTTTACTCATGCGCAGTCTGCTCATGCGCAGTCTGCTCATGCGCCATCTGCCCCTGCGCAGCTCACCCCTGCGCAGTTGGGTCCCTGCGCCCTGTGCTCCTGCGCACTTAGCCCATGTGCCATCTGTCCCTGCGTTCTGTGCTCCTGCGCACTTAGCCCATGTGCCATCTGCCCCTGCGCCCTGTGTTTCTGTGCACTTGGCCCATGCGCCATCTTCCCCTGCGCCCTGTGCCCCTGCGCACTTGGCACCCTGTGCAGCTGACACCCTGCGCAATCCAACCCCTGACCCCTTGCGCAAACCATTGGCTCTTGGAGTTTTGGTTTTATTTCTTTAAGCTTGGCTCTTCTTTAGCCCTATATATTGATATTTTACTAGATATTTTACGCCCTTTTGTCATGAACTTGATTTTATTTGATATGTTTGGAATGACTATTGTACATGGCATGGTATGACAAGGAACTAGCATAACACGACAGTGACCCGTAGTGGTGCACTCCTGATATGACCAACCTGACATGATAGTGGCCCGTCGTGGCACACTCCTGACAAGTACCCTGACATGATTTATCTTGATGCTGTTGCGACGGCTAACTTGACTCGTATAATCAACTTGACACCGTGGGTGTTCCTGCTTGCTTGCTTGTGCAATCCACTTGTCTTGTCTTGCATCATGTCTAGGACGTGACTCCCTGGTTCCCACGGTCAGAGATTCATACTGAATATGGATTAGGCTAATGACTAGATCAAACTATAGTTCATGGAGAATTTCCAGTCACAGGTAATCTTGTTATCTGGGCGCTCTCAATTGGACTTGTAGCTTGCCGACGAGTAGAGCACATTTCCAGGGCACTGTCATGTGTTACACCCTCTAAGTCACCTAAGGGTATATCGTCTCCTGGGCGATGTATCCAACCATACTCTCAACCCGCGAAAGGATAACTGGATGGTCTGCAGGGCTTGGGACTGGGAATTTCTCACTTGCATCTTGTTAGTAATTAAGGCTTGTGATAACCCTAGTTAGTTAAAGTTGTAAGCCGTAGTAATTGCTTGGCCGCTTGTGAATGAATGATGTCTAGCCCTGTCTAAGTCTTGTCTAGTTCCTGTACCCTGGTACTCCTGAACATGATTGTTTTACTTGCTTTAACAATAATTGGGTAGGGACAAGGAGATATTCAGGCGAAGGGTTACAACCCCGGTCCTTGTTTGGTTTACGGGTTGTAACCTGGCTCCCAGAATGGTTCCACGTCCCTAGTCGTTTATTGTCCTGACGTGCTCTTGATTACTTGTACTTTTCTTTTATTTTCTTATGTTCTGATATGCTGGCTTTTGTTCTTATTTCGTGGCCTCCTTTGTGGTACTTGCTCTTTCTGGGGTTTGACCCAGCTGGTTTTGTGTGGCCAGATTTCGGAGCAGCTCCCGAGGATCTTTCGAACCTCTAGCCCGATGGTGGCGACTAGAAGGAACCCGGGCTACGAGTGGGTTTTCCATTTTGTTTCGCTCACTCTATTGTAAAATTATTCTTTTGAGGCGTTTAGCCGACGAGCACCTGTTAGCTCGATGCACTTTACTTACTGTCTGCCTACGGGCTGTAAACATGATTGACAAATCCTAGGGTTGATCATGTATGACTTAACTCTTGCTAGTCCCAGCATTTTGTACGACTAGCTTCATGATCAGCTGATATGTAATATTTGGGACGCCTTTTATTGTATATTTGGTGGTCAAACATCTCGGGATCATATTACTTGCTTGAGATTAAGACAATAGGCTTGACCATAAGAGACCGTTGGCTTGTAGTAAACCCTCATATCTAGACAGCCGTGACCGTATAGTTGAGATGTATTCTATTTCAATATACGTAGCTGGCTATGTACGCCTCCGCTCTCCAGTATTCTGGTTCTGGGGCATAACATGGTTTAAGTGGTGGCCCATACAGGTCTTGTAAATCAAGAAATATGAGGGTTTACCTAATAGATGTCTCAATCAGTATTCGCCCTTGATCTCCGCCCGTATTTTTAATCCCTAAAATTCTTGACCTGATCACATGCTTGTATCGTTGATCTGTCCTGGTCCTTCCTTATTGTTTTTTCTGTGTCGTCTTCTTCAGCGGCACTGTACCTGATCTTGCCGATCAGCAAGGCAGAGCACCTCCCGTGGACCAGCAACCTAGAGATCAAGCCCAGCATTCCGGATTCGCCTCCAGAGTTGTACCTTCTGGAGGAGAGCCCCCAGTTCAGCTTGTTCAGCCTGCTGAGCCGGATGATGGCACTTTGGTAGGTCTTATCAGGACCTTGATAGCTTCCCAGGATCGTCGAGGAGACGCCTTGCACCAGACTGTGGCAGATACTTTGACCAGAGGCGGTCATCCAGGGAACAACGCGGCCAACAGCTTCAAGCGCCTGAACCCTCCCTTCTTCGATGGCAGCCAGGATACGATTGCCGCGGACGCTTGGCTTCAGGATACCGAGGTGGTTCTGGAAGCAGCTAGGACACCGGAGAATAAGAAGGTGGCGGTGGTACGCCTACAATTGTTGGACTTAGCTCGTAGTTGGTGGGCAGTGCAAGCCGTGGGACTAGTGGCACCCATTGCTTGGGCAGTATTTAGAGAGAGATTCCAGACAAAGTATTTTGATGTTGTGGCTTGATACGACCTGCAGATAAGATTTACCAACTTGAAGTAAGGAGGCAGAACAGTCAACATCTATGCATCTGAGTTTTCTAGGCTCAGTAGGTTTGCCCCCACCTTGGTGGCGACCGAGTTTGATAGGGCCCAGCGATTCCAATAGGGACTGCATTTGGAGATCTTGTTGGCAGTCGAACAGTTCGAGCATCAGACGTTCGATGCAGTATTGAGGGCAGCTAGGAGGCATGAGTACACCTTCCAAATGATCGTGGATAGGACCGGGGGTAGGAAGCGGTCTCACAGTCAGATGCACCAATCATCAGCTCCAGCCCCAGCAGCTAGAAGTTTGACCATTGGAACTCTGAGACGGGCGGCCTCAGTAACGTCGGTTCAGCATTCGACCTCGACGTACCCGCAGCAGCAGAAGCAGACTACTGCAATGGGATGTTCACATTACGGAAAGCCAGGCCATGTAGTGGCAGATTATCGTAGGGTACAAGGATTGTGCCTAGCTTGTGGAGCGGCAGATCACAAGATAGGAGCCTGCCCGAATAGGGGTAGTTTTTCCTCTTCCAACCTAACCAGTCCATCGGTTAGGGGACCAGCACCCATGCAGCAGCAGCAGTACCCAAAGCCATTGTTGCCTCAGGCCCATGCATTCTAGCAGCAGTGTGCCCAGGCTCCAGTGCAGAGCAGGCAGAGAGGTTTCCGGCAGAGGGTACCCGCAGCTAGAGGTCAGGCCATGATGATGGCTATGGAAGAAGAAGTAACACCAGGTGAGGTAGTGGCAGGTACTATTCTCTTCAACTCCTTTCCAGCTTCAGTATTATTTGATTTTGGTGCATCGCATTCGTTTATGTCTGCACGATTCGCGACACGGATAGGATTGGAGCCCGAGTCATTATCAGTGAGGCTCAATATACTTACTGGTAATGGTCTTGTGGGAGTAGATCGAGTATTTTTCTCGTGTCGGATCGTAGTTAGCGGTAGAGAGTTCCCCGCTAGATTCATAGAATTCCCTATGGCAGACTATGATGTAGTCTTAGGCATGGATTGGTTGAGGAACCAGTATGCTAGGATAGACTGCCATGTTGGCAGGGTTATCTTTAGTATTCAAGGCGAGCCAGAGTTTTTATTTTCCAGTGGCGCGGTGGAGCCATCCTTTCCAGTGTTGCGGATGGCAGTAGCAGTAGTGCAGTTGCCCAGGATAGTTGAAGATTTTCCAGATGTCTTCCCAGAGGAGCTTCCAGGGATGCCGCCAGAGCGGGAGATTGAGTTCACTATAGACTTGATCCCCGGGACAGTACCAGTATCAGAGAGAGTCTACAGAATGGTACCTTTAGAGTTGGAGATTTTGTACAAGATGATTGAAGAACTCAGGACCAAGGGATTCAATCGTGCAAGTGGATCGCCTTGGGGAGCCCCGATGCTTCTTGTGAAAAAGAAGGATGGTACGTCCAAGTTATGTGTAGATTATCGTACCTTGAACTCAGTGACAATCAAGAACAGATACCCTCTCCCGAGGATAGATGACTTGTTTGATCAACTTTAAGGGGCTTCAGTATTCTCGAAGATAGACTTGCGGTCAGGATACCACCAGATCAGAGTCAGAGAGCAGGACATCCCGAAGACAGCATTCAGATCGAGGTATGGACATTAGGAGTTCCTTGTTATGCTATTTGGATCGACCAATACGCCGGCCGTATCCATGGACCTCATGAATCGTATCTTTATGCCCTACTTGGATCAGTTTTTGATTGTGTTCTTGGATGACATTCTGGTCTACAGTAAGAGTGAGGCAGAGCATGAGCAGCATCTCCGTATAGTTCTTCAGATCCTCAGAGAGCACCAGTTATATGCCAAGTTCAGTAAATACGAGTTCTGGCTCGATCGCATTTCGTACTTGGGTCACATCATCACTCGAGGAGGAGTAAAAGTGAATCCCCAGAAGATTGTGGCTATTGAGTCATGGCCAGTGCCCAGCACAGTTGCAGAGGTTCGTAGTTTTCTTGGATTGGCCGGCTACTACCGGCGGTTTGTTTCAGATTTTGTAAGGATTTCAGCGCCGATGACCCAGTTGACCCGCAAGGATGTGCAGTTTGCTTGGACAGCAGAGTGTCAGGAATCATTTAAGAAGTTAAAGCGAGGTTTGATAACGGCTTCCATTCTCATACTTCCAGATGGGACCGAAGGATTCACAGTTTATTACGACGCTTCAGGCAGAGGATTGGGATGTGTCTTGATGCAGTATGGGAAGGTAATATCTTATGTATCACGCCAACTTTGTGACCATGAGAAGAGTTACCCGACCCACGACTTGGAACTGGCAGCAGTAGTGTTTGCACTTAAGTTATGGAGACACTACTTGTACGGGGATAGAGTGGAGATATTTACTGATCACAAGAGCCTGAAGTATGTTTTCACCCAGAAGGACCTTAATATACGGCAGAGAAGATGGCTCGAGCTACTGGTGGACTACGATGTGGATTTGCAGTATCATCCAGGGAAGGCCAACGTTGTAGCAGATGCGTTGAGCCAGAGAGCCGGAGTTTATTTCCTGACGGCGCAACCAGAGTTATTGACAGATCTTCAGAGGATGGGAGTTGAAGTGGTTCTTCCTTCCAGTGTGGCATTGATGGCCAGTCTACAGGTTCAGTCCAGCATAGTTGAGAGGATCCGGACGACGCAATCTACAGATTCTAAGCTTTAGCGGCTCAGAGCAGAGTGTGAGGCAGGAAGAAGGCCAGGGTTGTGCATTCATGAAGATGGTACACTTCGACACGGCTCTTGTCTTTGTGTACCCAGTGGAGATATCAGACAGAAAGTCATGGCAGAAGCTCACAGCTCGCAGTATACTATTCATCCCGGTGGTACAAAAATGTACCGTGATATCCGTCAGCACTTCTGGTGGAATGGCATAAAGAGGGAGATAGTCCGGTTTGTCTCTCGGTGTTTGGTTTGCCAGCAGGTTAAAGCTGAACATCAGAGGCCCGCTGGACTTCTTCAGCCTTTGTCGATTCCAGATTTGAAGTGGGAGCATGTGACTAAGGATTTTGTGACTGGATTGCCAAGATCCCCAGTTGGTCGAGATGCTATTTGGGTTATAGTTGACAGGCTCACGAAGGTGGCTCACTTTCTTTCCTTCAGAGTTGGTCAGTCTACGGCTCAGTTAGCCGAGATGTACCTCAGGCAGATTGTCAGGCTTTACGGTGTGCCCGTCAGTATCACCTCGGACCAAGATTCAAGGTTCACATCACACTTTTGGCGTAGCTTGCAAGAGAGTTTGGGAACTCGTCTCCAGTTCAGTTCGGCATATCATCCGCAGACAGATGGCCAGTCGGAGCGCACAATCCAGACTCTTGAAGACATGTTGAGGTCTTGCACCCTCGACTTTGGTGGTTCGTAGGAAGATCACCTGTACCTGGTAGAATTCTCGTACAACAATAGTTTCCAGGCCAGTATCCAGATGGCTCCGTTCGAGGCTCTGTATGGTAGGAAGTGCAGATCCCCGCTAGCGTGGGATGATGTTGGAGAGAGGCAGATGCTCGGTCCAAAAATGATTGCCCAGACAGTTGAAGTAGTCAGAAGGATCAGAGATCGACTTCGAGTTGCCCAAGATCGCCAGCGGCATTGGGCCGATGCTCATCGACGTCCCTTGGAGTTTGCTATCGGCGACCATGTATTCTTTAGCATCTCGCCTAACCGCTGCGTCATTCGCTTTGGTATGCGGGTAAAGCTTAGTCCTAGGTATATAGGGCCGTTCGATATCCTGGAGCGAGTAGGAGATGTATCCTATCGTCTTGCTCTTCCGTCGTCGCTAAGTGAGGTGCATGATGTATTCCATGTGTCCCAATTGCGACGGTACATCCCAGACCCGAGCCACATCCTAGACAATTTGGAACTGGTTGTTGGTACCAACCTTTCGTATGAGGAGAGGCCCGTGTCTATATTTGACCGGAGAGAGAAGATACTCAAGAACAAGACTATTAGTTTAGTCCGTGTTGCTTGAGGTCATCACTCTATAGGTGAGTCAACGTGGGAGCGTGAGGATGATATCCGATCGCGATATCCCTACATGTTTGACTCGTAAGGTATAATGTCTTCCTTATGCCTCATGCCTTCCATTCTTGCTTGCATGCATGATTGTTTGATTGACTGCTTAGTATAGCTTGCATATGAATAATATAGTTTGTCCTTGTCTCTCTAGCCTCTTAATTAAATTTCGAGGACAGAATTCTTTTAAGGTGGGTAGAGTTGTAACACCCATATCTCAGAATACGTATTTTGTCAAGCTTGCATGTATTTCAGACCAGTATTTATTTTCTCAGATTTTGGCATATACTTGTAATTGGCTTGACTTGCAGATTTTGGTTCTCGTAATTGGATTTTACCTGGCTTGGTTTATTTTGTGGAGGAGAATTGGTTTGATTTGGTTTGGTTTGGTTTAACATGCATTGGAACACCTTAGCCTATGTTCAACCCTCATTCCACCACAACCCACCCTCTTTATTATCCCCACCTAACACTCTCTCTCCTCATTACTTCCCTCCATTAATTTCTCCCTCTTCTTCTTCTTTCTTCCTCTACACAACACCAAACACCATAGGCAAGTGCACCTTGCCACCACATGAGAACCACTTTTTATTTATCCATTAGCTAGATTAGGCCATGGAGATCAACATTAGTTCTTGACATTTTATGATTTGGAGTCTCCATTGTTCTAGATCTAGGTTTTAACTATTTTCGAATTTACATGATTTTGATCTATTTTGGTTGGATTTTTGTGGGTTTTGACGCTTCCATGTGGAAGAGAATTCAATTTTACTCAAGTTAGACCTTTGAAAATCTACATTTGGTTTTGATTTGACCAAGATATGAAGAATGGAATTTTTGGTATTCTTGAGCTTCCTCTCGGCCTGGAGAAGAAGATTGCAGCCTGCGCTCATCCCCTCTCGGCCTGCGCTCTTTAACGCAGTGCCGACCGCGCTGCTTGCCCCTTGGCGAACTGCGCTCAACCCCATGCGCGATCCATCCATGCGCAGTCTGCTCCTGCGCAGTCTACTCATGCGTAGTCTGCTCATGCGCAGTCTGCTCATGCGCCATCTGCCCCTGCGCAGCTCACCCCTGCACAGTTGGCTCCCTGCGCCCTGTGCTCCTGCGCACTTAGCCCATGTGCCATCTGTCTCTGCACCCTGTGCTCCTGCACACTTAGCCCATGTGCCATCTGCCCCTGCGCCCTGTGTTCCTGCGCACTTGGCCCATGCGCCATCTGCCCCTGCGCCCTGTGCCCCTGCGCACTTGGCACCCTGTGCAGCTGACACCCTGCGCAATCCAACCCCTGACCCCTTGCACAAACTATTGGCTCTTGGAGTTTTGGTTTTATTTCTTTAAGCTTGGCTCTTCTTTAGCCCTATATATTGATATTTTACTAGATATTTTACGCCCTTTTGTCATGAACTTGATTTTACTTGATATGTTTGGAATGACTATTGTACATGGCATGGTATGACAAGGAACTAGCATAACACGACAGTGACCCGTAGTGGTGCACTCTTGACATGACCAACCTGACATGATAGTGGCCCGTCGTGGCGCACTCCTGACAAGTACCCTGACATGATTTATCTTGATGCTGTTGCGACGGCTAACTTGACTCGTATAATCAACTTGACACCGTAGGTGTTCCTGCTTGCTTGCTTGTGCAATCTACTTGTCTTATCTTGCATCATGTCTAGGACGTGACTCCCGGGTTCCCACGGTCAGGTATTCATACTGAATATGGATTAGGCTATTGACTAGATCAAACTATAGTTCATGGAAAATTTCCAGTCACAGGCAATCTTGTTATCTGGGCGCTCTTAATTGGACTTGTAGCTTGCCGACGAGTAGAGCACATTTCCAGCGCACTGTCATGTGTTGCACCCTCTAAGTCACCTAAGGGTATATCGTCTCCTGGGCGATGTACCCAACCATACTCTCAACCCGCAGAAGGATAAATGGATGGTCTGCAGGGCTTGGGACTTGGAATTTCTCACTTTCATCTTGCTAGTAATTAAGGCTTGTGATAACCCTATTTAGTTAAAGTAGTAAGCCGTAGTAATTGCTTGGCCTCTTGTGAATGAATGATGTCTAGCCCTATCTAAGTCTTGTCTAGTTCCTGTACCCTGGTACTCCTGAACATGATTGTTTTACTTGTTTTAACAATAATTGGGTAGGGACAAGGAGATATTCAGGCGAAGGGTTACAACCCCGGTCCTTGTTTGGTTTACAGGTTGTAACCTGGCTCCCAGAATGGTTCCACGTCACTAGTCGTTTATTGTCCTGACGTGCTCTTGATTACTTGTACTTTTCTTTCATTTTCTTATGTTATGATATGATGGCTTTTGTTCTTATTTCGTGGCCTCCTTTGTGGCACTCGCTCTTTCTGGGGTTTGACCCAGCTGGTTTTGTGTGGCCAGATTTCGGAGCAGCTCCCTAGGATCTTCCGAACCTCCAGCCCGATGGTGGCGACTAGAAGGAACCCGGGCTACGAGTGGATTTTCCATTTTGTTTCGCTCACTCTATTGTAAAATTATTCTTTTGAGGCGTTTAGCCGACGAGCACCTGTTAGCTCGATGCACTTTACTTACTGTCTGCCTACGGGCTGTAAACATGATTGACAAATCATAGGTTTGATCATGTATGACTTAACTCTTGCTAGTCCCAGCATTTTGTACGACTAGCTTCATGATCAGCTGATATGTAATATTTGGGACGCTTTTTATTGTATATTTGGTGGTCAAACATCTTGGGATCATATTACTTGCTTGAGAATGAGACAATAAGCTTGACCATGAGAGACCGTTGGCTTGTAGTAAACCCTCATATCTAGACAGCCGTGACCCTATAGTTGAGATGTATTCTATTTCAATATACGTAGCTGGCTATGTACGCCCCCGCTCTCCAGTATTCTGGTTCTGGGGCGTGATATTTCACAACTAACCCAGACGTTGAGCACTAGAAAGCTGTGAAACGGGTAATGAGATATCTCAAGAAGACTCAGACATATGCACTACACTACAGTGGAGATCCACCGATAGTAGAAGGCTTCAGTGATGCCAGCTGGTGCTCAGAGTTGGAGAGCGAGAGGTCGACAGGTGGATTCATTTTCACAATGGGTGGAGCTGCTATATCATGGAAGTCGAAGAAGCAGACTATGCTCTCTCGGCCCTCCGTGGATTCTGAGTTCTATGCACTTGATACCGCAGCGGAGGAAGCAGAATAGCTTCGAGAGCTCATATATGATCTTCTAGTTGTTGGAAAACAAATACCGGAGATTTCGATATGCTGGAACAACCAGGCAACTACGGCGGTGGCATCAAATGACTTCTTCAACGAAAAGAAGAGAACTGTATAGTTATAGCACATGGCAGTGCATGTTCTCATCTAAAGAGGTATCATCGGAGTGATTAATATTCGGAGTCAGGAGAACTTGGCAGATCTGTTCACAAAGGGCCTGAAGTGCCAGCTGGTCGATGACACATCATGTAAAATGGGTTTGAAGGCATTCTGATCATGTTATTGCAATCCTACCATAAAGTTTTATGCTATTAATTCAAAGAGAAATCTACTAGGCATCTAGGTTTTGGTTCAAGGGAGGACAACTAACTGGGAAAATATCAGGAACAGTGGATACATGTCCTCTGTGGTAAGAAAAGGTTATCGAACTACAACCACTGCTATCTACTATATGTTTTCTGTGGAAAACGGATCCTGTGATGAGGATTGCTTAAACGCCTTAATGAGTTCTCAGGTAGAGTGAATACATGGTGTGCTTTACAGGAAGCACGGTAGCACAACACTACAAGGAGTGTAACTCCATGCTACAGTGGGGTGACTCCACCATGAGGTTCCCAGGTAGGGGTAATGCCTCAGCTTTGTAGGCCAAGTCACAGCGGCGTGGCACCACAAATAGCAGGTAGTCTATTGCTGTATGATAAAATTAAAGAGTTGTAAACATCACTACAAAGAAGAGGTTGTCCTCATATTACGGTGGCATGATACCACGAAGAGGTACCCAGATAGGAAAAGCCTCGGTCTTGCAAGCCATATCGTTGCGACGTAACACCGCAAGGAAGCCTAAGGCTTCATGTTGGGTAGATTGGCACTACAAAGAGGCTTGTGACCTTATGCTACAGTAGTATGATACTACGATGAGGTTCCCGGGTAGGGGTAATGCCTCAGCTTTAGGCCATGTCATAGCGGCATAGTACCGCAAGGGAAGAGCAAGGCTTCATGCCATGTCTCTTTAATATAGAACTTCACCTATAGTGTATGGACAGAGATATCATGCCGTCTCTTGAGGGTAAATTTGTAGACGCACAAAATTATACACTAAAACCAAGCTGGCAAGCGCCTTTAATGTGCAGTCAGAAGCATATGTAACTACATTATGTGAGTGGCAAGAATTGCACCTATGATGCAGAATTCAAGGATTAGTCTATTCTTGTGTTATAGTTTGTTATTTGACCTATGTGGGAAGATTCAAGTCGTCAACGACATATCATGATGGACAATTACTGTGGGGAACACTCAAATCTATATATCGAGATATGTAGGGGATTGTTGGAGCTTTTCCTTTGATGTGTAGAGAGTGCTTGCTCTCAATACATGCCTAGTATTATTTTGTCCCACATTAAAAAAGTACCACGAAGTGTATTTCAATATATACTTGGTGTGTTGTTGAGATATGCACATGGGGTGGTGACCCTAAGGAGGGAACCATGTGGGTGATTTTACTAGGAGGTAAGGTTAAGACTCCATGGTAAAGCATTATTGCTTTTTGCTCTTGGAATTAATTTCCATTGGAGCTAAGCCCGTAGGGGCTTAGCAACTTGGACTCGGACTCGGGCTCATGAGACGTAATGTGGCATTTTGTTGGCGCACTTTGCACTTAGCACGCCAGCATCGTTGTTAGGCATATAGTGCGCTTAAGTTGAGCAAGCCTTGTATAGCCGATTATGCGCCCATCACGTGGCCCGATCGTGCGGCTAGATGCTGCGACCAATTGGCGCTACCCTGTGGCGCTGCCAGTTGGCACGGCATGATGGCGCTACCAATTGGTGCACAGTTGGCGTATAGTTGGCGCAGCGGTGCACGATTGCACGCGATGTGCGTTGTTAGCACGTATTATGCGCTAATTGGCGCACGCTATGCGCCAGTTGGCTCAATCATGTCTGTGCACAATTTGAGCGGTTACGAAATGTTCAGAGCAGTTTATCCCATGTCCTTAACATTCTGCATACCGAGCAGTTGCTAGGCGCACCTATATAAAGTCCATCTCTTCTCTCTCAGGAAGGGTGCTTATTATCTAAAATTTTATTACAAAATTCTCCAAGTTCAGGGTAGAGAAGAGAGGTACTTTGAGAGCAGAGTTTCGTGCCGTCCGAGGACTCAGAAATAGTGGTCCGAAGTTCTTCGTTGATCTTGCTGGTTCCTAGAAGCTGTTTGTGTGGGACGAATCAAGCTTTGAGCACCGATGATAATTTACCCCAACAGGCCTTTTTCTTCTCTGATCTAATCAGAACCTTCAATTCATCTTTACCCCACTTGCAACTCATTCAGAACGAGAATAGTTCTGATCTAATCAGAAACTGTTAGTAGAATTTTGTTGCTGCTGCTATGAATTCTTCTGTACCTTCCTCAAAGTGGCACATTAGATCTGTTCCTTAGAATCTTCTAGGATCTCTGTCGTGCACCTTCTTCGAAGTGTTGCATAATTTCAGTTTTCTATCGAAAACTTATGCCCTGGGACTGACAAGGATTAGGAGTATTTCCCTCCGATCTCGGCCTCTTTTTTCATGTCGTCCATAATCTTCGGTTAAGAGCACCTGATCAAGACATTTGCCATTCAATTTTGCCAGTTGTTGAACCCCATCCCGTCTTTATTTTCTTCTTCCCTCATCCTGATCAAGAACCTCAACCTCTCTATTCGAAGTAGGCCTCACACTCGCAACAATGCTCCAAATTTGGTGGCAGACTGTATCCTAGCCCTTGAATGAAGCACAAGTTGCTAGATCTGCTCCAGGTCGAATCGACTTCCATCCCAAGCAGATCCATGCGACCCACACCTCGAGAGATAATTATATTGCTAGGATCAATATCTATATTTAAGCTGCCTTCACACGTCTGCCTGGAAGGACTAGGTACCTTCATAATAGCCAAGGCCACTCATGTAGTGCCATTACCTATGTAAGGCAAGTCATTTGAGTAATCAACATGGGTGGCCCCCTAGTATCGTCTTGTCCCAAACAATCCTCAAGGATACTAAAGCTGGCCTGAATGAACATCCCATGCAATAAAACTTTAGGCAACTGATTTGAGCAAAGGTGGTGATGCAGTATGATAGCGGAGCGGGGTTACCTTCATGCTTGGCGATAGCCAAGTCAATCGGTAATGACGATAACTTGACCACCGTTGCTTGGATAGAGCGAATCGGTGCCACAAAAATTGTTAGTCCCTGGGTGCGATTTTAAGATTAAAATTAATTTAGGCAACACATAGAGGAAGGTGCACGACTGAGATCCCGGAGGATTCAGAAGAGACAAATTGAAATGTAACACTTCGAAGAAGGCACGAATAAATTTCGTAGTAAAGAAAGCCCACAGAATATATTTGATTAGATTAGAAATCATAAACGTATTAGATTGGGATAGAAAGAATTATAAAAAAAGAAAAGATGAACAGAAGAAGAAATAAGTCTTGCTAGGGTGACGAATCATCGGAGCTCAAAGCTAGATTCACCCTACACGAATAACATCCAGGAACCAGCAAGTTCGAAAAAGAACTTTGGAACACTCAGCTCTTCTGTCTCCTAGGATGAACAGAACTCTGGTATGATTTCTCTCTTCTCTGCTCTCTGCCAAATTTTGTAAAGAAAGTGTACAGAACAACTAGTAGTCTGAGAGAGAAGAGAAAAACTTAAATAGGCGCGCGTATTAACCTTCCAGTATACAAAATGTTTGAAACGTAGGAAGAACAATTTTTGAATATTTCATAACCGTTCAAATCATACACAGACACGACTGCGCTAATTGGCGCATATTGTGTGCCATCTGTGCTAACTGTGCCAATTGAACCCGCACGCACTCGTGCACAATGAGCACAATGTGCATAGCGTGTGCTGTTTGTATTGCGTGCAAACTGCTGCGCCATCTGGCAGCACCATCTGGCTGCACCAACTGACATGTCATTTGACCGCACCATCGGGCCGTGCCATCTAGCCGCACCAATTGGTCGCGCCTTCTGGTCGTACCATCTTGCCATGTGATTGGGTCACGCGAATGGGCACACGGTCGACAGCGCAGAGGTTCGCACAACGAGCGCAACTTAAGCGCACTATGCGCCTAGCGACGAAGCTGATGTGCTAAGTGCAAAGTGCGCCAACAAACCTCATGAGCCCATGAGCACGAGTCCGAGTCGTTAAGCCCCCGCGGGGCTTAGCTACAAAGGAATAATACTAAGAGCATGACAAAGAAGCATTAATGCTTCTTTGTTGAAGTAGCCTTTTTTCTACTAGAAAAACACCCCCATATGGCACCCATGTGCCAGTATATACCTCATGTGCATCTCTCCATAAGCAAAGCTATATAAAGAGATACATTCCATTTGGCCTAGGCAATGTCGGACTACTTTTCTATTGCCTAAGGCAAAACACCAACAATCCTCCACATATCTCTATATATGGGTTTGAGTGTTCCCCACAGTGACTGTCCATCATGCATTAGGATAGATGTTGCTGACGACTTGAATCTTCCCGCATGGGTTAAATAACAGTATGATACAAGAATGAACTAGGCCTTGAATTCTGCACCACAGCTATAATTCTTCCCACTCATACAATGTAGTCACATATGCATCTGGCTGCACATTAAAGGCCCTATGCCAGCCTGGTTTTGATTTATGTATTTTGGGTGTCTACAAGTTTACCCTCAAGAGACGACCTACTATCTTTGTTCATACACTCTTGGTGAGTTCTTTATTAAAGAGACATGGCATGAAGCCTTACGCTTCCTTGTGGTTCTATGCCGCTATGACATGGCTTAAAGCCGAGGCTTTAACCCTACCCGGGTTCCTCATCATAGTGTCATACTACTATAGCATGAGGTCACAAGCCTCTTTGTAGTGCCAAACTATCCAGAATGAAGCCTTGCACTTTTTTGCTGTGTTACGTCGCAACGATATAGCTTGCGAAACCGAGGCTTTACCCCTACCTGGGTACCTCTCCGTAGTGTCATGCCATAGTAACATGAGGACATCGTCCCTTTTCGAGTGCTATCTATAACTCTTTAATTTCATCATACAATATTAGGCTACCTGCCTATTTGCGGTACTATACCGCTGTGACTTGGCTCGCAGAGCCGAAGCATTACCCCTATCTGGGAACCTTATGGTGGAGTCACCCTACTGTAGCATAGAGTTGTAGCACTCCTTATAGTGATGTGCCACGGTGCTTCCTGTAAAGCACAACAGGCATATAAGAATGAGTTGTAAAGCGCAATACTCTCGGGGGTGAATAGAGTAGGCAGTAGAAATTAGCTAATTAAAAATGTTAGCAGCAAGATCATAGATAATATATCACAAGTAAGAAAATAAAAAGTAGAGATCAGAAAGCAAACACAAACACGACGATGTATACTTTTTTCCCTCTTTTGACGACTATTCCTGTCGGAAGAACTCTAGCTTCCAATTGAATCCACTATGGAAAAATACCACAAGTTTTTATCTGAAGTTCTTGTAACTTCTATAATGCGAGCTTTGATTCGAAGTATTCGACCAACTTCAATTGCGAAGTGTTATTCTTCAATTAAGCCTCTGATTACAATCTCTCTGAAGCTTCTAGACCATACCGCACTGGCAAATCGATTAGAGGATTGTAACTAGCTCGGGATTTGAAAATGAATAGCTCAAAACACTTTGGAAGAAACATATTAAGCTTAGAGAGAAGAGATAAGAAAGTGAATGAGTGTGTTGAAATGATTGAAATCCTTCTCTATTTATAGGTTTTCCAAAGGCAAAATTTTGACAAAATTCGGGCAGAATTTGGATAGAACTCTTTGAGTAAATCTCGACAGATAGCCGTGCATCCGTAACTACAGGAGGACCAAGTTTAAAATCTAACATCCACTAACCGAACTCTGGCCGAACTCGGTCCGAATTATGTTGGAGTTCTGGTAGGTGTAGAAGCATGACATTTTTTCAGCAAATGAAGTCCTATGCGCCCAAGCCAGTAAAGCTCTATGGGCCCAGTCAGTGTAGCTCCATGCGCCCAGTCAGTGTAGCTCCATGTACCCAGTCAGTGTAGCTGCATGTGCCTAGTCAGTATAGCTACATGCATCCAGTCAGCGTAGCTCCCCCGAAAGGAGGGCGCATAACCTGAGACATGGCTATGCGCCCAAGCCTGACTCAGTCAAAGCCATGATCAAAACGTGCACCGAAGCGCATGGCCACGTCAGTCTCCACGAGCAGTCGTGTACCGAATCATGCATCCACGTCAACACCACGACCAACCCATGATCTCACAGCCTGTATGCGCCTACATCCTATGCGCCCAAAGCAGGACTATGCGCCCACGTAAGAACCAGCGTGTTTCCTTATGTGGGCGCATAACATCATTCTAGCTCAAGAACGACTATAAAATGGGGGCCTCATCCCTCTTCAAAACAAAGAATGGAGAGCATTTTCAAGGGCCAAATTGCTGCACTTCTTGCCAGTGAGCCGAGAGTTAGCAATTTTCTTAGGTTTTCTTCTACTTTTGTAATCAAAGTGTCAACGGAGTAAAGGAGCAACTGACGCTCGATCTCCATCATTCCATTCCCCATAATTCTTTTTTGTACTCGGGGATTCTCAGCGCAGGATTTCTCAGGCGTACTTGATTTGTGGTGCCTTGCGCCAATAAAAGAAAAAACAATATTTTCTTCTTCTGTTTTGTGTGTGTCCATAAAAATGGCGAATCTGCTGGGGACTACCTTTTTCTCTGACGAGAAGGTGGTGACGTAATCCGATACCGACAAAGTGGAGAGTACTCAGAAGATGCTGATCGTAAAGTTCGATCAGCAGGCATTCGAAGAGATGCTTTCGAGGGACGGCTCTACTCCCTCAAAATAGTGAAGCCAAACAAGTCTCGTAAGACATGGCTTCCGAAGGCTCGCTCTGCATATCCTGCTAGTGTCATAGCAGATATACAGCTGGAGGATACTGTCACATGGGCGTATGACTCTGCCACAGAAGTTCACCAAATAGAGAAGGCTCACACCGTTCCGGGCTCTACTAGCCCAGTGACTTCTTCTCTGTATAACCAATAATAGGGTGTTCAACACCCGAGACTTAGCAAAGAAAAATACTACGATGCCAAGAATCAGGGTGTGTGACACTCTGGCCGAACCCGACACGGCTCACAAAGGAAGGAGGCCAAACTGGAAGAAAATAGCGCTGCTCCACCGGGCATGTGCCCAAGGCCATGCGCCCAAGGGAGTATTTGGGCGCATATCCCCAACCAGAACACTTCTGTCTTCAGCAGGCTGGGCATCCAAATCCATGTGCCCAAGGCTATGCCCTCAGGCTATCTGGACCCATACTATGCGTCCACATCAAGGAGGCTTAGACATGCTATCAAGGAGCATGCGCCCAAGGCCTATGCGCCCGCAAGAAAAAGACAGGCCCCAACGCGTATAGCATGGGACTTTCTTCAATGAAATCATAGAACATAGGTGTGGGTGTTGCCCCTGTACATGAACTAAGTCTGGATGCGCCTACTCTTCTTACGAACCCATATGCAAAGCTCGCCGATGCATGCAACATACGTTGTATGGCAAAACTCCCTTCCGTTGACTTGCGCGACATGATAAATCATAAGCGTAAAGCGAGGGAGAACATAATAATTTATAGTGCACTTCCGTGCACCAGTATTGTTATCAACTGTTGTTGCTCCAAAGCAACAAGAGTGCCTAAGAGAAAGTCCGTGTTTCGACGGCTGCACTTCTCTTACGACGAGAAGCCACTATGTGTTTCATCCAACATAGTTTCATGGGGTCCCCCTTACGGAAACCCCAATCAAAGACGGTGGACTACGAACCCAACTTTCTCTCTTAGCTCCGCGAGAAGAAGAAGGAGAAGGAGAATTCTACCAACAGATGGCCAACAGGCTATCACATCCGAAGGAGTCTATGTGGGCACTCGATTAAAGGAAAGAATCCTTATGGATGATGAAGATTCCCAAGCCGGGGGTAGCATTCCCTCAGAATCTGAAGTAGATGACCCCAACACTGGGGGTATCCTTCCAGTGGACGATGATCCCCCCGTATACGATGGCGACTATCTACCTCCTCTACCTGAAGTTGAAGGACTTATCCATTCGGAGACAGACAGTATCAGCACCAGTTGTACTGCTTCCTCTATTCATCCTTGCATGCTATCTACATGCATGACCGACAGAGAAAGACCTGAAGAAGCCTGTGATCAGACTAGCAAAAGGCTAGAGGGTCTTGAAACATCATTCGCCAAGATCACTGATATGCTTACCAACATCATGGCAGTTCAAGCTGCTGGGGCTGTTCCTCCACCTTAACAAAATGTCTCGGCCCACGCTAGTCCGGCTCACAACAACAACCCTCCTTCACTACAAAAGGAGTATCATTTCCTTGCGCCTCCTCCCAATCTTACGAATGCCGGGGGTGGTCCTTCGCCAACAACGCCTGACAACCGTTCAGGAGCCGTTTTCCAATACCTTCTCAATCAACATGCTGTAATTGATTCCTTGGTCGCTCGCTTCGACACCATCTCGTACAAAGACAAGCTTCAGAAGATGGGGATATCACAACCGTATTTTTCTGAGTGGGAGAATGCTACTTGCCCTCCTAACTACAAGCCGCTGACGCTGAACTCATTTGATAGGGACTTCTCCTCGTCAGCATATGATGTACTTGAACACGTAGACTCTTCACTTGTCCAGAGATGATCCGTTCCTGCCGAAGCTGTTTATTAGCACCTTGCAGGGGGTAGCCTTCGAATGGTTCTGCAGTCTGCCTGACGGGTGTATCAATTCATTCAAAGACTTGGAGAGGTTGTTCCTCAACAGGTTTTACGAGAGCGGCATGCATGTTAGTATGTCCACACTCATCGAGACCAAGCAAAGCAGGACTGAGTCTATTATCACCTTCATCGAACGCTTCAGGCGGCTAGCACTGAAGATGCCCTTCAGCATACCAGACTTAAAACATATGGACACTTGTCGACATAACTTCCTTTCTACAGTAAAGTTTTGTCTGGGTATTCATAAGTATGATACATGGCCCGCTTTCATTGGGGCCGCTGATGCTGCTGAAAATGACGTTCCTAACTTGGAACTACTGGGGTTGAAAACACCTATAACACCCAGTTTTTCAAATGAGGGTAATTTTGAAATTTTTGTATTTAATTGAATTAATAAATATTATTTGGATTTTTATTGTATTATTAAGAATGGTGTGATTAAAATATTATTTAATTGATTGTCATGTATTGTGATTAGCCTAACTTGGTTTGGACCCAACTTAGATTAGTCATAGATAGTCCCAGCTAACCATTTTAGTGATTATTAGTATTAATTATATTTATTATAATTAATATGATTTTTGGTGATTTTTAGTGATTTTTAGTAGAATTGATTTTGGCCCTATGGTTGACTTTGACTAGTGTTGACTAGAAGACTAACCTAGTGACTAACCTAGATTATGGCCACTTGGTTAGGTTAAGTAAACTTTGTTTGACCTAATCTAGTTAGGTATAAGTCATTAGAACTTGTTAGGAGAGATTTGGAGTTGATTAGGCTAAATTGGCTTATGACTTCATAAGTCATGATTAATGACTTAAGACATTAGAGCCCATAGGCCCACCAAGTAGCTAACCCAAATTCTAATCAGCCCATGGCTGGACAAATGATCCTTCCCATCCTATTTAACCCCCTCCCAAAGTTAGGGCTAGCCTCCATTAGGAAATTTCACCAAGTTTTAGAAAAGGAAATTCTCCATCTTCCAAAAATCCTAGTAAATCCATTTTAATTCCTTTTTAACCCAAACAAATTGCATTGGGTTCTAATTTCCATCTACTTTCTGATGGAAATCATTGTCCTCAGATTTGGAAAGCTTTTGAGGAGTTTGACCATCAAGAGGAGCCCCTCTTTGTGAAGCTTTGTGAAGCTTGTGATACTCTTAGGTAAATCCTTTTTCCCACCATTTAATCCTGTTATTTTTGCATCATTTAGAAGCCCTATGCCTAGCCTAACAATAGGAATAGGAAACCCTAGAATTTCGTGTCCCTTCGTGTCCAAACTGGACACGTATCAGTGTATGTTATTAAGTGTTTGATGAAATGCCCCAATGGGCATTTCGTATGATTTTTGGGGTTTTGTTTGAATAGGAATTTATATTTGGGTCTCGCTTACAAGTTTTTGTAGTTTTGTGGTGTCTTAGTATCGTGTCGAGTCTACACGGACACGCGAACACGTGGTCGCGCGTGCGCGTGCACAGACACTATGCGTGCACTGCTGCTCGGGCGTGATTGCGACACGGACATGGCTCCTCGACACGCCAAATTTGACGTGTAGCTAGGGGTTGACACTGACACGGGGCTCCACAATTTTTAGGGCCCCACGTGTCGTGTCGGACACGCACGAACGCGTTCACCGATTTGTGCACTGTACAGTCGACTGTCATTTTGGGCACTGACACGCGTGTCTCGTGTCATGTACACGCGACTTGGACACGATTCAGGCTGTCCTATCACTAGCTCTAGTCTAGGTGAACACGTGGACCATTTATCGTGAGTCGTGTCGCTGTGTGTCGTGCACACGATCGACACGAACACGTGCACGACGCTTGGCTGTCATTGTGCCCTGTGTTTTCAGTTTTTGGGTTTTGATATTGGACACGTTTGTGTCCACTTCTGTGGACACAAACACATCACGTAGCATGTACGCATTGTGTTTAATAGTTACCAACCTTTAAATTACTATTCTAATTCGATTTTGATTGTTAAATGTCATTTTCCTATTTTCTAAAAAAAACTGTGTTAATTCCCTGTTTAAGTTATGTTCTTCACTGAATTTTGATCCTACGTGTTACATATTATATTAGCTAAGTAATTTTCACTCGAGCTTTGGATTGTATATGGGATTAGGGGATATTGGTTGTGAGTTGATTTCCAGTTTCAACATGAACCTGTGAATGAAGTTTAAATGCCTGAGACATTGTTTTTCCTTCCTATGAACTGTTGATTCCAATTCATTTTTTTTACTGTTAACTATGAATGAGATTTGTGGGTTCTTCCAGTATCAAAAACCTGGAAAGGGTTGGTGTTCCCAGTTTTCAAAACCTGGGATTCATCTCTTTAAAACCTAAGAATGTACAAACTGTTTTCTTTCCATGTGACCTGAACTGAAATTGTTTTTCTGAAAACTGAGTTTAGTTAAACCCTTTGATTGAAGTTGTAAACTGCAATGCTATTCAAGTATACACTGAATTATGTAAGTTGGATTGGTATTTTGATTTCTGAACTAGATTGAAAACCTGGGAAATGTTCATTCTTGATTTGATTACTTCTCAGTCTTTTTTTTTTCCCTGTAAACTGTGGTGATTCACTGTTAAGACAAAACCTGGAATTAGTGATGTTCAGCCCTTTCATTGGATTCATAACCTGAGTTCACTGCTATATAAAACCTGGGATTCAAATCCTGTGAATGCATTTTACTTTGGACTGTTGGGTACTGCCTGTTTGTGCATTGACTTTCCTTCCTTTGTAATGAATGAACTCAAGAATGGTTTTGTAAAGAAACTGAGATTGTTCCCAGTTCCAATTAACCTGAGCATTGTGGATTTTAGTCACAATATAAGTTTAAATGTTCTTCCTTTTAACTGTTTTGAGGACTGAGATTTGATTCATGTTCACTGTTACCTATGTCTGTTTCTCACTATTTTTACAGTCACCACACACACACCTAGGTACACCCTATTCACACACATGCATGTCATCCTCACACCCTCACTCTTTAGACTCACACACACATTAGCACATATGTATGCACTGTTTCAGATTTCACAAACACCCACCACTGCCACTGTTTTATTCCCTGTGTCCTATTACTTTGTGTTGCACTGTTAACTGATTTCAGGATAATTACTCACTAATTTTTTCCTATTGACACCCTCTAGCCTAACACTCTATACACACACACACACATACACTAGTATGTTGTTCCTTCTCTTCCATATGTATATGTATTATAGTTTGAGTTTGTTAAACATATAGGATTCCTATATATGAATGTGTATATATATAATATATATGCCTTGTGATGTATTAGTTCCTATACATATATATCAGTTATATATAGATTGTGTAGTAGGATGTGTCATGATATGTATGGGTAATATTGTATTATATATTATGATATGGGTGAGATTGTAGAGTGGCTATAGGATAGATGTTCCTAATAGACTTTTAGTCTTAGTCAAGTCTATTGGTTATGTATAGGCATAGCTTGACATGGTGTTGACTAGTTTAGTCATAATATAGCCTAGAATAGTTTAGTATTGCCTAGATTAGTCTAGAAAGCCTAGAATAGTCTTGCTAGACATAGTTTAGACTAGTTTGACTTCTAGGGTTGACCAGAGTTGACCAAAAGTTGACATTGGTCTAGATTGACCTAGATTCATGTAGAACGCATTGTAGTACATATTATTTACCATTCTGGACTCGTTGTGACTTGTGCTGTTCTAATAGGATCCAGACACCACTCCTCGGACAATATTTTCATCTCGGACTTTTAGTTAGCAGGCGAGTACATTCTCTGATCTTTTCATACTTACCTGGATTATATTCTTGCTCAAGATTACTCTACATGATGCTGACACGTATCTTCATGGATTAGTACTATATGGATCCCTTCCTGAGATGTTATCCCTTTACGGGTGCATCGGGTATTTCATGTTCATGTACTTTATCATGTGCATCAGGTACTCCTTGTACTCGTACTAGTTCATGTTTTTACATGTTCTCATGTGCTTTCACGTGCCTCATGTACTACTCATTACATGAGTTCACGTATCTTAGTTGTATTCATGTGCTTATAACGTAACTTGAATGGATCCTTGTGTACTAATTGGGGCGGGATGAGTAGAATTGGTTATGTGAACACTATCCCAAGTAGCTGTATAAATGTGCCTCCTTATTTGTATTCATGTGCCCCCAAGCCGTTTACATAACCATTATGCTCTAAATCACGTAGCCACTTACAGTCTCTACTATCACGTATTTACTTTCAGTTACAAAATATCTCCTGTTTACTCGTACTTCCTTTTCAGTATTTCCTGTATTTTACTCTATTGCATGATTTATACTCCTAACCTGCTATGAACTGTTTTGAGAGATATGTGCTCGTTCCTGTCCTGACTGGACCTGTTGAAAATTTTACAGTGAATGATGAGGCTCTGGTGTCTATCCCTCTTGGTGCAGCATTAGACATCACTAGTGACTTGGACCTGCTAGCAGTGGATGATACTTCTCTAGATTAGGGCTGTCTTTACCTTTTGGATCACTGTAGTTAGATTCTGGGATATTTCTGAGATATGTATTTATTTTTTAGTCACTTAGAATTCTGGATTTGTATCTCGGTGATGTTACATTCCTGGTTGTTATCTATCTTTATCTTTCTATCTCATTCCTGTTCTATCCTAGATGTCATTTTGGGCACTGACACGCATGTCTCGTGTCGTATACATGCGACTTGGACATGATTCACGCTGTCCTATCACTAGCTCTAGTCTAGGTGAACACGTGGACCATTTCTCGTGAGTCGTGTCGTTGTGTGTCGTGCACACGATCGACACGAACACGTGCACGACGCTTGGCTGTCATTATGCCCTGTGTTTTCAGTTTTTGGGTTTTGATATTGGATACGTTTGTGTCCACTTCTGTGGACACAAACACATCACGTAGCATGTATGCATTGTGTTTAATAGTTACTAACCTTTAAATTACTATTTTAATTCAATTTTGATTGTTAAATGTCATTTTCCCATTTCCTAAAAAAAAAACTGTGTTAATTCCCTGTTTAAGTTATGTTCTTCACTGAATTTTGATCCTACATGTTACATATTATATTAGCTAAGTAATTTTCACTCGAGCTTTGGATTGTATGTGGGATTAGGGGATATTGGTTGTGAGTTGATTTCCAGTTTCAACATGAACCTGTGAATGAAGTTTAAATGCCTGAGATATTGTTTTTTCTTCCTATGAACTGTTGATTCCAATTCATTTTTTTTACTGTTAACTATGAATGAGATTTGTGGGTTCTTCCAGTATCAAAAACCTAGGAAGGGTTGGTGTTCCCAGTTTTCAAAACCTGGGATTCATCTCTTTAAAACCTGAGAATGTACAAATTGTTTTCTTTCCATGTGACCTGAACTGAAATTATTTTTCTGAAAACTGAGTTTAGTTAAACCCTTTGATTGAAGTTGTAAACTGCAATGCTATTCAAGTATACACTGAATTATGTAAGTTGGATTGGTATTTTGATTTCTGAACTAGATTGAAAACCTGAGAATGAAATGTTCATTCTTTATTTGATTACTTCTCAGTCTTTTTCTTCTTCCCTGTAAACTGTGGTGATTCACTGTTAAGACAAAACCAAGAATTAGTGATGTTCAGCCCTTTCATTGGATTCATAACCTGAGTTCACTGCTATGTAAAACCTGGGATTCAAATCTTGTGAATGCATTTTACTTTGGACTGTTGGGTACTGCCTGTTTGTGCATTGACTTTCCTTCCTTTGTAATGAATGAACTCAAGAATGGTTTTGTAAAGAAACTGAGATTGTTCCCAGTTCCAATTAACCTGAGTATTGTGGATTTTAGTCACATTATAAGTTTAAATGTTCTTCCTTTTAACTGTTTTGAGGACTGAGATTTGATTCATGTTTACTGTTACCTATGTCTGTTTCTCACTGTTTTTACAATCACCACACACACACCTAGGTACACCCTGTTCACACACATACATGTCATCCTCACACCCTCACTCTTTAGACTCACACACACATTAGCACATATGTATGCACTATTTCAGATTTCATAAACACCTACCACTGCCACTGTTTCATTCCCTGTGTCCTATTACTTTGTGTTGCACTGTTAACTGATTTCAGGATAATTACTCACTGATTTTTCCCTATTGACACCCTCTAGCCTAACACTCTAAACACACACACACACACACACACATACACTAGTATGTTGTTCCTTCTGTTCCATATGTATATGTATTATAGTTTGAGTTTGTTATACATATAGGATTCCTATATATGAATGTGTATATATCTAATATATATGCCTTGTGATGTATTAGTTCCTATACATATATATCAGTTATATATATGATGTGTGTATATATATATATTGTGTAGTAGGATGTGTCATGATATATATGGGTAATATTGTATTATATATTATGATATGGGTGAGATTGTAGAGTGGCTATAGGATAGATGTTCCTAATAGACTTTTAGTCTTAGTCAAGTCTATTGGTTATGTATAGGCATGGCTTGACATGGTGTTGACTAGTTTAGTCATAATATAGCCTATAATAGTTTGGTATTGCCTAGATTAGTCTAGAAAGCCTATAATAGTCTTGCTAGACATAGTTTAGACTAGTTTGACTTCTAGGGTTGACCAGAGTTGACCAAAAGTTGACTTTGGTCTAGATTGACCTAGATTCATGTAGAACACATTGTAGTACATATTATTTACCATTCTGGACTCGTTGTGACTTGTGCTGTTCTAATAGGAGCCAGACACCACTCCTCGGACAATTTTTTCATCTCGGACTTTCAGTTAGCAGGCGAGTACATTCTCTGATCTTTTCATACTTACCTGGATTATATTCTTGCTCCAGATTACTCTACATGATGCTGACACGTATCTTCATGGATTAGTACTATTTGGATCCCTTCCTGAGATGTTATCCCTTTACGGGTGCATCGGGTATTTCATGTTCATGTACTTTATCATGTGCATCAGGTACTCCTTGTACTCGTACTAGTTCATGTTTTTACATGTTCTCATGTGCTTTTATGTGCCTCATGTACTACTCATTACATGAGTTCACGTATCTTAGTTGTATTCATGTGCTTATAACGTAACTTGAATGGATCCTTGCGTACTGATTGGGGCGGGGTGAGTAGAATTGGTTATGTGAACACTATCCCAAGTAGTTGTATAAATGTGCCTCCTTATTTGTATTCATGTGCCTCCAAGCCGTTTACATAACCATTATGCTCTAAATCACGTAGCCATTACAGTCTCTACTATCACGTATTTACTTTCAGTTACAAAATATCTCCTGTTTACTCGTACTTCCTTTTCAGCATTTCCTGTATTTTACTCTATTGCATGATTTATACTCCTAACCTGCTATGAACTGTTTTGAGAGATATGTGCTCGTTCCCGTCCTGACTGGACCTGTTAAAAATTTTACAGTGAATGATGGGGCTCTGGTGTCTATCCCTCTTGGTGCAGCATTAGACATCACTAGTGACTTGGACCTGCTAGCAGTGGATGATACTTCTCTAGATTAGGGCTTTCTTTACCTTTTGGATCACTGTAGTTAGATTCTGGGATATTTCTGAGATATGTATTCATTTTTTTAGTCACTTAGAATTCTGGATTTGTATCTCGGTGATGTTATATTCCTGGTTGTTATCTATCTTTATCTTTCTATCTCATTCCTGTTCTATCCTAGATGTGGTTGAGTTATATTGTGTTATGTCACCCCCATTCGGGAAGTATAACTGTTTATTACCCTTATCTGTTAGATGTTATGACCTAGGACAGCGTTCTACCGCCGACACTGTGGCGTAGGCTGGACGTGTTATTACCCTTATTCTAGGGTGCGGGTCGTGACAACACCCAAATCCGAAGACAAGGGCAAGCATACTCAAACTATCCCTATTCGTGGGGGTAAAGGGAAAGAAGTCCTGAAAGTTGACACATCCAAAGGAGCTTCCAATTCTCAGGGCCCCTCCGACAAGCCTAAGGAGACCTTCTCCTTCGACGAAGACGATGTCATTACCATCTTCCACATATTGACGAAGGGTAATAAGCTGACATTGTCCCCACCATGATGTCCTGCAGAGGCGAGCCAACTCAATGATCCCAAGTACTGTCTCTATCATCAGTACGTGCATCACTCCACCAAGGACTGCATCATCCTGAAAAAGAAGATACAACAGCTTATCGACAGCCAAGTGATCAACCTCGAAGCTGAAGACAAGGTCGTATCTGCTAACATGATCTCTCTTCAGTTTGGCGACTTTTCTCATACAGAAGTCCCAGACGGCGTGGTCCCGATCCCGAAGGCGATGATGGAAGTCGTCAACCTACCACTAGCTCGCAACTCGACTTTGGTCCCACTCACAACTGAACGTGGTGAGATCATGTGGGTCCACCCGGACCTTGTCAAGAAGTGACGCAGGGGGTAGCACCTCCCAAAGCAAGAAGGGGCAAGAAATTCAAGCCATGCTATATGGTATCCTCCCCCATCTATGAGGTTCAATCTGGCGAGACGCGATCGAGAAAGACTTATCTTCGGATGTACGATCCCACACAAAAAGAAGTAGTACCTCCTCAAGCTTTTGCTGCCCCCACAAGCTTAGAAGCCGACCCATCTAAGCCAAAAACCACGGACAAATCCAAGCAGAAAGAGACGCGGTTTAACAAATCTCTAAAGCGCCAGCTTCCGAAGATATGGATCGACCCTACAACTTTGACATACTGGCTCAGCTAGCCAATACACCAGCCAGGTTATCTCTGTTCGATCTATTACGACTCTCCAAAGAAATACGGAAGGCCTTAAGTGAGGCATTACTATATGCCGACTCTTACCTCGCTGAAGTCAAAGCCTCCATTGAAGATCCTGTCTTCTGTCCCTATTGGCACAGTACCATTGAAGTGGTGCCCAACATCACCTTCTCACGGGAAGACATGCTACCCAAAAATAATCGTCATGATAGAGCTATGTACTATACAGGATATATCGGGGCGATCAAGGTGGACCACATGTACATCGATCCAGGATCCTCCCTCAGCATCATTCCTAGAAGTTTGCTTCAAATTCTAGGAATCCCTTTGCACAAGCTATCCGCAACCAACACAACTATCATGACTTTCAATGCTGGTCGAAGCCATCCGCTGGGCAAGATCCGTCTCAAATGCCAGATCGGTGATCTCTAAATGGAAGTTTTCTGCTATGTGATCGATGCCAATGTATCCTACAACGTCTTGTTGGAACGTCCATGGATACACGAGAACATGATCATTCCTTCCACACTTCACAAGTGCTTCAAGTACATCAACAGCGACGGTGTCGTGAAGACGGAGTTTGCCGATGTCGATCCTTTCAAGGGCATCGAAGCTTACTAAGGAGATTCGGTATTTACCAATCTCAACCCCTAAGGATGACGGCAATGAAGCTGACAATGAAGCTGAAGCAAGACCATCCTCCAATGATGGTCCCTTGATACACGAGAACATGATCGTTCCTTCCACACTTTACAAGTGCTTCAAGTACATCAACAGCGACGATGTCGTGAAGACGGAGTTTGCCGATGTCGATCCTTTCAAGGGCATCGAAGCTTACTAAGGAGATTCGGTATTTACCAATCTCAACCCCCCAAGGATGATAACAATAAAGGTGACAATGAAGGTGAAGCAAGTCCATCCTCCAATGATGGTCCCCTGATTATCCGACTCAAAGGACGTACTACTCCAAAAAGTACTCTGAAGCCTCTCACAATCTGGGTGAAAAAGAAGAACCCTGAGAAGGTCAAGCCACTGACCATTACTCTCAGCAAGACACCCCGGGAGGAACCTACTGATGCCCGTCCCACCAATCCTGAAGAATTAACCTACGCGGTGAACTCGGCCGAGACTGTGGCTCCTCTTCCAGATGATGATCCTCTCAATGAGTATATCAATACTCATAATAATGTACCTTCAGTGGATGATGTTATCCATGAAGAATAACTTGCGTATTTTCTTAGTAAAGTTTTATCTTTGAATTACTCCGATGTCTATCAATCTGTAAACCACTACATAGATACGATATGCGCCCTAGAGAACGGCATAAGACCACACCTCTGCATGCCGGTCACAACACCTCACCTGCGGGAAAAAGATTATCCTGAAGATATCCTCTACTTCATCGTTCCAGCTAGAAAGAAAGATGAAGAACTAATCATCTTCGGTCATATAATTGGCGAGAGAAAGTTCGTTCCAGACTCTACTTCTCCCAAGCACAACACAAAAGCTGACTATGACTCTGAAAAAATACAACTTTTTTGGTATAGTTGGCTGGCCAAGAATATCATCCAGAATATAGGATATGACATTAAAAGCGACAAAGGGCTAAATTATGGCCGAGGATGACAGTTGCCAATACGATACTTTGCTCCCCCGGGCAAACCTAAGAACTACTATCAACGAAGCGGCGTTGGTTTGGGCTATGTCTTGTAACTCCACTTCCCAGTTTCCTCAAATAAACAATTTCGATTCCTAAATTTCATATAATTGCTATTGCTCGTTTAAATTATAGAATTAGTTTTCATTTATAAATTAGTAATCTATTTTGGAGGGAAATATTAGAACATGATTTTGAATTTTCAAAAGGTTGTTACAACTAATTGAGTGGTCCCCACTCAATTCACAAATTTCTAACTAATTTTTTTGGTTTTTCTGTCAATATGAAAAGGCAAAGGGGCCTTTTGATTAAATCTTTTGGCGGAGGGGGTCTTCTGTAAATAGAAATTCGGGAGGGTGCAGATGGCAAACTTGCAATCTTTTCATTTTTATTCTGTGGTGGAGAGAAAAAATTTATTCTCTCTACCGATCACTTCTTCTGAGTCTTCTTCTTCTCGGGAGCGGCGATCTAAGGTTTGACCCAGCGGCGGCGACTGGGTGGCTTCATCCTTGAGATCTCGACATACGACGACGGCGGTGGCTCTCTCCTGAACCACGATCTTCCCGGCGTTCTCTTCGTCGACAAGATTTCTTTTCTCGGTTGAGCTCGGTGACCTAGGCGGTTACTCCGACGGTGGTGATGGGTTTGGCTACTCCAGCGACGACTCAGGTGATGGATCTTCTTCAGAAGCTCTTCGATTCTTCGACGATGCTCTGTTCATCCACGAGAAGCTCGACTCACTGTGGCGTTCATCTTCGCATCAGTAGCTAGGAGACCTTTCGACGAGTAGAACCTGGTGTTCTTCCTTTCTTTTGTCGATTCACAGTAAGCCATCCATACTCATCGTGAGTTTCAAATTCGTTTGTTGTGTTTGGTTCTTTAAGATTGGTGTTGATCACTCTTTCTTCTCTCTCGTGGAATTTACCACTAGGAATCGATCCGTGCGAACTCGATTCTAGACGGATCTGTTAGGAGCTCACTCACTGAGTCCAGTAACGTTCAATTTGTGAGTTGTTTTTATTGTTTTGGTTCGATCTATGCCGTTGGAAATTTCTTTTGAGTTTTGCGAATCTTGGTTTTTTGAATGATTCAACATGACGTTTAGATCGGGTGTCGATCCAGTCAGAGTTCGAAGTCTTTTGTCCCTCAACAGTTTGATCTACATTCGGTGAGTGTCTAAATTGTAGTCATCTTAATTCAGTAAATTTGGGGTACAAACTGGAATAGTCGATCCTTAATTATAGGCTGTTCTTGTTAGTATAGATCGGCTTGATTGAATCTGGGTTCGGGAAGGTCAGGATCCAGATTTAGAATTTGTTGGGTAAGTTTACCCATATTTATCATGATTTTACTTCTGTTTGTTTTCTGATCTTGCGTGGAATGGTTGGATGAATGGCTGGACAGTGAATTGTTGAACACTGGGAGCAGTAAGGTATTGATCCTGAAGCCCAGTTCTCTTATGTTCTATTCAGGTAATTATTTCCAATATTAATTTCCTGTTGGTTGTTTTTGGGAAGGGGTAATGTCTGTTGTGATTTTGTTCCAGTGTTCGTGCTGTTGTGTTCGTGTCCGCTGGGATCATGTTGGTGTGTCGGGTTAGATACGACTCGATTAAGCCGTATTTATTATGGAGATTCAAGTGACTGAAACTGTTGAAGCTGGGAGGCGTTAGATATCAGTGGTGTACGTGTGGATTTGGTGGCAGTCGTTTAGTACGTGTCAGCCGTGTTCGAAGTAGTGTAGATGCCGGAGCCGTTGCTAAATTATGCAGAGACTCATTATTTCTCCTATTATTTTTGTAAATTAATTGTTATTATTTTTCTTCTTGTGAAATTTAAATCTAAAATATAGTCTATCTAGAATGGTGATCTGCTGGGATGATGTTGATTTAGCAATTGGGGGATCTTAATAGTTTCTGGTATGGCCAGTAGAAGGAAACAATGTTTTTGATGCTGGATAATTTTGAAGATTTTAACTGCTTTTCCTGAGATGTTTGATACTCAGAAAATAGTGCTGGCCGAATGGTATTTTTGGTTGATTGAGTAATCAGTTGATTTAATGATCAACTTAACATTATGAGTTTACAAATACGGTGATATCCTATTTAATATGTTTGATTAGAGTATGGTACAACTTTAGTTTTTCAAGTCCAATCTGAGTAGCAGTATACTCCAAAATTATTTTCTTGCTAAACTATTCTTTCGTTTAGATTCTAAAATTCATGATTGTAAGTATGAATTATAGAAATCAATAAGATATTTTTGTAAATACTATCATAATTGTTACCTATGTAAATAACATGATTATTGAGTCTGGGTTAGCAAGGGGGTTAAGCTAAATCATTAAATGATTAGATGATAGCTAGAAGTTTAATTAGTGAGTTTTGAAATTGATCTACTTGTAAAAACATTTAAAACAGGAAGACATCCAGTTCCTGATTACCAGTACTTTCCGGAGCCAGGCAAGTACTCTTCTACGGTCTTGTACATTTACATTCCTGTACCCCCTCTTGCGACACGTCATGGCACGATATTCATGTACTCCTGTATTCCTGTACTCTTGCTCTTATACTTGTTAGTATCGGGTGGGAAAATACACTAGCCATGTGACCAATCCCGGTTACTATATTCCTGTACCTAGCTTAGGCCTCGCACTGTGCACGCGGGTCCTAAGTCGTACCTTATTCATGTACTCCTGTGCATGTACTCACCCTAGCCGGTTATATGGACTAGATGTATTTCGATATTGTGCATATCATGTCTGGTACTACAGGATTATAGTTTCATTCCTGTACATTACATTCCTGTACTTTATATTCCTGTACGTTATATTTCCTGTACCTTATATTTCATGTACTATATCTCATATACTCATTTCCTGTACTATTTTCCTGTATTTACCTGTTCATTCCTGTATTTCATTTCCTGTACTCTTGTATCCATTTCATGTTCATGTTTCATTATCTAGAATTGTACTTTGCTCCGCTCCTGAATAGGATATGTTGCAGGTGAATTGGAGGCCCTGTATGACACCTATTATGGACAGGATATTGCCATTATTGCTGAGCCAGCTGGAGCTGTGTTGGACTTAGAGGCCGCAGAGGCCTAGTACCTTCCCTTTATGTTATTTTACTATTTTGAGACTTAGTCAGACATTTGACATTTCTGGATGAATATAATAAAACACATAGATTTGTACTATTTTTGGGATTTTGTTTATAAATGCTGTGATGTTGTCTCATTTTTCTGATTACTTGTTAGTTTTCCCTAGTATTGTTACAGCTTACTTCGTTGTGTCTAACAACGAAGGCTGGGCGTGTCCGACTCGTGTCCGATTATTTGGGAGCGGGTCGTGACATGTTTTTAGTGGTGGCCCATGCAGGTCTATCCTAATGGTACATAGGTCTTAGCGTACTATTGGGGGACTTGATTTACACTAGGGAAACTTGAATCACAGCATAGAAAAAAACGGGTATATCGGGTACATATGGTTATTATATAAACATTTACATTTTTCTGGTAGGTTAGGTTTTTATCAATCACGAAGTTTTCTTTTTATGCAGGATGGTCGCCACAAGGAAGACCGCAGATCAGCCAGGAGTTGCAGGCGGTTCTGGAGTTGCAGTCGGCACTGGAGTTGCAGGCGGTTCTGAGCAGCCCGTACTAGACGTTCAGGAAGATCTGCTTCCGCCAGCGCCTCCTATCTTCCCATCGCTGCCTCCGACGATGATGTTCGATGGCACCCAGGTGATGGCGATGTTTCAGCATTTTCTGGAGGCCCAGAACCATCAGGCAGCGTAGTTCAGAGTGACTGTCGTCGATGTACTTAGGACCAGAGAGCCTGCGGCACCAGCTCCAGCACCAGCTCCAGCAGCAGTTCCAGCACCACGAGTACCGAGACCAGGGACAGCCAAGGAGTACCAGAACCTTTGCCCGATGGACTTCTGGGGCGACGAGGGGATCATCTATGCAGATGAGTGGCTGGAGAATGCAGAGAGGACCTTGAGCATGGCGCATATTCTAGAGGACCAGAAGGTGGCGGTGGCTAGCATGCGACTCTTCGACTTGGGCAGAGCTTGGTACCGGGAGGACCCCCAGTTAGCAGAGCCCCAGGTGTCTTGGACAGATTTTAAAACTCTGTTCAAGGAGAAATTCTTTCCAAAGGTGGAGAGGGATGAGCTGAGGATGCAGTTCGAGGCGCTACAGCAGGGGACGATGACGGTGGCACAGTACACTGCAGAGTTTTTTAGGCTCAGCAGGTTCGTTGAGAGCATAGTTAAAGAGCCAGAGGACAGGGCCTGGAGATTCAAGAAAGGTTTGACCAGAGAGCTGCGGCATGCAGTAGCCATTAGCCAGGCGACTACCTACTCTAGGATCCTTAAGATCGCCCAGACAGTTGAGAAGGAGGCAGACCAAAGGATGAAGAGGGACCGAGATGTGGGTAGCAGCAGTTTCCAGACACCAGCGAAGAGGGTCCAGACACAGACTCAGACGAGACCTCAGCAGCCGACTCAGCAGCATCATCGACCAGCCAGAGCTCCTGCACATCAGTATCAGAGACAGCAGCAGGGGATTACTTGCACATTCTGCTATCGACCGGGACACCGGTTCGACGAGTGCCGCAAGAGGCTCAGACTCTGCTTATTCTGCGGATCAGACGCACACCAGATGAGGGATTGCCCACAGGTTGCGGCTAGACTGATTGGAGGAACTCGAGGAGCTGGAGAACCACCACCACTACCACCTGTACCACCCAGAGCTTTACCAGCTGCACCACAGAGAGGACCAGCTTTACCCACTCAGCAGCAGCAGTTTGCACAGCGTCAGCAGAGGAGAAGACGCAGCAGGGACGTGCTTACGTCATGGCGGCAGTTGAAGAGGATGAGGCAGTACCGGATGTGATCACAGGTTCTATACTTTTACATTCTTTCCCTGCCATTACATTGTTTGATTCTGGAGCCACACATAGCTTTGTATCATATGAGTTTCTATATAGACACGGTTTCACACCCAAGCCCACTAGGAGGAACTATCGGATTATGACAGGATGAGGGTTGGTGCCAGTAAGTGAGATGGTAGAATGCCCTATCACTATTGCTGGAAGGGAGATTAGAGCTCGACTTCTAGTGATGCTACTGCCCGGATTTGATATAGTCCTCGGCATCGACTGGATGAGCGAGCAGTTTGTCGTAATAGACTGCCATGAAGGGAAGGTGATCTTCAGCCTGCCAGGAGTTACACCGTTCGAGATCTGCAGACGAGTTACAGAGAGGCCAGAGGGAGTCTATTTCGGAGCTGTTGAAGAAGACCAGGAGTTGCCATATCCACTTATCGTAGAGTTTCTCGACGTCTTTCCCGAGGAGCTGCCAGGATTTCCGCCAGACCGAGATGTGGAGTTCAGCATCGACCTATTGCCCGAATCGGTACCGAAGTCACAACATTGTTACAAGATCAACCCGAAGGAAGCTATAGAGTTGAAGGCACAGATTGATGAGCTAGAGGAAAAGGGATTTATTCGGACCAGTGCTTCACCCTGGAGAGCACCGGTACTTTTCGTGCCCAAGAAGGATAGGATGGTGAGGATGTGCATTGACTACCGTGTACTCAACAATATCACCATCAAGAATAGATACCCTTTGCCGCGGATTGATGTGCTGTTTGACCAGCTTAGTGGAGCGAAGGTCTTTTCCAAGATTGATCTTCGGTCGAGGTACCACCAGATGAAGGTTCGGGAGCAGGATATTCCGAAGACAGCTTTCAACACCCGATACGGCCGATATGAGTTCCTGGTGATGCCGTTCGGACTCACTAATGCCCCAGCTGTGTTTATGAACCCGATGAATAAGGTTTTTTACAAATATTTGGATAAATTTGCCGTAGTCTTTATTGACGACATACTGATCTATTCGAAGACAGATGAGGAGCAAGTAGAGCACCTACGGATTGTTTTGGAGATTCTGCGGAAGGAGAAACAGTACAGGAAACTCTCGAAATATGAGTTTTTCTTGGACCGGGTGGTGTTTTTTGGGGCATGTGGTGACAGGAGAAGGGATTTCTGTAGATCCCAAGAAGATTGAAGCAGTAGAAGCTTGGGCACCTCCCACATCAGTAGCTGAGAATCGTAGTTTCCTAGGGCTAGCAGGATACTACAGAAAGTTCGTGAAGGAATTCGCCAGGATAGCAGAGCCTATGACGAAGCTCACGCGGAAGGACGAGGAGTTCATCTGGAGCGACGCCTACCAGTCAGCATTCAAAGAATTAAAGAGAAGACTCACGACAGCAGCAGTTCTAGCTTTGCCATCGTGATCAGAAGGATTCGTCATTTATAGCGATGCTTCAGGAAAAGGCTTGGGATGTGTGCTTGAGCAGAACAAGAAGGTTATAGATTTTGCTTCTAGACAGTTGAGGCCCCATGAGAAGAATTATCCCATACATGACTTGGAGCTTGCAGCGGTCATATTTGCCTTGGAACTGTGGAAGCACTTTTTGTACGGGGAGAGAGTAGACATCTTCACGGACCACAAAAGCCTGAAGTATGTCTTTACCCAGAAGGAGCTGAATATGAGGCAGCGCAGATGGCTGGAACTTATAAAGGATTTTGACATCAGTCTGCAGTACCATCCTGGGAAGGCGAATGTGGTTGTAGACGCTCTCAGTCGATATCCCATTGCTATGTATCTTACAATGGACCGGCATCTTTTGGAGGATCTTGAGAGCCTTGGGATTGAGGTTGTTCTGCCAGGATTTGGAGGACAGATGATGCACATACAGATACAGTCGGGATTGTTAGAGAAGATTAAGGAGGCCCAGACTCTTGATGTAGGACTCCAATAGCTCAGACAGAGGCTGGACTGCTCGACGATTTTACCATTGCGGAGGACGGATCCTTGAGGCATGGGATCCAGCTGTGTGTGCCCAAGGACTTGCGAGAGGAGGTGATGCAGGAGGCCCACCAGTCGCAGTATTCTATATATCCTGGGTCTACTAAGATGTACAAGGATTTGCGTGAGTATGTTTGGGGGTGTGGGATGAAGAGAGAAGTCGCCAGATTTGTTTCCAGATGCCTTGTGTGCCAGCAAGTCAAGGCAGAGCGTCAGAGACCAGCAGGACTACTCCAGTCTTTACCTATTTCGGAATGGAAGTGAGAGCACATTACCATGGACTTTGTCTCTGGATTGCCACGTACTCCCAGTGGCAAGGACGCTATTTGGGTAATCTTGGACAGATTGACAAAGTCCGCTCATTTCATTCCGTTCAAGGTTGGCCTGTCGATTGAGAAGCTTGCAGACCTCTACATGCGTCAGATCGTGAGGATTCACGGGGTACCAGTTAGCATCGTTTCAGATCGAGACAGTCGTTTCACATCACACTTCTGGAGGAGTCTACAGCAGAGCTTGGGATCACAGTTGAAGTTCAGCACCCCTATCATCCACAGACGGAAGGACAGTCTAAGAGGACCATTCAGACCTTGGAGGACATGCTGCAGGTTTGCACACTCGACTTCGGTGGATCGTGGGAGGACCATTTATACCTAGTGGAGTTTGCCTATAACAACAGTTATCAGGCCAGCATCGAGATGACTCCATTCGAGGCGCTGTACGGACGGAGATGTCACACGCCATTATCTTGGGACGACGTTGGCGAGAGAGTTTTGCTTGGGCCAGAGATGGTGGTAGACTCAGCTGAGAAAGTCAGACTGATCAGGGAGCGTATCAGAGTTGTACAGGATCGGCAGAAGCACTGGGCGGATAGCAGCAGACGAACACTTTAGTTCGAGGTTGGAGACAGAGTATTCTTGAAGATCTCACCGACTAGGGGCATCATCAGATTCGGCAGAGGCGGGAAGCTCAGTCCGAGATTCATCGGACCTTTCGACGTGATGATGCAGATTGGCGAGGTGGCATATCGTTTAGCGCTTCCAGCTAGCTTGGAGGAAGTGCACGACGTTTTTCATGTATCCCAGCTTCGACGCTATATTCTAGACCCGAGCCATGTGGTGGACTATTCCGAGCTAGAGGTGGGCCCGAGATTGACCTACGAGGAGCAGCCAGTAGAGATCTTCGATCGGAGGGAGAAGCGCTTGCGGAACCAGACTATTCCTCTTGTCCGCATCATGTGGAGACATCACTCTCCGGGAGAGTCTACATGAGAGCGCGAAGACGAGATGCGGGCGCATTATCCCACTCTGTTTGATTGATTTGATTGTACTCTGTTTTGTGGTATTCAGTTTTCAATAAATGACTGGTGTTTGGATCCTTGTGAGTTGCTGAGATTTTTTTGTGTTCCTTGAATTTCGAGGACGAAATTTTTTTAAGGAAGGGAGATTTGTAACTCCACTTCCCAGTTTTCTCAAATAAACAATTTCGATTCCTAAATTTCATATAATTGCTATTGCTAGTTTAAATAATAGAATTAGTTTTCATTTATAAATTAGTAATCTATTTTGGAGGGAAACTTTAGAACAGGATTTTGAATTTTCAAAAGGTTGTTACAACTAATTGAGTGGTCCCCACTCAATTCACAAGTTTCTAACTAATTTTTTTGGTTTTTCTGTAAATATGAAAAGGCAAAGGGGCCTTTTGATTAAATCTTTTGGCGGAGGGGGTCTTCTGTAAATAGAAATTCGGGAGGGTGCAGATTGCAAACTTGCAATCTTTTCCTTTTTATTCTGTGGTAGAGAGAGAAAATTTATTCTCTCCACCGATCACTTCTTCTGAGTCTTCTTCTTCTCGGGAGCGGCGATCTAGGGTTTGACCCAGCGGCGGCAACTGGATGGCTTCATCCTTGACATCTCGGCAGACGACGACGGCGGTAGCTCTCTCCTAAACCACGATCTTCCCGGCGTTCCATTCGTCGACGAGATTTCTTCTCTCGGCTGAGCTCGGTGACCTAGGCGGTTACTCCGACGGTGGTGACGGGTTTGGCTACTCCCGCGACGACTCAGGTGATGGATCTTCTTCAGAAGCTCTTCGATTCTTCGGCGATGCTCTGTTCATCCACGACGAAGCTCGACTCACTGTGGCGTTCATCTTTCCAACAGTAGCTAGGAGACCTTTCGACGAGTAGATCCTGGTGTTCTTCCTTTCTTTTGTCGATTCACAGTAAGCCAACCATACTCATCGTGAGTTTCAAATTCGTTTGTTGTGTTTGTTTCTTTATGATTGGTGTTGATCACCCTTTCTTCACTCTCGTGGAATTTACCACTAGGAATCGATCCGTGCGAACTCGATTCTGGACGGATTTGTTAGGAGCTCACTCACTAAGTCCAGTAACGTTCAATTTGTGAGTTGTTTTTATTGTTTTGGTTCGATCTATGCCGTTGGGAATTTCTTTTGAGTTTTGCGAATCTGGGTGTTTTGAATGATTCAACAGGACGTTTAGATCGGGTGTCGATCCAGCCAGAGTTCAAAGTCTTTTGTCCCTCAACAGTTCGATCTATATTCGGTGAGTGTCTAAATTGTAGTCATCTTAATTCAGTAAATTTGGGGTACAGACTGGAATAGTCGATCCTTAATTATAAACTGTTATTGTTAGTGTAGATCGGCTTGATTGAATCTGGGTTCGGGAAGGTCAGGATCCAGATTTAGAATTTATTGGGTAAGTTTACCCATATTTATCATGATTTTACTTCTGTTTGTTTTCTGATCTTGCGTGGAATGGTTGGATGAATGCCTAGACAGTGAATTGTTGAACACTGGGAGCAGTAAGGTGTTGATCCTGAAGCCCAGTTCTCTTGTGTTCTATTCAGGTAATTATTTCCCATATTAATTTCCTGTTGGTTGTTTTTGGGAAGGGGTAATGTCGGTTGTGATTTTGTTCCAGTTTTCGTGCAGTTGTGTTCGTGTCCGCTGGGATCATGTTGGTGTGTCGGGTTAGATACGACTCGATTAAGCCGTATTTATTATGGAGCGTCAAGTGACTGGAACTGTTGAACCTGGGAGGCGTTAGATATCAGTGGTGTGCGTGTGGATTTGGTGGCAGTCGTTTAGTGCGTGTCAGCCGTGTTCGAAGTAGTGTAGATGCCGCAGCCGTTGCTAAATTCTGCAGAGACTCATTATTTCTCCTATTATTTTTGTAAATTAATTGTGATTATTTTTCTTCTTGTGTAATTTAAATCTAAAATGTAGTCTATCTAGAATGGTGATCTGCTGGGATGATGTTGGTTTAGCAATTAGGGGATCTTAATAGTTTCTGGTATGGCCAGTAGAAGGAAACAATGTTTTTGATGCTGGATAATTTTTAAGATTTTAACTGCTTTTCATGAGATATTTGATACTCCGAAAAGGGTGCTGGCCGAATGGCATTTTTGGTTGATTGAGTAATCAGTTGATTTAATGATCAACTTAACATTATGAGTTTGCAAATATGGTGATATCCTATTTAATATGTTTGATTGGAGTATGGTACAACTTTAGTTTTTCAAGTCCAATCTGAGTAGCAGTATACTCCAAAATTATTTTCTTGCTAAACTATTCTTTCATTTAGATTCTAAACATTCATGATTGTAAGTATGACTTATAGAAATCAATAAGATATTTTAGTAAATACTATCATAACTGTTACTTATATAAACAGGATAATTATTGTGTCTGGGTTAGCAAGGGGGTTAAGCTAAATCATTAAATGATTAGATGATAGCTAGAAATTTAATTAGTGAGTTTTGAAATTGATCTACTTGTAAAACCATTTAAAACAGGAAGACATCCAGTTCCTGATTACCAGTACTTTTCGGAGCCAGGCAAGTACTCTTCTACGGTCTTCTACATTTACATTCCTGTACCCCTTCTTGTGACACGTCATAGCACGATATTCATGTACTCCTGTATTCCTGTACTCTTGCTCTTATACTTGTTAGTGTCGGGTGGGGAAATACACTAGCCATGTGACCAATCCCGGTTACTATATTCCTGTACCGAGCTTAGGCCTCGCACTATGCACGTGGGTCCTAAGTCGTACCTTATTCATGTACTCCTGTGCATGTACTCACCCCAGCCGGTTACATGTCTGGTACTACAGGATTATAGTTTCATTCCTGTACATTACATTCCTGTACTTTACATTCCTGTATGTTACATTTCATGTACCTTATATTTCATGTACTATATCTCATGTACTCATTTCCTGTACTATTTTCCTGTATTTACCTATTCATTCCTGTATTTCATTTCCTGTACTCTTGTATCCATTTCATGTTCATGTTTTATTACCTAGAATTGTACTTTGCTCCGCTCCTGAATAGGATATGTTGCAGGTGAGTTGGAGGCCCTGTACGACACCTATTATGGACAGGATGTTGCCATTATTGCTGAGCCAGCTGGAGCTGTGTTGGACTTAGAGGCCGCAGAGGCCTAGTACCTTCCCTTTATGTCATTTTACTATTTTGAGACTTAGTCAAACATTTGACATTTTTGGATGAATGTAATAAAACACATAGACTTGTACTATTTCTGGGATTTCGTTTATAGATGCTGTGATGTTATCTCATTTTCCTGATTACTTGTTAGTTTTCCCTAGTATTGGTACAGCTTACTTCGTTGTGTCTAACAACGAAGGCTGGACGTGTCCGACTCGTGTCCGATTATTCGGGAGCGGGTCGTGACATGTCTTTCCTCCAATAACTCCCGAAGATCAGATGATGAAGCAGATCGTTGTTCTCATTCTTCTGACTCCTCCCTCTGGGACTCAGACTCTAGCATCAGCAACATGTTCAAGGCAACTCTGTCCGTCAACATGGTTTCCATCGACCAAATTACAGACGATGTCCAATCAATCGAACTCGATCAATTGGCTCAAAATATGGACACCAGGTGGTAGCTGCACTTCGAACAACGGGAACCACCTACCGAAGACGAAGTCATCCAAGTCAATCTAGGAGATGAAGCATCTTTCAAACCAATCTTCATCAGCAAAAGTCTATCTGGCGATGAACGCCAATCTTTTATACAGCTTATAAGAGAATATATCGACGTCTTCGCATGGAGCTATGAAGACATGCCAGGCTTGGACCCTAAAGTCGTCGTGCACCGCCTGAACATTTCGTCTAAAGCTAAGCCAGTGAAGCAGCAACAACGATGATTCAGACCAGACGTAATGGAAGCCATCGAGAATGAAGTCAAGAAGCTCATTGCCAGTGGATTCATTCGCGAGGAACAACACCCAGACTGGGTTCCAACATCGTTCCAGTCATGAAAAAGAACGGTAAAGTTTGAGTCTGTATCGACTATCGTGATTTAAACTCTGCATGACCGAAAGACAAGTTCCCTCTACCGATCACTGACATAATGATCAACAATACTTGTGGCTTCGAGCAGATGTCCTTTATGGATGGGTTCTCAGGCTACAACCAGATCAAGATGTTCTCCGACGACGAGAAGCACACATCTTTTCGAACACCGTTGGGACTGCTATACGGTGATGACCTTCGAATTGAAGAATACAGGGGCAACATACCAGCGAGCCATGAACACAATTTTTTGTGATCATTTGCGCAAAACTGTGGAGTGCTACGTAGACGATATCGTAGTCAAAAGTCGTCTCAAGGTGAACCACCTCCAAGACTTGAGAATGATGTTCAAACTAATGTGTGCACACCAACTCAAGATGAATCCAACCAAGTTTTTTCTGGGAGTCTCCAGCGGCAAGTTCCTTGGTTTCCTCATCACTTCAAAGGGTATACTTCTGGACCCGGAGAAAGTGAAGGCTATTCTAGACATGCATGCTCCAAGAAATCTCAAAGAGCTACGCGGACTACAAGGAAGGCTAGCCTACATCAGATGATTCATTTCGAACCTCTCTGAAAGGTGTCAACCATTTACTCAGCTCATGAAGAAAGGCGTATCTTTCGTCTGGACTGAACAATGTCAACGCGCATTCGACGGCATCAAGGCATATCTTACAAGCCCTCCAATATTGGTAGCTCCAATAATGGGGAAGCCCTTCTTACTATATGTCCGTGCTATGGATCATTCCCTTGGCGCCCTCTTAGCTCAGAAGAATGAAGGCGGTCATGAGCAGGCAATCTACTACCTCAGTCGAACAATGGTGGGTGTCGAGCACAGATACACACCGGTGGAGAAGGAATGCCTTGTACTAGTATTTGCCATCCAGAAGATAGGCCACTATATGTCTGGGCAGACTATCCATATTATATCTATAGTCAACCCTTTCAAAATACTCATGACTAAACCGGGCTCTCTCAATTCCCGTTTAGATACATGGGCAATGCTGTTGACTCCATACGATATGATCTTCCTTTATCAGAAGTCAGTAAAAGGCCAAGCATTAGCTGATTTCCTAGCAGCTCATCCGGGGCCAAAATCGTCCAAACTCTACGACAAAATCCCCGACGAAGTGGTGGAGTCTAACACTGCAACTGAAGAAATCCCCATTTAGCGAATGTTCTTTGACAGTGCATCAAGAACGAGACCCAAAGGGAATATCGTGGCTGGAGTAGGTGTCATGCTCGTGTCACCTGATTATCTGGTTATACACCGTGTTCTCTCGTGGATGCATGCACAAACAATGTGGCCGAATATAATACCCTATTAATCGGCCTGCAACTGGAGAAGAAGCTGGGAGTTGACTATCTAGAGGCTTACGGCGATTCCAAGCTAATAGTTAGTCAGGTATGAGGTAATTATGAAGTTCACCACGAAAATCTCATCCACTACGACAGAGCAACAATCGAGCTGGCGTCTAATTTCGCTGGATTCTTCATCGAGCACGTGCCTTGACTACAGATTATAGAAGTTGATGCTCTAGCCGGTCTCGCTACTTCCTTGACCGTTCTTACCAATACACAGCAGTCGATTACAGTGTCTGGTCGAAAACTATTCTGTGTGAAAGATGTCTTGCATATTCATCACAGTTATCCAACTGAAACAAACGTCGATGCAAAAGACTGAAGATTTTCCTTCATAGACTATGATGTTTATGGAATCCTTTCCGAGGACCTGAAGGAAGCAGTATCTATCCAAAGACGATCCCTCAGATTTTACTACAACACAGCTACCAAGATGCTATCCCGTCGCTCTTATGACGGGCTACTATTATGATGCTTATCAGACACTGAAGTCAAACATACACTCCGGGAGGCTCATGATAGAGTTTATGGTGCACATCAACCAGGCCCCAAATTACAAGATCGCCTCAAACGAATGGGTTATTACTGGCCAACAATGATAGTGAATGTTGTTGAATATGCAAAGAAGTGTAGAGCTTGCCTGTTCTATGCCGATTTCATTCATGAAACTTCGGAGTTTCTACACCCGACGATAGCATCTTGGCCATTTGAAGCCTGGGGCATGGACGTCATAGGACCAATCAGCCCGCCATCCTCCAAAGGACATCGGTTCATCCTAGCTATAATCGATTACTTTTCCAAATGGACAGAAGCTATACTGCTCATCGAAGTGAAGACGTCAAACGTGATCATTTTCATCAAATATCACGTTATCTACCGCTTCGGCCTACCTCGTAGGATCATCCATAATAATGGTCCATAGTTCTCAAGCCATGCATTTTATCGGTTCTGCGACAAGAATTGAATCCAGAACGTAGCCTCTACTGTCTACAATCCAACGACTAACGGGCTAGCAGAAGCCATCAACAAAACCATCATAAAACTTCTTAAGAAGTTCGTGTCTTCAAACAAGCGTGATTGGAACGAGAAGCTCGGTGAATGTCTATGGGCCTATCGCACAACGGTCCGGAATCCAACAGGTATTATGCCATTCTCTCTGGTTTATGGAAGCGAAGCAGTTCTTTCCCTAGAAATCCAGATTCTTTCCCTTCGGGTAGCCCTAGCCAGCGAGCTGACTAGTGAAGAGAGCTACCGTTTGCGACTCCAAGAGCTCGAAGCGCTAGACGAAAAATGCTTATTAGCTCAACAGCGCATTGAGCTATACCAAGCATGCCTTTCTAGAGCCTTCAATAAAAAATAAAGGAAATGATCTTTCAAGTCGGCGATCTGGTCTTAGCAGTGAGAAGACCGATGGTCATGACGCACAAAACAAAAGGGAAATTCTAGCCTAAACGGGAAGGTCCTTTCGTCATAGAATTGGTGTATTCTAACGATGCGTACCGGCTGACCAAACCTGATGGAAACTTGCTCATGATGCCTATCAACGGCAAGTTCCTGAAAAAATACTATGTCTAACCTCTTTTACATAATGTTCACATATGTTCAGTCATGTAAATGTACACTGCGATGTTTATATGATTCAAAAAAAACTATCTAACTATTATCCGTATTTCAAGAGTCTTGAATACGCCCTGGATAATTGGTCCTCTAAATATTTCCCCACTGGAATCATTTCCCTTTTTGACTCCGTCCAAATTCGGCTTGACGAAAACAAGTCACGTCCCTATTACCTCTGAATTATTTTTTGATAATTATTCCCCCAGCGGAATGATCAAATGTTTTGTCGCGTCAACATAACCTCTGAGTAAAGCATTCATCAAAGATAGTCATGTCCATACTACCTCTGAATTATCCACTCCCATCTAACGTTATATATCTTTCCACGTCCATATTACCTCTGGTCAGATATAGAACATCCTCTGCTATTACGTCCATATTACCTCAACTAGCAGCTTCGTTCAACTTATTATCTATATTGGAATCATTTGAATAGAAAACGGATAATAGGTCCACATAAAAATTCCCTGGCGGAATACCCACCAGAAATATCCTTACTACGTCCACATTACCTCTAGCATCGATATTTCACAAAACCACATTCATTTCTAAAAAATTCTTTATTTTGCACTTGAACGTAAACGGAAAAAAGGTACAAGAGCCCTGACGACAAAAAAAGAGTTACAAAAATCTATAAGATACACAGGCGGTTTATGCTGCAATCAGAGCAAAAATCTCGGTGTTAGATTTCACAGCAGTTCGGCGACGTACCTCTTCTTGATGAGCGACTTCATCTTCAAAGAGGATCAGACTCTGATGCTCCCCCTCAAACTTCGCCAGCTGTTCTTCTAAACGGGCAGAAGTAGTGGCAGTCCTGGCAGCCTGGGACAGATAATCCTCTTGTTCAGATGCTGCCGCCCTCAAGTCATCTTCCAACTGGGCGATCTTGTTCCTGATTTGTACAATGTGATTGTGCTTCTCAGTGATTTGTGCAGCTAGCCTGTTCTTCGAGGCAGCACGTGCCTCACTTACAGTATTGAACTTGCCATACTGGTCAGCCAGTTCGTCGATTTTTCGAGCGAGGGCATCCTTCCTTACTTGGAAGGTAGCCTTCTCCTCCGCAAGAGCCATCATCAAAGCCTCGTCCTTTATGCAGAACAGTAACGTCAGGCTCCGCGGTTTAGCATCCCGGAACCTGGCCACTTGACCCTCCAGGTTGTTCAGAACTTTCCTCAAAGTGTTGGCCCGCTCCTCATAGCGGGCTATGCTCTCGAGGACCGCTACCTGAGATTCGGCAACAGCCTTCATAGGACCGAAGGCAGCGTTCCGATTCAAGACTCCAGCAAGCTTCACCTTCAGCATTGAGTAGAAAGCTCTGACGACGGCCTGAGCCATCTCCTCATCTTCGGTGGAGGTCATCGGAGAAGAAACTTGGAAAGTCTCCCCCGCTCCAGGAAGGGATACCTGACAAGAAGCCAAAACTTGGCAAGAAAATCCATTCCACCAAAAACCACTCTTGATTATCATGTGTCACGTCCATATTACCTCTGATACCGATAGTCTTCCAACTTGACGCCTGTACCCAACCCGAGATGAAAGGCACGACACCAAGATCACAAAACCTACCACGACCATGTTACCTCTGTTAGGTTTTGTTTCAAATCTAGTATCGTACCACCGGTGTGCCAAAGGGTAATAGAACCACGAAAGTATCATTCCAATCTATTTGCTCACATTTTCGAATGCACAAAAGGACAATAGGTCCAAACAAAAAGGGAGAAAGGGGGGTCCCCCAGCGGGATACCCTTTACACAAATGCTATATATTGGCTCTCTAATACATGCTCAACAGATATCACAAGCAAAGAGTAGAGCGAATGTATTCTGTTTATTCAAAATTAGTTACATTCACAGGACTACATCTCGTGAGCAAAACAGAAGGTTCTTCATCTTTTCTTCTGGATAAGAAGTAAAAGATTACATTGATGTCCAAAAGAAGAGAAAATCTGATATTCATCAGCAACACATAGTTTGGTCAGGTTGGCAGCACCACGCTTCCGTCGAAAAGTAGTTTCGTAGCCTTCGAAGGAGGTTATGTTTTACTATTTTGCAAGCAAACAAGGCTGTTGAACCTTCGAGAAGCTACACGGAGGAGGGCAAATATAACATGCAAAAACATCTACAAATGGTGATCTCCTCTCTTCCATATTGCGAAAGTCGTGGGCTCATTTCTCCAAGAGACCATACCTTCAAATTAACATCTCTAGTGTTGCTTTTGCCTACTTGAAGAACCGTGAAAGCAGAACCATCACGATGATGCCCAACTATCATCCGACTCTTCGATGTATAAAGGTTCTTCCTACCATCTGAGGAAATCCCTTCCAAAATACGAAGTGTCCTGAGCTCTCTGATTTGTATGTCAAGTGTTGCATCTTCACCATACCTAGAATTGCCAATACCGGTCCTGGAGAAATTTGGTAGCCAGATCCCTACAGAACATGAAAAGGGGGCAGAAAAAAAATCAGACTCAGGAAAATGTAGAAAAAAACTAAGTTCTGAAGACTCTTATGCGCCCAAAGGGCTATGCACCCGAAGGGCTATGCGCCCGAATGGATATGCGCCCAAAATAAGACGTATGGGCGCATAACACTTGGACAGTACATGGGCGTATAATATGGCAACACGTAGGCGCATAGCACACCACAGTGTTGGTACATGACTTCTGTGGAGGCATAATGATGCTCACAGAAGTATGTTGCCTTAGGCACAAGCGCCCAGGCAGAAGAAAAGTCCAAGCGTCATAAATTAACACTCGAGACTTTGTTTTTGAAGCATGACCTCACCCAGAATCGGGTCCTGGACTGCTGAGGACGCTGCGGCAGGAGGAGAGCCACTCGACACAGCCCCCTTGCCCTTCGCGGATCTCTTAGCGACCTTGGGAGACATGGTTCTCAAAGAAAGAAGACGAAGAGTTTTCTAAAAAAATTCAAAGAAAGGGAATAATGAACATTCTATCTCCTCCAGGGTCTATTTATAGGCACGAGCCACTTCCTATGCGCCCACCTGCTGTATGCGCCCATGCGCCCATTGCGTTGTATGCGCCCACAATAGCCTATGCGCCCACGTGATGAATCAGCTCTCTGTACAATATACGACTGTCCCTTGCTGACTTGGACGATGTATGAAGGATGGACCGCTTCAAATTTTGTTTCGATAAATCTGTTAGTTCGGATTTTGAGGAAGATCTTAATAGTCGTATCTTCCTGACAAGCTAGCCAAACAATATGCGCCCAAGGAGAGAGCCGTGCTATGCGTCCATTACAACACGAGAAGATGATCCATGCTTCTTTCAAAGTATTTCGAACTTATTCAAGTATCGAAAACTTTGAAGGGTGTCTTGTAGAAGCATGAAAAATTTTCAGCAAATGAAGCCCTATGTACCCAAGCTAGTAAAGCTCCATGCGCCCAGTCAGTGTAGCTCCATGCACCAAGTTAATGTAGCTCCATGCGCCCAGTCAGTGCAGCCCATGCGCCCAGTCAGTATAGCTCCATTCGCCCAGTCAGTGTAGCTTCATGCACCCAGTCAGTGTAGCTTCATGCACCTAGTCAGTGTAGCTCTCCCGAAAGAAGGGCGCATAGCCTGATACATGACTATGCGCCCAAGCCCGACTCAGTCAAAGCCATAATCAAAACGTGCACCGAAGCGCACGACCACATCAGTCTCCACGAGCAGTCGTGCACCGAAGCATGCGGCCACGTCAACACCACGACCAACCTACGATCTCACAACTTGTATGCGCCTACATACTATACGCCCAAAGCAGGACTACGCTTCCACATAAGAACCAGTATGTTTTCTCATGTGGGCGCATACATCATTCAAGCTCAAGAATGACTATAAAAGGGGGGCCTCATCCCTCTTCAAAATATAGAACAGAGAGCATTTTCAAGTGCCAAATTGCTACACTTCTTGCCAGTGAGCCGAGAGTTAGCAATTTTCTTAGGTTTTCTCCCATATTTGTAATCGGAGTGTCAACGGAGTAAAGGGGCAACTGCCGTTCGATCTCCATCGTCCCATTTCCTCGAATTCTTTTTTGTACTCGGGGATCCTCAGCGCAGGATCTCTCAGGCGTACTCGATTTGTGGTACCTTGTGCCAATAAAAGAAAATACAGTATTTTCTTCTTCTTTTTTGTGTGTGTCCATAGTAGGGTTTTTGCAAATAAGTTTTTGTAAATTTAAAAAGTCAGGCAGTTTAGGAAGTAGTTAGAGCTTTTATAAATGGGCTTGTTTTCAAAATAAAAGTGTATTTTGAAAACATTTCTTGGATAGCCTATTTGCTAGTACGATGCAATGTATATCGTATTCTTGGACTCAATAAATATAAAAATACATTAATAAAATAGGAAAACCAATAGCCCTTTTATGAAGTCTTTTTCTGATATTTGAACAAACTTGAAGATCCCTTTTTTCCTTGACGGCTGTCGTCCAAAGATAAACAGATCTAGAAATATGAATAATTCTCCATTGTATATATCTTAGTTTAGAAGATGCCTCGCATCGGTGGAACCCCCGATACGAGGTCCCGGATAGGTTATTGGGTGATTTAGAGAAATCTTCTTGTATAATATCGTCTTTGGCCTATCAATAATTCTCTATTGTATATATCCAGGTTTGTTAATATTTGATCATGCTTACTACATGTCTGAAAGTACTTGTAAGACGAACAAAATAGTATGATGTATTATGATACAAATATAGCAATAAGATGTAGAATATTAGGACAATGCTAAGTTTAAGCAGCAACATGATAGTGATTACATGAATATTAGTGACGTTATTATGTTAAACTTAATTGATTATCCATATTCAAAAGCATGATAATCATTGGGCTAACAAGGGATTCACTCTGCCTGAGAACTCATTAAGGCATTTAAGCCATCCTTACTATAGGAACTATTCTCCGTAGAAAACATATAGTAGACAATAGCGATTGTGGGTCCGTATCCCTTCTATGTCATAGAGGACATGTACCTACTGTTCCTGAAATTTTTCTAGTTAGTGGTCCTCCCTTGAACCAAAAGCTAGATGCCTAGTAGATTTCTTTTTGAACTAATAACATAAACCTTTATGGTAGGATTACAATAACATAATATCAAAATAACTTCAAGCCCATTTTACTTGTTGTATCTCCGACCAGCTGGCGCTTGAGGTCCTTTGTGAATGGATCCGCCAGGTTTTCCTGTTCGAACATAATTTACTATAATGATACCTCTCTTGATGAGATCGTGCACTGTATTGTGCTTTAGCCGCACAGTTCTCTTCTTTCGATTGAAGAGGTCATTTGATGCCACTACAATAGTCGCCTGGTTGTCGCAGTATATAGGTATCGACGGTATCTATGCCCCAACCAATAAAAGATTATACATGAGCTCCCGAAGCCATTCTGTTTTTTCTACTGCAGAATTAAGTACAAAAAAACTCAGATTCTATGAAGAAACGAAAGTGCATAGTCTGCTTCTTTGACTTCCATGATATAGCAGCTCCACTTATGAAGAAAATGAATCCTCCTGTGGATCTCTCGCTCTCCGCCTTTGAGCACCAACTTGCATTACTGAAGCCTTCTACTACTGGCGGATCATTGCTGTAGTATAGTGCATATGTCTGAGTCTTCTTGAGATATCTCATTGCCCTTTTCACAGCTTTCTAATACTCAATGCCTGGGTTGCTCATGAATCGACACAGCATTCCCACGGCAAAAGCTATGTTAGGCCTAGTGGCAGTAGTAGGGTACATCAAACTTTTGATGATGCTTGAATACTCCAGCTGCCTGACGCTTTCCTCGAATTCGACTTCAGCTTTAGGTCACACCTGTAAGGTGTATCGATCACTAGAAGATCCTGATACCCGTAGCATGTGATCATCTTTTTAATATGATGATACTGTGAAAGCGCCAGTCCAGTATCCGTCCGGATGATCTTGATGTCCAAGATCACATCAGCTTCCCCCAAGTCCTTCATACCGAACTTGGTCGAGATGAACTTCTTTGTCTCCATGACATAGCCCATATCCGTACCTAGGATCAGCATGTCTTCCATGTATAGACAAACGATTATACCTCTTCCATCAACAAACATCGTGTAAACATACTTGTCCGTTTTGCTAACCCTGTAGACATTTGACCTTATGACCTTGTCAAACTTCTCATGCCATATTTTGGGAGCCTGCTTTAAATTGTACAAGGATTTCACCAACTTGCAGACTTTGTCTTCAAGGCCCTTGACGACAAATCCTTCTAGCTATTGCGTATAAATCTCATCGATTAGCTTGTCATTTAGATAATGTGTCTTTTACATCCATCTGATGTATTACCAACTTATGTATTACTATGAGAGCAATTAACATTTTGATGGTGGTCATCCGAGCTACTGGAGCATATGTCTCAAAGTAGTCGATCCCCTGCTTCTGAGAGAATCCCATGGCTACTAACCTAGCCTTGAACTTGTCAATAGTTCCATCTGCTTTTATCTTTTTCTTGAAGATCCATTTGCTTCCAATGGGTTTCATTCCTTCAGGAAGATCAACCAACACCCAAGTGTTATTGGAGGTGATTGAATCAATTTTATTGTTGATTGCCCCCTTCCATAAAATAACATCTCTGTTCTTTATTATCTCATCATAGGTAAGGGATCTGCTTCCACATGATATGTGACAAAGTTATCTCTGAAGTCCTTCGGTTTTCTCACTCGCTTAGTTGACGGCTCAACAAGTTCTGGTTCAAGTGTTGTCTCTTCCCCCAACAACTTATTCTTAGACTACATTCTCATTGGAAACTTCAATTTTCTATGTACCCTCATTGTTCTCTGGAATGTCCGTAAGAACAATGTTCTTGTGCCTTGCAAATTTATCTTCAAAGTATTCTGTGTCGTAAGATTCAATAATATGATTTGATTCTATATGAAGAAATCTCCTAGCATCACTCTTCTCGACATATCCAAGAAGTTCGTCTTTATAGTATTTGTCCCGAGCTTCTAAATCTTCAAATTTAGAAGATTTACATATGCCAAACACCCCCACACTCGAATGATATTCAAGTTAGGTCTGATTTTGAACCAGATTTCATGCGAAGTGACGTCAAAAGTTACATACGATACTCTATTCAGAATAAAAGTGGCCATCAATGCAGCTTCTCCCCAATAATACTTTGGAAGACCCGCAGTTAATAACATTAAATTTATCATTTCTGTAAACATTCTGTTATTTCTTTCTGCTACTCCGTTAAATTGAGAAAAATACGGAGTACAAGTCTCGTTGATGATTCCATTTTCTTTTCAGAATGATGCGAATTCATGAAATCGATACTCTCCATCTCGATCACTTCTTATTCTCTTAAGTTCTTGTCTAGTTTGTCATTCAGCCTCAGACCTGAACTCTTTGAACTTTTCGAACACATTGTTTTTAAACTTCAGCAAGTAGACAAACGTATATTTTGAGAAGTCATCAATGAAGGATATGAAATACTTTATCTCGACTTTTGTAGAGAATTGTTTGAAGTCACAGATATTGCAGTGTACCAACTCCAGAAGATTTATGCTTCGATTAACCCGATAAAAGGATTTCCTTGTGATCTGAGTCTGAGCACACACTTCACATTCTCTACCTTACCTCAACATTTGGAGATAAGTTCTAGACTAGACATTTTGTTTATTCTTTTACAATGAATGTATCCTAGTCTATTATGCCGCAACTCAAGAGTACAATCATAATGAGCGATTGCATTAATTTTATTAGACTGATTTACAAGCTGATGTTTAAACATCCCTTCGGTATAAAGGCTTTTCCGAAGTATATTCCTTTTATGGACATTACCATCTAGCCAACATTAATGTCCATTATTAGGCCTGCAATACAGAGTAGGCCTCCAAAGATCAGGTTCTTTGCAATAGCAGGTACATGCTTCACGTTTTGAAGTGTTAGAGACTTCCCTGAAGTCAGCTTCAACACCACCGTCTCGATCCCTTGCACTTCTACTTACGCCGTGTTCGCCACCATCACATTTTTACAGGTTGGTTTGTACGTGGTGAACCATTCATTGCTAGAGCAGACATAGCAGATAGCACAAATGTCTATCTACCCGTCAGAGTCAGCCTGTACCGCAATGACCTGAACAATCATAGCAATTACATCAATAACCATTGAAACCTTACTAGGTCACCATACTCTGATTTCTTGGCCTTGGATCTGCATTCACTCTTGTAGTGGCCAATCTTGCCACAATTGAAGCAAGTTACTTTGGACTTTGGCTTCTAGTGCTTGAAAGAAGACCCCTTCACTTTTAGATTAGTGAGGTCCTTCTTTTTGTTGTGGGAAGTTTATTTTACTTTAGATTCTTCATGTGGACCAAGGTGGCCTTAGCCATCTATTTGGACAGAGCGTCCACCTTCAGTTGAGCCCTCATCTGGTCCTCAATAAAGATTTCTTATAGGAGATCTTCTGAACTGATCTCCAATTACTTTGTATACATATTCGCATAGAATTTGCTCCAACAAGCGGAAAGCTTGGAGACGATCCCTCCAACAACAAAATTTTTATCGAGGGGCATCTCCTCATCTTCCAATTTCTGACGCAACTTCAGGAACTCCTTCACCTGAGACAGTATCGTTTTCTCGTCTTCAAAGAGCCATTTGTGACATTTCTCGATGACAAATATCTTGCTCATGTTCTTGTCATCTTCATACAATTTCTCTAAAGATTCCTATATCTCTCTGGCACTAATTTTCTTTGAGTAAGATTCTGCCAGATGGTCCTCCATTGCATTGAGGATCATAAGCCTACAGAGGCTCTTTTTCCTCTTCCATTTGGACAACTTGGCATTCGTAGCAACAATCGTGGCTGCAGTCCCATTTTTTGGAACATTCGATTCTTCCTCAGATAACACATGGTTGACGTCCACGAGTTGGAGATTGAGGCTAACCTTCCTCTTCCAGACTTGGTAGTACTCTCCATCGAATTTCTCTAACTTGTTAAAGTTGGAATCGATGAGTTGAGCATGAGAGTTTTCCATCTTGTATAAATCTAGCTTAGAGATTGTTAGTCCTGGGGCATAATTTTAAGATAAAAAACTGATTTAGGAAAAACTTCGGAGAAGGTACACGGCTGAGATCCCGGAGGATTCAGAGAGAGACGAATTCAAATGTAACACTTCGAAGAAGGCTCAAATGAATTTCGTAGTAGCAACGAAAGCCTACAGAATATATTTGATTAGATCAAAAAAGAGATGTCATTCTTCCTCATAAACGTGTTACGATTGGAATAGAACGAATTACAAAAGAAGAAAAAACAATCAGGAGAAGAAATAAGTCCTGCTAGGGTGACGAATCCCCGAAGCTCAAAGCTAGATTTGTAACGCCCCAGTCCCAAAATACGTAGGACTAGGAACGTAGACATGCCAGCTGTATACATACGAAGTATACTCCAATATATGGAAACCTCGTATGAATACATAAGCTATAAAATACAGTAGAACCATAACTAATCTCATCCACAACAAAATAAATGAATAAAAGATATCATATAATGATAATGAATTGTCTTGATACAATATGTTGGGCGGATAAAAATTCACTACCAACAAGTAAAGGGAAAAATACATAGGAAAAGAAATGAATTTGGCGAGCGAAGCGAAGACGATCTAAGTGCAATTATCCTCGAAGAAATTGACGATCATGGCCACGGATAGAACACCTGCGAAAGACAAGAGCACACACCTGGCAAGATAACCAGGTCCTCAGAGGGACGTAACAAGACACATAATATCATGCCAATAACTGAATAAATAAAGATCAACAGAAAAGTATATGTGACTACACAAATAAAGGTCCTTAACCATTCTATGTGTAAATGCATTTTGAAGACAACGTTCCATACAAGGGCTCCCGAGACTAGAAACATGGCACGTTAGCGTTTCAACCGAGGTACTAGTGGCATCTAGAGGAAAATAAATAAATGCATGGCACACTAGCCTCTCGGGTGAGTCACTAACGGCAGCTAGAGGAAAGTAAATGCAAGGCACATTTGTGTTTCAACCGAGGCACTAGTGGTATCTAGAGAAAAGTAAATAAATGTACGGTACACTAGCTCTCGGCTGAGTCACAAATGGCAGCTAGAGGAAAGTAAATGTGTGAAAGCCCCTGCGCCTAATAACTGTCTTCACCCTCCCCATGTACTAGTGCTGAATCCACACCACAATATTTCTAATAACTGCTTAGTCTTCTAGACAACTATATTAGCAGTTATATCCTAACGCTCGTCCTATAGGCACCGATGTACGGTCGGTACGCAAGTCCGAATCTATATGAGAAACGTGACATCGTGGCACACAGGTGTCGGGCCAATCAATACGGCACAAACAAAGGTGGTCCCTTAACTCTAGGCCAAATGCATAAAGTATAATAATTTGCATCTTTATATAGTTTTGAAAGAACAACATTTTATTTGCTGAAAATAAGAAAAAGCATGCATGATATTGAGCAAAAAATTTAAACAGTAAAGGCAAGGTGTCTTGCCTGGTAGTACGTCTGGTGTGCTGCAATGATCAAGGTGGCACGAACTGTTCCATCGTGTCCAGATGGGTCGAATTAGTTAGGGTGGACAGGAGGTGGTATGGATTTGGTGTCAGAATAGGAATAAGAGGATTTAGTCACGGGCTGGAGAAAATCGAAGGAAGTTGGATATATCATAATATTCACGAATTCTAGAAAATATTTTATAATAATTTGTGAAAATATTTTAGATAAAATACGTACTTACAAAATTATAAAATCATTTTTCGTCTAAAAACACTAAGTAGTAAAAATATGATTTAGAAGGAAACTATATTTCATTAGTTAAAAAAAATACTTGTAGGTAATACTAAAAAAATCAAAATGAATTTTTAGGCAAAAACTATAATCTTATCAAAATACGATTTCTAGGTTAGAAACTAAATTTTTTATTAGTCCAAAAATATTTTAAATAAATAAATATATAAAAATCTTGGAAATATTTTAGGGCTACTGAGTTGCCAAACATAATTTTAAAAAAATGTTAACTATCTATTTATTTAATAAATAAAATAGTAAAAATAATATTAATACTAATTATAATTATAATAATACTTCTAATAATATACATACTAATAATATAAATAACTTACACTAAATATTATACTGTAAAAGAGTGATAATAATAATAATAATAATAATAACTAAAAAAAATATCAAAAGCTTCTCAGCAAGCAGTGCTGTGCTGAGAAATGGTTATTATGCCAAAAAAACATTAAGGAAGAGAGAAGAAAGGGAAGAGTGGAAAAGAGGGAAAGGAGAACGGAGGGGTCAGCTCGCCCTCTGGCAGCGGTACGCGGCCGCACGCAGTGGAGTAGACGCGAGGCTGTTGACATCCATGACGCACGGTGGAGGATGAGTGGCGCACGATGGAGATGATCGGCGGTCAACGTGGCGACAGTGGAGTGAAGGAGATAGAGGAGCGAAAGGCCACCGGAATTTTTGGCGCGGGACGGCAGTCAAGCTGCTCGCGCGACGGCCTTTGGTGGCTGAGGAGGCGCTCATCAGTGGGGGGCCGATGGCAAGTCAGAAGGACCGGGGCCGTGCTCGACTGGCAGAGTTTAAGGGCGGCATCAGGTGGGTTCGTCGCTATAGGCGCGGCGGAGGTGGAAGAAGTGACGATCGGAAAGAGGAAACAGGACGGTGGCAGTGGTACGGTTGGAGGCTGCCGCCGCGTACGACGGAGCCGAGAGAGGCACGCGGAGAGGGTTTGGTGGCTCGCCGATAGACCTAACCGGATCTCGACCATGGTGGTGCTGGAGTCTTCACCGTGGTGATGGCTGGGATCCGCGGTCCTGGCTCGTCCACGGTGGAGGTAAGTAATAGGTTTTGTTATTATTTATGGTGGATTTTGGGGTGTTTCCCAGTGGTGGTTGAGGCTGGCTTGGTCGGGGTCAAGAGTCTCGATACGACGGTGGGGGAGGAGTTTGGGGGGAATGCGAAAAGCTCCCCCCGCCGTTTTATTTAAAGTCTGGAACGTATATTTTGCAACGGACTCGCGACGGCTCATAACCCGTCGTTCGGTAGTCACAATTATTGATACTTGTCGACTGAATATCCGTCTACGTAGTCGAAAAAAATGTCTCCCCAATTCTCTATACAATTCCCGCCAAATAATCGACTGAGTAGCGACGACTGGCCTTCCGTCGCTATATCTCCGACACCCTAGCGACGGATGTGCGACCTCCCCCCCATAAAATTAAAATAAAAAAATGTAAAGGCGTGTGGTCAGTAAACCGTCGGCGAGCGGCCACGAAGCTATCGCTAACACCGACTGAAAATTTCTATCGTTAATATTCCGTCGCTAATTTACTGTATTTTGGTAGTGGAGGAGACGCCCGGGAGTAAAGTAGTGGTGGTGGTGAATGTAGTTTGGTGCAGGCGGTGGTGGTGATTTTTGGTGGTGGTCAGGGCCGGAAGGCGGGATCGGCTGCGGCTGGGAAGTCGGGCAAGGAGACAAGGGGCGGCGGTGGTGATTTTGATCTGGTTGTGATGGTGACGGCGGTGACGGGTCTGGAGAGGGCTCGGATTGGCCGGGGTTTGTGATGCTGGCGATGGTGCCACGGCGAGGTCGGCCGGGATGGTGGCAATTTCTGGTGATGGAGGTGGCTGGTTTGATGAATGTGTTGGTGGTGACGACGGTGAAGGCCGTTCGTGTAGCTGCGGTCGGGAGCTGGGGGTTCGATGGTGGAGGATGCGTCGAGGCTGACCTTGTGATGGATGGCACCTATGGTATGGGTAGTCTGTAGTAGAAGAGGCGGGTTGGTCGGGATTAGCTAGGATAGGTTTAGGATTAGGAATTTATTATTTGTCGTGTCGGGGTTGTCGACACGGAGGAGAACACAATGTATATGTAACATATGGAATAAGAATTTGACGGGGAGGGAGAACATGGACACGATGCACTCACGTGGGTGGTGAAAATTTTAGAGGAGTACCTGCCTATTTATAGGATGTGGAAATTCCCATTTGGATAGGATTAGGATTTAAACCCAATTAGATAATTCATTTTAAATCAAATATAAATTTAATTTAAATTCGAATTTTAAATGTAGATAATCTAGACTCAAATTAAATATAAATTCTACCTTTAAACTATTTAAATTAAATCCATAAAATCAAATCGAAATTTAAAATGGCTACAATAACTTCCAAATATTTTTTTCCAAAATACCAATAATAATAATTTCAAAAATAATAAATATTTTTAAATGTCTTTTTGAATAATAAAATATTAATATTAATAAATCTCAAAAATTATATTTTTATTTAAAAATAAACTTATAAAATATTTAGGAAATATATACATATGCAGAAAGAATATTATTTATTATTAATAACTATTATACACGAAAGACTTTTTTATAAAAATAATGTACTTGGAAATGTTGGTATGTTAGCTAAAATAATTATTACATATATTATTTTAAAACTATAAAATAATAAATAAAAATGTTTTTCTAATATATATGTACGCTCGCACATATTTGCACTCGTCGAGCAAATTCGATAATAAAAAAATTTTGTGCGCGACGTACACTGCAACTACGCAACGTACAAATACAAAAAAAATAATCAGTACCAAATTTGTTATAAAAATATAGTAAAAATTTAGGAATTTTACATCCTACCCAACTTAAAAGAATTTCGTCCTAGAAATTATGAATTTGTAGGGGGTGAGAAGGCACAAGGGGGTATTGGTGAGGAACAATTATTCACAACATAAAACATGCATGACGAAATCGTGGTTTCAATAATGGCAAGTATAATCATGGGTTAGCGCAAGAAGGAAAATGAGTAAGGATTAAGGTTAAAACAAGATAATAGGCAATAAAGAATATTATGGTAACAAGAGAAAATAAATTAGAGACGTTAAAGTCATGGTTTCATGGAAGTAGGTTGAAGGCATGATTAGGAGGACGATTAGATTCACTCATAATTTAAGCGATTAGAAGGTCATGATAGGGCCGAGAAAAGGAAGAGTAGTTTAGGATGAAGATATAGCAACATCGAGTGATAATGGTCACAATCGATAGGAAGGCTAGAGGAAATTCTAGTACAACGCCTTCGTTCTTGTAAAATAGGTGAAGGCAAAAGCAACAAGAAGTTCAAAGACGTTATTATCGAATACTAATACGTGGTTCAAAGACGACCGAATAATTTCAAAGGAATTGTCAAGGCAGTCGTGGATGGGATTCTAAAGGCTAAGTTTATTTATGTTCCATCCACGTAGAATAATAGACAAAAGCGAACCAAAGTGCACTTGGTTGATCAGACCATCATGCACCGACTCTGATTAGACAATATGTTAGTAAAAGGTCGCTCAATAGCATATGTCTTGATCAAGCTCGATAAAGAATTAGCTTGCAAATACTAGGCTATATAAGCATCATTAGTCTAGATAGTAGTACATAGGCACGATGGTAGATAAAATAAGAACAAATATGAATAGTCTAAGAGTCATAAGAATTTACGTCTTGTTTATTCCTATACAATCATTCTGCGGTTTTATTGTCCAAGGTTTGGCTGACCAAGTGGGTTAAATTCCTCTAGTCTCTATGGTCTAGATAATACTATTTTTATTCCCTTAATGGTCAACGGTGTGTCAGGTCGTGGGTTATTCTATCCAACTTAAAGAATTAAGCTAAGGGTGTTTGGGACATCTAACTAGTAGGGTCAATCTCTAGCAAGCACGAAGGGGAGATAAGGATAATAATAGAAGGAATCAAGCAAGATGCTACCGAGGAGACGAACGGTAGTTCGAATATGGAATCGAGGGAAGAGGTCAGTATGTAGATGAGATCCTAGACTTCTAATCCTATACGCAGGCTTGCTTGGTACGGTAAAGTAATCAAACAATTTATCTTGACCTGCATGGGCCACCACAAAAACATGTAACGCCCCAGTCCCAAAATATGTAGGACTAGGAACGTAGACATGCTAGCTGTATACGAACGAAGTACACTCCAATATATGGAAACCTCGTATGAATACATAAGCTATAAAATACAGTAGAACCATAACTAATCTCATCCACAACAAAATAAATGAATAAAAGATATCATATAATGATAATGAATTATCTTGATACAATATATTGGGCGGAGACAAATCCATTACCAATAAGTAAAGGAAAAATACATGAGAAAAGAAATAAATTTGGCGAGCGAAGCAAAGACGATATAAGTGCAATCATCCTCGAAAAAATAGTGACGATCATGGCCACGAATAGAACACCTGCAAAAGATAAGAGCACACACCTAGCGAGATAACCACGTCCTCAGAGGGACGTAACAAGACACATAATAGCATGCCAATAACTGAATAAATAAAGCTCAACATAAAAGTGTGACTACACAAATAAAGGTCCTTAACCATTCTATGTGTAAATGCATTTTGAAGACAACGTTCCACACAAGGGCTCCCGAGACTAGAAACATGACACGTTAGCGTTTCAACCGAGGTACTAGTGGCATCTAGAGGAAAATAAATAAATGTACGGCACACTAGTCTCTCGGGTGAGTCACTAACGGCAGCTAGAGGAATGTAAATGTACGGCACATTTGTGTTTCAACCGAGGCACTAGTGGCATCTAGAGAAAAGTAAAGAAATGCACGGCATACTAGCTCTCGGCTGAGTCACAAATGGCAGCGAGAGGAAAGTAAATGTGTGAAAGCCCCTGCGCCTAATAACTGTCTTCACCCTCCCCATGCACTACTCGTGCTGAATCCATACCACGATATTTTTAATAACCGCTAAGTCTTCTAGACAACTATATTAACAGTTATATCCTAACGCTCGTCCCGTACGCACCGATATACGGTCGATTCGCAAGTCTGAATCTATATGAGACACGTGACATCGTGGCACACAGGTGTCGGGCCAATGAATGCAGCCCAAACAATGGTGGTCCCTTAACTCTAGGCCAAATGCATAAAGTAAAATAATTTGCTTCTATATATAGTTTTGAAAGAACAACATTTTATTTGCTGAAAATAAGAAAAAGCATGCATGATATTGAGCAAAAAATTTAAACAGTAAAGGCAAGGTGTCTTGCCTAGGAGTACACCTGATGTGCTGCGATGATCAAGGTGGCACGAACTATTCCATCGGGTCCAGATGGGTCGAATTAGTTAGGGTGGACAGGAGGTGGTACGAATTTGGTGACAGAATAGGAATAAGAGGATTTAGTCACGTGGTGGAGGAAATCGAAGGAAGTTGGATATATCGTAATATTCACGAATTCTAGAAAATATTTTATAATAATTTGGAAAAATATTTTAAAAAAAAATACGTACGTACAAAATTAGAAAATCATTTTTCGTCTAAAAACTCTAAGTAGTAAAAATATGATTTAGAAAGAAACTATATTTCATTAGTTAAAAAATACTTGTAGGTAATACTAAAAAAATCAAAATTAATTTTTAGGAAAAAAAATATAATCTTATCAAAATAGGATTCTAGGTTAGAAACTAAATTTTTCATTAGTCCAAAAAATTTTAAATAAATAAATATATAAAAATCTGGGAAATGTTTTAGGGCTACTGAGTTGCCAAACATAATTTTAAAAAAATGTTAACTATCTATTTATTTAATAAACAAAATAGTAAAAATAATATTAATACTAAATATAATTATAATAATACTTATAATAATATACATACTAATAATATAAATAACTTACACTAAATATTATACTGTAAAAGAGTGATAATAAAAATAATAATAATAATAGTAGTAATAATAATAATAATAATAATAATAATAATAATAACTAAAGAAAAAATGTCAAAAGCTTCTCAGCAAGTTGTGCTGTGCTGAGAAAGGGTTATTATGCCAAAAAAAACATGAAGGAAGAGAGAAGAAAGGGAATAGTGGGGAAAAGGGAAAGGAGAACAGAGGGGTCGGCTCGTCCTCTGGCAGCGATGCGCGGCCGCTCGCAACGGAGTAGACGCGAAGCTGTCGACATCAACGATGCACGGTGGAGGATGAGTGGCGCACGATGGAGATGATCGACGGTCAACGTGGCGGCGGCGGAGTGAAGGAGATAGAGGAGCGGAAGGCCACCAGAATTTTTGGTGCGGGGCGACGGTCAGGCTGCTCGCGCGATGGCCTTTGGTGGCTGAGGAGGCGCTCATTAGTGGGTGGCCGACGGAAAGTCAGAGGGACCGAGGCCTTACTCGTCTGGCGGAGGGGAAGGGCGGCACCAGGTGGGTTCGCCGCTGCAGGTGCGGCGGAGGTGGAATAAGTGACGATCTGGAAGAGGAAACAGGACGGTGACGGGGGTGCGGCTGGAGGCTGCCGCCACGCGCGGAGAGGGTTTGGTGGCTCGCCGATAGACCTAACCAGATCTCGACCACGGTAGTGCTAGCGTCTTCACCGGGGCGATGGCTGGGATTCGCGGTCCAAGCTCGTCCACGGCGGAGGTAAACAATGGATTTTGTTATTATTTGTGGTAGATTTTGGGGTTTTTCCCAGTGGTGGTTGAGGCTGGCTTGGTCGGGTTCAAGAGTCGTAACGCGACGGTGGGGGAGGAGTTTGAAGGAGACGCCCGGGAGTAAAGTAGTGGTGGTGGTGAATGTACTTTAGTGCAGGTGGGGGTGGTGATTTCTCTGGGTGGTCAGGACCGGAAGGCGGGATCGACTGCGGCTAGGAAGCCAGGCAAGGAGACAAGGGGCAGCGGTAGTGATTTTAATCGGGTTGTGATGGTGACGGTGGTGACGGGTCTGGAGAGGCCTCGGATTGGCCGGGGTTTGTGATGCTGGCGATGGTGCCACGGCGAGGTCGGCCGGGATGGTGGCAATTTCTGGTGATGGAGGTGGCTGGTTTGATGAATGTGTTGGTGGTGACAACGGTGAAGGTCGTTCTTGTAGCTGCGGTCGGGAGTTAGGGGTTCTATAGTGGAGGATGCGTCGAGGCTGACCTTGTGTTGGATGGCGCCTATGGTATGGGTAGTCTGTAGTAGAAGAGGCGGGTTGGTCAGGATTAGCTAGGATAGGTTTAGGATTTGGAATTTATTGTTTGTCGTATCGGGGTTGTCGACACGGAGGAGAACACAATGTATATGTAACATATGGAATAAGAATTTGACGGGGAGGGAGAACATTGACACGATGCACTCACGTGGGTGGTGAAAATTTTGGAGGAGTACCTGCCTATTTATAGGATGTGAAAATTCCTATTTGGATAGGATTAGGATTTAAACCCAATTAGATAATTCAATTTAAATCAAATCTAAATTCAATTTAAATTCAAATTTTAAATCTAAATAATCTAGACTCAAATTAAATATAAATTCTACCTTTAAACTATTTAAATTAAATCCATAAAATTAAATCAAAATTTAAAATGGCCGCAATAACTTCCAAATATTTTTTTTCAAAATACCAATAATAATAATTTCAAAAATAATAAATATTTTTAAATATCATTTTGAATAATAAAATATTAATATTAATAAATCTCAAAAATTACATTTTTATTTAAAAATAAACTAATAAAATATTTAGGAAATATATAAGTATGCACAAAGAATATTATTTATTATTAATAACTATTATACACGAAAGACTTTTTTTATAAAAATAATGGACTTGGAAATGTTGGTATGTTAGCTAAAATAATTATTACATATATTATTTTAAAACTATAAAATAATAAATAAAAATGTTTTTCTAAAAATATGTACGCTCGCACATATTCGCACTCGTCGAGCAAATTCGATAATAACGAAATTTTGTGCGCGAAGTACACTGCAACTATGCAACGTACAAATACAAAAAAATTAGTACCAAATTTATTATAAAAATATAGCACAAATTTATGGGTTTTACAAGATTCACCCCCCATGAATAGCTTCCAGGAACAACAAGTTCGAAAAAGAACTTTGGAACAATCTGCTCTTCTGACTCCTCGGATGAACAGAACTCTGGTGTTGTTTCACTCTTCTCTGCTCCCTGCCAAATTTCTTAAGGAAAGTGTACCGAACAACTAGTAGTCTGAGAGATAAGAAAGGAACTTATATAGGCATGGGCAGTAACCACAGTGTATGCAAAGTGTTTGGAACGTGGGAAGAACCATTTTCGAACATTTCGCAACCATTCAAATCATACTCGGACATGACTGCGCTAATTGGCGCACAACGCACGCCATCTGCGCTAACTTCACCAACTGCACTCACGCGCACTCGCACACAACGAGCACATTGTGCATAGAGCACTGCACACACTGCACGTAAACTGTTGTGCCATCGGACAGTTTCATCTGGCCGTGCCAACTGGCACACCATCTCACCTTGCCAACTAGTTGCACCATCTGGCCACGCGATCGGGCCACACGAACGGGCGCACGATCGACAGCGTAGAGTCTCGTGCAATGAGCGCAACTTAAGCGCACTATGTGCCTAGCGACAAAGCTGACATGCTAAGTGTAAATTGCGCCAACATAATGCCAGATTACACCTCATGAGCCTATGAGTCCGAGTCTGAGTCTGAGTCGCTAAGCCCATACGGGGCTTAGCTACAAAGGAATAAATTCCAAGAGCATGACAAAAAAGCATTAATGCTTTATTGTTGAATTAGCCTTTTTTTTACTAAAAAATACCCCCACATGGCACCCATGTGCCACTCCGCACCTCATGTGCATCTCTCCACAATCATAGCTATATAAAGAGACATTTTATTTGGCCTAGGCTACGTGGGACTATTTTTCTATTGCCTAAGGCAAAACACCAACAAAAACTCCGACGAATGGCCTTGTGAGGGGTTTGCACAAAGGTTGTTAGAAAACCTCAAGCGAGGGACTTCTGAATCTACGGGCCAGTCAAGTCCACGACCATGAAAAAGAGAACAAATCTCATAATATAAAGAAGAATTTTATTGATTAAAATTTGTTTTCAATTGTGTAAAGAATGTGCCTATTTATAGGGCTTTTATGACAACCTAATCCTAATAAAGATAAAATTTATCCTAATAAAAGATAAAGTCAAAATAAGAATCCTAATATAAAAAAAAAAAAGAAAGAGGAATCCAAGAGGGAAGAGAAAAAAAGAAAAAGAACCCTAGAGGGACTAGGATTCTACGCTTCATCCGTCTCCCTTTTCAAGAAAACTCGTCCCTAAGTTCTCAAAATAAAGTAGTTCGTCAGGTAAAAAGTATTCGTAAAGATCAACGACATTGAAGGTTGGAGAGATTTGCATGCCTTCAGAAAGATACAATCACATAAGCATTATCATTTAGCTTGAATAGCACTTGAAATGGTCCGATATTCTACTTTGCCAATTTGTTATACGTGCCAGTAGGAAAACGTTCCTTACGCAAGGAAACCATAACCAAGTCTCGTTCATGAAAGTCCTTACGGCGATGGTACTAATCAGCAGCTGCTTTATATTTGACATAAGATTCTTCAAGTTGTTGTTTAACTTCATTATGTATTGATGTCGCTCTAACATTTGCTCAGCTCTAGTGTCTTGATTCGGAGTCTTAGGCAGAAAAAAAGGTCCAAAACATGTTGAGGACAATGTCGAATGGTGCTTTTCCTGTTGATCGTTGGGTATAAACAAATTTAGTCTGCGATAAAGCCAGATCCCATTGCTTAGGTCATGTTCCAACTAAGCTTCGTAACATGTTTTCCAGTGTGCGCTTCATGAACTCTTTTTGTCTGTCAGTTTATGGGTGACTAGTACTACTATATTGCAGTGATGTATCCAATCTTTCCTACAATGTTCTCCAGAAATATAAAAGAAGCTTAGTATATCTATGTAAATTGGTAGACTTTGGCACACCATGAAGATGCACGACTTCTCGCAAGAAAAGAAGAGCAATATGAGTCGCGTCGGATGTCTTACAATAGGAAATAAAGTGCAACATCTTAGGGAGTCTGTCTACCACGACAAAGATAGAATCATCATTGCACTATGTTTGTGGTAAGCTAAGAATAAAGTTCATGGAAATCTCTTGCCATGGTCCTTCGAAAATTGGAACAGGCATATAAAGACCATTATTCTGTTCTTCGTCTTTGGCAACTTGACATATAGGACAACTGCGGACATGTCCCTAAACTTCTTTTCTTAATTGCGGCTAATAATATCTTTCTTCAGTTATGGCCAGCGTCTTATATCGGCCAAAATATCTACCGAGGCCTCCACAATGGAGCTCTCTGATAATATGTTCCAACAAGGAACTACAAGGAATGTACAACTAATTTCCTTTGAAAGGCTTCTTTGATGTGATATCTATTTGTAGCTCTGTTAGGTTGACAATCTTTCCATGCTTGTCGAAAATATTTATCTTCTTGGTAGAGTAACTGGAGGTATTCAAACCCGGTGACCTCTTAATATAAATTGATGAGGACGTCGGCTCGACGGCTTAAGGCATTAGCTACTTTGTTCTGAACTTCGGCCTTGTGCTTGATGGTATAGAAGAAGCACTGAAAAAACTCAATCCATCTAGCATGCATTCGATTTGTGTTGTAGGAATTGTTTATCAAAGATAAGGCTTTATTGTCTGTGTGTAGGATAAATGTTCGTTGGATGAGATAGTGCTCCCATGCTTTGATGCCTTATACGATCGAGAAGAACTCCTGCTCATAAGTTGATCATTTTAGCTGAGCTTCAGTTAGCTTCTCGCTACGAAAAGCAATTTTCTTCCTTGTATTAGTACAACACCAACGTCCACTATGTTGGCATCGTTTTCGACTTCAAACAGTTTCTCAAAGTCGAGCAGTGATAAAACCGGTGTTGTAGATAACTTCAGGAGTATAGAAAAATTTTCCTTTCTTCATGCATTCTGTCAATGGTGCCATAATAGTGTTGAAGTTATAGATGAATCGTCGATAGAAATTGACGAGGCCATGGAAGCTTCGAACTTCAGTCATTGTCTTTGGATTGGGCCAGTCGCGAATTGCTAGAATCTTTTTTCATCAACATTGAGACCACTGACACTAATAACAAATCCAAAAAAAATGAGTTTCATAGAAAGGAAGCTAGACTTCTTGAGATTGACATAGAGTTTATTAATTAGAAGAAGATTAAGAACTTCTCTGAGGTGCTTCAGATGATAAGTTTGGCTTTGGCTATAGATAGGGATATCGTCAAAGTAGACAACTGCGAACTTTCCTATCTATGTCTTCAAAACTTGATTCATGAGGTGCATGAATGTGCTTAGTGAATTTGGAAGTCTGAAAGGCATAACAAGCCATTCGTAGAGTCCTTTTCGGGTCTTGAAAGTAGTTTTCCATTCACCACCAGTTCGAATTCAGATTTGATGGTATCCGCTCTTCAAATCGATTTTTAAAAAATTGTAGACCCTACAAGCATATCCAACATGTCTTCTAGTCGAAGGATGGGAAAGCAATACCTAATGGTGATGAGGTTGATAGCCTGACTGTCGATGCATATACGTCACGAGTAATCTTTTTTTGGCACAAGCAAGACGAAAACTGTGCGAGGACTGAGGATCTCAATGATCAAGCCCTTTTTAGACCATTCTTCAACTTGGACTTGGAGGATTTTGCATTCATTGGGGCTCGTCCGATAATATAGAATATTTAGAAGTATAGAACCGGGGATGAGATCAATTTCATGTTGAATGTTTCTCATTGGTCTTAATTCAGTAGGCAGTTCATTTGGCATGTGTTTGCCATTGATTGTAAAAGTACAGAACAATTATCGGAGGACTGAACTTAGACTCACAATACAAACTCGCTTGTACAAAGAAAGCCTAGGGACGAAAACTTAGGTACAGCAATCTAAGTACAATTGTTTATTTTAGATTCTAGGGGGTGACGATAGAGGCTCGGGAAGGCGACGGCAGCCCTGCCTTACTCCTTGGACGATCGGTATGCAGCCTTGGCTCCTTGTGAAAAGATGGTTGGCATTGACGAAGAAGTGCTCTTTTTGCTCCTCTGTTGCTCTCCTGGCTTCTCTCTCTCTCTGTGTATTCTCTCTCTGACTCTGTATATTTTTATTCTTTTGTTGCCGGTCCTCTTTTTTTGCAGAGAAATGATGCTGGCTATTTATAAGAGTGGGGTATGATCATTAGGGTTTGCTAATGATCATTTATTTGGAATGTCGGCGCTCCCTCAATCTATCTGAACCCTTGATCCTGATTACAATGAATCTAGGCCATTAATGCGGATAGCACCGAATCTTGTAAGCAGTTAATGTTAACTGCTTTAAATCTTCATGATTGATTATATCGATGCCCGATTGCTCGCCACGTGTCCTATTGGCTTTATGATAAATGATATGCCTTGATCTCGGTAATTATGAGGATGACGTCAAATATATTTGTTGGGATTCGGTTAGATCCTCGATTAATTCGATGCCACGTGTTTTAATTGTGGGTCCAGCCAGAGCCACATAGGATGGGCGACACTTGAACCGCAGGAAGATACTCCTCGTGAGCCGCATGGGACAATGCTTTATTGAGCCACAGGTGATGAACTCTCAATGAGCCGCATATGCATAGTCTCTGCGAGCCGCATAAACTAGCGTTGCCTTGAGCCGCAGGGAATGAGTTCTCAGGGAGCCGCACTGTACAACGTTGTGTTAGGCCGCAGGGACTGGACTCTTGGTGGGCCGCATATGGCTGATTGCCACGTTGCAACCTGGGACTTCTGATGGATCGGGTCAGAGATTTTCCTCTTTTCCCGAAGAGTCTGTCATTATGGCAGAACCATTATGACACTTTATGTCAGAGCCGTCACGGTAGTCGAGTCGTGTCAGAGCATTAAATGAGGCCACTTACTCAAATGGCCAGCTGTAGGGAGGGATCCCAAAGGGGGATATGGCGTCGACCGGGCCGCATATTCTTGCTGAACCGCATACACTCCCGAGCCGCATGAGACTGAAAGTCTTCTTTGAATCGCATAAGGCAGCTCCTGTAGGAGCCGCATGGGCTTCTTTCCAGAGCCGCATGGACCATTACTCCGATATTTTCCATGCTTCTACAGGACCCCCTTCAAAGTTTTCAATTTACAAAATTGAAATACTTTGAATAACAAGCATGGCCCCATTCATGCTGCATAAGTGTCTCAGCCGCATAGACTCATCTGGCCGCGTGGGCTCTTTGCCACGTGTCCTGACTACGTTTGCAAATCTTCATTAAATGCTCTTGATTTATTTTTGAATTAACGCCGTCTTTTGGGGGAGGATCCCAAGGGTCGGTTATGCCTTGACCGAAGCATTTTTTGCCTTTATCTTTTGAAGCAGCGCGTAATCCGAGGCGTCATCCGAGACGTTTGTTCGTTTTATGGGTCTTTTTTCGCCTATAAATAAGAGTCTTTTAGTCCCCTTGGGTTTCTTTACCTTCTCTCTTTGCTCAAATTCCCTGTTGCCGACTTTGCTCTTCGTCTTCTTCCTTCATCGATCGACAATGGCTCCCAAGAAGGCTGCTGCTGCTACGGGCAAGAAGGCCGCATCATCTTCTGCGGCAGCGAAGGACAAGAAGGCCGCGTCTTCATCGACTGCGGCGGCGAACATGGCGGCTCCTCCGTCGGCTGGCGTGCCTGCTTTTTACCCCGACGTCCACCCGCATATTGCGGTAGGATTCCTTAATATGAACCGCCATGGCTACGCCACATATTTTATGCGCGAGCCTATATTCCAAAGCATGCTGTGTATCCGACTCATGCTCGGGCCGCATGGGGTATGACCCAGGTTTGAGCCGCATGAAAGTGGTTGCATAACTATTTCTTTATCAAGGCCGCATAAGCTCATCAGGATTTGGACCGTACGAGCTCTTTCAAACTGAGCCATTCAAGCACATTTCGAACCGAACCGCATAAGCTCATCCTCGCTGGACCGCATAAGCTCATCCTCGCAGGGCCGCATAAGCTGTTTTGGGCAGAATAAGCTTATTCAAATCGGACCATATTCGCATATACTCCCTTCGAACTGCATAAATTCCTCCGCACTGAGCCGCATGAGTTCCTTTCGAACGGAACCGCATAAGCTTATTCGCACTGGACCGCAGGGGCTCTTTCAAACTGAGCCGCATAAGCTCACTTAGACTAATCTGTACAAACCCTTTTAACCCGAGCCGCATGAGGCTATACTGAGCCGCATAAGTATTATGTAGTTTTGTGTTTCAGCTATCTTTTTGACTTATTTCTTTTGCCTCTTCTTCAGTGAATCTGCCCGTGAATCATGCGGGGGAACTTATGGTAGGCTCCCGTCAGTTTGCCTCGGGCGTACATCGGGATGACTTAGTTCGTCAAGTGTCCGAACAGCTACTTGTTGACGAACCTTTGGAGTGACTAAATGCTATCAGGGTTCAATCTTTTCAATTCCTTGGTGATATGATGAGCTCCGGGCAGTCTGATGGAAAGTATCTGAAATCGGTTTTCCTCTTTAGGGATGCGTTGGTCATAGAAAACTCCCGAGTGCTGGATGTTTCCGAGAGTTGGGATTTTGACCTGGACGGGATGCCAATTCACATCCCTATTATGATGCGTCATTTCCCTTTTGAGTGGTTCAATATGATCGTTCTGGATAGGCAGATGCTGGACACCCTCACTCCAACCCGACCGGGGATGTTTGTCGGTAACATCCGTTGTAACAGAGCCACTGGGTCAGTGCGCGCGGTCGAAGATCCGGCCAGTCGGTCCGTGATAGGGTTAGTTCCGGGTACCTTCATCAACACTCCCGGTCCTAACTTTTCATTCTCCCAGGCTGATATCTTCCTGAGTCAGCTTGCTCGCAAAGGGTCCTATCCTATTGGCAGGTTGGTACTGCCGAGCTGGTTGTACCCCATTCCCCCGTGGGCTAATCTGACCTCATGGATTCTGCGGAAGTACGAAGAGTTTTTGCGGGGAGTCAACCTTTATGACGCTATCCGGGGTACCAGCCACGGGTTACCCATTAATAAGCCACTGTTCATGGCCCTTCTGGAGATGTACAATCATCGGACGGGGACCTTTTTCACCCCTGTTGGAGAATTGGGGCTTGCTCTTCACGAGATGTATGCGGTCTCCAAGCTTCCCTGGGGGGATGAACCCTTCGAAGTGTACACTCCGACGAATGAGGAGCTCCAAGATTTGGATCGACGATTCCCTGGTTTCGTCGCCGTGTATCAAGAACTATTATGCAATCATAGCACTTGTCACCGGACGACTATGCAGAAAAATGACAGCTCGAAAGGGGACTCTCCCCATACTAAATCTTGGGTTGCATACCTTTTCAAATTCAGTACGGCTGGCCGGGTTACTTCTCGAGATCGTTTAACTCCTAGGGAAGTAGAGGCCTTGGTGTCGACCGCTAAGAGGTCGAAGTCTAAAAGTGACAGGTTCGGGATCCAGATTGACTCCTTCAGCTACTTTTGTTATAGTACCCGGCGGTTGTCAGAGAAGGCACTCTTGGCCGGGTTTCTAATGGTATGGCTGCGCAACTGCGTGGTCTCAGGAGGGGCAGGTTCTATTGAGAGGATCAGTCGCCACTTCATTCTTCCTGCCGTGAAGTTGGCCTTTGGGGTCAGGCTGGTTCTTCTTCCTGCCATGGTGTGCAGTATTCAGCATGGTCTCCGCGCCTTCTCGTCCAAGGTCATTGCTCGTGACGTGGCAATGGATTTTGAACGTGTAGAATTGCCTTATCATTACTTGCTGGGATGGCTATTGCTGCATTATCAGTCCTTGATGAGGCCTGGGACGGGAGATGGCGTTACAGATGACGACGCGTTTCTTTTCAAGTATCACCACCAGCCTTGGGAATGTAGTACTATGCCGGCGTGTCGAAAGATGCTGGCGAGGGTGGACGGGTACAATTTCTTCGTGTCCGTTCCTCGTTTCACTGATCAAGAGGTGAGGAGTGTTCATGTTGATGGGGTTGGACCTCCTCATTTCTTGCCTGAAAAGATGCGTTTCTGGCTGTGTAATATTTGCCCGGCGCATCTAGTTTACCGAAATCGCAACACTGTGTATTTGGAGCCCTACTTGTCTAGTAGGTTTGCCCGTCAATTTGGGTATAGTCAGCTATTCCTCAGGCGCCCCAGTTCTCACCTGGGATTTGAAGGTAGCACTCTTGACGGTATTAGGGCATGGAGCTACTATGACACCTGTCATACTCGGACTAGCTTCTTGGTCCCTGCCGTAAACGTGATAGGGGAAATCCTGCATATGGCGGCCTTATATCATGTTACGGCGAATCCTCCTCCCCTCGATTTTGACTCGAGGACTAGCTTCATCGTGGGCACTCGCCTAGCGGAGAAGGCTGCGACGTCGAGAGCAAAGAAGAAAGGGACGAATAGAGTTCCTTCGCCCGATTCCGAGTCCTTCGACACAATTGAGGAAGACAACGAACGGGACGACGAAGACTTCCTTTCTTCGGATGACGAGGCAATGGCGGATCAGTCTCCCATCATGGTAGGTGACATGATGACGGATCAACCGTCGACTGTATTTGATGAAGCAGTGGACCAGTTACCATCTATGTCGGAGGTGGTACGGGTAGATCTACCGCCCGTCATGCCTGGTCCCTCACGTAAGCGAGGCAGGCGTGAGTCTACTGGAGGAGGGGTAACTTTTTCTGTAAAGAGAGTGGCGGTCGGTCCCCGTAGACTGCTTATTACGGAGAAGGGTGAGGATGTAGACGGCATTTCGGAGGTAAGTCGGAGCCTTCTCTTTGTTGTAGTTTCCTTCTTTTCTGAAGATATGACTCAATTACTTTTCTTTGTAGATGTCTGGTGAATCGTCCTTTCCTGAACCGTCTATTTCCCTTGGAGCTGATCCGGCCCTTGCTGCTTTGATTAGCGGCGTGTGCGCCGCGATCCTTTCTGTGGGTGCTCTCTCAGCGGTGGCTGGAAGCTCCCAGGTTGCTGAAACCTCGGCCCGGGGTGACGAAGGTTTCCTTGGACCCGTTCCTAAAACCGCTAATTTTCAGCAATGCGGCGCTGATCTCGGTGTGCCCCCTCCCGAGGATGCAAGGGCGGAGGAGTCTATTGTACCTGACTCAGAGGCTGTTGGTGAAGGGGCTATGGTGGCTGCAGGCGAATCTCGGCCTTCACACTCCTCCAATGGTAAGATAAGCCAGATATTGACTAGTGAGGGGGCTTATTTGCTCTATCAACATATCCTCCGGGTCAAATTGATTCATGGTTGCCTTGGTCCTGCAGGTCCTGACCCTTTACTTCCCGTCGTGGATGTTCTTGGGGAAGGCTCGGTCTGCCGTGATACGGGAGGAAGGAGCGTTCCCTCTCCTTTGCCGTCTCACGTCGAGGAGCCTCTTGCCAGCTCTGGGCCGATGGGAATGGGGTTGGCGATGGTCTCCGCCTCATCCTCTGCAGATTATACGGCTCCGGAGGCCGACCTCTCGACCCTGCCGAGTATTCAAGTTTTGCAGGCTGCCGAAGAGGAGTTGGCCGCTATCACGCCCCAGAACCAGAATACTGGAGAGCGGGGGCAGACATAGCCAGCTACGTATATTAGAATGGATTCCATCTCGCTATACGGTCGCGGCTGTCTAGATACATGAGGGTTTAACTACAAGCCAACGGTCTCCTATGGTCATGAACAAGCCTAGTGTCTCAATCACCAGCAAGTAAGTAAATGTTACAAGATGTATGATCATTAAATATACAATAATAAGGCGTCCCAAATATTATATATTCAGCTGATCATGAAGCTAGTCGTTACAAAATGTGAGGACTAGCAAGAGTTTAGTCATACATGATCAACCCTAGGATCTGTCAATCATGTTACAGCCCGTAGGCAGACAGTAAGTAAGTGCAATCGAGCTAAACAGGTGCTCGTCGGCTAAATGCCTCAAAAGAATATTTTTACAATAAAGTGGGAGATCAAAAATAAACCCACTCGTTGCCAGGGTTCCGTCTAGTGGCCACCATCTGGCTGGAAAGTCGGTAGATCCTCTGGAGCTGCTCCGAAATTTGGCCATACAAAACCAGCTGGGTCAGATCCCAGAAAGAGCAAGTGCCACAAAGGAAGCTTCACTTAGGAACTAAAACCAAAAATCAGCACAAGATATAAATAAAAGTAAGAACTGGAAATTAAGGAAATACATCAGGATGATATACGACGAGATAACCATGGGACTATTCAGAGAACCTGGTTACAACCCGTAAACTAAACGAGGATCAGGGTTGTAACCCTTCGTCTGAACAGAACTTGGAATTCTCACCATTTATCGGTAAAATAAATACAAGCATTCTGGTCATGCAGTAGTCTGGAACAGGATCAGGGCAAGACTAGACCGGTTAGACTCCATCCAATCATTTCACGGCCAAGCAAGAATTACGGCTTGATACTTTAACTAACTAGGGTTGTCACAAGCCTAATTACTACAAGATGCAGTGAGATTATTCCACAGCCACAAGCCCTGCAGACCATCCAGGTTACCCAGGTCGAAATTAGGGGTTGAATTCGGGTGGGTACACCGTCCAGGAAACGCATGTACCCTTAAGTAGCTTGAAGGGTGCAACACATGACAGTGTGCTGGAAATGTGCCCTACTCGACGGCAGGCTACAAATCCCAAGCGCGCCCAGGTAACGGGATTGCCTGTAGCTGGGAGATCTCTTCATGACTACTGTATTAATCTAGTTATTAGCCTTAGTCCATTTTAGTAGGTACTCCTGACCGTGGTACTCAGGAGTCCCCTCCTAGACATGATGCAAGACAGGACTGGATTATTTGTACAAGCACAATCGCCCACGGTGTCCAGGTTGTTCATTCTTGTCAGGTCATGTCATGTCAGGTAGCCGTCGCAACAGCTGTTCAAGATAATTATGCCAGGTTTATCATGTCAAGTGTTCTTGTCAGGAGTGCGCCACGACGGGCCACTATCAGGTCATGTCAGGTTTTTTTTGTCAAAAGTGCACCACTACGGGTCACTATCATGTCATGCTCAGGTACCATTTCCAAACATATTAAACAAATCCATGATTATCAAGTTTGGAATGCGGACAGGAAAGGGTAGACTCATGCGGCCCAATTAGGAGAGCGCATGCGGCCAGGGTCACTGGATCCCATGCGGCTAAGACAAGGGGGCGCATGCTGTCAGGAAGATAGAAAACTCATGCGGCTGGGGGAATGGGTCTTATGCGGCTAGTTGGCCAATCAGGTACATACGGCCGGGGGGGAAAAGTGTGGTTCCATGCGGCTCGAGAAGAAGCAACCCATGCGGCTGCGGGGGAAGGGAACCATATGCGGCTCAGAAGGGAAGAGTACTCATGCGGCTGGGGGAGCAATGCCTATGCGGCTGGGGGCAAGTGTGCATATGTGGCTCGCGAGTGTTTGAGTTCATGCGGCTCAGGATGAAGTCCTCATGCGGCTGGATCAAGCAAGTCTCATGCGGCCAGCGGGAATGGCGCATGCGGCTGCAGAGTTCAGAACTTATGCGGCTGGGAATTGAGCGAGTTATGCGGCCAGATGAGTTCGGCCCTCATGCGGCTCAAGTACTTCCAGCCATGCGGCTGAAGAGAATACTTGCCGCATGAATATTCATGCGGTCAAGTCAAGCACTGTTCATCTTCTCCAAAATTTCAGAGAAGAAGAACACCATGAGAGCCAAGTCTTCAAGCTCTATAACTCCATCATCCGGAGCCTAAATCCGAACTTCCATAGGTCAAAATGGGGTAGAACGAAATTCTCTACAACATGAAACCATCAAAACTCGAAAATAACAAGATTTAGTAGATCAAAACCCAAGAAATCCGAAAATAATGCAAACTTAGATCTACAAGAATCTAGCCATGGAAATTAGAAAAGCCAAGTACTAAATTGTTTTATAATGTAGTAAAGAAGAGAATGGAGCAATAAAATCAGAGTTCCTCCATGAAGCAAGTTGCACTTGCCTAAACCTCTCTCTTCTCTCTCTGGTAGGTAGGGAAGTAAATGAGGAAGAAGAAGATGATAAATGAAGAAAGAGAATAAAGAGGGCTAATAAATACAAAATGGTGGTGGTAGGTAGGGATTCACTTTGGGTTCATCATGAACCCAATCAAAACCAAGCCAAGCCGAACCAACCAACCCGAACCAGGAATAGACCAAGCCAAGAAGGAATGCCAAGCCAGGAAATCATGCAATAAAATATGTACACGTATTCCAAGAATACGTGATACCAACCACAGGCATTACACCTCTACCCACCTTAAAAGAATTTTGTCCTCGAAATTTAATCAAGAGACTAGAGGAGCAATGACAAGCTATGCTAATAACAAACAAGCTATACTAGACAATCAATCAATCATGCAAGCAAGGAATCGGAGGCATGAGGCATAAGAAAGACATTATACCTCACGAGTCAAACAAGCCGGGATACCGCGATCGGATGTCATCCTCACGCTCCCATGTTGACTCACCCAAAGAGTGATGACCCCAAGCAACTCGGACTAACTTGATAGTCTTGTTCTTGAGGATCTTCTTTCTCCGGTCCAATATAGACACGGGCCTCTCCTCATACGAAAGGTTGGTACCAACAACCAATTCCGAATGATTCAGGATGTGGCTCGGGTCCGGGATATACCGTCGTAATTGGGATACATGGAATACGTCATGCACCTCGCTTAGCGACGACGGAAGAGCGAGACGATAGGATACATCTCCTACTCGCTCCAGAATGTCGAACGGTCCTATATACCTAGGACTAAGCTTTCCCCGGACGCTGAAACGAATGACGCCACGGTTAGACGAAATCCTCAGAAATACATGATCGTCGACCGAAAACTCGAGAGGACGCCGATGAGAATCGACCCAATGGCGCTGGCGATCTTGGGCAACTCTAAAATGATCTCGGACTCTCCTGACCACCTTAACTGTCTGAGCGATCATTTCTGGACCAAGCATCTGTCTCTCTCCAACATCATCCCAGGCTAGCGGGGATCTGTACTTCCTACCATACAGTGCCTCGAACGGTGCCATCTGGATACTAGCCTGGAAGCTATTATTGTACGAGAATTCCACCAGGTGCAAGTGATCTTTCCACGAACCACCGAAGTCAAGTGTGCAAGACCGCAACATGTCTTCAAGAGTCTGGATCGTGCGCTCCGACTGGCCATCTGTCTGCGGGTGATATGCTGAACTGAACTGGAGACGAGTCCCCAAACTCTCTTGCAAGCTACGCCAAAAGTGCGACGTGAATCTTAAATCTCGGTCTGAGGTGATACTGACTGGCATACCGTGCAACCTGACAATCTGCTTGAGATACATCTCTGCTAGATGAGCCGTCGATTGACCAACTCTGAATGAAAGAAAGTGAGCCACTTTCGTGCACTACAAGAAATAGGGCCTACGATAGCAGCTTTTCTATAGCATTCATGTGTCCCCGCTATAGAATGTTATCAACAATAGCGTTCTTTCAGCATTGCTATAAAATTTTTGAATGTATAGCGTTTCCTGAATGCTGTAGCATATGTAACATTCATATTTGTATTTCAATGCAGTTCTCATGTTCGAATGCTTGGAGAAGCAGCATAGAAAATTTTCTTTGGTTTGTTTATATAGCAGTTATAGCATTCTTCTCCATTTAAAAAAAAAATTTAACAACAGAACCAAAGGTTGTAGGTTCCTTTTTTATACTTTGGTTAGTTTAAATAGCATTAATAGCATTCTTCCCTAATTTTTAAAAATATTATGTAATCTAACAACACAGCCTTTGTTTTTCAGAAAAGAAAAAATAAAACCAAATTATATAACCTAGCAACACACAGCCAAAGGATTCGAACCTTTAACCTTCCATATAAGCACTCAATGACCCAACCGATTACTCTACAGCCCACTTGATTTAGTTTATGGTAGATTGGTTATTAATCCTAGTGTTAGCTTCCACCACTATTACACACGAAAAGTTTTCCCACAAAAACTACCCATGCATCCCAGACTTCCCATTTAAGCACCACGAAAAATTTTCCTTCTGCGCGCGAAGGAAGCTCTAGGGACATTAGGGTTTGCTGATCAAACCCTAATCCCTCTCTCGCGAAGGAAGCTCTAGGGACATTAGGGTTTGCTGATCAAACCCTAATCCCTCTCTCGCGAAGGAAGCTCTAGGTATCTCTCTCCCCCACGAAAATTTTTCCTTAATCTTTTTTCGCCGAGTTTTCTTCTGCACGCGAGGGAGAATTTTTGGGTTTGATCAGCAAAGTTTTCCTCCCACAAAAACCCACGAAAAGTTTGATCAGCAAAGTTTCCTTCTGCGCGCGAGGGACATTAGGGTTTGCTGTAGGGTTAATAGGTTTTGCTGATCAAACCCTAATCCATCTCTCCCTCCTTAATTGTTTTTCGGTTTGCTGATCAAACCCTGAAATTCTCCCTTTGGGTTTGCTGATCAAACCCAAAAATTCTTCGATCTTCTTCGCTTTCGAGAGGGCGTAATGGCACGATTGTGACATTCTTGCGGACAGAGGCATCTGCCCTAATTTTTCAAAAAGTTTGGAGAAGTTATATTTTTAATTTTTCAGTATTTAACCTCCAGTACTTGTTTTTCTTTTCTTTTTTAGGTTTATTGTGCATCTACCAGTCCTGTCAACCAAGGTATGGCAGAACAAACCCTAATATTTATTTTAAGTCTGAATATATGCTGTTTTGCAAAGTCTGAGTTATTTTTCTGGTGTTGTCAAGTTGGATATAAGCACGTGGTGGGTGTCATCATGATGAATAAAGATTGGGTTCATCTTAACAAGTATTGAAATCCATCGCTATACTAATGTGTTCACCTAAATTAAATCCATTTGTATCACTTATTTATTTGATTATTTCTTTGCATTTGTTTTTAGGAATACAACTTTGTATAAGCAATCTGTCCGTCAGTTTGTGGAATTTGCCAAGTCAAATGCAAAGAATGTAGATTTTATGTTATGTCCTTGCATTGATTGTAAGAATTTGTGTCGTGGAAATGAAGATATGATTTTGCTTCATTTGCTAAGACGTGGGATGGATATGTCTTACACCACTTGGATATGGCATGGGGAAGGGTTGAACAATGAAATTCCAAATGTGGAACAGACTGAAATAACTGAAATATTTGAAGATGAACCCAATACTGAACCTATTGAAGAGGAAAGAGAGGATGGATTGACAACCTTATTGAAGGATGCAAATAATCCATTATACCCAACTTGCACAAAATATACTATGTTATCAGCAACCGTTGTTTTATACAAGCACAAGTCTATGTATGGAATTTCTGATAAATGCTTTAGTCATCTTTTGGAAATATTGCATGACATGTTACCTGCTGAAAATACAATTCCAGAATCTTCACGTGCCGTTTCTTCATTGCTTAAGACGTTTGAGCTTGATTGTGAGAAGATAGATGCGTGTCCCAATGATTGCTGTCTATATAGAAAAGAATTGAAAAATGACGAAAAGTGTAACAAATGTGGATTGGAACGGTGGAAGAAAGATAAGACAGGTAAAATTCAGAAAGGAGTTCCGGCAAAAGTACTAAGGTACTTTCCGATAATTCCAAGGTTCAGAAGGATGTTTCAGTCAGCTGAATCGGCTGAAAACTTAAGGTGGCATTACAATCACAAAAGTGAAGATGACATCATGAGTCATCCTGTGGATTCCTTGGCATGGAAGACCATTGATATGAAGTGGCCCTCTTTTGCAGAAGAGCCACGCAATCTTAGACTTGGTCTTGCTGCGGATGGGTTTAATCCTTTCGGCAATCTTAGTTCTTCATATTCTTGTTGGCCAGTGATGCTCACGACATATAATCTTCCACCGTGGCTATGCATGCGAAAAGAAAATATAATGTTGACACTACTAATTCCTGGACCGAAGCAACCTGGAAATGATATAGATATTTATTTACAGCCACTCATAGGTGATTTGCTAGAGCTATGGAATAATGGAGTGCATGCTTATGATGCATTCACCAAATCTTTTTTCAACTTGAAAGCAATTTTGATGTGGACGATAAATGATTTTCCGGCTTATGGTAACCTAGCTGGATGTACTACCAAAGGAAAATTAGGATGTCCTATATGTGGAGTGAATACATGTTCAAAATGGTTAAAATGTAGTAGGAAAACCATTTACATGGGACACAGACGTTTTCTTCCATCCAAGCATCCATTTCGGTCGAAAAAAAGTTGGTTTGATGGTAACCAAGAGCACAGGGAGCCACCTAGACTAATGACTGGATCAAAAATTTTAGAAGGGCTGAAAAATATGAGAAATGATTTTGGGAAGGAGAAAAACAATGGCAAAAGAAAGAAGGAAACTCCAGAGATGTGGAAGAAGAAGTCAATATTTTTTTCACTACCGTATTGGGAGGTAATATCATATTATTTTTCTATGTGTTTTGTAAATACTTTCAATTGAGCTTTTCATTGTTTTAACAATTTTTGTAAATATGTTTCTTTGTTTTGTAGCATCATATTTTGCGTCATAATTTGGATCTAATGCACATAGAAAAAAATTGGTGTGATAGTATTGTTGGTACGTTGCTAAATTTGAAGGGAAAATCAAAGGATGGCATAGAAGCACGTATGGATTTGGAAGATATGGGAATCAGACATGTTTTGCATCCAGAACGACAAAATAAGAGAATTTTTCTTCCACCAGGACCACACACACTTTCAAAGAAAGAAAAAGAAACTTTTTGCAAGAGATTATATAACTTGAAGTTGCCCGATGGTTACTGTTCAAATATCGGGAACTGTATATCAGTGGAAGAATGCAAAATAATAGGACTCAAGTCTCATGATTGTCACGTGTTAATGCAACAGTTGTTGCCTGTGGCATTGAGAGGTCTTCTTCCAAAAGGACCAAGGAATGCAATATTTCGAATATGTGCATTTTTCAACGTCTTGTGCCAAAGAGTCATTGATAGAGAACAAATAGAGAAATTAGAGGAAGAAGTTGTTGAGATATTATGCTTGTTTGAAAGGTACTTTCCTCCTTCATTTTTCGATATCATGATTCATTTACCAATTCACTTGGGACGTGAAGCAAAATTAGGTGGCCCAGTCCATTATCGTTGGATGTATCCGTTTGAAAGGTGATTGTTTGCTTTTCTTTCTATTGATTTTTATTCATTAATTTGCTTACTTTAAATAAGAATTGTTTTTTTGTCTCCTAGGTATATAAAGGTGCTGAAAGGATACGTTAGAAATCGTGCACGTCCCAAAGGTTGCATAGTAAAATGTTATCTTGCTGATGAAAGCATGAGATTTGTTAGTGGGTACATGAAACAAGTAGCTGAGATGGATAATCGTCCAAGTAGAAATGAAGATATTCAGAATGATGCGATTTTTGATGGCCGACCAATTTCGAAGGGGACAATAATGACATTGGATAAACATAAACTACAAAGTGCTCACCGTTATGTATTGTTCAATATGGCTGAAGTTGAACCTTATCTAGAGTAAGTTATGAGTAAACATACAACTCCAAAGTAACTTCTCTATATTTGTAATTAATATCAAGTTAATAGCAGTTTTTCCTATTAGGATGCACTTGAAGGAGTTGAAACTTTCAGATAGACGCCTTGTTCAAAATGAAAATTTACTTCAAGATCGCCATTCCAAGGAATTGTCAAGCTGGTTAAAACAAAAGGTCACAAATTCGAATATGTGTACCCTTAGAAGTATATTTTCAAATGTTGTTACCTTATATTTTATTTTGATTTTGAACAGATTGAGGGACAGTCCAGTGGAAACATATCCAACATGTTAAGAGGGCTTGCACATGGCCCTTCAAAACATGTTGTGTCTTATTCAGGATTTGTTATCAATGGTAACCGCTACCATACGAAGGACGCTGAGAACTCTAGACAGAACAGTGGTGTATTACTTGAGGCAACAACTATTTGTAGATCCAGCTCGAAGGATAGGAACCAAATCACCGATACAGTTGCCTATTATGGAGTGCTCAAGAATATAATTTGCTTGGATTATCATACCTTCCATATTCCTATTTTTTATTGTGATTGGGCTAGCACAACAAATGGTGTCAAAATAGAAGATGGGTTTACCTTGGTTAACCTTCCCCAAGGAAAACACCACTTTGAAAGAGACTCATTTGTTCTAGCATCACAGGCAACCCAAGTATTTTATTCTAAGGACACTGCTTCATCTAATTGGTATGTTGTGTTAAAGGCACCACAAAGTGGTTTTCAAGAGATGGATATGGAAGTTGATCAAAATGTCTATACACCATCATTAGCACCGGTGGATGTATCAAAACTAGATGAGAATGTTGAGGATGGTAGTGATAGTTACCTTAGAAATGATTGTGAGGGCGTTTATGTATAATTAGTCTTTTTTTCCCCTCTATCTTTAGTCTAATTAAACCAATACATTTATATCAATTATCTTATGATTGGATGCTTTCCCCTCTATCTTTAGTCTAATTAATGTTCAGTTCTCATATATATTTGGAATGCTTTCCCCTCATATTTATTCTAATTAATGTTCAGTTCTTATGATTGGATGCTTTCCCCTCTATCTTTAGTCTAATTAATATTCAGTTCTCATATATATGTTCAGTTCTCATACAGTTGGCAGTCCTTGATCAGAGTCTATTTGGAATGCTTGGATGCTTTCCCATCTATCTTTGTTAGTTTTTTACATGTTAGTAAGATAAAGGGGATTGTATTTGGAATGCTTGTATTTGGAATGCTTGAATGCTTGGATGCTTTTCTTTCCCATCTATCTTTGTTATTTGGAATACAGTTGGCAGTTTTTTACATGTATTTGCAAACAAAGAAGTTCTTTACATGTATAAAGGGGATTGTACCCATCATACAGTTGGCAGTTTTTTACATGTATTTGCAAACAAAGAAGTTCTTTACATGTATGAAGGGGATTGTACCCATCATACAGTTGGCAGTTTTTTACATGTATTTGCAAACAAATAAGTTCTTTACATGTATAAAGGGGATTGTACCCATCATACAGTTGGCAGTTTTTTACATGTATTTGCAAACAAAGAAGTTTATAAACTCTGATGCTCATATATTTTAGTTTTTTTAAGTTTTGGAATGCTCATATACAGGAGTCTGTTGCTAGTTGTGTCTGCTATACTTAGGACACATGAGTATACAGGAGTCTGTTTCAGTTTTGCAAACAAAGAACTGCATTGCTAGTTGTGTCTGCTATACTTAGGACACATGAGTATACAGGAGTCAATTTTTTTAAGTTTTGGAATATGCTCATATACAGGAGTTTTTTTAAGTTTTGGAATGCTCATATACAGGAGTCTGTTTCAGAAATTGTAGGAGTCTGTTGCTAGTTGTATACTAGTCCTGATCATTTACAGGGGTGTATTTTTGTATTCTTAGGTGGTTTACAACATGGCTCATGCTGAGGTAAGTACCCTTACATGTATTTGAAACTAATTTAGAGAAATCTCATTTAATTTAAATGTTCTAATTTGTTGCGTATTCATAGAGTTCAAAACGTGCAAAGAAAAGAGCAAAGAAGCAGAAACAAGGCGCTGAGGCTGCTATTATGAATGATCCAAACGCTGGATTTCGTATAAATGAGCCTATAGAAGATTCAAATGTGGTAACTTAGTCATTTTTTGTAGAGTGCAAATCAAAAGGAAGATTCAAATGTGGACTTCATATAGTTGAGCAAGAAGATTCAAATGTATTTGTATTTCTAATATATGTTTTTCTTGCATATTTGTAGAGTGCAAATCAATCAAGGAAAAAAGAAAAGAAGAAAAAGCGAGGCAAGGAAAAAGCTTGTGAGCAAGAAGAATCAAATGATGGATTAGACAAGAAAAAAGAAAAGAAGCGAAAACGAGGCAAGGAAAAATCTTGCGAGCAAGAAGATTCAAATGATGGATTGGACACTAATCCATCCAATGAATCCGATGTGACACACAGAACAACAAGAACCCGTGGGCCTACTAGGTGTGGTGCTTTGCCAGTGGAAAGTGGGAATAGGCTAGAGGTGGAATTGAATGAACTTGGTCAACCCATTGGGAAGAACTCAAAATATCTATCAACCTTTGTAGGATGTTTAACACGTGAAATGGTGTCGATACTATATGATGATTGGAGACATGTACCTAATGAAAGCAAAGAATTTTATTGGCAAGCAGTTACGGTAATCTTTTAAATTTTACAATTTAAAATACAGTTTGCTTCTACTTTATTGCTAATAATTACTTATGATCTATTGTACTTGTAGCAAAGGTTTACATTCAAGGAGCGAGAGGATGAGGCAAAAGCGTACGTCCTCCAACAAATGGGAAGACTAGGTAGAACAAACAAAGCAAAAATAGGAAAATTTCTGAAGAAAAAGCCGAATGACGTCGACCCAGCGGATTGGGAAGTATTTGTCAAAAAAAGATGCTCGAAACAATATAAGGTAAGGCTTCGGTTAAGTCACACTGATAGTGGACGAGGCAAAAGTGTACGTCTTCCTATTTGATTTCTCATTTACCCAAGTTCTGATACTCTAGTTCCCTGTATATTTCCAGTATTCTAAAATGAGTTTTGTCATTTAATTAATCCATTACATGCTATTAATTACCTGTATTGAAACCCTAATGTGGTACCCCTATGTATTTCCTAAGTGTGTGTCAAAATTTGTATGAGTTGGTGTGAGTTTGGTTCACTTTCTGTGAATACCTGGGACTGAAACTGTGTGTAGGAATACTATGGACTGATTTCCTTTTTCCTTGTCATAAAGTGTTATTCAATTTATGAAGGGAAAAAAAACCTGGGTTGATGTTCACTGAGATTGAACTAAACTTGAAAATCTGGGAAGGGACTAAGGGTGAAAAAAATGAGTTTGTGATCTATTTTTTTTAACTGTACTTGGGTTATGATGTTCCAGATTTTATGTTAACTAGGACATAGTTACTGCCACAGTTAGATATGTAGACTGTTTTGAATTGAATTCCTTTTTGCCTATTTATGAGATACCTGAACTGTTAATGAGTGCCATTCACTGAATTCATGTTCCAGAAAACTGAGATTGAGGGGGAGGACAATGAATTGATTTCCTTTTCCTTTTTCTTCTTACCTGAGATTAGTGCCTATATTGTATCAACTATGGAGGAGTTAATTTCCTGAAAACTGGACTTGACAGTCCAATTCAACTTATTTTTTTCCTTTCCTGTATGTTCCCTACTCATAGCTTAAACTACTTACTTGAGCATTCACCCTTACATGTATACACACCACACACTTTCCCTCTCCTTCACTGTTTGTGTTTCCTACACATATACATAGTCACTGTTGTATACACACATGCTTCCCTATTTTTATGTAGTTCATTCATTAGTTTTAGTTCACATTATGTAGTTCATTCATTAGTTTTAGTTCACATCTACCTATTGGTTCAGTCAGCATATAAATGCCCTGTCCATGCATTATGGGTTTAATGATCAAATACTCTTCATTCTTCTTGTTCAGCCAAAATGAAGATTCTTTTAAATCTGGAAAGTTTTGATTATCTAGGGAATAAATCTGGAAAGTTTTGATATACATTTCCTGATACATTGCTCTACATTTCCTGCACATTGCTCTACATTTCCTGCACATTGCTCTACATTTCCTGATATACATTGCTCTATATTTCCTGCACATTGCTCTATTTTCTTCATTCTGCAGTTACTGCACTGCAATTTCTGCATTTACTGCACATTGCAATGTGCAGGGAACTCTTGCAATGCACACTGATAGTGCACTTTCTGTCCTATTTTCTTCATTCGAATGTTTTATATAAAGTTCTTGTTTTTATCTAATAATATGCATGTGAGTGTACGTAGGAGAAATCTACAAAGTTCAAGCAAATGAGGGAGAAACAAACTATGCCTTACCTTGGAAGTCGAAAAGGATTTGCTCGCATTGCGGATGAAATATTGGTACGTGTAACACAATTATTTGTTTCAAATTTTTATTTCTCCACTTGTCTATTTTATCTTATACAACGCAGAAAGTAGAGGGTCCATGTCCTAAAGACAAAGCAAGGCTTCGTGCTTGGGTTCGAGGGTATACTAATCAAAAAGGTGTACCTAAACACCCAAAGGACAATGAACTCATCGTATGTATAATCCCAATCATATTTATATTGGCTAATTTACTGTGTTCTTTCTCTGACAATCACGCTGTGTCAAAATAAGACTAATTCGAGTATCATTTATTGTTATTTCAGCAAAAGGCCAAAAATATCCTACTTGCACCGTCATCTGAGGGATCGACAAAAACAGGTTGTGATGGTGATGCACTATCACAAGTAATTACACAACCCGAAAAGCGTGGTAGTCTTAGAGGAGGCGGAGCTGGAGCAAGTCAATCTAAAATAGTGGCTAAAGCGAAGAATTCAGCTACAGTAGTTAGGCTTGAAAAAGAGATCGAGTCAATGCAGCAAAAAATGGTCTCAATGTCAACGTTAGTTGAAGACCAGGCAAAGTTGATAAATTCTTTAATGAAAAATCAGGTAAGTAATTCTTATTTTTTCCTTTGATATTTTTTGGCACATATTACCACTGAAATCGTTGCCTTCGTTAGAAATGTGATCAACAGGAACAAGCTAATGATGTTGAGGTGAGTGTAGATGAGGACAAGAATTCCCAAAGCAAAGTTGATTCAATGCAAGGGCAAATTAACTCAATATCGAAGCTACTTCAACAACAAAACCAAATGATTGATAGTTTAATGAAAAGTCAAGTAAGAAGTCTACTTCTCAGCAGAATTCTTCAATTTGACATGAGGAAAACTTCGATTTTTTCTAACAAAAATGGTTATTCCCTATAGGAAAAGGATGAGGTGAATAACGATAAGGATGGTAATGAGAACAATGACAATGAGGACACTGACGATGATGTGGAGATTGTAAAATCAAATGAACCAGATATCGTTTCTAAAACTCCATCTACTACTCCACAGGTAAGATATACTAGTAACAAGTAAAAATATTTTTTCTCATATGGTTACTAGTATCAAATATAACATTCTTTCATTCTTTGTTGCAGTCACATAGTGGAAGTAGTCGTCGTTGGTTGAAAGACCAAAAATGTAAGTTGCTAAATTGGATGGAATCGAATGAAATCGTTGCAATTGGACGATGGGTGACAGATGATCCGAAAGCGGTGGTTCATGGTACACCTCTTAGAAAGGATGTCTCTCGGGTTTGGGTAGATATTGCTTTACAACCCAAAGCACTACTATTTCGACCATGTTTCGGTAATGACACAATAGAAGACATCGTTGGAAGTACTACTGCATGGCCGACCGAACACATTACGACGTTGGATGACTAGGTACTTTTTATGAGCCTGTTACTTTTTATGAGCCTGTTGCTTTAGTTGATTTCATTAACCATGCACATTCACATACTCTTCCTCTCACTGCCTTTACAACATTTAATCATTGCATTCAATTTGGGTGCCCTGCATATTGCATACACTGCCACAGCACATAGCCTCCTTGCACTTTACTATCACAAGTAATTACACTGCTGTCTTTCAGTTGTCTGCAACTGAAAAAGTAGTATTCTCAATGTTAGACCACTTCTACTTCATACACCCTTTTAAAGGATTGTAGATTGTAAGGATGCCTCCTTAGATTGTAGATTGTAAGGATTGTAGATTGTTCAATATCATGATTTAGTAATGTCTTGCTATCTTGTGTGCTGTTTGGCAAATTGGATAATGCCCTGGAATTGTGAATAAATGTATTATATAGAAAGCTAAATTTAGGTCTGGTTTTTTGATTGTTGCTTGCTTTTTCAAAATGGTTTTTGATTGCTGCTTGCTTTTTCAAAAGAAACAGGTTTGAAAGCAGTCTTACACCTGCTTTCTACCCAAAAATTGAATTAGTTTCTAAAATCTTTTTGACTAAGGTGTGGTTACCAAACACATTTTGCGAGTGAATTTGATCTTGAAGCATGTCATTTGTAGATTTATTTCATCTGCTGTAACTGCTTATAGGAAGTAGAAAGAAAAATATATTAATATGTTAATACAAAGCACGTCAGATAGTTGTTATTGTATGAATTTGAGGAAGCTGGAGAAAGTTTATCTAATTGCTTATTAAAAAATGTTGGTGCTATATTTGATCCAGGATCTTATTTTTTTAGCTGATTGTTATAGTATCAGATAGTTGTTATTGTATAGAAAGTTTATCTATAAGCTTTTAGCTTATTTCTCTGGCTGATGGGGGTCTTCATTTGATCCAGGATCTGACATGTACTACTACATTCCATGATCCATTAATATGTTAATACAAGTAGCTTCAGTTCAGCCACCACTTTCTGGTGAAAGGAATCTAACTAGTATTTTGTTTTCCTGTGATTGTCGTTCATCGCATTGTAGATTGCAGAAATATTTCTGATACTTCACATTTACACACTGCATGCCTCCTTAGCCAGCCACTGAGCATACTTGAGTATCAGAAATATTTTTATCTTATTTTTTTATATCATAATGTGTTTTCTTCTCAATTTTGTGTAGGTTGGCGTATATGTTTCTGATGATTGTGGATAGCTGATAGAGGGAAGGAGGCGAGCTGTTTTTTGGCCTACAAATATTTGTAAATGGAATGGTTTAATTTGGACTACAAATACTTTGTAAAGGAAATGGTTTATTTTGGCGTACAACTACTTTTTCTACAACTTGAATGTTTTAATGACTACTTTTGGTACATCTTGAATGTTCTAATGAAACATTTCATATTTTGTCAAATCTTTACTATATCTTGATTGATCGAAATGCAAGTTGCGATTGAAATTGTCTGCGATTGAAATGTCTACGATTGAAATGTTTGCGATTGAAATTGTCTGCGATTGAAATGTTTGCGATTGAAATTGTCTGCGATTGAAATTGATCGAAATACAAAACAGGTGGATATGAAATTCTGTAGCAGGTGGATATGAAATTCTGTAGCAGGTTTATAGCACTGAAAATGTCTAAATTGCTGCTACCACGATAGCATATGATGAACGCTATAATAAATCAAACCATTAATCAAACGCTATAAATCATCCACAGCATTCAAAAACGCTATAACTAATCTACAGCACTCACGAACGCTATAAACAATCTACAGCATTCTAGAATGCTATAAAATCTTTACAGCATTCATAAACGCTATAAAACATCAACAGCATACATGAACGCTATAAACCTTCTACAGCATTCAGGAACGCTATAATGTTATAGCGTTCACATGTCTGGACTTTCTATAGCGTGGGCGATCATAGCAGACAGAATATGCTATAGAAGGCTTTCGATAGCGTTCATCGCATGCTATCGTAGGCCATATTTGTTGTAGTGGTGAGCCGATCAACTATAACCTAGATAGCATCTCTACCAGCTGGGGATCTAGGTAATCCGGTCACGAAATCCATGGTCACATGCTCCCACTTCCATTCTGGAATCGGCAAGGGCTGAAGAAGTCCAGCCGGTCTCTGATGTTCAGCCTTGACTTGTTGGCAAACCAAACACCGAGAGACAAACCGAGCTATCTCCCGCTTCATGCCATTCCACCAGAAATGCTGCCGGATATCACGGTACATCTTCGTACTGCCAGGATGGATGGAATACTGAGAACTTGCACCTCTGACATGATCTCCTGCCTGATATCTCCACTGGGTACACAAAGACGCTTACCATATCGAAGTATACCATCCTCATGAATGCATAACTCTGGTCTTCGTCCTGCCTCACACTCTGCTCTGAGTCGCTGAAGCTTGGAATCTGCCGACTGTGCCATCCGGATCCTCTCGACTATAGTGGACTGAACTTGCATGCTGGCCATCAATGCCACACTGGAAGGGAGAACAACTTCTATACCCATCTTTCCGAAGATCTGCTAACAGCTCTGGTTACGATGTTAGGAAATAAACTCCTGCACTCCTGCTCAATGCATCTGCGACAACATTGGCCTTCCCAGGATGATACTGCAAGTTGACATCATAATCTACAAGAAGCTCCAGCCATCTTCTCTGACGCATGTTAAGATCCTTCTGGGTGAAAACATACTTCAGGCTCTTGTGGTCGGTGAAAATCTCTACCCTATCTCCATACAAATAGTGCCTCCACAACTTAAGTACAAACACCACTGCTGCCAGCTCCAAGTCATGGGTTGGGTAATTTCTCTCATGATCACGAAGTTGTCGTGACGCATAAGCTATTACCTTCCTATGCTGCATCAGAACACATCCTAAACCCCTGCCTGAAGCATCACAATACACTGAGAATCCTCCGGTTCCATCTGGAAGCGTGAGAATAGGAGCTGTTATCAGGCCTCGCTTCAACTGCTCAAAAGAACTCTGACACTCCACTGTCCAAGCAAACTGCGCATCCTTGCGAGTCAACTGGGTCAACGGCGTTGATAACCGAGCAAAATCTGATACAAACCGCCGGTAATAGCCGACCAATCCAAGAAAACTGCGAACTTCTGCAACTGTACTGGGCACCGGCCACGACTTAATAGCCACAATCTTCTGGGGATCGACTTCTACTCCTCCTCTGGTGATGATATGACCCAAGTACGAAATACGATCAAGCCAGAACTCGCATTTACTGAACTTGGCATATAACTGATGCTCCCTGAGAATCTGAAGAACTATACGGAGATGCTGCTCATGCTCCGCCTCACTCTTGCTGTAGACCAGGATGTCATCCAAGAACACAATCACGAACTGATCCAAGTAGGGCATGAAGATGTGATTCATGAGATCCATGAATACCGCCGGCACATTGGTTGCTCCAAAAGGCATAACAAGGAACTCCCAATGCCCATACCTCGATCTAAAAGTTGTCTTCGGGATGTCCTGCTCTCTGACTCTGATCTGATGATAACCTGAGCACAAATCAATCTTCGAAAATACTGAAGCTCCCTTGAGTTGGTCAAACAAGTCATCTATCCTCGGAAGAGGGTATCTGTTCTTGATTGTCACTGAGTTCAAGGTACGATAATCAACACATAACCTGGACGTACCATCCTTCTTTTTCACAAGAAGCATCGGGGCTCTCCAAGGCGATCTACTAGAACGAATAAATCCCTTGGCTCGAAGTTCTTCAATCATCTTGTACAAGATCTCTAATTCTGACGGCGCCATCCTGTAGACTCTCTCTGACACTGGGGTTGTCCCGGGAATCAAGTCTATGGTGAACTCGATCTCCCGCTCTGGAGGCATACCTGGTAGCTCTTCTGGGAAAACATCTGGGAACTCATCTACTATCCTGGGCAACTGAACTGCTGTTACCGCCATCCGCAATACTGGAGGAGAAGGCTCAACTGCGCCTCTGGAAAAGGAAAACTCTGGCTCGCCTGGAATGCTAAAAACAACCCTACCAATGTGGCAGTCTATTCTAGCATACTGGTTCCTCAACCAATCCATCCCTAAGACCACATCATAATCGGCCATCGGGAACTCTATCAATCTAGCGGGAAATTCCTTACCGCTAACTATGATCCGACACGAGGAAAACACCCTATCGACTCCCACAAGTCCGTTACCAGTAAGTATATTGAGCCTTACTGATAATGACTCGGGCTCCAATCCTACCCGTGTCGCTAATCGTGCAGACATAAAAGAATGCGATGCACCAGAATCAAATAAAGCTGAAGCTGGAAAGGAGTTGACGAGAATAGTACCTGCCACTACCTCTCCTGGTGCCAATCCTTCCTCTGCGGTCGTCACCATAGCCTGACCGTGCCCTCGGGGTGCTGGTCCCCTTTGCTGAAATCCTCGCTGCCTGCTCTGACTCAAGGCTTGGGCTTGTGCATGCTGCTGGGGGTTCTGCTGCTGGAACATCTGGGACTGAGGCTGCAAAGGCCTCGGCAATGGGTACTGTTGCTGCTGCTGGACCGGTGCTGGTCCTCTCACCGAACAGCTAGAAAGGTTAGACGATGATGAACCACCCCTATTCGGGCAGGATCCAACCCTATGGTCTGGTGCTCCACAAGCCAGACACAATCCTTGTGCCCTGCAATATTCTGTCACTATATGGCCTGGCTTCCCACAATGAGAACATTCCACTGCGGAAGACTGCTTCTGCTTCTGCTGCTGCTGAGGGTGCGTCGGAGTTGAATGCTGAACCGACGTCACGGAGGCCGCTCGCCTCGGAGCTCCAATAGTCAAAGCCCTGGCTGCCGGGGCTAGGGCTGAAGACTGATTCATCTGGCCGTGAGATCTCTTCCGACCTCCGGTCCTATCCATAATCCTCTGGGAGGTATACTCATGCCTCCGGGCTGCTCTCAAGACTGCATCAAAAGTCTGATGCTCAAACTGCTCGACTGCCAACAAGATCTCCAAGTGAAGCTCCTGCTGGAACCGCTGGGCTCTATCAGACTCGGTTGCCACCAAGGTGGGAGCAAACCGACTGAGTCTCAAAAACTCGGCCGCATATCCATCGACCGTCCTGCCTCCTTACTTCAGATTGGTGAACCTGGTCTGCAAATCATACCGAGCCATGGCATCAAAATACTTGGTCTGGAATCTCTCTCTGAATACTGCCCAAGCAATGGGTGTTGCTAATCCAACGGCCTGCGCTGCCCACCAGCTGCGGGCAAGATCTAACAACTACAGGCGCACAACGGCCACCTTCTCGTTCTCTGGAGTCCTGGCTGCTTCTAGAATCACCTCTGTGTCCTGAAGCCATGCATCTGCCGCGATAGCATCTTCACTACCGTCAAAGAATGGATGGTTCAAGCGCTTGAAGCTGTTGGCCGCGCTGTTACCCTGATGACCACCTCTGGCCAGAGCATCCGCCACTGCCTGTTGTAAGGCATCTCCACGACGATCTTGAGAAGTTATCAAGGTCCTGACGAGTCCTACTAATGTGCCATCATCAGGCTCGACAGGCTGGACTGGCTGAACTGGGGGCTCTTCTCCAACAGGCTCGACTCTGGAGGCTACTCCGGAGTGCTGGACTTGATCTCCAGGTTGCTGCTGGTCCGCGGGAGGTGCTCCGCCTTGCTGGTCGGTAGGACCACGAACAATGCCGCTGAAGAAGACGACATAGGGAACAATAAGGAAGGACCAGGACAGATCAACGATACAAGCACATGATCAGGACAAGAATCCAGGGATTCAGAAGATACGAGCAGAGATCAAGGACGAATACTGATTGAGACATCTATTCGGTAAACCCTCACATATCTTGATTTACAAGACCTGCATGGGCCACCACTTAAACCATATCACGCCCCAGAACCAGAATACTGGAGAGCGGGGGCAGACATAGCCAGCTACGTATATTAAAATGGATTCCATCTCGCTATACGGTCACGGCTGTCTAGATACATGAGGGTTTAACTACAAGCCAACGGTCTCCTATGGTCATGAACAAGCCTAGTGTCTCAATCACCAGCAAGTAAGTAAATGTTACAAGATGTATGATCATTAAATATACAATAATAAGACGTCCCAAATATTACATATTCAGCTGATCATGAAGCTAGTCGTTACAAAATATGAGGACTAGCAAGAGTTTAGTCATACATGATCAACCCTAGGATCTGTCAATCATGTTACAGCCCGTAGGCAGACAGTAAGTAAGTGCAATCGAGCTAAACAGGTGCTCGTCGGCTAAACGCCTCAAAAGAATATTTTTACAATAAAGTGGGAGATCAAAAATAAACCCACTCGTTGCCAGGGTTCCGTCTAGTGGCCACCATCTGGCTGGAAAGTCGGTAGATCCTCCGAAGCTGCTCCAAAATCTGGTCATACAAAACCAGCTGGGTCAGATCCCAGAAAGAGCAAGTGCCACAAAGGAAGCTTCACTTAGGAACTAAAACCAGAAATCAGCACAAGATATAAATAAAAGTAAGAACTGGAAATTAAGGAAATACATCAGGATGATATACGATGAGATAACCATGGGACTATTCAGAGAACCTGGTTACAACCCGTAAACCAAACGAGGATCGGGGTTGTAACCCTTCGTCTGAACAGAACTTGGAATTCTCACCATTTATCGATAAAATAAATACAAGCATTCTGGTCATGCAGTAGTCTGGAACAGGATCAGGGTAAGACTAGACCGGTTAGAGTCCATCCAATCATTTCACGTCCAAGCAAGAATTACGACTTGATACTTTAACTAACTAGGGTTGTCACAAGCCTAATTACTACAAGATGCAGTGAGATTATTCCACAGCCACAAGCCCTGCAGACCATCCAGGTTACCCAGGTCGAAATTAGGGGTTGAATTCGGGTGGGTACACCGTCCAGGAAACGCATGTACCCTTAAGTAGCTTGAAGGGTGCAACACATGACAGTGTGCTGGAAATGTGCCCTACTCGACGGCAGGCTACGGATCCCAAGCGCGCCCAAGTAACGGGATTGCCTGTAGCTGGGAGATCTCTTCATGACTACTGTATTAATCTAGTTATTAGCCTTAGTCCATTTTGGTAGGTACTCCTGACCGTGGTACTCAGGAGTCCCCTCCTAGACATGATGCAAGACAGGACTGGATTATTTGTACAAGCACAATCGCCCACGGTGTCCAGGATGTTCATTCTTGTCAGGTCATGTCATGTCAGGTAGCCGTCGCAACAGCTGTTCAAGATAATTATGCCAGGTTTTTCATGTCAAGTGTTCTTGTCAGGAGTGCGCCACGACGGGCCACTATCAGGTCATGTCAGGTTTTCTTGTCAAAAGTGCACCACTATGGGTCACTATCATGTCATGCTCAGGTACCATTTCCAAACATATTAAACAAATCCATGATTATCAAGTTCATGACAAAAAACGTAAGGATATAAAATGGACGTAAAATATCTAATAAAATATCAATATTCAGGGCTATAGAAGAGTCATGCGGCTAAGTCATATGCGAACAGGAAAGGGTAGACTCATGCGGCCCAATTAGGAGAGCGCATGCGGCCAGGGTCACTGGATCCTATGCGTCTAAGACAAGGGGGCGCATGCTGTCAGGAAGATAGGAAACTCATGCGGCTGGGAGAATGGGTCTTATGCGGCTAGTTGGCCAATCAGGTACATACGGCCGGGGGGGAAAGTGTGGTTCCATGCGGCTCGAGAAGAAGCAACCCATACGGCTGCGGGGGAAGGGAACCATATGCGGCTCAGAAGGGAAGAGTACTCATGCGGCTGGGGGAGCAATGCCTATACGGCTGGGAGCAAGTGTGCATATGCGGCTCGCGAGTGTTTGAGTTCATGCGGCTCAGGGTGAAGTCCTCATGCGGCTGGGTCAAGCAAGTCTCATGCGGCCAGCGGGAATGGCGTATGCGGCTGCAGAGTTCAGAACTTATGCGGCTGGGAATTGAACGAGTTATGCGGCCAGATGAGTTCCGCCCTCATGCGGCTCAAGTACTTTCAGCCATGCGGCTGAAGAGAACACTTGCCGCATGAATATTCATGCGGTCAAGTCAAGCACTGTTCATCTTCTCCAAAATTTCAGAGAAGAAGAACACCATGAGAGCCAAGTCCTCAAGCTCCATAACTCCATCATCCGGAGCCTAAATCCGAACTTCCATAGGTCAAAATGGGGTAGAACGAAATTCTCTACAACATGGAACCATCAAAACTCGAAAATAACAAGATTTAGTAGATCAAAACCCAAGAAATCCGAAAATAATGCAAACTTAGATCTACAAGAATCTAGCCATGGAAATTAGAAAAGCCAAGTACTAAAGTGTTTTATAATGTAGTAAAGAAGAGAATGGAGCAATAAAATCAGAGTTCCTCCATGAAGCAAGTTTCACTTGTCTTGACCTCTCTCTTCTCTCTCTGGTAGGTAGGGAAGTAAATGAGGAAGAAGAAGATGATAAATGAAGAGAGAGAATAAAGAGGGCTAATAAATACAAAATAGTGGTGGTAGGTAGGGATTCACTTTGGGTTCATCATGAACCCAATCAAAACCAAGCCAAGCCGAACCAACCAACCCGAACCAGGAATAGACCAAGCCAAGAAGGAATGCCAAGCCAGGAAATCATGCAATAAAATATGTACACGTATTCCAAAAATACGTGATACGAACCACAGGCATTACAGCCGCTGTTCAAGCGTCCTTTCGTGCGGAGCTGGTTTCTCTCGTAGCAGGAGCGACGGATTCTGTTGCGTCTTCTTCGGTGTTGCTAGCCACGCTCCCGTTGACATCGGCCTCCACGAAAACTCTGAACGAGGCGACGCAGGACGTGGTCGACAGTTTCTATCGTCATTTGCAAAGGGGTGTAGACGCTGCCATAGGACGGGGGACCCCATTTTCTCTACCTCTCCGGTGCGCTCGGGGTCAAATTGCAACCTTGAAGTCCCTTCCTGGAGGGGTGGGATTGGCTGCACTGCTGGAACCTAAGCTGACAGAGGCTGATCAGCTTGTGACCCAACTACTGGCGATACGACAGGAGGGCTTGCCTGCTGCAATCGAGCGGGAGCGTGGCTTCCTCATTGCTGCTCGGGATAGGATTAAGCTAGCCCGAGGTACTGCTAGACCAGTTATACGGGGGGACCTTGATAAGTTCTCCGCTTCGTATGACCAGCTGGGTTGTAAGAGTCAGGCTTGCCGTGCTCGGAAAGAGTCCGCTTCTCGTGGAATTGCTGATACGAAGGAGCGGATTCTTGGGCTCCAGAGGCAATTGGCCATCTTAGAGTCAGAGCTGGAGGCTGCTCAGGCGGAGTAGGAGTCGATCGTTCGGGAGGCCGAGAAGGTTTACCGATCTTCCGATAGCCTGGAGCGGGCTTTTAAGAAATTTGAAGATAACTGGCAGGCTCACGCTCATCTGGAGGATGAGGCGGTGCTGACCTACGAGGCAGAGCGTCGAGCCTCCCAGAGGTTTGAGCGGTCGGTTGCTTTGCTGACAGACCGTCTCAGGGCGTTATGTGCCCCAGAGCAGTGATCAGCCGTCTGTTTTCTTTTGCTTCTCTTTTTTTCTCTTTTTTTTTGTAAGGGGTGTGATCCCTAAATGATGTAGTAGATTGAATTTTGAATAAATGAGCCTGTTTCAACTCATCATCTCTTTTTTGTACTTGTGGCGTCTGTGGAATTTGGACTTGCTGGGGGATTTATTTGTGGACCTGTTATCCTAGGCGTACCTAGGTTTTAGGTACGGATAACAAGTTTGGACAGGATGTCCGGAACAGCCGTGGCAAAGTGGTCATGGATGTTCTCGGTGCTTGACAAAAAAGGAATGCCGTAGAGCAGCTGGGCTCCCGGGGCATGGTGGGGTAGTGGATTTATGCTAAGAAGCTTAGCAAAAGAATATTTGTGGACCTATTATCCTTGGCGTACCCTGGTTCGGGATACAGATAATAGGGTGAAAGGAAAACAAACATATTTGCTCAGAGGTCATGAGGACATGGCAAGCATGAGGGTTTTACCGTGGAACCTTCCTGCTCAGAGGTAATGAGGACATGGCAGGGGAGGTTTCACGGAAGATATTCGTGGTCAACAGCGGACATTTATGGACCTATTATCCTTGTCGTACTCCGGTTGTGGGTACAGATAATAGGTCGAAAAGGAGATCGACATACTTGCTCAGAGGTAATGTGGACATGGCAAGCATGAAGGTTTCTTCGATGGAGCCTTCCCACTCAGAGGTAATGATGACATGGCAGAAGTGGGCTCAATAAAGAGAGGGTACATAGAACAACTCAGAGGTAGGAGAACGTGGAAGTTCTATGTGGGGGGCGGTTTGTTTTTGGTGGAAGTGAAAACGACTCAGAGGTAATAAAGACATGTCTATTTTTGGAAATTTGTGGATCGATTACCCTTTTTGTGCACTAGGAGTGCGGGTATTGGATCATGGAGGAGGATCTCTTCCGGGAAGCAAGTTCAGAGGTATAATCATACGTGACTTACTATCCGAAAGAGTGACCGGAATGTGAGTTCAGAGGCACCAGCGGGTACATAACTTGGTAAATTAACATGTTGAGAAAGCGGGAGTCCAGCGGCACCAGCGGGTACATGACTCGATAATCTGAAGGGGTTGTGGGGGTGAGTTCAGGGGTACCAGTAGGTACATGACTCGATAATCTTGAAATGTTGTGTGTGTGAGTTCAGTGGCACCAGCCGGTACATGACTCGATAATCTGAAATGCTGAGGGTGTGAGTTCAGTGGTACCAGCGAGTACATGACTCAAAGTCTTTGTAGCGAATGTCGTTTAGACATAATATTTCTTCAGGAACTTGCCGTTGACGGGCAGCATAAGCAAGTCTCCGTTTTGCTTTGCAAGGCGGTAAGCACCGCTGGAGAATACCGTCTCAATGATAAATGGACCCTCCCACTTTGGCTGGAATTTGCCGGCGGTCTTGTGAGTAATGACCATTGGCCTCCGGACTGCCAAGACGAGATTGCCTACCTGGAATGTTCTGATTTTGACCTTCTTGTTGAAGGCTCCTGAGATGCGTGCTTGGTATAGCTCGATCCTTTGCTGAGCTAGGAGGGGCTTTTCATCTAAGGCCTCTGACTCTTGCAGTCGACGTCGGTAGTTATCATCGGTTGTCAATTGATGGATGAGGGCGACACGTAGTGAGGGGATCTGTGTCTCCAAGGGGAGGACTGCCTCACTCCCGTATACCAGAAAGAACGGCATATTTTCGGTGGCTGTTCGGACCGTGGTGCGATAAGCCCATAAGCACTCGCCGAGCTTCTCGTTCCAGTCACGCTTGTTGGAAGAGACGAACTTCTTAAGCAGTTTGATGATTGTTTTGTTGAACGCCTCTGCTAACCCATTTGCTGTCGGGTTATACGGCGTCGAGGCGATATTCTGAATACGGTGCTTATCGCAAAACCGATAGAATGCGTGGCTTACAAACTGCGGACCATTATCATGGATGATCCTTCGGGGCAGTCCAAAGCGGTAGATAACGTGGTGTTTAAGGAAGATGATCACGTTTGCAGTCTTAACTTCTGCGAGTGGGATAGCTTCCGCCCATTTGGAGAAGTAATCAGTGATCGCAAGTATGAAGCGATGTCCTCGAGAGAAAGGTGGGGTGATTGGACCAATAATATCCATTCCCCATGCTTCGAATGGCCAGGACGCCACTGTCGGATACAAAAATTCGGATGGTTGGTGGATGAAGTCCGCGTGGACTTGGCAAGCTTTGCACTTTCTAGCATAATCTATCGCGTCTGCCACCATTGTGGGCCAATAGTAGCCTATTCGGCGAAGACGGTCTTGTAGTTTCGGGCCAGACTGGTGGGCCCCGCAGATACCGTTATGGGCTTCTCGTATGGCTTCTTTGGCTTCTATGTTTGACAGACACCGAAGCAATAATCCGTCGTAGGAGCGACGATACAGCATTTTCGTCTCTGTATCGTAGAAAAATTTGAGAGAACGCCTTCTGATGGAAATGGCTTCCTTTGGGTTCTCAGGTAGGATGTCGTAGACGACGAAGTCGATGAATGGTTGTCTCCAATCTGGGGTGTCATCGATCTTCTGTGTAGAATAACTTGCGACGAATTGCACATTGTTTTTGGGGCAGACCAGTTCATGGCCTATCACTTCCACTGATTGTCGATCATAATTCGGAACTGCTATGGAAGCGGCGAGACCAGCTAGGGCATCGGCTTTAATATTTCAGAGTCTGGGGACGTACTCGATGAAGAACCCCTCAAATGTCGAGATGATATTGATCGCTATTTGATGATAAGGGATCATGTCTTCATGGCGTACCTCGTACGAACCCCGGATCTGATTGACGATTAGTTGGGAATCGCCGTACGCTTCAAGGTATTCTACCCCCAGCTCTCTTGCAAGTTGGAGGCCAATGACCAGAGCGTTGTACTCGGCCACATTGTTAGAACAGGGTTCAGTGAGGGAATAAGCACGGTTAATCACCAATCCGGAAGGAGAGATTAGCACTACCCCGACTCCGACAACTATATTGCCTTTAGGTCCGGTCCTTGAAGCGCAGTCGAAGAACATTCGCCATATATTCTCGTGAGAGGTTGCATGTGAGTCGGCGACCTCATCTGGGATCTCTTCGTATATCCTGGAAGACTCCGAGCCTGGGTGGGCTGCCAAGAAATCTGCCAGGGCTTGACCTTTGACTGCCTTTTGGGGGACGAAGATCATATGATAAGGGGACAGCAATATTGCCCATGTAGCGAGTCGAGAGCTGAGTGCCCCTGGTTTAGTCATGAGGACCCTCAGAGGGTTGACTCGTGAGACCACATGTATCGTTTGTCCGGTGACATAGTGTCGCATTTTTTGAATGGCGAACACCAGGGCGAGGTATTCCTTCTCTACAGCGGTGTATCGGTGCTCTGGTCCAATCATCATTCGGCTGAGGTAATATATGGCCTGTTCATGGCCTGCATCGTTATTCTGTGCCAGCAGAGCACCAAGGGAGTGTTCCATTGCTCGTACATAGAGCAGAAATAGTTTTCCAGGGACTGGGGCTACCAAGACTGGAGGATTTGATCGATATTCTTTGATGCTATCGAAAGCACGCTGGCATTCTTCGTCCCATACGAATGAGACTCCTTTCTTCATGAGGTGCGTAAATGGTCGGCATCGTCCGGAGAGGTTGGAAATGAACCTTCTGATGTATGCTAGCCTTCCCTGAAGGCCTCTGAGTTCGCGGAGATTTCTTGGGGGACCCATCTCCATGATTACTTTTGTCTTCTCGGGGTCTACATGGATACCCTTTGCAGTGATGATGAAGCCTATGAACTTCCCGCTGGATACGCCCAGGAAGGACTTCGTAGGGTTCATCTTCAAATTGTGTGTCCGTATTAGGTCGAATACCGTCCTTAGATCCTGCAGATGGTCTTCTTTGCTACGGCTCTTGACGGCTATATCATCAACATAGCACTCCACCGTCTTGCGTAAGTGGTCTCTAAAGATGATGCTCATAGCTCTTTGATATGTGGTACCAGCATTCTTTAAACCGAAAGGCATGACTGTGTAGCAGTACGTGCCAATCGGTGTTCGTAATGATGTATGCTTTTCGTCGTCGGGAGACATCTTGATTTGGTTGTATCCCTAGAAGCCATCCATGAATGACATGCGCTCAAAGCCGCAGGTATTGTCGATCATGATGTCTGTGATAGGAAGGGAGAATTCATCTTTGTGACATGCCTCGTTCAGGTTACGGAAGTCGATGCAGATTCAAATTTTTCCATTCTTCTTGAGGACAGGTACTATATTGGCGACCCAATCGGGATGTTGCTCCTCACGAATGAAGCCACTGGCTATTAGTTTGTTGACTTCAGCTTCGATCGCGTCCATAATGCCTGGGCGGAAGCGTCGCTGCTGTTGTTTGACTGGCTTCGCATCTGGCCGAATATTGAGTTTATAAAGAGCGATGTCAGGATTTAACCCCGGCATGTCTTCATAGCTCCAGGCGAACACATCAATGTACTCCCTGACAAGTTCTAACAGCGACACCCGTTCTTCGTTGGATAGGCTTTCACTGATGAAGATCGGTTTTGGAGAAGATTCGCTGCCGAGATCCACTTGTATGACATTATCTTCAGTAGGAGGTTCTCTCAGTTCGAATCGCTTTTTCCATTGCACGTCTAATTGATGGCCCCATGGCTCTATCTCGAGGATTTCGGGGATGTCTTCGTCTTCCTCGTAAGCGTCGGCGAACGTCATGTTGACTGACATGACTTGTCTGAACACATCTCCGATGCTGGTATCTGAGTCGAAAGTTGGTGATCCGGTTGAATGTCACTGCCAGTCGCATTCTTCATCTGAACTTCCCGGGGTCGTAGTAGGCGTTACATACCCCAACCCACATCGAGTTTTGTTATAGTAGTTCCGTGGTTTGCCCGTCGGGACTGGCGGCTTCAAAGGTAATCGTCGCCCGGTGCCATAGTTCAATCCTGGCGTAGTCTCTAGATCATACCCCTGTTTCTGCATAAGATATTTGGATTGAGGGCTATAGAGATACAGAGGCAGTCTCCCGGCATCTGACCCGAGGTCGACTTCTTCTATGGTGCAGGGATGAGGGTTGTTCGTCCGGTCGAAGATGATTGGATGATCTCCTCCCTTGTGTATTCGGTAAGCGTCTTCTACTGGAGTAAGCTGGATTGCGGTGTACACATTTGTCACCTGTGTGTGTAGGTGAGCGCCTATACCGTGTTCTATAGCATACATCGTACATAGCATATTGAGCTCGGTGTAGTTCAAAGATAACCCTTTATTAATGAAGTAAGGTATCTTTTCTAGGAGGATTACATCATCAGCGGAGGGGACATTAGTATGGGCGGCCACATACCTGGCTAGCTCCGGTTCCTTTTCGGCTACCCCCTATGTGAATGAAGACTGAGATGATGACCTAGAAAGCTTGATCGTCAGTGGTCTAGTTGATGGAGCAGAGCGTGGAGTCGTTGGCAGACTGGCGACCCCCAGTTTGGCCTTCGATGTGGAGCGAAGAGTGGCTGGTTCGCTAGAAGTGTCAGACCTTGCATCGAAGCGACAACCTTTCTTGGGAAGGCATATTGTCAATGGCCTGTCCGAGGGGTTGATCTTCTCTGTTTCTGGTTGACTGACTCTTGGTAACCTGATGGTTAGTGGCTCCATTGTGGGTCTCGGCACTTGGCTGGATCTAGGCAGCCAGATTATCATCTGCTCCTCTTGCGCCGAGAGGCTGATTGCGTCCTTCCGCAGAGTGGCGGTGAGGGGTGCAGACTTGCCCGGTTTGCGAGCTTGGAGGTGGATCGTCAGGTGCCTCTTCGACTTTTGGCTGTCCCAGTATGAGCTTGTGCGTCTCCTTCATCCAGGTGCCTCTTCGACTTTTCGTATAAACAAGAGTCCGAGTAGTAAGATTCGACCCCTTTGAAGGGATCGATGTCAGCAAACTCTGTCTTCACGAAGCCGTGTTTGTCGACATATTTAAAGTACTGGTGTAGCGTGGAAGGCACGATCATATAATCGTGTATCCATGGACGCCCCAAGAGGATGTTGTAAGAAGTGTCTGCATCTATGACGTAGCAGGTTACCTCGGATTGGAGATCACCAATCTGACACTTCAGACGAATCTTCCCGATAGGGTAGCTCCTGCCCGAATTGAAACCGCTGATGGCAGTGCTTGTAGGTGTTAGGCGATGCATTGGGATGCGGAGATGATGTAGCAGACCTTTCGGGATGATGCTTATGGAAGAGCCAGGATCAACGTGCATCCGATCAACCTTCACGTCGCCGATGTATCCCGTGTAGTATAGTGGGCGATCATGTAGGTTGGTTTTGATGAGCATGTCCTGCGAAGTGAAGACGATATTGGGCATTACTCCCGTGCAGGCACTATCTTGGATATCCATGGGTGAGTCCTCCCCAGTGAGGTTAGATTGAGTGAGATAGGCATCGGCATTTTGGAGTGCTTCGCTCAATGCAATACGAACGTCTTTGGAGAGCCTCAGGAGTTCATATAATGATAATTTGGCCGGAGTGTTAGCCAATTGTGCTAAGATGTCAAAGTTGTAGGGCCTCTCTAGCCCTTGGGCTGTGTCATTTTGGAGAGATTTATCGAAGCGAGTCTCCTTCGGCCTAGGCTTGTCGGTCGTCGAAGGCTGAGCCGGTCCCAGAGCATCAGTTGCAGTGGGTTGATGATTTTCAGCTGGACTATCAACCACAGGTTGTGATTGTGCTCCAGACCGCGTGACGACGGCTGTAGCTTCCTCGTTGTCTGCTGAAACTGTGCGGCAGGTCTTGATTTTTCTACTTTTTTTGTTGGTGGGAGATGGTGTGGTCCGAGTCACTTCTGACACCAAGTCTGGATGGACCCACATGACCTCTCCTCGTGAGGTGGTGAGAGGTACTAGACCAGCAGCTTGTTCTCGGGGCGAAGGAAGATTGGTAATCTCCATTGTCGCGAGAGGGACGGGGATTACCCCGTCTTAAGTCTCCATCGGAGGGAAGTTACCAAACTGTACGGACACCATATTAGCTGCTACGGTTACCTCTTCGAAGTCGATGGCCAGAGCGTTTGAATCGATGAGGCTTTAGATGTACCGTTTTAATTGGTAGCAGTCATGTGTAGCATGGTGTACATAACGGTGGTAATGGCAGAACTTCGGTTCTCCAAATCAGCCAGCCGAGGCTCCCGTCTTGGTGGAGGAAGCTGAATTCTACCTCCTTGTATGAGCATGTCTAAGATAGGCTTGACGTGGCCGTCTTCGAAGGAGTAATCGATTTGCGGCCATTGTTTGTCTACGGGCTTCGGCTCAGGTTTTTGTGTTGTATCGGCCACCATAGCCTGCTTTTCTTTGCTGTCCCGATTATTGGAGGGGTTACCCCATTATCGTTGTTGAGACGCTTGCCCTTGTTTTCTCCTTCTAAGATGTGCAACCCCAGTTGGCGTGCCTTCTTCAGTCGTTCTTCAACGTTTGTGGCGCTGATGATGAACGCCTTCCAATCTTTGAATTGACTCTCGCCCATCCAGAGACTGATCGTTGGAAGCAGTCTCTTTTGGCAGATTTTGATCAAAGAAGAATCCGGATTCACGGAAGGCAGCTTCATGGCTGTCTGGCGGAACCGCTCGATGTAGTTCCTTGTTAGCTCCTTCTCCCCTTGGACGACGTCCATGAGAGTGGACATAGTGACTTCTTGTCCTACTTCATAGAACCGTTCCAAGAACATGCGCTTGAAGCCGGCGAAGGAATGGATGCAGTTGTCCGGTAGATTGCGGTACCAATCAAAGGCGACTCCTTCCAATGCTCCAATGAATAACCGTGTGAGGATCGCATCTTCATGGGGCAGATGGTCGGTGGTGACCTCAAAGTAAGTGATGTACCGACTTGCTGAGGTTTTGCCATCATATGGGTTGATGTTGAACGGCTTATATCTTGGTGGGAATGGAACATCCCTCCACTCAGCAGGGTATGGTTGCCGTATTCTGAGATCTTGAGCGATTTCTCGGGCATGAAACATGGCACGGAGCTCCTGGACCTCTCTTCTTACTTCTCGGGTCTCATCTGTCGCGGCGGGGGCTGTTATTTCGGGAGGATTATTGTCCGGGTTTAGTGCCACTGAGTTCGAATCTATATTGACCGTGGGGCCCGTATTTGTTTGACCAGGCGCTCCTCCTTGTAAAGTGGGCAGGGCCACTTTAATCTCGTCTACAGAATTGACCAAAGCAAGTAATATGGCTTCGAGACTGTCGATGCGCTGGCGATCACTGGAACCACCTTGATCGCTGTCCGTCATGAATACCGTCCTTACGTGAGGAGTGATGGAAGGAATGGTAGAGGATGTGCCCTCTGAGTCGTACCCATGCACCGAGAAGTCATCGGGATAGGTGGAGATGTTCTCTTCGGGCTCGGACTCGGAGGGGATGGTATCCCCAGCTTCAGAGCTTGCCTTGTCTTGAGAGTTACGGATGTCCCCGGGGGCATCAGCGTCCGTTGCTCCTAATGGAAGAGTTGTTTGTGCGGACTCGGTTCCTTGGAACATCGGATTGTTGCGGATGTTCGGAGGAGTGCTACCCCCAGCTCCTTCCACCCCCAGCGATGTGGATGATGAATTTCCTATCGCGGTAAATTTCGTCTTTGAACGGGTGTGTTGGAACACACCAGTGGAGGACAACCGTTTAGACGACAGTTTCTTAGTTGTATTGGTTGATATCTTCGGACTGGAGACGCTCGTTTTCTTCCTCCTCTCTTCGGCGAGAACTTTTTGAGCAGAATTGCAGGAGACAACAGGAGGTGCCTCATCTTCTGAGTTCGGGTGCTGTAGCCTTTGGAAGGCGGATGGCCGAGCTTCCGTCATTACCGCGTTGTTGTAGCAGCAATTGACGATGATTTGGGTGCAGCGATGTCCAAGCGAGGACTCTTTGCACACCGACACTCCTTCTCTTTCCTTACGTTTGTGGAGGATCGTTTCTCGCAGGTCAGAGGAACCACTCTGTCTGTTTGCCGCGGGGGGCTGGACTTGAGCAGTTGTATACAACTTTCCATCCGAGGCCCGTGTGATAGTCAACGGGACGCTCCGACAGTCAGAGGTTGGGACAGCTGACTGGGCTCGATGAGCCCGTGCTGCACTAGACTTCCTCCCTTTAGCACTCGTGGGTGCGTAATAGGAGGAGTCCAAGTTGAATGCCACAGAGTCTGGCTTATCATACAGTGAATCATCGGGGTCGGGACCGTATGAGAGGCGATCAAAGACCGATCGAGAGAAGCATAGAACGGACGCTATGCTGCTAGAGTAGGGTATCGTGCAGGTTGTCTGCATGCGGTCATCTTCTGCTGTCGGATGAGTTGTCTGTGGGCGGCTAGAAGTCACGACCGTGCAGGCTGGTCGCATGCGGTTGGCAATAGTGTCCGTATGGGTTTTCTGCAAGCGACTGCCTCCTGTAGCCTCATGTGTTTCATCCATGTGATTGGCGACTATAGCTGCATAAACTATGCGGCTGCCAGATGTAACCGTGTGATTCTTCTTTATGCGACTAGCGGCTGTGGCCGCATGAGCTTTGTCCATGCGGTTAGCAGATGTGGCCGCATGAGCCTTTTTCAGTCGGCTAGCACCCCTATGCGGCTCAGTCCGCATAGAGTTCCTCTTTGCCCCTGCAAGTCCAGCATCATAGTATTTTCTTCTGCTGGACTTGGGGACAGCAGAGTTGTCTACGGTCTGAAGTGGGGTCGCAGAAGAGTCCTTCTCACCGTTTTGAGCAACAGAGGGTATCCCGTCGGGGGCTTGGAGAGGAGCAAAGGATTTTGGCCTCCACTCTCTGCGAGCCTTTGTCGTACGGGTGCGCTTCTGGACCGGGCCAGCGCTTCCTTCGGAGAGCATCTCCTCAAACGCTTGTTGGTCGAAGCGGACGACCATCTTTTGTTGGGTGGAGCCAAGTTTGGCTGCATCCGATTGCGTCACCAACTCCTTAGCCGTGGAGAAGTTTGTCCCCAGCAGAGTCGCCATCGTGTTTGCCATTGATTGTAAAAGTACAGAACAATTATCGGAGGACTGAACTTAGACTCACAATACAAATAAGCTTGTACAAAGAAAGCCTAGGGACGAAAACCTAGGTACAGCAATCTAAGTACAATTGTTATTTTAGATTCTGGGGGGTGACGATAGAGGCTCGGGAAGGCGACGGCAGCCCTGCCTTACTCCTTGGACGATCGGTATGCAGCCTTGGCTCCTTGTGAAAAGATGGTTGGCGTTGACGAAGAAGTGCTCTTTTTGCTCCTCTGTTGCTCTTCTGGCTTCTCGCTCTCTCTCTGTGTATTCTCTCTCTGACTCTGTATATTTTTATTCTTTTGTTGTCGGTCCTCTTTTTTTGCAGAGAAATGATGCTGGCTATTTATAAGAGTGGGGTATGATCATTAGGGTTTGCTAATGATCATTTGTTTGGAATGTCGACGCTCTCTCAATCTATCTGAACCCTTGATCCTGATTACAATGAATCTAGGCCATTAATACGGATAGCAATGAATCTTGTGAGCAGTTAATGTTAACTGCTTTAAATCTTCATGATTGATTATATCAATGCCCGATTGCTCGCCACGTGTCCTATTGGCTTTATGATAAATGATATGCCTTGATCTCGGTAATTATGAGGATGACGTCAAATATATTTGTTGGGATTCGGTTAGATCCTCGATTGATTCGATGCCACGTGTTTTAATTGTGGGTCCAGCCAGAGCCGCATAGGATGGGCGATACTTGAACCGCAGGGAGATACTCCTCGTGAGCCGCATGGGACAATGCTTTATTGAGCCGCAGGTGATGAACTCTCAATGAGCCGCATATGCATAGTCTCTGCGAGCCGCATAAACTAGCGTTGCCTTGAGCCGCAGGAAATGAGTTCTCAGGGAGCCGCATGTACAACGTTGTGTTAGGCCGTAGGGACTGGACTCTTGGTGGGCCGCATATGGCTGATTGCCACGTGGCAACCTGGGACTTCTGACGGACCGGGTTAGAGATTTTCTTCTTTTCCCGAAGAGTCTGTCATTATGGCAGAACCATTATGACACTTTATGTCAGAGCCGTCACGGTAGTCGAGTCATGTCAGAGCATTAAATGAGGCCACTTACTCAAATGGCCAGCTGTAGGGAGGGATCCCAAAGGGGGATATGGCATCGACCGGGCCGCATATTCCTGCTGAACCGTATACACTCCCGAGCCGCATGAGACTGAAAGTCTTCTTTGAATCGCATAAGGCAGCTCCTGTAGGAGCCGCATGGGCTTCTTCCCAGAGCCGCATGGACCATTACTCTGATATTTTCCATGATTCTACAGCATGATGTCGTAAAACTATTGTAGTAAAGGTCGAACTGCTTCAGAAATATTCTATGGGATACTTTTGCTTTACCCGATACAACCAATGCAAAGAGTTTTCCTATTTCTCAAGACTACTTTTAGGTTCTTGATCATCAATAATCAGTACGATCTTTTGTTATTGTGGAATGGTCTTAGGAATATCACCCGATGCTAATGGATGGAGTGTGAGGCATCATTCATCTTGAAGGATGGAATATGTGTTGTTTCTTTCCTAGTATGTGACATTTTTGTCAAATTGTCATGGCCAACCGAGGATGGTGTGACAAGAGTCCACGTCGACAATATCGAACATGACTTTATCTTTGTAGGTATTTTCGATGGAGAAGGGTATACGACAAATATCAGAGACGACCATGTTATGTCCCTATTGAATCCAGCCAATCTTATATGGAGCGGTGTGGGATTCTTTGGGCAGTTTCATCTTCTCTACCATTGCTCTTGAAACAATGTTCTCTGTACACCGGTTGTCAATGATGATGTCACATAACTTGTCTTTAACCTTGCATCGGATTCAGAAGTCATTATGGCACTGAAATACTTTTGCAATCTTTAGGACTATTAGTAGACGCCTAACGACACACACTAGTTATTCATCATCATCTTCGAAAATGACCTGTTCTTCTCCTGGGTGTTCTTTTCCTCCATCTTCGTCTTCGTAGTCAGCAAAGGCAACTTGTGCTCTGAGGGGTTAGCTATTGGACATATGTTCAACTTCTTTGCAATGGTAGTACTTGTTTACCTTTGGTTTGCTGTATAGTTTGGCAGTTTGTTGAGATTTAAAAACTTGTTATGGGGCCTGTACTTTTGGAGGTGTCATTGGGGGAAGAGAATTAGAGTCTGCTGGTCCTTTGCCCTTTTTGGAGTAGCTGACAACTTGATTTGGTGTCCAATCATCCTTTGTTATTGGTTCGCGGTTGTTAGCACTCAAACGGCTCTATGGACTCTTAAACTTCTCAATCTATTGTTCTACCTTCTCTGCAAAGGTGATTGCTTGAGTGTGTATATATATTACAGGTATAGTTGATCATGTATGTCTTTCCTTAGGCCGCCAAGATAGCGGGTCGCCTTTAAAGATATGTTTCATAGATATCATTACGGGACGAGAGTCTGAGTAATTCTTCAGTGTAGTCAGCTATAGGTCGTGCACCTTATGTACACTTTTGATATCGACGATAGAGAATCTACTAATAATCCAGCGGTATAAATCCTTGTCCAAGCAATCTTCACATCTTGGGCCAAATTCGTACATGATCTTTGTCTACTCTCGCACGGATGTGCTCGAGCTGTTCCCACTAAGCAGAGGCCCCTCCCTTGAGTCTATAAGCTACAAGGTAAATTTGCCTCTCTTCGGGGATGCTCATGTACTCGAAGAAGCGTTTTACTTCTGTGAGCCAATCAAAAATGTCTTCAATATGTAGACGACCGTTGAAAGAGGGAAGATCCATCATCATTTTGAAACCACCTCCTCCTTCATAGTCACCTTGGCCCCGTTTTTGGTATGCATGGCCCCGTCGTTGTTGGTTTGCATAGATGATTTGGGGGCCCTGATAATGGGATCCCTCTAAGCTCAAATCATCATCATCGTTGTCTTCGTAGTATTCCTTGTGCGGGAATCCACTATTGTGTCCATGATGTGGACCCTGTTGTGGACGACTGGTAGTAGGATGAGCGTTTGTGCCTCCCGTCTCAGTAAGCGGTATTCCTGTGATATCAACTACTTTATTGGATTTAATTCTAATAAATCCCAGCACCCCGTCCAGTTTGTCAGACATGACATCAACTTTTTTGACAAGTGTAAACCCCCTAAAATTCTATTACATTTTTTAAAAATAATTTTGGTATTATTTTGTACTTCATATTTGTACGTCGCATACGAGTTCGCAATTGTCATATTTTACGTAGCGTGCGAGTTTGTATTTTCGTATTTTCTCGTTGAGTGCGAATATGTGCGAGGTACATATCTTAGAAAATATTTTTATTATATAGAAATATAGCTTTCAAATAATATATGATAAATAAATTTTGCTTGAAGTTGTAAAAGGCGCCGCAATGGGATTTTCCAAACCCGTATATTTGTACGTATTTTAAAAAAAGGTTATTTAATTCGTTGTTCCTATGTAAGTAGTAATTTAGAAAAACTATTGTTTTATGTCAAAATATATATTTGCGTGCGAGAGACATGGACTTACTTCATTGGCCACTTGATATTTCGAAAGCTAATTTTGATTGTTTGTTTATTTACAAAGTACGTTCTAAATAATTTAAAAGTTTAATTTGAAATTTGAAATTTATTTTTATTTAATTTTTACTATTCCTAAGAGGATATTTTAAAACTTGTTTGAATTACTAATTAAATCAATTATGTTATTTCAAATCAAAATTATGATTTTATTGAATAAGATATAAATAGTTTTTGAAATAAGATTATCTAGCTAAATATTTTAGAGGTATTACTGAATTGTAAATCTTGTGGTTTAAATTAGGAGAGTGATTTATCCATAGAAATTTAAATGGATCCAAATTCTTATCCAACTGGGGTCTTCACCTCCTATATAAGGAGAGCCTCATTGTTCTTTTTCCTCCATAAATTCCACAAGACAACTTTTACCACAGACGTGTATCGTGTTTGTGACCACAAAATCATATTCCAATCCTATACAGTTATCTGCGTCGTGTCCGACAACCCCTGACACGATGACAAAACCATAGAATCTACAGTCTTTCCCCTTCCGTCGACCCCCATCTTCTCACCTCCTCCCGGCCATCACCGACATCACCCTCATAGCAACCTACTCCGTCCCCGCCATTTTCTCGGCCACCCATGGCCTTCCAACCGACCACCATCGCCTTCGTAACCACAACCACCTTTACCGAACCACAGTATCCCGGCTCTGACGCCACCGTCGCACACGCATCTGCCATCAACCCTACTGTCGTCCCCAGCACCCCGTCCATCCCCGAGATGACCCCGACCACCACAGGTCACCTTCTCCAACCCTATCACCGTGCCATCTCGTCTCTACAGTTGCCCGACCGGTCGCCCCTCTCATCATCTCCACCATCACCACAAAGAATAGAGAAAAAGGGGAGAAACCTAACCTGAGCCAGCCGTCCCCCGTCGTGTTTGGCGCAGCCACTGCCCCGACACCCCAGTGTCTAGTCGTCGCGCCAGGCGGAGCACATCCCCGCAGAGCACCCTACAAAGCAATGCATCCGCGTCCACGCCACCAGTCCGGAGACAGTTCCATCGTACTACCCTACCACTCCGGCAGACTACCGGCAATGCCTTCCCCACTTCTCCATCTCTTTCTCCTTCCAATTCGTGACGGCCGTCGATCCGTCGTGCTTCCGCTCGAAGCCACATCAGTTTCTTGGCCCGTAGGTCCGTGCCCGACCGCGTTGCTGGGACAGCGGCCGGATCCGTGACGCCGCTAGTGGGCTTCCGCCCTACCCGCGACCTCTAGTCCAGATCTGGCACCAATCTCCCGCATGCTAGTCGCGTGTGCTCGTGCGGGTGTGCCGCACCGATGAGTGCTCGCTCCGTCACCACTCAGACCTGTTGACACAAAGTCACTGTCAACCAAATATTGATAACATTGACTAAATAATACTTATAATGATTCAATTAGACACACGAAGACTACATCCGGCTCAAGTAAGACGACAGCTCAGTTTTGCAATTTTAAGTCGTTTTTGAGTTTGTACATTTATATTTATTGATTCTAGACTGTTGTAAGCTGAGTTATGCTGAGCTCTTGAGACTTGACCTATAACCTATCCAAAATCCATAAAGCTCTACATCCAAAATAAGCCCATTGGACCTTAAGACCCATTCTGTGCTCTGGAGACAGAGTTCGGGCTGAACTCTGCCTCCACACAGAGTTCGGGCCAAACTCTGTCTCTACACAGAGTTCGGGCCGAACTCTGTCTCCTAAAAATCAGCACCCTAATTTTTAGGGATGGCTGGTTGCTAGTTGTCCAACGGCCAAATTTTTGAAAATTCCTACCAGAATTCTGGCCGAATTCTGCCTGCTAAAACCCTATAAATAGGCCAAGAATTCTCTCATTTTTCATTCATCCAATCTTCTCTTCTCTTCTCTCAAAAGCTCAATACAAGCCATACCCTTCTTTATCTACTAACCACAAGCTTCCTAAGCCTCGAGTGCTCAGCATCTCTCAGTTAGGAGTCTTGTGCAAGAGTTCAAGAAGTCGCTTGGAAAATTCCAAGCAACGCCACTGCGATCCTTTGTAAGAAGTTGACGTGCTCTTCTGAAGAAAAGGCACGGGGTGTAACTACTATTTCATAAATAGTAGATTTAATCCTGAGCTAGAGTTCTCAGGCCTGACTAGTCCTCCACGAGGGAAACCAGGTTAAAATTGGCTGTGTTTGCATATGCTTTCTTGCTCCTTATTTATTTTCGCATTTACTCTGATTATTTTTAGATTGTGAAAGAGTTTAATTTTTTAATTGGGTATTATCGCTATAAACTCTATTCACCCCCCTCTAGAGTTGCCATCTGTTCTTCAATTGGTATCAGAGCTCTGTTCTCTCAACAAGGACTAACATCCTAGAGCTGATCCATGGCAACCACGCAATCCTTGATTTTTAAGCACGGTGAAGGGCAGTCCACTCATAGGCCTCCCCTATTTGATGGAACAAACTACACATATTGGAAAACAAGGATGAGCTTTTATCTCAAGTCGCTAGACTTTGACCTGTGGACTATCGTCACTGACGGTTACAAAAATCCCGCCAGAATAGTTGTCAATGGTGATCTCGTTGAAAAATCACATGACAAATATTCTGACGAGGAGAAGAAACAGGCAAGTCTAGACGCGAGAGCTATTAATGCTTTATTCTGTGCTATAGACAGGAATGAGTTCAACAGGGTATCTACATGCACCACCTCTCACGAAGTATGGAGACTTCTAGAAGTGACGCATGAAGGAACCACCCAAGTCAAGGAATCAAAGATAAGCCGTCTCATTCAAGAATATGAGGCTTTCAAGATGAAGCCAAATGAGACGATCACGCAAATATTTACAAGATTCCTCGACATCATCAACCCCCTGTCTTCGTTCGGCAAACAATATTCAAATCACGAGAAGATTCGTAAGCTACTTCGGAGGCTCCCAAAGATTTTGAACCCTAAGGTAACAACCATCATAGAAGGAAATGATCTCACAACCATGTCCATGGAGACCTTGATGGGAAATCTGATGACTCATGAGCTTGACCTCAAGGACTTCGAAGAGCCTGCTCCTAAAGCTAAGGAGATCGCACTCAAAGCTCACCGACGGAGGGCTGACCTCGAAGAGACGGATGACGATAACTCAGAAGGTGATGATCAAGCTCTCCTCGCCCGCAACTTCAAGAAATTCCTTCGCTTCAACCGAAGAAAGAAGAAACCACAAGAAGACGACGAAGAAGAGCCAACCTGCTACGGTTGCAAGAAGACAGGACACGTCCGAAAAGACTGTCCATTTTTAAAGAAGAGCAACCGCTATGAGAAACCTTACAAGAAGACTTCCTTAAAGAAACATACCAACATGAGCATTTGGTATGAAAGCGAAGCTAGTGACTCCGAGGAAGAAAAGGATTCTCTTCAAGATACTGCAAATGTGTGCCTAATGGCAACATCCGACAAGGTATCAAACAAAACTCTTGATGACTTCACTTTTGATGAACTTGGCGATGCCTTCACCGATTTGCTTAATGATCACAAAAAGGTCATTGGTAAATACAAACATGCCAAGGACAAGATCAAAATCGAAATTCAAAGACTTTCTTTACTGCTTGATAACATTAGAGACACTTCACCCACGGATGAGGTATCTAAGCTTAAAATAAGCTTACATGATGCCGAAGCACTCATTGAACAACAAAAATAAGAAATCACAGCACTCAACACGGAGCTTACAGAAGAAAAGAGTAGACACAAGATTTTTATTACTAAGATGCATAGTTTGAATGCTAAGATTACTGAACTGCAAGCTGTCTCTAAGAAACTAGAGACTAAATTGGGAAAATAGGTTGCTCAACCTCAAGCCCAAGAGACACACACAAAGCATGATACTTCTCATACTAGTCACCCACGTCATCCACCTGCAACACGTAATCATGCTTACATATACACACACTTTCACAAAGCACACAAACCACATCCACGTAGAAATAACTATCATATGTCACAAAATCATCATGCTATACATAGATACAATCATCACCATGTTGCACAAAAATAGCATCACCATCACTCTACATATAGACATCATCACCATGCTACTCCATATAGACAATATCACCAAGACACTCCACATCACTCTATACATAGTCATCATCACCATGCTAATTCTACATATCATCATACTTCTCCTCATCACTCTACTTATAGACATCATCAGCTTGCTCCTAATATAAATAGGAATGCTACATATACTTATTGTGGTTTATATGGACACATTTCACCACAATGTAGAATTAGAAGATTAGTAGATAGAAAGATATATGCATGGTTTCCAAAAACTAACTTTTCAGGACCCTCAAGAACTTGGGTACCAAAGGTCACATCTACTCTTGATGTAGGTGGACCTTCCCTCCTCAACTAAGAGTAAGTGGATTCTCGATAGTGGATGCTCGTGGCATATGACGGAAGACGCAAATCTTTTCGCATCACTATCGATGAAGTGAGAAGGATATGTATCCTTCGGCAACAACCTAAAAGGTTATATTATAGGTAATGGTATTATTGGCTATCCTCCCTCTCCCGTAATAAAAGATGTCTGCCTAGTGACCGAGTTAAAGCATAACCTGCTCAGCATTAGTTATCTTGCTGACCATGGATAAGATATTAACTTTGGACAAAACAAATGCCTTATTTTGATAGGTCAACGGGACACATTACTTTTGAAGAGGTAAGAGAGGATAATATTTATATTTTTTATTTGTCTATAGATACTAACAATGCAGGTAGATGCCTATATGCTCATAAGGACGAAAGATTATTAGGGCACCAGCGTCTTGGTTATGCCAACATGGATACTATATCTAGGCTATCGACTAAGAAGCTAGTTAGAGGCTTGCCCGATATCACATTCAAAAAGGACACGGTATGTGCCGAATGTGAATTGAATAAGGCAACTAAGTCTTCATTTTATTCTATAAACTCTGTAAGTACTTCTAGACCTTTGCAACTTCTCCATATGGATTTATTTGGCCCTAGTAGAGTAGCCAGTCTTGGTGGAAAACTCTATGCCTTTGTTATTGTTGATGACTTTTCAAAATTTACTTAGATTTTCTTTCTTACAAATAAAAGTGAGGCTATTTCAGTTTTTATGATTTTTGCAAAGAAAGTTCAAAACGAAAAAGGCTACATGATTACTCGAATCCGAAGTGATCATGGAGGCGAATTCGAAAATTCTGACTTTGAAAAGTTTTGTGATTCTAATGGTTTTGATCATGAGTTTTCTTATCCAAGAACTCCTCAACAAAATGGCGTTATGGAGCAGAAGAATAGGACTCTCGGCGATATGGCTAGAGTCATGTTGAACAAGTTTTCACTTCCGAACTACTTTTGGGCTGAAGCTGTCAGTACAACATGCCATATTTTAAATAGGGTGCTTATTCATCCCATTACGAAGAAAACACCCTATGAGCCTTGGTTTGGAAGAACCCCAAATATTTCTTATTTTAGAGTTTTTGGTTGTAGATGCTTTATCCTTAACACCAAAGACAACTTAGGCAAATTTGATGCCAAAGCTGACGATGGTATTTTCCTTGGCTATGTTGCCAAGAGTAAGGGATATAGAGTTTTTAACAAACACTAATTAATTGTGGAAGAGTCTACAAATGTGACTTTTGATGAAGATAACAGTGCAGCAGCTACTCTTGATAATGATGTTGAGCCATCAACTTCTACTCCAATGAACACCACAACCGAAACCAATTCTCTGGTGGGCTTGCCAAAGAAATTCTCTTTCAAGCCATCACATCCAGAAAATTTGGTAATCGGCGAGGTTTCCCGTGGAGTAACTATTAGATCATCATCAAGAGACTCTATTGCTAGCACTGCCCTTATTTCACAAATTGAGCCAAAAAATATTTTAGAAGCTTTCAATGATGAATTTTGGATTTCTGTTATGCAAGAGGAACTCAACCAATTCGAGAGGAGCCAATATGGGAACTCGTTCCTAGACCGGCTAATTACTCGATTATTGGTACTAAATGGGTTTTTAGAAACAAAGTGAATGAAGATGGTTCAGTCACACGCAACAAAGCTCGTCTAGCAGCCCAAGGATACAACTAAGAAGAAGGTATCGACTACGATGAGACGTATGCTCTTGTTACTAGATTGGAATCCATTCGGATGCTTTGTGCATTTGCAAATTTTCAAAATTTCAAATTATTTCAAATGGATGTTAAAGTGCTTTCTTGAATGGATTTATTAAGGAGAAAGTTTATGTAAAACAACCCCCTGGTTTTGAAAATCATAAATTTCCCGACCACGTGTTCAAGCTAAAGAAAGCGATGTATGGCCTCAAACAAGCCCCTAGAGCTTGGTATGAACGGCTAATCAACTTCTTGCTTGAGAAAGGTTTTTCAAAAGGGAAAATTGACACCTCACTTTTCATAGAATCTTTCAAGGACACTATTCTTTTAGTACAAATATACGTAGATAATATTATATTTGGTTCTACTGATGAAACCCTTTGTCAAGATTTTGCCAAGTGTACGCAGACCGAGTTTGAGATGAGCATGATGGGGGAGCTCAACTACTTTCTTGGGCTACCAGTCAAACAAATGTCAAATGGAACCTTCATTTGTCAGTCGAAGTATATAAAGGACATGCTGAAGAAATTCGACCTTGACAACGTCAAACCAATCAGTACTCCAATGGCTACTTCAACCAAACTTGAACCAGATGATAGCGACAAACCCGTAGATCAACGTAAGTATCGAGGTATGATAGGCAGTCTACTCTACCTTACTGCTAGTCCCCCTGATATTATGTTTAGCGTTTGCTTGTGTGCTAGATATCAAGCAAATCCTAAGGAATCACACATGACCGCGGTTAAACGTATCTTTCGATACCTTAAGGGTACGGTTACAGTGGGCCTATGGTATCCCAAGTCAACATCATTTGACCTCATTGGTTACTCTGATGCTGACTTCGTCGGATGCAAGGTCGACTGTAAAAGTACGAGCGATATGTGTCATTTATTAGGAAAGGCTTTAGTCTCTTGGTTTAGCAAGAAGCAGAATTCTGTCGCACTATCCACAACAGAAGCTGAATACATCGTAACTGGGCGTTGTTGTGCACAAATTCTGTAGATGAAGCAAACCCTTGAAGACTACAACTTATCTTTCATGCATATTCTAATCTTTTGTGACAACACTAGTGCTATAAATCTTACTAAGAACCCCATTTGTCACTCACGCACGAAGCACATTGAAATACGTCATCACTTTTTGCATGATCATTAGGAAAATGGCACGATTAATTTAGAACTTATTGACATTGATCATCAGTTAGCAGATTTCTTCACAAAACCATTATCCGAAGAGCGCTTCAATTTTCTTTGTCGTAAACTTTGAATTTTAGATGAAGCTGTTGTAAATTAAAATAAACATGCGTAAATATCGAGTATATATTGATTCTCTTATGATGAACTTGCTATGGGTACAAGCCGCAAGGGTCCTTCTGACAATAAGGCATAAAAGCCTAAGCGACACGGTGCACTAGTCCTCAGGACTACCGCTAGCTGGGATCCGGCCCCTGCAGCTAACCCATAGCAGCTTCAAACTATTGAATTATGATATAATTCCTTGTTTATTATATGGTTCATTTTCATTTATCACATGCTGAAATACTATTTTTTCAACTGCATATTGCTGCTTCAAACTCATTTCATCTGTTTACTTCTTGGATCTTTCTTGTAATTATACTCTTGTCTTATATTGGTCTTTCTTACTTAACCATTCTTTTTTATTTTCTGCCTGATTTATGTTCTGTGACCAGGATCCGAAATTCGGGCCGAACTCTGCCCTTACCAAAGTTCGGGCCGAATTCGGCCTGACTGTTCCAGAACCGAGAACAGTCTCAGCCGTTGATCAAAAGTTAGATCAAATGGCCATTATTTTCTCCGACCAAGAGAAACCCTCACCATATTTTCGGTTTCTCCTTTCTCTCCTTCCTTATTACCACCTTTTCTACTTCTCCAACACAATTCTCTCGAAACCCTAACCCTATTTTCTCCTTTCTAGAGCTCAATTCTTCCCCAAAATCAAGGAGAAGGCTTCTTTTTCAATTCTCCTTCATTGTTCATCACTAGTTTGAGGTATAATTCCATACTCTTCTATATCTCAATTTCTTTCATTATCTATTGTGTTATGGCTCCTCGTTTGTTCAACCGCGGGAAGAGACTTTGGACCGAGGGCGCATCCTCGACGAATGCTCCTCCTCCCGTTGAACCACTCGCTGTACCACCCGTTGCACCGGCCATTGAAGAACAAATCCATCCGTTGTTCAATCCTCCACGTCCACATGATCCAAACACTTTTGACGACCGAATTTTTGTATCACTAGACGCATCAAATGATTGGTTTAGTGATTTTCGGACACGTCCGGTGTTTGCTGGACACCCCATCAACTTTACTATATTCTCACAATATGATGCACTCTTTCATGACCTTTGCCTTGATGAACTTGTTACCACAAATTCGGTCATTTATCGTAGTGCTATTCAAATGTTTTACTGCAACTTAACCCATGATGATACTCATATTTATTCAAGAGCCTAATTCTTGGGAAAAGCTTGTTGAAGCTAGATCATTTCAATTTCCCGAAGGGATTTCACTTGAAAGCTTCAAGGACGACTTGTGTATCCCTAACACACGTCCTCGTAAGCTTTTGGCTAAATTTCTTAATCCCTATTTTTATGAGCTTCATCGGATCATTTTCAACACCATTCTACCCAAAGCAGGTTCTACCGATGAAGTCACTTATTTTGAAATCTCGGCCTTATACCATCTCCACTTCTATGTTCCCTTTAATCTTCCATGCACAATGATGGATTGGATGATTAATTGTAGGAAGAAACCAAGATCTTTGGTTTATGCATTATACCTTCCAATGATCATTCGTGCGTTTCATGTACCCCTTGATGAGTGTCCATTCTTACCTGCCCCTGCCTTCCTCTCTAAGGCAAGGAGGCTTCAGGCGGCCATTGGCTCACCAGTAGTGTCTGAGTATTCTAATGATGAGCCAGATGTCCCTCCACTTGGACAGGATCCTCCTCCTCCTCTTGCCACCCTCGAGTCTCTTCAGACCATGCTCCGAGATTGTTTCACTTTGTAGAACGATCGATGGACTCAGCTGGATTACCGGACCACCTTGTAGATGAGTGCTATCAGCAACTCGCTGCATGATATTCGGTATTCCATGTCTCACCATCCTTCCATGCCCATCCCTATAGAGCGAGACCCTGGTCGTGAGGGATTTCGTATCGATGACCCTTGGGTTCGTAGTTACATGGATCCGGATGCGTCATTTGTGGACCCACGTCGCTCCTTTACTGATCCATCAGACGACGCGGGACCTTCACGTGCTCGATGATGGATATGGACTGCTCTTTGATGCTGCTACTGAGGATTATAGCTTATGGTTTATGCATTTTGGTTTTAGTTACTTTTATGTACTTGGTCTGTATTAGACTTTTTATGAGTTGTGACTCTTGAGACTTTGGTAGTTCTATCAGTTTTTATGTCATTATGTCTCTTGAGACATTTGGTCGTTATATCAGTTTATATGCAGTTTCTTCTCATATCTTTTGGTGTGCTTGCCAGTTATTACTTGTTTATCTTAAATTGCTAAATGCCAAAAGGGAGAGATATATGTATATTCTATATTTTTTTTGTCTATATATGCTTTTGGAAGAATGTTATTAACAGGCCAACAAGATTCACAGCATTGTTTACGGGAGAGCTATTCTTAAGCTCGGCACTAATTATGGGGGAGCTATGTCTTTACATGTGTCCAGGTATAAATATTGAATATACAATTATTATTTTGTCAATTATCAATATGGGGGAGATTGTTGACACAAAGTCACTGTCAACCAAATATTGATAACATTGACTAAATAATACTTGTAATGATTCAATTAGACACACGACGACTACATCCGGCTCAAGTCAGACGACAACTCAGTTTTGTAACTTCAAGTCGTTTTTGAGTCTGTACTTTTATATTTATTGTGTCTAGACTGTTGTAAGCTGAGTTATGCTGAGCTCTTGAGACTTGACCTATAACCTATCCAAAATCCATAAAGCTCCACATCCAAAATAAGCCCATTGGACCTTAAGACCCATTTTCTGCTCTGGAGACAGAGTTCGGGCCGAACTCTGCCTCCACACAGAGTTCGGGCCGAACTCTGTCCCCTAAAAATCAGCACCCTAATTTTTAGGGTTGGCTGGTTGCTAGTTGTCCAACGGCCAAATTTTTTAAAATTTCTACCAGAATTCTGGCCGAATTCTGCCTGCTAAAACCCTATAAATAGGCCAAGAATTCTCTCATTTTCATTCATCCAATCTTCTCTTCTCTTCTCTCGAAAGCTTAATACAAGCCATACCCTTCTTCATCTACTAGCCACAAGCTTCCTAAGCCTCGAGTGCTCAGCATCTCTCAGTTAGGAGTCTTGTGCAAGAGTTCAAGAAGTCGCTTGGAAAATTCCAAGCATCGCCACTGCGATCCTTTGTAAGAAGTTGACGTGCTCTTCTGAAGAAAAGGCACGAGGTGTAACTACTATTTCACAAATATTGGATTTAATCCTGAGCCAGAGTTCTCAGGCCTGGACTAGTCCTCCACGAGGGAAACCAGGTTAAAATCGACTGTGTTTGTGTACGCTTTCTTGCTCCTTATTTATTTTCACATTTACTCTGATTATTTTTAGATTGTGAAAGAGTTTAATTTTTAATTGGGTATTATCGCTATAAACTCTATTCACCCCCTCTAGAGTTGCCATCTATTCTTCAAGACCGTTGTAAGTCACCTCCCTCTTCCCCTCTCTCTCCCATTCCCTTTTTTATCACTCTCCCCCTCTTTATTTCTACTTTCCAATTTCGTAGAGAAGAATAGCTGCTTCTCATACTTAATGAGTCTGACTTATTTCTTTCTCTCTCTCTTGCTTCTTTAATGAGTTATTTTAAAATTCAATTTGTGTTTCTCTATAAAGGAATACAAACAGCCATAGGTATTTTTACCGTAGTAAAAATTAATATCAAAGTCAGCAGCTTAACATACTTATTATATAGTGTAAGTATTAATAATGATGCTAATATTACTAGTTTCAAGAAATATATATCTATAATTATATATTTCAAGATTAAGGTTTTGCAAAAATTATATACTTCAATAATATCTTGCCTAGAAATCATACATTGACAAAATTAGGAATTCAACCCTAAAGTACTCTTCTTCTTTTCTACCTTTCAAATAATAGTTGAAAATATTTTCGCTTATAAAATATAGTTTTCTACCTAGAATCACGCTTTAAGACTTTAGAGATTTTAGCCTAAAAGTGATTTCTTAGATTTTCTCAAATATTCATCTAATGACATGTTTTGACTAAATTATTTTCAAGTAATTATGTAAATTATATTTTGTCAATACTAAAACATATCTCCAAATAATATAAATAAATTCTAAAATAGTATAATATTTCTCTCTATAAATTCTACCTCGATTATCACAACTGATCCTGACTGATCACGTGCTTTTATTTTTTGCGACATCGGACCCGTTCACAGCGATCATGGTTATCGGACAATTAGGACTTGTCGGATTATCGCACCACACCAGGCAGCACACTAGGCAAGATACATTGCCATCTTTACTTCTTATATTTAGTTGCATCTTATTATTCAGTTATTGTATAATTTTTGCACTTTTATTTTAGTTATTTATTTTCCCTCTTGTATATGGGCCTAGAGTTAAGAGAATACCGTCAATGTAATGAATCTCATTAACTTTTCACGATTGTATCATGAGATGTGTGTGAGTTGAGAATATATATAGAGGTCACTTGTGTGTTGGCTGATCCCCCGTGCGCATGCGTAGAAATAACTGTCAATAGATGCATGTTAGAAGACTTGACAGTTATTAGGTATAAAACAGTGTTGTGAAAGTGGCACATGCTGGTGCGGCGTAGTTACGACGCATGTATAGTATCATGGGGAGGGAGAGGACAACTACTAGCGTAGGGGCTAAATTTACTTTTTACACACATTTGTGGACCGATAGTAACTCTAATGAGTGCTACATTCTGCCCCGGGCCGATAGTGACTCTTATGAGCGCTACCTTCTGTCCTCGCCAATAGTGACTCGGATGAGCGCTACCTACTGCCATTCTCTTTATTTACCCTACTGATCCTACAACACCAACATAGAACGTTGTCCTCAAGATGCATATCACTTTGACGGTTAGGAACCTAGTTGTGTTGTAGTTTTATAGTATTTACAATTGCAGTTATAATGGCATGTTCTTCCTGTATCTTGTTACGTTCCTCTGAGGACCTGGTGATTTCGCTAGGTGTGTTTTTTGATTTTCGTAGGTGCTCTAGCCATGGCCATAATTTACATTCTACCTTCGAGATGATATCTCTTGGATCGTCTTTTCGCTTCGCTCATCTCACCCATTCGCTGTTATGTATTTCTCCCTTATCAGTTGGTAGTAGATTTGTCTCCGCCTAACGTTTGTACAAATGACATTTATAAGTTGATTTTATAATATGTTCATTTGTGGATGAGATTTGTTTCATAGTTACTGCATTTTACAGTTTATGTGTACATAAGAGGTTTCCATATATTGGAGTATATTTCGTATGTAGGCAGCTGGCATGTCTACGTACTTAGCCCAAGTATTTTGGGAATGGGCATTACAACAAGGCTTCAATGTTATTAGATATGGCATAAAACTCCTCATGCATGACGGGTTTCGCCATTGTTGCTTTGCAAAAGAACGATTCCTAAAGGTTTTCCAACGGATTGGAATCCTCAATTTTCTGGTGCTCTGATACCACATAACACAGCATAATAGTGGAACGGGATTACATTCGAGCTTGGAGACGGCCAAGTCGATCGGTGATGACGATAATTGGACCACCATTGCTTGGTCAGAGCGAAGCGGTGCTGTAAAAACTCTAATAAATGGCCTTGTGTGGGGTCTGCACGAAGGTTGCTGAAAATCTCAAGCGAGGGAATTCCGACTCTACAGAACAGTCGAGTCCACGGCAAAAAAAAAGTGAGAGAACAAATCTTAGAACATAAAAGAGAATTTTATTGATTAAAAATTGTTTTCAATTGCATACAAAAGGTGCCTATTTATAGGGCTTTTATGATAACCTAATCCTAATAAAGGTAAAACCTATTCTAATAAAAGATAAAGTCAAAATAAGAATCCTAAAATAAATAGGAAAGAATAGAAAAAGAAACAGAAATCTAAGAGGGAAGAGGAAAAAGAAAAGAAATCCTAGAACGACTAGTACGCTACATCAGGTGGAACCAAAAATTCAAGTTAGGGTAGGCTGGAGTGAATTAGGGTGGGCTAAGTGTTCGCTGTTTATAGAAAAAAAACCAAAGAAAATATATATGATAAAAAAGCAAAAATAATGGTTGGGTAGTATGCCCTTGATTTGTGTGATTTCTAATATCAAATCGTCCGCCTCCTCCTCCAGTGTCCAAGAGAGGGCCTCCCTCTTTGTTGATAACACAGAGCAAGTCCAGAATCTTCCTGAAGAACCTCCAACAATTCTTCATGGATAATCTCGCATGTGAGGTCTAGACATTGAGGTTCCGTGTGGGCAACATAGTGATACGATGCATACTAGTGATATCTAATCTTACAAAACCAACTGCACGAGTCACTTCCTATTAGAAAGCCTTACCTGAATAATTTTAGGGAGGGCATATGCAACCGTAACCTCGACTGTCACACGAGCAAACGTGAACCTTGTATATTGTAGGACCGTTAAGCCATCTAAAAGGGGTGAGTGTGTGCATGTGTAGTAGAATAAATATCACCAATTAAAAAATATGAACTATGGCAGGTAAGAGCAAATGAGATAACAATAAATAAGTTAAAAAATATCAAATCAATGACACAACGATATATACTGGTTTCCCTCGTGGAAGACTAATCTATTCTCGAGTACTCCTGCTCGATGTTAACCCACTATGGCACAAGCTTTAACTGAGTGCTTGCAACTCTTATAACACCGTGCTTGGGGATAAATATATGACCAACTACAACAACACCGTACTTGGCGATGTGTGCACGATTGACTCCAGAAGTCGATTAAAAACTGGAACCTTTTCTAAATTTATCCTCCGAAATAACTCTTCAAAACCTAACTCTTAATTAGATAGAAATTGTACTAGCATGGATAAGAGTAGTACAGGCTAGATTTGAAAGTGTAGCTCGTAGAAAAAACTTTAATGGAATAGAGAAGAGAATGAATGAGTGAATAAGTTATTTAAAAATGTAAAAGTTTCTCTCTATTTATAGTATTTTTGTAGACCGAATTCGGGAGAGTTCAGATGTAGCAATCTCGCATTCGAACTTTGGATGCAGATATCAAGTGAATTCAAAAATCTGTCAAAACTACTCTGACCGAAATCGGGCCAAACGCGAGTCGAGTTCTGGCCGACTTCTGCCAGAGTTCTAATAGAACTATTTTGGGTCAATTGTTGGGTTTTCGGCTATTTTGGATTGTGGACTTTGGATAGAAATATGTGGATAGGTAGGCTATATTTTTGTGGACTGAGATTAGCTAAGTCAGTCCTATCCTGATCAATCTTACATATTTTTTCTAGACTCAATAAAAATAAAATTACAGAAAAATATATAAAATTCTTGATCTTGATTCCATCGCTTTTGGTTTTTGATGATGACGATACATTTTGTAGCTTGTAGCAGTAATAGGTGCAGACTTTTTGGCTTGAAACCTGCAGCTGTATTAATTTTTATGTATCAACCAAAGTTGACGTTGATTATCAAAATTAGGTATGATCATGACCAATGGGCCAACAATCTTCCCTATTTTGATAATTGACAAACTTGAGTGTAACTACCACTTTTATATAATGAAGGTAACTTTAAACTTTTATAAATATATTTTAGTTATTAATTAATGGATTAAATCATGTAAGTGATATCAATTGGTAAATTTTTAATTATTTTAATATTATTTAATTTGTTGTATTGTGATTGTGTCATTTGCTAATGAAACCTTAGAACTACTTTGTCTAAAGACTAACCATGAGCATGAAGACCTAACTAATGAACTTGGATTAGTAATTAGACTCTAATCTAGCTAGAAATCACTTAGAATCTAATTAAAGACTAGAAACTATGTGTTAGTTTGGACCTTTAGCAAGGACGCTTGATTAGACAACCTAAAAAGGCCCCTTAAGCAATGAAACCCTAACCAAACCCTAGCCCAACCGTCATGGCTAGTTACATAGGGATTTCCCCCTATATAGGTCATCATTAGCCCCCTTCTCTACTCTTTCATTGAAACCCTAATCCAAATTTTTGTTCTTCCCCAATTTGCCTCCATTCTTCAAATCAACTCCAAATTCACCCAAACCAATTGTAATCTCTTCCTCTTAAAGGGAGGAAGCCTCTATTGGCTCGCTAGGAAGGATTTTGAGCAATTTGGCCATTGGAGCTTGGTGGGAGATTTATTCTAGGGATTTTTATTGGGATTCCAACTCCCAATTGGTAAGAACATCTAAATTCTGTTTTCTTTCCATAGATGCTTTTATTTAGGGTCACCCTATCATTAGGTAGAGTTTGGTTCAAATTTGAATCCATTTAGGGTGCGTATCACATGAGTATCGTATACATATCTGAAGTATTCGATGAAAAGCCGCAAAGGATGTTTTAATCTCTAATTTCTGAAATAATTACATATTTTGGTTGCTAATTACCTGCATATTATATATGTACAGGAATGTGGGAAATTCGAGGGGTTTGATGGGTGTAATTAGACACGGGGACACTCGGCTAGGTTCGACAAGTGAACAGTAGCTCCCCTGCTACTGGGGGCTCTGTTCTCATTTGATACGCCTTGGATTCACATCCTAATCACTATTTTTGGTAGGCTAGGTGACTGACAGGTTGTATTGGGCTTGGGGCATAGAGCCATGACAGACCCTGCAGACCCTGCTCTGTGCAGTCGGGGACCCCCATTGCCTGTGTATGATTCACACACACCCATACGTCATTGCACTTCACTATCTTATTACACTGCCTTGTCCACTAGTTGTCTAGCCTCTGCACATCACACATACACACACATATACCTGTACACTTGAGCATTTCATTTATATCCTACATGTGTTACATTTATACCTCACTACTTTTGAATATCATACACTGCCTGCAACTAACCACTGCATTTCTATCTATCACTTCACTGCATTGCATCTACGACAAACCGTTCCTTGCATACAATTCATATATATATCAGAACAATAGGTTCATTTTACTGCACAGAGAACTCCTTTGTAATGGCACACACCCACATGTCTGTACATTACAACATTGCCTGCACTCTACATTATAACATTGCTTGAACTTATTCATATACTGCTGCACATTTGTTACCTTCACTACAAGCTTTGATACTCTTGTATCAGTGTATGTATCATACTAACTTGTTAGCATTAGCTTTCCTAACACGCTTGCATTCTATTTCCTTTTTTACTATATTGAGTGATCATTGCACTTTGCATCCGGATACATGTTTTCACAGACACTTGTCCCTCCATTTTGCATACTGCACGTATCAGAGCATACCTGATGCAATCACATTCGAATACATTGCATACTCATCTGCAAACATCTATATACCACTATATTTACACTTAAATGTACTACACATCCCCCTTTGAACCACTGTACTGCACACTAGTTTGCATTTCCTGCATACACCAAAGTGAGTATCCTGCATTGCCTACTTAAACTTGTCCTGCATTACATTAGAAGCATAGCCATACCTCTATATTCATATACTGCATGAGTGTATGTCCTACACAGTATGATAGTGTGAGATACTTATATATCCACTGCATCATAGGATAAGTCCTGCATTAATGTGATACCACTACATTCATCTCTCATTCACCACTGAAACTTGCATAAACCATGTACTGCACACCCTTCCATGCATTCACTACATGCTAACATGTACTGCATTCATTTACACTAATTTACTACTGTATCATCATGTCTTGCATACTTTGCATCCTTATTAGTCTGTCCATTTCACCTATTAGCATGAGTCAGTTAGGATATTATTTGTTCAGTCCTTTACTTTATTTCTTAGCTACCACTTGTTATGACCAATACCCCATTGATTGAGTCGTGTGTTCAGTCAATACTTGAGAGGTGGCTATCAGGTATATGGGTGAGAAGAAAGGCTCAAAATGAGCCTGTCCAGCCCCTTGCCATGAAGTGCATGCCTTGTATTCATATGTGTTGCCATGTCCCAGATTTTCTTATTCATTCCTATTTCAATTATTTCAGTCGTTAGTTAGGCTTTGTAGATATCAGATATTGGGTATAAGGAGCAAATATAGGATTGATAGGTTTATTTTCCTGTTTATTGTGTAGTCCTTGTTAGATTTTGGACTGAGTTTTGGTTTTCATATGATATATGTGAGCATGACCATTTAGCCACTGCATCTAGCATATATGTTATGTCCCTGGGTTCAATCTCATTCACTGCATATTGGAATGTCCTGACCTGCCTTGTATCAGACTTGAATGTCCAGACCTTCTTCACATGATCAATCTCTATACTTATTAGATGCTCTGTCCCTAACATGTTCTATTTATTCATTTGTTCAGAACTTTAGATGTGGTTCAGTCCAATATAGATTACTTTAGAGTATCATTCATCCTCCTTAGCTCAGCCTTGCTCTAAAGCTTAATATTAACCTCTAAGTCTTCCCAGATGTTGAACCATAAGTCCAAACATTGGGTTGGCCCTCCTACTTATTATGGGTCATTTTTTTCCTTTTTGTTATAGTCCCCAAGCTGACCAAAGTTCAGTTAATACTGAACTTAGTATCATTTTCCCCCTTTCATAGTCCAGTCATGTATGATACTTGTTCAGATTTAAACTTTTGGTTCAATGCCTACCTGCTCAGTCTTCATCCTTTTACATTGTCTTGAACACCTGATGTAGAAACTTGTGTATCTCTAATTTACACTCTTGATCAGCCATTTGAGCAGATTCCTCTTATCTAGGTATCACCAGTATTGTGGTAAGTTATATTTGTTTATGACAATTCTATATGTTTAGGGATTTAGTCACACTAATGCCCAATATCCTCTTGAGTTAAGTCCCTTGCATTTGTTCTAGCCTATTGCCTATTTGAAGTTCAGTCCCTTACATGTGTTAACCCCCATGTGTTCCCTTGATCTCCAACTTGTATGTCATAGCCTATATGTTAGCTATATATATATATATTTTATATATATATATATATATATATATATATATATATAAGTTTGCTTGATTTCTATATGATACTTATGTGTTATAATTGTGAGACTTGTATATGTTTAGGACTGCAGGCTTGGTTATGAATATAGTTGTTATGTATGTGATAAGTTATAGGCTATATGTGGTATACTAGTTATATTGGCCTATGGTTAGGGTTATGACTAGCAGTAGATAAAGTTGACCTAGATATTGACCAATAGCCTAAGTTGACCTTGTTGACTAGACAGTTGACCAAAACCCTAGATAGTTGACCTTCGACTCTAAGTTGACCAGAAGGTTGACCAGAGTTGACCAAAGTTTGACCTTGACCTAGAAGAGACTTAGTGGCATGTAGAATGCATTGTTTTATTCAAATTTCAATATTGAACACATTATAACCTGTATTTCTCTAAATAGGATTCTGTGATTCCAGTTTGGACATCTATACATATCAGTTGCTCAGGGTATCAAGCATGCACATCCTCTGTTAGTTTTCATTCATGATAGTATCTATATTGCCTGCTTTAGACTACTTTACTTGATGCTGACACATTGTTATCACGGTCCAGTACTCTATGGATCTTGTCATACAATGTTATCCCCTCAGCGGATACATTAGAAATTTCATGTTCATGTACTTTACCATGTGCATCGTATACTCCTTGTATTCATATTAATCATGTACAAATCATGTACTCTCATGTGCTCACATGTGCTTATTATGCAAAACTAACTATCATGTACGTAACATAACTTGGTCGGATCCTTGTGTATTGATTGGGGTAAGGGGGAGTAAAAGTTGTCATGTGATTAATCCCTCTAGATAAAAGTATATATGTCGATTATACGCTCACGTAAAATGGAGTTACTATAGAATAAACATGTGCAACCTAAGCCAATCACATAATCATCTTGTGCTCTAAAACACTTATATTTATTATAGTTCATAGTTCTTACTATATTTCATAATTCAGCTTACTTATCCATATCTTCTGTATTCCTGTATTTTTTACAGTACGTCATGTATTTTATTCTCCTCTTAGCTCTATATTTCCTACCATGTTTTGGAAAAACTTTTTGAGATATGTACTCGTTCTTGTCATGATTGGACCCATTGACAAAATATTACAGAGAACCTGGAGGACTTTTGCACTACCTACTATGGAGCTGACGTAGACGACACTTTCGACTTGGACCATTAGGAGGATCCAGTTCTTACTGAGGAGACTACCACAGTTCCTAGGCTAGATTGCTAGGGTTTTATCTATCTTATTTTAGTTGTCTTAAGTTGTATTTATTCAGATATTATGATGTGGTGTTGATAACACTTAAACTTATTTCATTTCTGGTTGTATCTCACTATGTGATTATCTATCTTATCGTGCTGAATAGCTATCTTTAGAATTGTGATTGAGTTGTATCTTCTGAGATGTCCTCCAATTGGAGAGTATATTATGTACAGGTATATTTATACTATGTTAGATGTTTGAGACCTAGGACAGCGTTCTACCGCGAATACTGTGTCGTAGGCTGGACGTACCCACGATCTCGTGCCCTTACACTTGGTGCGGGTCGTGACATTGAGTCTATACCAAAGTATAAAAATATTAAACTTTGAAATTATACCTAACTTGTCTGAAATCTTAAAATTTTTGATTTTTGGTAATATGCACATTCTTTCCTTTGTCATATACTCAAGATATGGCTTCCCCGCAATTTATGAGTCAAGTAACAACAAAGAAAAATAAATAAAGTGACATAAAATATGATATAAAATAATAAGTCAACAACTAAAGTAGTATTAACTTGAATATCTGCAGTAGCTGTAATATAACATCAGCAGTAGATAAAAACTAACAATTCACATAAAATATGAAAATGTCACTACAACAGAAGCATATAAGTCCAAAATGCATAAAAAATAATAAGTGACTATATCTCAGATCATCATCAAACAGACAAATCTATGAAATACTAGTCCAAAACATCAGATCAGCTATCAGCACCACTAAGAGCATTGCAGGTGGCTCGGTCGAATCAAAATAAGTAGTCGTTGGGTCGAAGTAGGCAAATGTTGGATCCTTCTCAAGTCTCAGTCCGTCAAAAGTAGGATGACAGAAGATAGTCGTCGGAGTAGTAGGATGATGAGCCATCGTCCACTCGATATCTGCCGTAGCATTTTTCAAGATCTGAACCTGAAAAATACGGTAGAACCTAGTGTCACTATGACAAGTCAGATCAGTCTGACATTGCTATCCCTGGAGAGTGACAAAAGTATCAAACCGCTGATTGAGCTCGTCAATAGTGTGACCCGGGGCTGGATCAGCTGGAGCATCTAAAGGGGCTGAGATTGGAGCTAGAGGAGGTAGAGCATCATCAGGAGGATATGAGAATTTTCTAGACCTAAGTAGCTCTGAAGGCATTCCAGAGATGGGACAAGACTCTAAAGAGATATCAAATTTTTGGAAGGAAAATGATAGCATAATCAGATGCATAGGATAGAGGAGGTTACGGCCTACCCTCCGATGGTTGTTCATAAGAGATAGCATAGTCTTGGTAAAGGAAAAGGAAATCCCAAAGTGAATGTGATACATCGCAGATAACTCCAAGTATGTGATCTTATCAGTAGATCCCGTCTTGGGTAGAAGAGATAAAATAATAATACGATGTAATTCATAGAAATGTTGATTTAGGTTGAATACAAATAACCATTTTCGAGAAATCAGATCTGGATGACATAACGCGACCTTGAAGGACTTACGTGTCATGCCATATGGAAATTGAACTTTAATAATATCGACAAGAGCACATCTGTTATTCGACATTTGAAAATGTTCGCTCAAGTCTTCAAAATTAAACTCAAATATCTTTTCGTTGACAGAGGAATAGATACAGTCGTTTAGTTCTTGCATGTTGCAATAAAACGTATGAACTACATTATTGTGAATAGGATTGGACACTTCCAAAAATATACAAAGTCGTAGGTTTTCAAAAATAGTCAAATATTTCGAGAAAATAATAAAATTTATCATTTTATCTGGACAAATTTTTCGGTAACGAAAATAATCAAACCAATGGGTAGATCTATCTAATAAGACAAATGGGTTTGGATCATAATCCTCATCGTCATCAGGATGAGAGGGATTGAATAGATTAACTGGTTCATACTTAGAAGTAGAGGACGAGGCAGTATCCCTAGTTTTCTTTCTCTTAAAGATTCTAGAAGCCATTAGAAAATTGAAAGAAAAATGGGGAGAGTTATAACTAAAAAAATGATCAAAGATGGAAGAGAATGCCTTCAGAACGCCTTAGATCCGAGGAATTTTGAGTTAGGAAGCTTGAGGAGGAGAATTCTACGATCTAGGGTTTAGGAATTTAGGGTTTCGGAGCTTTTGGGTGTCTGTTTTGTGGAGGAAGAAGAAGAATAAAGGGGGATGATGTTCGAATTATGGTTATAAAATACGTCCCTACGTACTTCACCTCGAAGTCAGTCCGAGTTCGGTTCGAACTTGGACACAATAATTTTGATTCATATTTGAGTATTGAATGATAAAAGTGAGCAAGAAACTTGTAATTCATTGATTAATTAATATTTGTTACTTTAGGTTAGTTGTAGGGACCGGATACCAGCTAGCGGGAGTACGAAGATACTTGGCACCGTAACGCTTAGGCTTTTATGCCTTGTTGATAGAAGGACCCTTTCGACTTGTACCAAAATAACTTCGATTAATAAATCGTTGAATTTTAAGTTTTAACGTATTTTTATTAATCATAACACATTATGACTCCGAAAATTCAAGTAAGCCTAACTCGCGACACAAACAATTGAACCAATCTTGGATAGCGATTTTGTGAATATATCTGCTAGTTGATGATCTATGTCAATAAACTCTAGACAAATATCCTTGTGTTGTTGGTGATCACGTAAAAAGTGGTGAGTATCTCTATGTGCTTAGTGCGTGAATGACATACCAGGTTCTTAGTCAGAGTAATAGTGCTAGTGTTATCATAGTATATGTGAATCTTAGTGTAGTACAGATTATAGTCATCTAGGATTTGCTTCATCCACGAAATTTGAGCACAACAACGTCCTGCGATGAAATACTCAGCCTCAGTTATTGATAATGCTACAGAATTTTATTTCTTGCTAAACCAAAAGACTAAAACTTTACCTAGGAAATGACACGTATTGCTGCTACTTTTACGATCTACTTTGTATCCAATAAAATCAGCATCCTAGTAACTGTTTAGGTTAAACGATGTGGTGTTGGGATACTATAAGCCAACAGTAGAAGTTCTTTTAAGGTATCGAAAGAAACGCTTAACTGCGCATATGTATGATTCCTTAAGGTTAGTTTGATATCGTGCACAGATGCAAACACTAAACATAATATCAGGATGACTAGCAGTTAAACAATGTAAACTACCAATCGTAACTCGATTCTTATGTTGGTCGACTGGTTTGCCACTTTTATCAATGTCAAGTTGAGTTGATGTAGCCATTGGCGTGCCGGTAGGCATTATGTTGTCGAAGTCAAACTTCTTTAGTAAGCCCTTCGTGTACTTTGCTTGATTGAAGAAGGTTTTCTGTGAGTGTTGTTTGATCTAGTCTTAGAAAGTTGTTAAGCTCTCCCATCATACTTATCTCAAACTCCCTCTGCATACAATTAGCAAAATTTTGACAAAAAATTTTGTTAGTAGAATCAAAATTATGTCAACAATGTATATTTGTACAAGCAAAATAGTATCATTAGAAATTTTAATAAACAAAGTAGTCTCAACCTTTCCTTTTATAAAACCATATTTAGGTAGGAAAGTACTTAGACGTTCATATCAAGCACGCGGTGCTTGTTTGATTCCATAAAGTGCCTTTCTTAACATGAAAACGTGATCAAGTTTTTGAAAAATTCTCAAAACCAGGGGGTTGTATCACAAAAACCTTTTCCTTTATAAAACCACTTAAAATGCACTCTTAACATACATTTGAATTTTTTTCAAATTATGAAAACATGTGAATGCACAAAATATGTGAATAGACTCTTGTCTAGCAACAAGAGCATATGTCTCATCGTAATTAATTCATTCTTGTTGATTATAAGCTTGTGCCACTAGACGCGCTTTGTTGCGTAGAATGTGTCCATTCTCACTTAGTTTATCTCGGAACAATCATTTGGTACCAATTATTGATTGACCAGTAGATTTAAGAACAAGTTCGCAAACTTGATTTCTCTCAAATTTATTAAGTTCCTCTTGCATGTTATCAATCCAAAACTCATCAAAAAAGTATCTGCTACTGACTTAGGTTATACTTGAGAAATAAAAGATATGTTTGTTGTTATGCCTCTAGTAAAAGATTGTGTACCTACTCCCTTGGATACATCACCTATAACAAGTGTTTCTGAATTGTCTGGCATGAATTTCATATTCTTATCTAGACTCTCCAGATAGTTCTCATTGGTAGAAGTATCACCAGGTGCCTTGTATTGGTTTTGTACATCATTGACATCAATGTCGCTAGATTTCTGACTGTTGATCTCATCAAAGGAAACACTAATAGATTCTTCAAGAATCATAGATCTTTTATTGAAAATCCTATATCCCTTACTCTTGACAGCATACCTGAGATATATTCCTTCGTCTGCAGAAGAGACGAACTTACCCAAGTTATCCTTGGTGTTTAGGATAAAGCAGCGACAACCAAAAACTTTAAAATAAAAATATTTGGAATCTTTTCAAACCACAATTCATAGGAGATTTTCTTCGATATAGGTCGAATTAACACCCTATTTAAAATATGACAGGTTGTACTTACAGCTTTTGTCCAAAAATATTTATAAAATTATGCTGGTTAAGCATGACTCTAGCCATATCGCTAAGAGTTCTATTCTTCTGCTACATAACACCATTTTGTTAGGGCGTTCTAGGACAAAAAAAATCTATAGTAGTATCCATTATCCTCACAAAACTTTTGAAAATCAGTATTTTCGAATTCGTCGCCACAATCACTTTGGATTTGAGTAATCATGAAGCATTTTTCATTTTGTACCTTTTTTATAAAATACTTAAAATTCAAAAATGGCATCGCTTTTATTAGTTAAAAAGTAAATCTAAGTAAATAGAGAGAAATCATCAACTATAACAAAAGCGTAGAGCTTACCACCAAGACTAGCGACTCTACTAGGACCAAAAAATACATATGAATCAATTGCAAGGGTCTAGAAGTGCTTACATGATGGATTTAAAAGATGACCTAGTTACATTGTAATTTTCACAGTCTGAACATGCCATATCTCTCTTGAAGGAAACTTCTAGGAGTCTTTTTACCAGCTTTTTAGTCGATAGCCATGAGATAGTATCCATGTTGGCATCTCCTAGCCTCATGTGCCATTGACAGCTTATCCTGATAGGCTAGTAGGCACTTACTTGCGTTGTTTGTACGTTCTAGGAAGAAAACATATATATTATCTTTTCTGATCCCTTCATATACGGTATTCACAGTTGATATTTGTAGGAGCGTAAAAAGTGCTTCATAGACCAAGTCAAAGAAGTTGAGAGCTCAAGTCAAACAGAGCCAGACTAAGACTTTACGCAGAAATCAAACAGAGTAAAACTATACGCGAGCTATTTTACGCGAGAGCAATCCTCAAAACTTTATACGGGAATTAGGTTGTCCACATCGCATTTAATGCGCGTGATATTATTCTTACATAATGATTTTCTGACAGCAGATTACACAGAAGCCGAAAAGATTTGATTTACACCAAACCCAACACTTGTCGTTTAGTGTGCAGATGGGCTACTTTACGCTCAAGAGATTGCTTCTTTTACGCACGAAAGATATTCGAGCATTTTACGCTCAAGGCTGTTGTGTGCGTAAAGTTTATTTGAGCTAATTTTACGCTCAAGGCTACTTTTCAGCCACTTTACACGGGAAGTCTATTTTGGGTTATTTTACGCCCAGTCTGCTACTTTATGTAGGAACTCTATTTTGGGTCATTTTTACGCCCGATATTTTCTGGCTATATGAGAACGTGGTCTGCTTACGTGGCTTTCATGCCACACTTATCGAGGAACGTGTGTACGTGCTCTCCTCATTTTGTTGAAGTAGTGGGATACGTGTCACCATGCACAGAGATTAAAACTCTACATGGGACATGTATCATCATGCGTAGAGGTTGATTTTCATCATGGGTGATAATTACTTGCGTAAAGACCCAACTTTGTTGCTTTTTAGGCATAGAGGGTCTAGTCTATAAATAGACTTATTTTTAACATAGACATCATTAAGAGATCAAGAGAGAGATAGGAGAGAAGATTCTGAGAAAACTTATACGTTCAAAGTGATATTTCCATAAGCAATTCTTAAACTTTTTTTTTAAGAACTTGGTCAAGCAAAGCAGGAAAGCATTCGACTGTGCCATCAGTGTCGTTGCTCAATACATTTCTGGTGACATAGTTCTTCCGATTGTTCATCTTCTTCAAGCAGTTCTCTTCATCATCATCGTATGGTCCAAGGAACAAAATGATCGCTCTCAGATCAGACTTCCATAGCAATACTTCCCAGAAACAATTTGTACTTTTTGTACTTTTTATTATTTTCTTTCAAAAGCCAATTTTAGGCATTTTGTTAAGTGAAACAAAATAGCGACTCTACTAGGGATGACTTTCTCATCTGACGAGAAAGTAATTTCTCAATATGATGATGTGTCGGTCGGATCGACAAAGAAGACTCTGGTTGTTCACTTCGACCAGACTGCTTACGAAGAAATGCTCCGAATTGGGGGTAGTACTCGCTGCTCCAATGTTTAAAAATCGCGGAAGGCAAAGGAATCCTTCCCACTCCTGTTGTGGAGGCTCCCATCTGTGGCGAGGCTGTATCTACTTCAGTGATGCACCCTGGGCGTAAATATCAGTCTTCCATCTGTGATGTAGTAGACTCCCAAGTGTTAAGCTCTGCGCGTAAAAATCAAGTTTTACGCTCTGCGCGTAAAAATCATTCTCCCGTCTGTGACGTGGTAGACTCCCAAGTTTTACGCTCTGTGCGTAAAAGTCAGTCTCCCGTCTGTGATGTGGTAGAAACCCAAGTTTTACGCTCTACGCGTAAAAGAAAATCTCCCATCTGTGACGTGGCAGATGCTCATTTTCTGTGCTCTACGCGTAAAGGTAAATCTCCTGTTGGTGACAAAGTAGATAAAATTCACAATGATGCCTTTGCATCTAAAGTGAATTTACCTGCACGCATACAGCATAAAAATAAGAATTCTATTGTTGGTAAAACTTCAGTTTTCCACCAATAGCCTTCCTATACTGCTTTACGCAAGGTACCAAATCTATAAATTACACGTAATGCTGATAGAATCCTTTGTGCACAAAAATTTCAGGATTTACACACGCAACTCCAAGCGCATAAAAATGTGCAGTTTGGTTCTGCTAATGCAGTCAATAATCTTCTTTATACACAAGGGACTAAACGTTTCTCTGTTCTAAATATAATAAAAAAGACTCCTTCTACTGCTTCTGTTTTACGCGAGTTGCTCGTACAAAAGCATAAAAAATGAAAATCTCTTGTGACGCTCCCCCAAAAAAATTACCATTGCGAGTGTCACCAGATTGTAATCAAATGTTGCTGTTCAACTTCTAAACGGTCAGTTTTTGAAAGGCTATGCTACAATATGCCTCAGCAATCAGTTGATGACCAAAGGCATGAGTTGTCATATGCATCAGTCAACATGCCATCTCATACCAATAGAGGACGACGACCAAGACGTAATTCGTCCCGGACTCCAAACCAATAATATTTCAACTGACTCCTTAATACTTTTGAAGGGGTATATCAGAATACTCGATCAAGAGTTCAAAGATCGGTACAATCATCTGATTCAGAGGCTAGAGGAACCCAGTCGTTGGAGTCAAAAACTGATAGCGTTGATTCATACCTCTATACCAATCCCTCTGTATATTCAAAGGAGGTTGAATCCTAAGCTATCAGAGATGAACCGGAGACGCCAGTTGCTAATACAGAACAATGCCTCTTTGCAGTTGAGCAATCACTGAAGGACATGCTTGCCATGATGCAGAGTATGCATCAAATAATAATGACTCAGCAAACTGTTTAGCCGACAGTAGTAACACCAGTACAGGTAGCAGCACAAACTCAAGATAGTCAAGGGGTTGATGTACCTTTGAATAATCTTAGTCAAGAGCCTGCTGTCAATCAAAATTCTGCATCTCCAGATCCTCTCATTTTAGAAGATGTACCACCTCCGGTGGGGGTTACGGTACATCCAACAACTATTCAATCTAATGTGCTTCCTTAAACTAGTGAAGCTATTCAAGCAGTGCGTGAGCTAAAAGTACAGTTTGAAGTTCTGATGTACAAGGATCAGCTCCAGAGGTTAGGGATTAAGCAACCTTATCCTCCTCATTGGAATGATGTGCCTTTTCCTCCAAAATTTAAGCCACAATCGATGGTGTTATTTGATGAAAAGGCTTCTCCTAGTCAATATATCAATTATTTTGATATTATGACTGTGCATATGCAGAAGAATGATGATCTTCTCACCCGAGTTTTCATCGGTTGGTTAACAGGTTCAGCTTATGACTAGTATCGCAGTCTACCCGACAATTGTATATCGTCTTTTGACGAATTTAAAGCAATGTTTCTCTCTCATTTCTATGAAGAAGGCATGGACATGAATATGTCCTCCTTAATAGAGATCAAACGAAAAGAGAAGGAAGATACTCGGACGTTTATTGAACGTTTTCGACAGGCAACTTTGAAGATGCCTCCCGGTATGCCAGATTCAGCATTAATTGATACATGCAAAATGAATCTGCGACCAACTATTACTGTCTTCACGGGCTCTCAATTCACAGATTGGGCCTCATTTATTATAGCAGCAGTTTCAGCTGAGACCAATGGCAGGTTGGCTCATGAAGATGGTATGATCTTTGCCTCAGAAGACAAAGGAAAGAAAGCCTCTTCAGGCAATAATTCCGGCAATCGTAATGGAAAAGGAAAGAAAACCCTAGTGGTTAATCTTTAAAAACCCAAAACGACGACAAATAATCAGGAGTCTTCCAAACCAAATGAAGAATACTCTTTTGAAGACAGTGATATCCCAGGGATATTCCAATGTCTTATGAAGAGTGGCAAACTCCAGGTTCCAGAGCCAAAGACACCTAATGAGGTGAATCAGACTGACAATCCCAAATATTGTATTTATCATAGATACATAAATCATCCTACCAAGGCTTGCTATATTTTAAAGAAGAAAATCCAAGAGTTGATAAATGCTAATACCATCGTTTTAACCAATGATGAGCATACAGTTACAACTAATATGATTTCTCTTCAATTTGGAGGTTTTTCTCCACAGCAAGTTCCAGATGGGATTGTCCCAATTTCTAAGGTAACAATGAAGATTGTGAACCATCCGCCAGCTAGAGAGCAAAATAAAGGATTATTGCCTCTCACACTAAAAAATGGTGAAATCATGTTGGTACATCATGACTTAGTACCTGAAATGGAAGATGAAGGTAAAACTTCCAAATCTACGAAAGGTAGAAAAGTCAAAACCTGCAATACGATTTCTCATGTTGTTACTCCAGATCATGATGATTTGGATCATCTTTGGGATGGCATTCCTTTGGATGATAGACTGAGTGGTTTGAAAATATGCCCTCCAAGTTTGTCTCCTCCTACCGAACTCAAACTTACTCATCAGCAATGGTTAGCAATGAATAGTTTCCCCTTATACAGGGCACAACAAGTCTTTGTTGCTTATGAGAAAGCTCCTATAGGGATTTTTCCTCCTATCCCGAATACTCTTTCTTCTGTGGCTACAGAGGTTTCTATTCCTCCTTCTTCTGTGGCTACAGAGGTTTCTAATCCTCCTTCTCCTGTGGATATAGAGATTTCCATTCCTCCTTCTTCTGTGGCTACACAGGTCTCTATTCCTCCTCCTTCTTTTGAACCATCTATTGAAAGTACGCTACCCACTCACATGTATAGTCGACATTCATTCCATCTCATAAAAAAGATGGGCTATGACTTTCAAAAGACGGAAGGCTTGAATTATGATAAAGGAATGCGGCTTCCTTTACAAATTCAAGGTCAAAAATCCACTGTTGGATTGGGTTTTGAAGTCCCTCATAAAAATCCTTGCAAGAAAAAGACTAAGGGAAAGAAGAACAAAACCTGTCATATGGTACTTCATTCTCCTAAGTCTGAAGAAGAAATCTTTACTGGTATGAGATCTGGTAAAGAGTACTATAAAGATTATGAGGGAACTTTTAAAGAAGCTGAGAACGTTGCTGAAATACTACCAACTCAACCATCTCATGTTCGTACTGAAGCAAAATCTTCTAAACCATCTGTGGTTGAGAAAGAAAAACAGAAAGCAGCACGCTTTGACGTCCCATTGAAGTATGCTTTAAATCAACGGGTAGTGATAAAATCTACAAGTTCGATATTCTAGCACAACTAGCTAATACTCCGACTAGACTTTCTATCTTTGAGCTGCTTCGTCTTTCTAAAGAAAGTCGAAAAACATTGAACGAAGCTTTGCTACAGGTAGATTCATGCTTAGCTCAACTCAAGACTCCTGACAATATACCGGTGTCGTGTCCACAATGTCATAGTATGATGGAAGCAATTCCTAATATTACCTTCACACAAGAAGATATGATGTTGAAGCATAATAAGCACGACAGGCCTCTGTGTTATACCGGGTATATTGAATCTACTGAAATTAACAGGATTTATATTGATCCTGGGTCTTCTACTAGCATTATTCTTTATAGTATGCTACGACCCATGAGGATTCCTACTAGTGATTTGACTTACACTAGTACAACAATAGTTGGTTTCAACTCTGGAAAGAGTAAACCATTGGAGAATATTCGTCCGAAGATTCAAATTGGTGATCTTCAAACTATGGCGACTTTTTATGTTATCAATTCAGATGTATCTTACAACATCCTCCTTAGAAGACCGTGGATACATGAGCATAATATTGTGCCTTCAACTCTCCACCATTGCTTCAAGTACGTGGATTCTCAAGGGATTGTGACGACTGGATTTGCAGATATCAAACCTTTTAAGGGTGTTGAAGCCTATTTCTCTGATTCAATACTCTACAAATAGGAGCATATGAAGGAGATATCGAATATGGCCAAAGATCGATCACCTACAGAAGATCAATCTACCTCAGAAGATCCTCCGAAAGATCAACTTTTGAAGATCAAAGTCAAAGGTCGAATCCAACCCCAACCTGTCAATAAAGAACCTTTGGTGATCAAGGTTAAAGGAAGAACTCGAGCTTCATCTGAGGAATCAGTGAGTATTCCAGTCAAGAGCCAAGTTCAACCTCTCATGATCAAAGTCAAGGGACGTACTTCTCGTATGAATGATCCAAAACCGCTGATTATCAACCTTGGCAAGTCTACGTAGAAGACGGATGACGGTCCGTTAATGATCAATCCAAAGCGTAGTAGTCAGTTTGTAAATGATGTAAATATTGATCATTCTGTACTTTCTCACATTAATGAAGATTTACTTTTGGAGTAGATGGCTGTCAAATTTATTGAAAGAATGACTTTACCTGCTGATAATCAAAGTCATCAACATAAAAATGACATAAATACAGAGAAAACTTTATATATTAATCATAAATAAATTTTTTTCCTCCTTACGTTGATGTTGGACCCTATGCTCAAAGGTTCCTAACATCCTCTCCTTATCTTCAATCTGTAGCCGCTTCATCACAAGCTTGTGTAACTTATAAACATCACGAAGAATCTTATTTTATGATTTCGTCTAATAAGACAAACAAGCGCCAAATTGTGTTTGGTCTGGCTAGAAATATCCATGTTACTCAGACAGATGATCTCAGAGAGAAAGATAAAGGAAAAATTCGAACTGACAAATATAGTCAACAATCTCTTAAGATTATCCAGAATATGGGATATTATTTGAAAACTATGCAAGGTCTCAATGAAGTCAAAGGTAGACGGTTACCATTATGTGGTGATCCATTTTACCAGAAAACTCAGCATGGGTTGGGATATGATCCGTCCCACATGTTTAATGAAGATATACAAGAAGAATTTTCTTTCAGTTCTTCACAATCCTCAGATTCTGAAAAAATCCAATTCATCGAATCAGATATACCCCACATGTACAAAGAAGATATGGAAGAAGAATGTTCTTCCAATTTTTTATAATCCTCATATTCTGGAGGAGACTATTATGATGAATTTAAGTGTGTATTCTCAGTTAACATGGTTCAAACTGATGGTATATCTGAACCATTTGAAAATGACCCTTGGGTACAACAAATGGACACTCAGTGGGAGCTTCATTTTGAACAGCGACAGCCACCTACAGAAGATGAAATCGTCTAGATTAATATTGGAAACGGAACTACGTCTAAGCCGGTATTCATCAGTAAAAACCTTTCTGAAGATGAAAATGAAGAGTTAATACAGCTGATTAAAGAATATATTAATATCTTTGCATGGAGTTTTGAAGATATGCCGGGTCTAGATCCTAAAGTAGTTACTCATAAACTCAATATTCTTTCTAATACCAAGCCTATAAAATAACAACCGTGGAATTTTTGACCAGATATGATGGATGCAATTGAAGCAGAAGTCAAAAAGCTGATTACATGTGGCTTTGTTCGTGAAGAAAAACACCCAAACTGGGTTGCCAATATTGTACCTGTCATAAAGAAGAATGGAAAAGTCCAAGTTTGTATAGATTTTTGAGATCTTAACGCAGCCTGTCCAAAAGACGAATTTCCACTTCCGATTACCGATGTCATGATAGACAATACATATGGTTTTGAACGCATGTCTTTCATGGATGGATTTTCAGGATACAATCAAATTATGATGCATCTAGGAGATAAAAAGCATACCACTTTCCGTACATCCCTTGGAGTCTACTACTATACGGTTATGCCGTTTGGACTAAAAAATGCCGGTGCTACGTATCAGCGAGCCATAAGCAACATCTTTCAAGAACATCTACAGAAAATAGTTGAATGTTATGTAGATGATATTGCTGTCAAAAGTCGATCAAAAGATGATCATATTCAAGACTTAAAGACGGTATTTGAATTGATGCGTCAACATCAATTAAAGATGATACTAAGTCTTGCTTAGGGGTTTCTAGTTGTAAGTTTTTGGGATTTGTCATTACTTCTCAAGGTATACATGTTGATCCTAACAAAATCAAAGCAATTCTTGAAATGCGTCCTCCATGCAATCTAAAGGAACTACGTGGCTTCCAAGGTCACATTTTTTATATCAGGAGATTTATATCCAACCTTTCTGGGAGATGTCAACCTTTCTCTCGTCTATTAAAGAAAGGTGTATCATTTTTTTGGGATAAAGCATGTCAAAAAGCCTTTAACGACATCAAGTAATACCTTACAAATCCACCTATTTTGGTACCTCCAGTGGTAGGAAGACTTTTTTTGCTCTATGTTCGAGCCTTGGATCATTCTCTTGGTGCTCTTCTTGCACAGAAAAGTGATAAGGGTCATAAAAAAGCAATTTATTATCTTAGCCGAATGATGGTTGGAGCTGAACACAGGTATACTCCTATAGAGAAAGATTGTCTGACCTTAGTTTTTGCTATTCAAAAGACACGACATTATGTGTCAGGACAGACTACTCATGTCATCTCCAGAATAAATCCTATTCGGGTATTGATAAGAAAACCGAGCATTCTTAACTCTAGGTTAGCCACCTGGGCGATGTTGCTTATGTCGACACAAAATCACAGTCAACCAAATATTGATATAATTGACGACATAATACTTGTAATATTTCAATACGACACATGAAGACTGAACTCAGTACAAGACGGACGACAGCTCGTACCTGCTATGTTAAATATTTTAAGTCTGTATTTTATACTTTTATTGAGTCTAGACATATGTAAACTGAGTCGTACTGAGCAATTAGAGACTTAACCTATACCCATACCTCAAATCAAAAGCTCCACAAAAATCCAAATAAGCCTATTTACCCATTGTACATGTTCTGTGCTCTGGAGTCAAAATTCGGGCCGAACTCTGCCTCCACACAGAGTTCGGGCCGAACTTTGCCTCCTAAAATCCAGGACGCTAATTTTTAGGGTTGGCTGGATGCAAGTTGTCCAACGGCCAAATTTTTGAATATTTGACCCAGAATTCTGGCCGAATTCTGCCTATCTGGTATCCTATAAATAGGCCACGAATTCTCTCATTTTTATTCATCCAATCTTCTCTTCTCTTCTCTCTAAAGCCTTATACAAGCCATACCCTTCTCATCTACTAGCCACAATCTTCCTAAGCCTCAAAGTGCTCAGTACTTTTCAGTTAGGAGTTTGTGCAAGAGTTCAAGAAGTCGCTTGGCCAATTTCAAGCATCGCCACTGCGATCTCTGTAAAAAGTTGACGTGCTCTTCTGAATTAAAGGTACGGGGTGTAACTACTATTTCACAAATAGTGGATTTAATCCTGAGCTAAAGTTCTCAGGCCTGGACTAGTCCTCCATGAGGGAAACCAGGTTAAAATTGGCTGTGTTTGTGTATGCTTTCTCGCTCTTTACTATTTCTGCATTTACTCTGATTATTTACCATTGGTGAAAGAGTTTAATTTTTAATTGGACATTATTGTCACAAACTCTATTCACCCCCCTCTAGAGTTGCCTATTTGTTCTTCAATTGGTATCTGAGCTCTGTTCTCTCAATAAGGACTAACATCCTAGAGCTGATCCATGGCAACCACACAATCCATGATTTCCAATCACGGTAAAGGGCAGTCCACTCATAGGCCTTCCCTATTTGATGGAACAAACTACACCTATTAGAAAACAAGGATGAGCTTTTATCTCAAGTCGCTAGACTTCGACCCGTGGACCATTGTTACCGATGGTTACAAAAAGCCAGCCAGGATAGTTGTCAATGGTGATCTCGTTGAGAAACCACATGAAAAATATTCTAACGAGGAGAAGAAACAAGCAAGTCTAGATGAGAGAGCTATTAATGCTTTATTCTGTGCTATAGACATGAATGAGTTTAACAGGGTCTCAAGATGCACCACCTCTCACGAAGTATTGAGACTTCTAGAAGTGACGCATGAAGGAACCACCCAAGTCAAGGAGTCAAAAATAAGTCATCTCACGCAAGAGTATGAGGCATTCAAGATGAAGCCAAATTAGACGATCACACAAATGTTTACAAGATTCTTCGACATCATCAACCCCCTGTCTTCTCTCGACAAGCAATATACAAATCACGAGAAGATCCGTAAGCTACTTAGGGGGCTACCAAAGATTTGGAACCCTAAGGTGACAGCCATCATAGAAGAAAATGATCTCACGACTATGTCCATAGAGACTTTGATGGGAAAGCTGATGACTCATGAGCTTAACCTCAAAGACTTCGAAGAGCCTGCTCTTAAGACAAAGAAGATTCCTCTTAAAGCTCACCGACGAAGGGCTGATCCTGAAGAGACGGATGACGACAACTCGGAAGGTAATAATCAAGCTCTCCTTGTCCGCAACTGCAAGAAATTTCTTCTCTTCAATCGAAGAAAGAAGGAACCGCTAGAAGATGACGAAGAAGAGCCAACATGCTACGGTTGTAAGAAGACTGGACACGTCCAAAAAGACTGTCCATTCGTAAAGAAGAGCAACCGATATGAGAAACCATACAAGAAGGCTTCCTCAAGAAAATATGCCAACACAAGCATTTGGCATGAAAGCAAAGCTAGTGATTTCGAAGAAGAAAAGGACTCTCCTCAAGACACCGCCAATGTTTGCCTAATGGCTACATCCGATAAGGTAACTAGCAAAACTCTCGATGATTTCACTTTTGACGAACTTGGCGATGCATTCAATAATTTACTCAATAACCATAAGAAAGTCATTAGTAAATATAAACACGCCAAGGAGAAGATCAAAAGTTATGAAGTCGAGATTCAAAGACTCTCTTCATTGCTTGATAATATTAGAGACACTCCACCCACGGAAGTCACAAATGAGGTGTCTAAGTTAAATTAAGCCTACATAATGTTGAAGCACGTATTAAAAAGCAAACACAAGAGATCACAGCACTCAACACTGAGATTGCTGAAGAAAAGAACAGACACAAGATCTCTATCACTAAGATTCATGGTTTGAATACTAAGATTAATAAACTGCAGGCTGTCTCTAAGAAATTAGAGACTAGATTGGAAAAACAGGTTCCTCAACCTCAAACCCAATCACATGAGAAATACACAAAGCACAACACTACTCATACTAGTCAAACACGTCATCCAGCACGTAATCATGCTTACATATACATCTACTTTCATAAAGCACACAAACCACATGCACGTAGAAATAATTCTCATATGACACATAACCACCATGCTACACATTGATACAATCATCACTATGTTGCACATAAACAAAATCACTATCATACTTCTTATGGACATAAACATCATCCTACAGCCACATACAGTCATTATTATGCTGCTCCACACCACTCTTACCATGCTACATATAGACATCATCATCATGACATTCCATACCACTCTACATATAGACATTATCACCATGCTACTCCATACCACTCTACATATAGACATCATCAACATACTCCTAACATAAATAGAAATGCTATTTGTACTTATTATGGATTACATGGACGTATCTCACCACAATGTTGAGTTAGGAGATTAGTAGATAGAAACATATATGCATGGTTGCCGAAAAATAACTTTTCAGAACCCTCAAGAACTTGGGTACCAAAGGTCACATCTACTCTTGATGTAGGTGGACCTTCCCTCCTCAACTAAGAGTAAGTGGATTCTGGATAGTGGATGCTCGCGACATATGACGGGAGATGCAAATCTTTTCGCATCACTATCGATGAAGAGAGAAGGATATATTTCCTTCGGTAATAACCTAAAAGGGTATATTATAGGTAATGGTACTATTGGTCATCCTCCTTCTCCTGTAATAAAGGATGTCTGCCTAGTGACCGAGTTAAAGCATAACCTACTCAGCATAAGTCATCTTGCTGATCATGGATATGATATTAACTTTGGACAATCTAAATGCTATATTTACGATAGGTCAACAGGAGACATCGTTTTTGAAGGGATAAGAGAGGATAACATTTATATTTTCTATCTATCTAGAGATACTAATAGTACAGGAAGATGTCTCTATGCTGACAAGGATAAAAGATTACTATGGCACCAACGTCTTGGTCATGACAATATGGATACTATATCCAGGCTATCGACTAAGAAGCTAGTTGGGCTTGTCCGACATCACATTCAAAAAGGATACGGTATGTGCCGAATGTGAGTTAAATAAGGCAACCAAGTCCTCATTTCATTCTATAAATTCTGTAAGTACTACTAGACTTTTGCAATTACTTCATATGGATTTATTTGGCCCTAGTAGAGTAGCCAGTCTTGGTGGAAAACTCTACACTTTTGTTATAGTAGATGACTTTTCTAGATTTACTTGGGTTTTCTTTCTTACAAACAAAAGTGATGCCATTTCTATTTTCAAAATTTTTGCTAAAAAGGTTCAAAACAAAAAAGGCTACATGATCACTCGAATCCGAAGTCATCATGGAGGCGAATTAAAAAATACTGATTTTGAAAAGTTTTGTGATTTAAATGGTTTTATCATGAGTTTTCGTGTCCAAGAACTCCTCAACAAAATGGTGTTGTGGAGCGAAAGAATAGGACTCTTGGCAATATGGCTAGAGTCATGCTGAATAAATTTTCACTTCTGAAATATTTTTGGGCTGAAGCTGTCAGTACAGCGTGCCATATTTTAAATAGGGTGCTCACTCGTCCTATTACGAAGAAAACACCCTATGATCTTTGGTTTGGAAGAACTCCAAACGTTTCATATTTTTGAGTTTTTGGTTGTCGATGTTTCATCCTTAACACCAAAGACAACTTAGGCAAATTTGATGCCAAAGCTGACGATGTATATTTCTTGGCTATGCGGCCAAGAGCAAGGGATATAGAGTATTCAACAAATGCTCATTACTTGTCGAAGAGTCTACCAATGTGACTTTTGATGAAGATAACAGTGCAGTAACTACTCTTGATGATGATGTTGAGCCATCAACTTCTACTTCGATGAATACCATCACTGAGACCAATTTTCTGGAGGGCTTGCCAAAGAAATTCTCTTTCAAGCCGTCACATCCAGAAAACTTGGTTATTGGTGAGGTTTTACGCGGAGTAACTACTAGATCATCATTAAGAGACTCCATTGCTAGTATTGCCTTTATTTCACAAATTGAGCCGAAAAACATTTTAGAAGCTTTTAATGATGAATTTTGGATTTTCTGCCATGCAAGAAGAACTAAACCAATTCGAGAGGAGCCAAGTTTGGGAACTTGTTCCTAGGCCGTAAATCACTCGATTATTGGTACTAAATTGGTTTTTCGAAACAAAGTAAATGAAGATGATTCAGTTACACGCAACAAAGCTCGTCTAGTAGTTCAAGGATACAACCAAGAGGAAGGTATCGACTACGATGAGACATATGCTCCTGTTGCGAGATTGGAATCCATTAGGATGCTTTGCACATTTGCTAACTTTCAAATTTTCAAATTGTTTCAAATGGATGTTAAAAAGCTTTCTTGCATAGATTTATTAAGGAGGAAGTTTTTGTAAAACAACCCCCTGGTTTTGAAAATCTTAAATTTCTCGACCATGTTTTCAAGCTCAGGAAAGCGCTCTATGGCCTCAAACAAGCCCCTAGAGCTTGGTATGACCGGCTAAGCAAGTTCTTGCTTGAAAAAAGTTTTTCAAAAGGAAAAGTTGACACTACACTTTTTATTAAATCTTTCAAAGACACTATTCTCTTAATGCAAATTTATATTGATGATATTATATTTGGTTCTACTGATGAAACTCTGTGTCAAGATTTTGCCAAGTATATGCAGACCGAGTTTGAGATGAGCATGATGGGGGAGCTCAATTACTTTCTTGGACTGTAAGTCAAACAAACATCAAATGGAACTTTCATCTGTCAGTCGAAGTATACAAAGAACATGCTGAGGAAATTTGACCTTGACAACGTCAAACCAATCAGCACTCCAATGGCTACTACAACTAAACTAGAACTAGATGAAAGCAGCAAACCTGTAGATCAACATAAGTATCGAGGTATGATAGGCAGTCTTCTATATTTAACTGCTAGTCGCCCTGATATTATGTTTAGCGTTTGTCTGTGTGCTAGATATTAAGCTAATCCTAAGGAATCACACATGTCTACCGTTAAGCGTATCTTTCGATACCTTAAGGGTACGGTTAAAGTTGGCCTATGGTATCCTAAATCAACATCATTTGATCTCATTGGTTACTCTGATGCTAATTTTGCCGAATGCAAGGTCGATCGTAAAAGTACGAGCAGCACGTGTCATTTACTAGGAAAGGCTCTAGTCTCTTGGTTTAGCAAGAAGCAGAATTCTGTCGCACTATCCACAACAGAAACTGAATATATCGCAGCTGGTCGTTGTTGTGCACAAATTCTGTGGATGACGCAAACCCTTGAAGACTATAACTTATCTTTTATGCACATTCCTATATTTTGTGACAACACTAGTGCTATAAATCTCACTAAGAATCCTATATGTCACTCACGCATGAAGCACATTAAAATATGTTACCACTTTTTGCGTGATCACCAGCAAAATGGCACTATTAACTTAGAATTTATTGACACTGATCATCAGCTAGCAGATTTCTTTACCAAACCACTATCCGAAGAGCATTTTAACTTTCTTTGTCGTAAACTAGGAATTTTGGATGAAGCTGTCATTCATTAAAGTAACCTGCGTAAATATCGATTATGTCTTGATTCTTTATGATGAAATTGCTATGGGTACAAGCCGAAAGGGTCCTTCTGACAACAAGGCGTAAAAGCCTAAGCGACACATTGCACTAGTCCTCAGGACTACCGCTAGCTGGGATCCGGCCCCTGCAGCTACCCCATGGCAGCTTTAAAATATTGAATTGTGGCATATTTCCTTGTTTATTACACGGTATACTTTTATTTATCACATGCTAAAATTCAAATTTTCAAACTTCACTTTGATTCAGCATTGATTTTTTTTTACTCTCTACTTGGTTTTCCTCATTTTGCATATGCATCTACTCTTTATCACACTCCTTTTAGTCTATCTTATTTGATCAAACTTCTTTTTAGCCTGATTTCTGTTCTGGATACAAAAACTAGAATTCAGGCCGAACTCTGCCTTACCCAGAGTTCGGGCCAAATTCGGTCTGGTTGTTCCAGAACCGAAAGCAGCCACAGCCGCTGATCAGAATATGATCCAATGGTCCACACTTGCTCTGACCATTCGAGCCCTTACACATAAAACTGGGTTCTCCTCCTCTTTTGTCTCCATTGCCACCTTCTAAACTTCTCCAAACCACTTCTTTTCAAACCTTAACCCTAGTTCTTCCATCCTAGTGCATCTTTCTTCTCAAAATTCAAGGAGAAGGATTCTCTCACCATTCTCTTTTATCTTTTATCATCAAATTGAGGTATATTTTAACACTTCTCTCCATCTAAATTTCTTCAATTTTTTTATTATTTCATGGCTCCCAAGTTGTTCAATAGAGGGAAGAGACTTCGAACCGAGGGTGCGTCCTCTTCGAATGCTCCTTCTCGTGTAGAATAACCCGTTGAACAACCTAATCAACAACCTATTCACCCGTTGTTCAACCCACCTCGTCCACTCGACCCCAACACGTACGATGACCGGATATTCGTATCACTAGATGCTTCCAATGAGTGGTTTAGTGATATTTGATCACGTCCTGCGTATGCGGGTCATCCTATAAATTTTACTATCTTTTCACAATATGATGCATTATTTCATGATCTATGTCTTGATGAACTTGTCACTACCAATTCGGTTATATATCTCAATGCCATCCAAATATTTTATTGTAACCTTTCTCACAATGATACATATCTATTTTTACGTGTTGCGGGCATTGATATTTCGTTTGATGATTTTGACTTGGCCGAATACCTTGAACTTCCGAAGCCTGACTTATGGGAGAAACTTGTTGAAGCTCGCGAGTTTCAATTCCCCGATAGGTCATCCCTAGAATGCTTTAATGATGATTTGTGTACTCCTAACAAATGTCCTCGCAAGCTTTTTGCCAAGTTTCTCAATCCTTACTTTTATAAAATTCATCGTATTATTTTTAACACAATTCTGCCCAAAGCAGGATCAACTGATGAGATTATGTACTTTAAAATCTTTGCTTTGTACCACCTCCATTTTCATGTTCCTTTTAATCTTCCACGTACCATGATGGACTGGATGATTAATGCAAGGAAGAAGCCAAGATCCTTGGTTTATGCACTTTATCTTCCTATGATCTTTCGTGCTTTTCATGTACCTCTTGATGAGTACCAATTCCTTCCTGCTCCTGTCTTCCTCTCTAAGGCACGGCGGCTTCAGGCAGCAGTTGGCTCACCTGTTATTTCTGAGCACTCTGACGATGAGCCCGACGTACCTCCTCTTGGATAGGATGCGCCTCCTCCTCCTGCTACTCTCGAGTCACTACAGACTATGCTCCGCGATCGATTCACTTTAGAGGATGATCGCTGGACCCAGCTTGACTACCGGACAACCCTGAAGATGAGTGCCATCAGCAACTCTCTGCACGATATTCGGTACTCTATGTCCCGGTATCCTTCCTTGTCTATTCCTATGGAGCGGGACCCTGCTCGCGATGGATACCGTATCGATGACCCTTGGGTTATCCGCTACCTGGATCCGGATGTGGCTTTCGTGGAACCTCGTCATTCCTTTATTGATCCATCCGATGACGATGGGCCTTCACGAGCTCGATGATGGATATGGATTTCAATTTGCTGCTGCTGTTGAGGATCGTAGTTTATGCTTTTATGTATTTCTAGTTGATGTAGTTGTTTTTATTTCTACACTTTGGTTGTATTAGCACTCTCTCTATGACTCTTGAGACATTTTATTATGTCGTTTATCAGTTTATGCAGTTTATATTATTTTTGGTGTGCTTGCCAATCATTATTTCTGGTTGTTTGTTAAATACCAAAAGGGGAAGAAATATTTTTCTATATTCAATATTCATCATATTATTGTGTATCTGTGCTTTGGGAAAGAATGTTTGTATCAGGACAACAGGAACAGAGCAATAATTATGGGGGAGCTATTGATAGCTCTGCACTGATTACGGGGGAGCTACGTTACTGCTCGTTAATGCTGCTCGTTAATGTGTCCAGATATGAATATTGAATATACAAATATCATTTTGTCAATTATCAATATGGGGGAGATTGTTGACACAAAATCACAGTCAACCAAATATTGATATAATTGACGACATGATACTTATAACATTTCAATACGACACATGAAGACTGAACTTAGTACAAGATGGACGACAGCTCGTACCTGCTATGTTAAATGTTTTAAGTCTGTATTTTACACTTTTATTGAGTCTAGACATATGTAAACTGAGTCATACTGAGCAATTTAAGACTTAACCTATACCCATACCTCAAATCAAAAGCTCCACAAAAATCCAAATAAGCCCATTTACCCATTGGACCTGTTCTATACTTGGAGGCAGAGTTCGGACCAAACTCTGCCTCTACACATAGTTCGGGCCGAACTCTGCCACCTAAAATCCAGGACCCAAATTTTTAGGGTTGGCTGGATACAAGTTGTCCGACGGCCAAATTTTTGAATATTTGACCCAGAATTCTGGCCGAATTCTTCCTATCTGGTATCCTATAAATAGGACATGAATTCTCTTATTTTCATTCATCCAATCTTCTCTTCTCTTCTCTCCAAAGCCTTATACAAGCCATACCCTTCTTATCTACTAGCCACAAGCTCCCTAAGCCTCGAAGTGCTCAGTACTTTTCAGTTAGGAGTTTGTGCAAGAGTTCAAGAAGTCGCTTAGACAATTCCAAGCATCGCTACTGCGATCTCTGTAAGAAGTTGACGTGCTCTTCTGAAGAAAAGGCACGGGGTGTAACTACTATTTCATAAATAGTGGATTTAATCCGGAGCTAGAGTTCTCAGGCCTGGACTAGTCCTCCACGAGAAAAACCAGGTTAAAATTGGTTGTGTTTGCGTATGCTTTCTCGCTCTTTACTATTTCCGTATTTACTCTGATTATTTACTGTTGGTGAAAGAGTTTAATTTTTAATTGGACATTATTGTCATAAACTCTATTCATCCCCCTCTAGTGTTGCCTATTTGTTCTTCAGCTTACTCCTTATGATATGGTCTATGTACCTCAAAAATCAGTGAAGGGTCAAGCATTAGCTGATTTCTTAGCAGCTCACCCTATACCTGAAACATCTAAACTTTATGAGGATATTCCAGACGAAGTCGTGGATTATAACATGACTATGAAGGATAACATTTGGCAACTATATTTTGATAGAGCATCGCGGGTCGGACCTAAAGGTAATATTGTCTCTGGAGTAGGCATCGCCTTAGTCTCTCCTGGTAAAATGGTCATATACCGTGCTTATTCTCTTAATGAACCATGCTCCAACAATGTGACAGATTATATGCTCTGTTAATTGGTCTTCAAGTAGCAAAATAATTGGACATTGAGTTTCTGGAAGCTTATGGAGACTCTCAACGGATTGTTAATCAGGTCAGAGGGACATATAAAGTCAGAAATCCTGACCTCATTCCTTATCATAAAGTGGTAATCGAATTGGTCGTTTCATTCAAAAGATTCTTCATTGAATTCGTACCATGTTCTTAAAATTTGGAAGCTGATGCTCTTGCTAGTTTAGCTGCAGACTTAGCTGTTCCAATTAGAAGACAAAATACTATTACCTTGTTGGATCGAGACTTATTCTGTGTCAAGAATAATTTGTATATCGAACAGAGTTATATTACAGAATCAAGTTCTCAGCAAAGGGATTGGAGAAGTCTATTCATTGATTATGCGGTCTATGGGATTTTACCTGAAGATCCAAAAGAAGCTGCATAAATCAAGAGACGATCATTTCGATTCTACTACAATTCTTTCTTATATATGTTATATCGCCGTTCTTATAACGGACTTTTGTTGCGTTGTCTCTCTGAGAATGAAGCTAAGCAAACACTCCGTGAAGCTCATGATGGTGTCTGCAGTGCCCATCAATCGGGTCCGAAATTACAGGACCGTATTCGAAGAATGGGGTATTATTGGCCTTCCATGATAGCAGATGCTATGGATTATGCCAAACAGTGTAAAGTATGTCAGATTCATGCTGATTTTATTCATCAACCATCTAAATTCTTACATCCTACAACAGCTTCTTGGCCCTTCGAAGCTTGGGGCATGGATATTATTGGTCCGATTAACCCTCCTTCTATCAAGGGACATCGGTTTATACTGGCGATAACCGATTACTTTTCTAAATGGGCGGAAGCGGTTCCCCTTGTTGAAGTAAAAACATCATATTTGGTTAGCTTCATTAAACACCATGTTATTTATCATTTCGGGATTCCCCGAAGGATAATTCATGATAATGGACCCCAATTTGTCAGTCAGGCATTTTATCGATTCTTGGACAAGAATCGGATCCAAAATTTGGCTTCTACGGCTTATTATCCAGCTGATAATGGTTTGGCCGAAGCTTTCAACAAGATTAAACTTTTCAAAAAGTTCGTCTCTTCTAATAAACATGATTGGAATGAGAAACTTGGAGAATGTTTATGGGCTTACCGAACGACAGTCCGAACTCCTACTGGTTTTACACCATTCTCACTGGTTTACGGATGTAAGGTTGTTCTTCCACTGGAAATCCAGATTCCATCTCTTAGAATAGCCATTGCAAATGAGCTAACTACAGAGAATAATGATCGGTTGAGAATTCAAGAAATTGAAGGTCTAGAGGAGAAGCGTCTTCAACCGCAACAGCACATCGAGTTATATCAAGCCCGCATATCTCGGGCTTTCAATCTTAAAGTTAAAGAGAGGGTATTCAAAGTCGGTGAGCTAGTTCTAGCTGTCCGGAGACTAATGGTAATGACTCATAAGTGCAAAAGGAAATTTCAAGCTAAATGGGAAGGTCCTTATGTAGTCGAGACAGTGTTCTCCAATGGTGCCTATAGGTTGTCTAAACCTAATGGAGATTTGCTCATGATGCCAATTAATGGCAAATTCTTGAAAAAATATTATGTCTGAATTTCTTCTTTATTTCCCCAGCTACCAATGTTTGGTTAAGCTGATTATTAGTCTCCTAAAAGAGAATTTTTGATCTTCTGTCTTACCAGCTGATTAAAAAAAGATTTTTTTAGTTTTCATGTTCTCATGACCTCTGAATAAATATTAAGTCTACTTCTTTTCTTATCTATTATGTCCATATGGCCTCTGAATAGATATTAATCTATTTTTCTTTAAGTTGTTATGATCTGTCACGTTCATATTACCTCTGATAGTATTGTACACTCTAAAAAGAAAACAAGATTCATTATCTATCATGTCCACATTACCTCTGGATAGATATAATTCATTGAGTTTAGAAGACTTGTCATGTCCATATTACCTCTGATAAGTGTTTTCTATCTTATACCTATTGTTTAAATTCAAAATAAATGATAGGGTCACAAAACAAATATTTCATTCATCCCTTGAAAATATTACAAAAGACAGAAGAATACAAAATTCTGTATTAAAACCAAAAGTGCCTAAGGCGGAACAGATACATCTTCTAGCAGTTTTTGCAGCTCTGCTAGACACTTCTCGTGAGTGTTCTGCACAGTTGCAGTGGCCATAGTACGTCGAGCTTCTGGAGTACAAATATGGAAGAATTCGACAAAAGTAGCTATCATCTTATCCTTGGCGTCGTCAAGGGATTTGATGGTAGCTTCAGCACCGAAGACTTGTTCCTCCAAAATAGAACTCTGTGTCAAGTGAATGTCTCGAGTTGTGATCTACTGCTCCCTCTCTGCCTTCAAGCGAGCCAATTCTGCCTCCACTTCACGAATTCTATCATTCCGTTGATGAATTCTCATATTTGAAGTTTCATAGGCTTCTCTCTGAATATCCAGCTCTGGTTTAGCTTCAGCCAAAAAAGCTTTTGCTTTGGCGACTTTGCTGCTGTACTCTTGGAGAGATTCATTGAAAGTGGTCTCCCGAGCGAAGTATTCAGCTGATAAAGCGTCATACTCGCTTTGGATGAGACTTTCAATAGTTTTACTAGACAGCCTTAAATATTCTCTAATGGGCTATTCAAGTTCCTCAACTACCTTCTCTAATGTCGCTGCTCTCTCTGTATCATTGAACATGGCGACATTTCTGATCGTGAGACCAATGGCAGCTTTTAAGCTTTCATAATTAGGCCTTTCTTTAAGACCATCTTGATCAGAGCCGCCAGCATTTTATAGAAGGTTTCAGTATGGATCTCAACTAAGAGATTCATTTCTGCATTCGAGCTCGGAGTGGCGGCAATGTCTACCAGATCCCTTTTCTGAAGACTAGGAGAAAATGTTATTGCTTTGGTAGCAGACTGAGATGAAGTCAATGTTGTTGTTGCTACCATAGCTAACTGATCCCAGGAGCTTCAGGGACAATGTCTTCAGCACTTTTTACTCTGGCCGTTTCTGGAGTCGAAACTACTTGAGTTTCAGTGATGGTGATTGTTACAGGAGGAATGGTTATCATTGTAGCTGACTCTGGTTCAAATACCATCTTTTCGGGAACTTGTACTGGATCAGTAGCAATAACGGAGGATGTCATTACAACGTCTCCAGCTTCAGTTGGTGATTTGACCATGTCTTCATCACCTTCATTGGTTACCGGCTCTTCAAGTATTTCAGTTGTAGTGGGTCCTTCTACAACTGGTTCTTTATTGAAGTCTGTTAGTTCTGCAGCAACTGCTTCTTCATCTACCATTGGTTCTACTGTAGTTTATTCTTTTTCTCCGCCCTCAACAGGAGGAGGCAATTCTAGCTGAGCCTCTACCCCAGGCTCTTGTTGTATCTCTGTATCTTCTTCTTCTGAAGAAGAACTCTCTTTCTCAGATTCCATATTTTCTTCATGAATAGCTTCTTGAGGAAGAGAAGGGGCCACAGGCTTTGCTGCAGTGATGACACCTACAAATTAAGCAAAATAAGTTAATATGCAAAATCATAATACATAATTTTGTATAGATTTTATATAATTTATATTTACCTAGAGTAGGTGTAGGACGTTCCAAAAGTTCGTCATAGTCTCCATCCCAGTCATCATCATCGAAGGCAAGAGCTGGTTCATCTGATGGGATGAATGCTGGATTAACAGTAAGGGTAGTGACGGTATCCTCAATAGCCTTTGCCTTTTGTGGCAAAGTCAGATGAAGTGATGAGCTGAGGCATCCAAGAGATAGGATTCCCACAGCTTTTGTTGATGCTGCTGGTTGGGATGCTGAAGATCCTTCTCCAGGATGAGCTGAAGAAGCTGTAATGGGTTGAGGCTCCTCGAATGGAGTGTCGCTCTCTGGAGTAGCGGCTCTCTGTCAAGAAGGCCCTTTGACAGTGATTTTCTTCTTCTTCTCTGGGAGAGACTTCTCTTGAAGGGTAACAGCTGCACCTGATTTCCGTTTTCAGGTTTTGCTGATAATAATTGGTCCCACGGCTATTTCCCCAACTCTTGTAGGGATTACTTCCAGATACTCATCTGGAACAGCAGCATCATCGGGTATGTCTGAAGGTACCCTGACTGGTTCTTCGACGTTCCCTTCCTTGGGACATCGAAGACTCCCCTTCATATTGTAGCCATGTGCGAAGGAGCGAATGGATGCATAAAATCTTAAAGTATTCGTAGCTCGGTTGTACTTGTAGTAGTGGATACTCTGAATTTAGCACCGGTACAAGCAGTGCTAAAGTATCTCCAGGCTCTTGCACCGTCAATCAACTTCCCATAATGATAGAAGCTGGTGGAGGGATTACCAACATGAAGTTGGTCATATCCAAACTGGCGAGCGAACCGACTGGGTAGATACGGTTAGAACGCACAGTTGTCTTCATTCCTGTACATCAGATAGGAGGATCTGATGCACATTAGCCATTTAAAAACTGGCACAGGCAATGAAGTCCTCCCTTCTCCTCTATCTTCGAACTGTACACCGAGACAATCGGTTGGAACTTGTGGCCTTATGCAGAAGAAGTTCCATCCATGGGAATAGTTCAGCACTGGTTGGGTATCTGCCACTGTAGTTGCAGTCCATGTGGCTTTATTGAATTTTTGGAGGAAGACCTCCGCATTATCTCCAGGGCCAGGGGGCAACAAACTGCAGTTATGATACAATAACCAGCCTATCAGATAAGTATAGGGCATCTCTACCCTAGGGAAATCTTTTCGGTGAGGAGCATTGTTGATTAGCTCCTCACCAAAGGTCCGCAAACTTGTATTTATTCGACACACCATTGCTGATATCAGGTTGATTCTGACCTTGAACACCAAACGTACTGTCGGCCATAATACGTTTCGGTGAATTATGCCAGCTGTGCTAATCCCGGGCACAACCCATCTCCGCAGCCACAGAGAAAGAAAGCCTGCCAGCAAGGCTTCTCTTGAGATCCTCTGACTGTCGTGCCTCAGGTAGCTCAAGGTTTCAAACACCGCAGGGATGTCTCCATTCTTAGTGGACATATACTGGTCCGGAGACTTATATGAGCTCATCAAACTATTGATCAGATCTGAAGGGATTATTGAACAAGGGTTTATGGTTGGAGCTTTGTTTTCTTGAAATCTCCCCTTCTCGTTCTTGGGTATCCTATTCTCATGGTAGAATAGATAGATTGTTCATTTATTAGTATATGCCAAGTGCGACCCACTGTCATACATAGTGGTGAAAATTAGGTAATGCCATATAAGTTCTTGGTAGACCTCAACCAATTGAGGATTTTTCTCTCTAATTTCTGATATTTTCCGGTTGGAGGGAACATACTCTTCTTAGGGAGCTTCACCCATCGGCAACTTAGAGATGAATTGTATCTCGTACAGGACAAGACCCATCTCACCTGATGGGGTTACAAAAGTTCATGTTGAACTCATGTACAACTCCATCAAAGCCAAGAACAGGTTACTGTTCATCGATATACCCTGGCTCGTAGAGGCTACCGCTTCATAAAGGCCGATGGCTTCCAGGTCCGTCTATAAGTTCTTCATGATCCAGGCACTAAGCTGAATCCAGTTTTGGTTATACGGAGTCAACCACCCTGGTAGCCTAGGGTTGGCCTGAGGATATAATATTGCAGCCCATATGAACTTGTTAATGAACATTGGGGTCTGTACCGGCTAGATCAGAGCAGAATCTTCGCTCGGTATGAATCCAGGCAATAGACCGGATAAAGGGACGACACCACCACTAGGAGTACTGATGTAGTAGCCCATTTTGTTGGCTCTATCCCCCTTAAAAATGATTCTGCCCAGCCTACCATGACTGCTGGGAGTCAGGTTCCATAGCATCTATTGGGGCTGGGTGGCATGGATGAATGCAGATAAGGGATAATCTCTGGCCATATCGGGGAGATATATTGCCCTCTCTCCAAACTTAAACACCCAAGCCTCCTTCTTGGGGTGTGTTTGTGATTGGAAATCTATCGCATCCCCAAACAAAAAGGCTGGCTTCGAAAGTTGTTGGTCATCTAGCGATACCAATAATTCTCCATTTATCATGGACAACTGTATTCTGTCCCCCCTGAGCAGCTATTAGCTATTGTCTTCCTTCAGGGTATTCCAGATTTGACTGGAGGAATTCCACATGGGACAAATTCTCCAAGTAGTTTGAACCCACCATGTCATATGGTCTGCCAAATATTTCTGTAAGCGGTTGAATTTGCAAGTCCACTGCCAAAATAAAAAGTCAAGTTTGTAAAAATCTAATTTGAATTTTTACGCAGATGTCTTAGTCTGAATTTTACGCATAAAAGATTAAAGACTCTGTACTAGCGAGCTTGACTATGCAAACTTTACGCTTATGCGCAAAAAACAAAGTTGATAAAGTTTTTAAAAGTGTAAAAGTTCTTTTTTTACGCAAAGTCTTTCACTTGTGAATTTTATGCTAGCACGTATTGACGTGAGCGTATTTTAAATTTTACGCTGGCACATATTGATGTGATCATATTTTAAATTTTACGCTGGCACGTATTGACGTGAGCGTATTTTGAATTTTATGCTGACACGTATAGATGTGAGCGTATTTTAATTTTTTTATGCTGGCACGTATTAACGTGAGCGTATTTCGTTTTTACGCTGACACGTACATATGTGGGCGTTTGTTTTTACTTTTACGCTGACACATATAACGTGGGCGTATTTTGTTATTTCAATTTCTACGCTGACACGCATGACGTGGGCGTGAATTTTAAGGTTCGAGTCTTCTTCTCCGACAAACTTACGGCCGAAGTAGGGTGTTCTACCTTTCATGGCCGGAGCCACAGCGGGGTTGGTCTGTCGGGGTGCCACCGATGAGGGGATGTATAGAGAAGGGATCCGCATATATATATATATATATATATATATATATATATATATATATATATATATATATATATATATATATATATATTTTTATATATATATATATATTTATATATATATATATATATATATATATATATATATATATATATATATATATATATATATATATATATGTATGTATGTATAGAGAAGGGATCTACACATATATATATATATATATATATATATATATATATATATATATAAAATATATATATATATATATATAGAGAGAGAGAGAAGGGATCCGCATCCCCATGTTTTTGCATCCCCAAACATTCCCATACTAACCACCCTTGGATGTTGTTTAAAGTCATCTAATTTTAACCATTGATTTGAATGGTTCAAATCAACTGTTAAGATTATATGACTTAAATAAGATCCAACGGTTGTTAACATGGGGATGCTTGGGGATGCGGATCCCTCCTCATATATATATATATATATATATATATATATATATATATATATATATACCTACGTGTGATTCTGGTATTTCTGCTTTGCGTCAATTGGAAAGAATTATTACTTAAATTTGTATTCTCGTATTATCTCGATAATCAAGAATAAAATAATATGCTTGAATTCGATTCGCGCTTGAATCACGGGATTCATGATAAGATACGTGTCTCAATCCTAGAATCTAAAATAAAGTATCTACTTGAATCCTAAAATTCTAGACAAAACATGTTCTTGCATATTGAGATTGAAATGAGTTACAGAGCAGAGCTAATACAAGGTATTAGATTAAGAATTATTTGTAGCACTAGATTAGTGTATTGGGCGGGGAGAACAACTAGATCACATCTGAAATCTCTATAATATAATAAAAACAAAAGTTGTTCAGTAATTGGATCTTTTGCAAGTCCTACGAATTGAATGTGTGAGACTTAGCTCACTTGCATGTCCTGATTTTCCTGTACCTATACCGGTATCTAAATTTAAATGTACCTATTTTGACTTAATAGGTCAATTAGGTAAATTTATATATCATGTTTTACTCACTAAAGGAAAGAGGGCAGGACTCTAAGCACCGTGCCACCCTGCTACAGCTTGATCCATGTCTACAGGATTATTATCGACAAAATAGGATAAATGTGATCCACATATGTTCTCTAAATTGCCTGGCCATAAAAGAAATTCGATTGTGATTGTGGTAGAGAATTTAGGTTGTTGTGATTGTAGTTGTTATTTATGAATTATTAAGATTTAGTCGTAGGAAGAACACTGAGGAATTCACTAGAATAGAATCTAGTCAGAGTCGTAGTTTAAGTTAACACAATAATTCATCTAAATTATTTTATCAATTCCTTTACTTTGGAATTCCGAGAATCCGATCAGTTCAAAGATTCTCAATTTGTTTATTTTATTTTCTCATCCTTGACTAAGGGCTTGCATGTCATTTGATGACCTAGTATTGTTCATTAGATTTGTGGATGTACTTCTAAGGAGTTGCTGCTGCATGTTGAAGAGAAGTTGGAGAACAAGAACGAGATGTTGCAATTGAAGAAAATCACGTTGTATTCGGATACTCTCCTTATCGTAAATTCAGGTATATATTTATATTTTATGTAATTATACTTAGGTTAGTTGTACTGGGTAGAGTAGTCCATTATCCAATTTATAGTTTTGACTGTCCTTTTTTGAAAGATATTGATTTTATGTGCAAGTTATGACCTGTGATAAATCTATCATATAACTTACGGGTGACAATCGCGAATATGGGTACTGGAATATTCGTATGTCGTGTAGCCTGGAGATAATGTCACATACTTGGCTCATCATATTCTAGGAGCGGGGCATGACACCTGATATGTTAGTCTTGGAAAACCAAACATACATTTCCATATCTACTAATTTACTCATTCTGCATTGATGTGATACATGTCCTTTTAGACCACAATAGTGACATGTAGCAGATGTGTTTGTGCTAGATGTACTTGAAAAATCATGCATGTGTCTTTGAAAAAATATGTAGTGTCTTATGTGAATATCTATAAATGAATGCATGATTACTCAAAGCTCAAATGGTATTTGTCGTGCAGTATTTGTGTTTAGCAGTGTGATTTGTGTTTACCTGAGTCACATGTTGAATTGCCTACTTTTCCAGCTTTATTTCTAATAGGGAGATCACATGCCTTCATTATATATACTTAACCATGATTGCATCTATCCTTTTTGCAGTAATATTATTCTTCATCTTTTTTGTTTCATAGAGATCATTGAGTTTTATATTTTTTTGATTTAATTTCACCACTTCTCAAGAGTGTCATGTAATTTCAATCTAAAAAAGAAAATCTCATCCATTTGACTAGAAGAAGATTTACCTCTAATATCTTCTAGTATTTGAGATCGCATCATATATTCAGTATTTGCTACCTTTAGCTCTTTCTTCGCATTCTTATACATGTCTATCATCTTCTTTTGATCTTCTAATAAATCATCGAATGCATCAGATAACTCATCAAATGTAAATTCTTCATATAATGGGTTAGTGGTTACCTTTGCATCTGTACCCATGAAGCATATATTTGCTTTGTTGCGAAGTTTCACTTCTTCTTCATAATCGCTTGCCTCACTATCACACCAAATGCTTGTGTTACATAATTCTTGGATGATGATCTTCTCTTATTCGAAGATTCATTTTGATTTCACTTTCTCGCAGTAGGACAGTCCTTCTTGATAAGGCCTATCTTTTTATAGTTGTAACATTTAGATTCTTTATTATCTTTAGGATCTCTCTTCTTTTGTATGATTTCTCGTAATTTAGAAATCTCCTCAAGTTCCGAGTCATAAAGGCCATTTGTTCATTGTCTGAGCTGTCATTCACACTTTCATCATCGGAGGCCATCTTGTGATGTGCTTTGAATGCAATGGTCTTCTCCTTTGGTATTGACCCTTCAAATTCTTCTAGATCAAGCTTATGTGTCATAAACTTTTCCATTAGTGTCTCGAGAGACATTGTTGTGAGATCGTTTCCTTCCATGATATCAGTTGCCTTAGAATTTTAGTTCTTGGTTAGTCCTCGAAGCACCTTGTGTATCTTTTTATGATTGTTGTAATCTTTCCAAGAAAAGATATAGGATTAAAAATATTTAGGAAACGAGTAAACATATTGGTGATAGTCTCATTAGGCTTCATTTTGAATGCCTCATATTCTTGTGTAAGTCTTGAGACTTTGGATTCCTTCACCTATGAAGTTCCTTCATGAGTTACCTCAAGAAGTTTTCAAACCTCGTGAGACGTGGCACATGTAAAGACTATTGAATTATGTTCAATCTACTGCATATAATAAAATATTTATAGATTTTGCATCAAGGCTTGCTTGTTTCTTTTGATCAGTATATTTGTCATAAGGTTTTTCAACCAAGCTTCCATCTATGATGATTCGAGCTGGTTTAGTGTAACCATCAATAACAATTGACCATAAATAGAAATCAAGTGACTTGCGATAAAAATGCATGCATGTCATCCAATACGTGCAGTTTGTGCCATCAAAGGCCTATTTGTTGACTGGCCTTCACCAATGTTGGTGGATATGGGTTTCATGGTTGCCATTTCTCTAGGAGTGCCAGTCTAGTTTAGAGAAACCTTGCCCTTATACCAACTATTGGATTGGTAGCAACTTTAGAGGGGATGAATAGAGTGTAGCGGAAGTAATATTTCCAATTTTAAAATAATTGTGTAATAAGAAGGCAGGATATAACTATTTTGTAGAAGAAAGATAAATAAGAAAACAATAAAGTAATATATAGCAAACTCAAACACCGACATTTTATCTTGCTATCCTTCTGAGAGGACTATTCCAGTCCCGAGAACTCTTGCTCGGAGTTAATCCACTATTTTTGAAATAACAGTTACACCATGTGCTTTAATTTGAAGGGCACGTCGACTTCCTATACCTTTTGCTTTTGTCCATAGGGCATGACGACTTCAACTATAAACAAAATAGCTTTGTTACGCCAAGCTTGTACAACTCGTTCCCTTCTAATTGAAAACACATAAGCACTTGGAAGAATAGGAGTTGTCTTGGAGATTTAAAAATTGAATGGCTTGTATTGAATAAAGAAGATGAAGAATAAGAAGAATGAATTGATGATTGAAATAGGAGAGTTTCTTCTCTATTTATAGAATCTTTTGAGATAGAGTTCAGGCAGAACACGAATGCCCTAATCTTCAAAATTTTGAACGTTGGGTGCCAAAAGAATAGGTAACCCATTATGATGAGGAGGGTTTTTAGGAGCATCGAGTTCAAGGTGAACTCGTACCAATTCATTTTCCTGGATTCCAGAATTTAATGGTCACATTTTGGTTAAGGAAAATTGATTTTGGATGAAATCATTTTGGGTAATTGGATAGGATTTATTTGAGTGGAGGTACGACTAATTGCTAGTGTCATCCGACTCACATATTTTCTAGACTCAATAAATAAAAAAATACATAATAAAAATATAAAATTGACTCGACTGATTCACCGCTTCTGAATTAATTTAATGCATCCTTCTGAAGTCTACATTTCAAATATCGTCTAGAAGTTTATGTTAATTATCAAAATCAAGTTGATTATGGCCAGATGGGTCAACAGAACACCTGCGACTCGAGCTTCTCCCCGATGGGGGTGAGGATCTGGAGGAAATCGATGACAGCGATGTAACGCCCCAGTCCAAAAATACGTAGGACTAGGAACGTAGACATGCCAGCTGTATACATACGAAGTATACTCCAATATATCGAAACCTCGTATGAATACATAAGCTGTAAAATGCAGTAGAACCATAACTAATCTCATCCACACAAAATAAATGAATGAAAGATATCATATAATGATAATGAATCATCTTGATACAATATATTGGGCGGAGACAAATCCACTACCAACAAGTAAAGGAAAAATACATGAGAAAGGAAATAAATTTGGCGAGCGAAGCGAAGACGATTCAAGCGCAATCATCCTCGAAGAAATGGAGACGGTCACGGCTAGAGCTATAACACCTACGAAAGACAAGAGCACACACCTGGAGAGATAACCAGGTCCTCAGAGGGACGTAACAAGACACATAATATCATGCCGATAACTGAATAAATAAAGCTCAACAGAAAGGTATATTTAACTACAGAAATAAAGGTCCTTAACCATTCTATGTGAGAATGCATTTTGAAGACAACGTTCCACACAAGGGCTCTCGAGACTAGAAACACGGCGCGTTAGCATTTCAACCAAGGAACTAGTGGCGTCTAGAGAAAAGTAAATGCACGGCCCATTAGCATTCGAGTGAGAGCTAAGGGGCATCTAGAGAAAAATAAATGCACGGCTATTAGCTCTTGGGTGGGTCACTAACGGCAGCTAGACGAAAGTAAATGCATGGTACATTTGTGTTTCAACCGAGGCACTAGTGGCGTCTAGAGAAAAGTAAATAAATGTACGGCCACTAGCTCTCGACTGAGTCACAAATGACAGCTAGACGAAAGTAAAGGTGTGAAAGCCCTTGCGCCTAATAACTGTCTTCACCCTCCCCAAGCACTACTCGTGCTGAATCCACATCACGATATTTCTAATAACTGCTAAGTCTTCTAGACAACTATAATAGCAGTTATATCCTAACGCTCATCCTGTACGCACCGATGTACGGTCGGTACGCAAGTTCGAATCTATATGAGACATGTGACATCGTGGTACGCAAGTGTCGGCCCATGAATGCGGCACAAACAAAGGTGGTCCCTTAACTCTAGGATAAATATATGAAGAAAACTAAATATAATAATTTGCAACTACATAGGATTTTGAAAGAACAACTTATAAGAAATAAAACATGCACGATATTGAGCAAGAAATTAAACAGTAAAGGCAATGTGTCTTGCCTGGTAGGACGCCTGGTGTGCTGCCATAATCAAGGTGGCACAAACTGCGACTTCGGTGCAACAACTGTATAAGGTGACCTCGGATGATGGCACGGACATTTCCATCGGGTCCAGGACGATCAAGTTAGCTATGATGGACATATGGTAGTCTCGAATTGGTGCGAGGATGGGAATGATGGTCATGAATTTGTGATGATGGGAGTAGGGGAAATAATACATATACTATTTTTAGGATGGTATTACTAATATTTGAAAGTTATATTTTCTAGTAAAATAATAATTGAAATAGATGGGAATCGATTTGGGTAACAGCCAAAGTTGTTATAACTATACCTCAAAATGAAAATATTTTAAATAATATTAAGAAAATATTTATAACTCATGTAGGTCAAAATTATATGTAAAATCTGTATAAAGAAAAATTAATATAAAAAATAACTTTTAGGGTTTTCAACTATATATATATATTTTTTTTTTTTTGTAACCACAATTTAAATATTTCACTAATAAGTGGTCTGATATATTTAATTGTATAAGTACTACTAATACTAATAATATTACAATAATATTATAAAAATATGTATTCATATATAATTACTGACATTTAATATATAGACATTTGGTTAGCAAAAACAAGAATAAGATAAAACAATCATAAGATAGAACACAGCTACTGCTGCTCTATATCAAAATCAAAATATTACTAATAATACAAAAAAATAAAACGAATAGAGTAGAGTCACACCTACTCTTGCTCATCCTTTTAATTACAAAAACAAAATCATAATAATAATAATAATAATAATAATAATAATAATAATAATAATAATAATAATAATATTGACACAGCTGTGCCTCTTCTTAGACTTAAGTGGAGTGTTCCTACAGCATAAGAATTCTAAGAAGAATGGGTGAGAGAGGAAGAGACAAAGAAATTGGGTAGAGAGATCGATAGAGAGAGAGAGTGAGGAGAAGGGGAAGAAGCAGTGTGGGAGAAGAGAGAGAAGAGGGCGGGAACCGAGAGGAGCGGAGGGGTGGAAAGGGGATTACAGGGGGTCTCGTGCGGCTGATCACGGTGCTGGGGCTCCGACGTCGGGCTCGGGCAAGTGGCGCGGTCGGGACCTCGGCGGCGATCGGAGTGGGAGGCCGGCGGCGAAAATCGAAAGGCAGAGATCGGGATTTGGGAGGTCGAAAAGGCTACGGAGGGGAACGGTGGCGAAGGGCGGACTGCTCCGGCGTACGAAGGGGAAGAGTACGCACGGCCAGGCGGGCTTCCGGCGAAGTTGGGGGTTTTGGTGGAGGTCGGGTGGTGGTTCACCTGCGCACACAGGCGAAGGGGTCACCGGAGTCGGGGGAGATCGGAGGGCGGCCAGGCAACGGCGGTCGGCTCACCGCTCCAGCGGCGGCCAGGCTGGCCAACGTGCGGCAGATAGGGCGCTGCTCCGGCGGAAAAGGCTCGGTATCGGGGAACTACGGGAAGGCGGCGCACCGGGGATCCTGGCGGCGGAGAACCCGGACGCGGTGGTAAGTGGGTAGGTCAAGGTTCCTTTCTCTTCTATTTTCGTTTGTGGTTGGTGATGTTTGTGGTCATGGTGGTGACGGGGAAACAGTGGAGGTGCCCGTGGTCGTGGGTGCAGTTGTTTCGGGAGGTGGTTGCGTAGGTGATAGTGTCGATGGTTGACGTGGATCAATATGGGTGGCTGAGGACTGATGATGGCGAGGGTGGTGTTGGTCTTGGTGGTTGTGGAGTTGTCCACTAGTGGCGGTTGCCGAGGTTTGGGCGACAGCCGGGGTAGTTGCTGATGGTTCGTATGGTGGTGGTGCTTGTTTGTTCGGGTGTGGTGGACGGGTCGGGTGGAGACGGCTGGGAAATGGTTGAGGCGACGGGTTCGGGTGGTGGTTTGGGGATCGATGCTGGTATCGGGTGACGGTAGCAGGGAACAGGGTTGCCGGGGATAGATGGTCGGGATTATGGCTGTGTCACGACCCGCACCCACCGTGAGGGTACGAGAACGAAACCACGCCCAGCCAACGCAGCAGTGTTGGCGGTAGAACGCTGTCCTAGGTCAATATACATCTAACAAAATATCTCTAAACAGTTTATATTTCCCGAATGGGGGTGACATAGCAGTAATAAACTCAATCACAACTACGGAAGAGATAGCACGATATGAAATAGAACTCGAGGAAATAAATAGATGAAAAGTAGTCTAAGATAATCCCAGCAAATATCCAGAAATACATGGTCTCAGATACAGAATGAAAGAATATACATCTCTGAACTCAGAATAAAGTCTAGCTAACATGCCTCAAGGCTACATAAAAGAAACTAAGCCTCACTAATCTAATCTAAGCAATCTGGGTGATATCCTCAGCTAGAGCTGGGTCCAGCTCATAGGTGTCATCTAAGGCTGCCCCGTAGTAAGTATCCAGACCATCCTCCTCCTCGTCCTCTGTAATATTTTCAACAGGTCCAGTCAGGACAGGAGCGAGCACAATCCATCTCATGCAGTTCATATCATGTCAGGAAATATAAAGCAAGCAATAGAATAAGATACATGAAATGCTGTAAAAGATATACATGAAAACAGGAGAGATATTTGATAAATGGAAATATATACATGATAAGTAAGAACTGTAAGTGACTAGTGATTTAGAGTACGAGATGGCATGTAATTGGCTTAGGTAGTACATGATAGAACATGGAAGTAACAGAGTGTAGATGATGGGTAAATCACATGACCATTTATACTCACCCTTACCCACAATCAATACACAAGGATCTATTCAAGTTACGTTACGGACATGATATTTTGGTTATACAAGAGACACATGGGCAAATCATGAGTGTACATGAAAGAACATGAGAGTACATGAACGTACATGTAAGAACATGAGTGTACATGAATAACGCAGAAGCAAGGAATACATGATGTACATGAAACACATGTCATAAAGTATCCGATGCGCCCGCTAAGGGGGATAACATCCCAAGAAGAGATCCATATAGTACCAATCCGTGATGATAACGTGATAGCATCAAGTAAAAGTAATCTAGAGCGAGAATATAAGTCGTGACAAGTATGAAACGATCAGAGAATGTACTCGCCTGAATCTGAGTGTCCAATATGAAAAGTACTGCCCGAGGAGTGGTGTCTGGCTCCTAATCAGAACAGCACAAGTCACAACAAGTCCAGAATAGTAAAATGGAGCCCTACTATGCATTCTACATGATTCTAGGTCAATCTAGGCCAAAGTCAACTCTTGGTCAACTCTGGTCAACCCTAGAAGTCAAACTAGGTCAACCAAGTCTAATTGAGTCTAAACTAAGCTATTCTAATCTACACTAGCTAGCACCATTCCTAACAAGGCTAGGCAAACCTATACTAGCCATATCACAATATAGCTAGTAGCTAATTCTAGAACACCTTAGCAAGTCTACAACCTTACCATTACACCCATTGATTAACACCACAATATTATTACACATATCTAGGCTAATGCCAAAACCTACATTATTAGCTAACAAGGAAGCATAGATATAGATATATATGCACTTATACAATTTCCCACATATATTGTATATGCCTAAACATGCAAGGCTAGAATATAGAGAAAGAGAGAGAGCTAGTGTGTATTTGAAACATGAGTGTGTATGGTAGGGTAATACAAGAGTGTGTGTAACAGGAAATAGTGGGTGTGTGTTGTGTGTTCAGGAAATACAACAGTGAAAAGAGAAGGAAGGGTGTGTGTTGTGTATCCTGTAAAACAGTATGCAGGAAAATACCCCAATCAGTGAAGGAACACACAGGAAAAGGGAAATCAGTACAATATTTAAAAAAACAGTGAATGGAAGGGGGTGTATACATTTTCAATGAAAGGAAACAGTGAATGAAAAGAAGGAAAAAAAAGGCAATTCAACATCAAGTCTAAACTGAAAATTGTTCACATATAAACTCAGGTTTCACCCCTTCATCAATCACAGGTGTCAACCAAGCTAGGTGACAGCCACAACATAAACAGGTTTTAATATCAAATTAGGAAGGAGAGAAAGGATAACAAGCATCAATTAAATTCAGGTTTACATATAAAATCAAATGGCAGTTTCCCCCTCATTCCTATTCTTAGTTATTTGAAGAAAACCCAAAACAGTACAAATACTCAATAAATCTCAGGTTGAAAACTGAGATTCAAACTCAGGTTTCAACATAAATAGACAAAAGGAGAAATCAACTCATGGGTTTCTATTGAACCCCAAATCAGCCCGCAGTTCAATCAATTAGGGAAACTGAAAACAACATTCTAACCAAGTTAATACCATATAGGTGAATCAAGGGAATGAGACAGTGAAGTGACAGTCCAAAAGAAGACTGGAACTCAGGTAATGGATACCCCATTCCCAGGTTTTACAATGAGCATGTTATTTCAGGATATAGGAAGAATAAAGGATACATAAAATCTCAGGAACAGAACAGGAAACTCAGGTTTGAGTTCCAAAATAACAAAGCAATCTCAGTGAAATATTTTCAGGCCTTGAAACAGTCTTAAACTTTCCATTTTATTTCAACATCAAAACACAACCCAAAATCCCCCAAAATTTGCACACAGGTAGATTACTTATAGGAGAATAATGTTAGGGACTTAAACATGAGATTAACAATATTTAAATTGGTTAAAAGATCGACCAAAGTCCAATTTGCAAACTGGAAACAGGAAAGGAAAATGAACTGCTACCATGTTTCAGAAAATGGGAAAAGGTCTAATAAATAATGAAATTTGAATTAAAATACAATTACAGGGGTTGGTAGTGTGTATACACAACATATAGGTGAATCACAACCTGTTCGTGTCCACCAAGATGGACACAAACGTGTCCAAACATGAATGACACAACCCAGTGCACACACAGACACTGTGCAGACCACAGCTCGTGCGTGTGTGCACGCGTGTCGTGCACACGACACAGCACGTGTTAGGCCACGTGCTCGTGCACCAGTGTACCCCTATACTAGGGCTAGGTCTAGGTCGACCTACCCTGTGTCCCAGTGTCCGCGTGTCCAAATCACACTCGCATATCAGTGGCAAAATTAAAACAGTGCACAGAACAGTAAAATACGTGCACAGCTGATTTCTCTCTCGACACAGCACGGGGACACGTAGGACTTGACACATGGCGTATCAGCCAGTGCCCCATGGCTCGTATCGAGTTTCGTGTCCAATAGTTACGTGTCGTGTCCGCTACAGGCCCCGAGTAGCAGGGGAACACTGTAGCGCGCGCGCGAGCGTGTGCACGTGCGTGTCCAAGCCAAGAATCTGACTCAAACCGACACTAATATTACCATATAAGAACAGGGATCAATAAACAAGATTAAAACTAAATTTCCTATTTAAAAACATTGCACAACCGAGATCGAAATGCCCTCAGTGGTATTTCGACAAACACCTAGGCTACAGTCATGATACGTGTCCAAATGGACACGAAACTTAGGATACCCAACACCAAACCTATACTGATGCTTAGGGGACTCCTAGGGCTCCCTAATGATGAAGACAAAACGAAATTTCATGGAAATTTGAGGGAGTTACCTAAGCTTGAACCTTCAAGAAAAATCCTCTATTCAAATGCTCTCCTCTTGATGTCCCAATCCACCAAAATCACCACAAACTGAAATGGAACCTTAATGACAGCAAGAATAGATAGATTAGGATCTAATAGAAAAAGATTTGAATGGAAAAGGAAGAGAAATGGAATTTTAGGGATTTATTGAATAGGAACAAACCTTTCCTTCTAGACTTGAGCTTTCCTAAGAAGGAGGCAACCCTAAACTAAGAGAGTATAAATAGGGTGGTGTTCCCAAGGAGGATATGGCGGCTGGCCAATAATGTCTAGGGCTTAGGGTTTTGGTTATTGTTTGGGCTTTGGGCCAAGTTAGCTAGTCTTATCAAGTTTAGTCACAAAATGACTTGTGAAACCACATGCCATTTATCAAAACACTTGATTCCTAAATTCCTAATTAAATTTCTAATGAATCAATAACTACTGACTTAAGTCATACTAGGTTAGACTAGGGTCGCTTGACCTAACCAAGCCCAACTAACTAGGGTTAGCTCCTAGGTTGGTCTACAAGGGCTAAAACTAGTCAAAATCAAACTAGTCCAAATAAATCCAAAATAATTCCTAAAAATTTCCATAAATTCTAATTAATACTAATAATTTAAATAATAATTAATAATCCCAAATAATTCTTAAAATTACAAAAATGATTAAAATACCCCTCAGTCTGGAAATGAACACTAGCAAGACACCAAATCATAAGTCATGAATTTAAATAATTTAAAAATAATTAAAAATCACTAAAAATCATAACATGAAATAAATACCATTAAATAATAATTATAATTATAAAATTTTAAAATTACTCTCTTGTGGAAAACTGGGTGTTACAGGCTGGTGGTGTTTGTTTTGGTCGGGAGTCGGGGTTGATGACGAGGGTCGCAATGGTGTAGGGAAGATGTGAAGCGACAATGGCTCACGGGTGTTAGGTTTAGGATTCTTATTTTGGTTGTATGTGTCGGGGTGTGTCCGACACAAGGGATACAATATATATGTATTGGAATAAGAACGGGGAGTGGACACGGACACGATGTACATTTTTTGTTATGGAATTATAGAAGATGATTGTGGAGAAATAATGGAGGAGTACCTGCCTATTTATAGGATGTGGAAATTTCCAATTGGATAAGAACTAGGAGTATTTAAAACCCAATTAGATAATTTGCTATTTAATTTACAATTAATCAAATTCAAATCCAAATCAAAATCTAATTTAAATGTAATTAAATTTTTAGTTTAAAATCAAATGGGATAAATCGAATTTCAAATATTTAACTATTTAAATAAATCCATAAATTTAAATCAAGATTTAAATCGCCACAATAATTTTGAAATATATTTTCTAAAAAAATATATTAATAATTTTGAAATACATTATTATTTAGAAATAAACTTAAATATATATTTATAAAATATATATGTACGCACAAATAATGCATACATGATTATGCTTTTCCTAGTACACAATAAAATATTATTTATGATTAATAACTCTTAAAAACAAAAGGCTTTTTATAGCAAGAATAATAATTATATGTAATATTTTGAAAGTGTACAATAGAATAGAAAAATATTTTTCTAAAATATGTACGCTCGCACATATTCTCACTCGACGAGCAAGAATAGTAAAATTTTGTACGCGACGTACAATATGACTACGTGACGTTCAATATAAAATTTTAAATCAGTACCAAATTTAATTAAAAAAATAGTAGAAATTTAGGGATTTTACATCCTACCCAACTTAAAAAGAATTTTGTCCTCGAAATTAAGAATTAATAGGGAGGTGAGAAGACACAAGGGGGTATCGATGGGGAACAAACAATAACAATGTTTCAATAAAATAACGTCGTAAGAAATTACGATCTAGATCATAGAAAAAAATAATACGGTTTGGTCATAATCGATAGGATGGCTAGAGGAAGTTCTAGTATAACGCCTTCGCACTCCTAAAATAGGTGAAGGCGAAAGCAATATAGAGTTCGAAGGAGGCATTATCGAATACGAATACGTGATTCAAAGAAGATCGAATAATTTTAAAGAAATTGTCAAGGCAATCGTGGATGGGATTCTAGAGGGCAAGTTTAGCTATGTCCTCATCCACGTAGAACGATAGAATAAAGCGAATCAAAGTGCACTCGGTTGATCAGACCATCATGCACCAGTTCTGATTAGACAATATGTTAGTAGGAGCGACCCAATTAACATATGTCTTGAACAAGCTTGATAAAAGAATAAGCTTGCAAAAACTAGGCTACATTAGCATCATTAGTCTAGATAGTAAAAAAAAATAGGCACGTGTTATTAAGATTGAAATAAAGAACCAATAAGAATAGTCTAAGTGCCATAAGGAACTAAGTCTTGTTTATTCCTATACCATCATTCTACAGTTTTATTGACCAAGGCTTGGTTGACCAAATGGGTTAAATTACTCTAGTCTCTATGGTCTAGATAATTCTATTAGTATTCTCCTTAATGGTCAAGGGTGTGTCGGGTCGTGGGGTGTTCTATCCAACTTATAAGAATTAAGCTAAGGGTGTTTTGGGAAATCTAACTAGTAGGGTCACTCTCTAACAAGCACGAAAGAATGATAAGAATAGGGATGGAAGGAATTAAGCAATATGCAATTGATGAGTCAAACGGTAGATAAAAAAAGGTAAAGTATGTGGATGAGATCCTAGACTCTTATCCTATACGCATGCTTGCTTGGTACGATAAAGTAACCAAATAATTTATCTTGACCTGCATGGGCCACCACAAAAACATGTAACGCCCCAGTCCCAAAATATGTAGGACTAAGAACGTAGACATGCTAGCTGTATACATACGAAGTATACTCCAATATATGGAAATCTCGTATGAATACATAAGCTGTAAAATACAGTAGAACCATAACTAATCTCATCCACACAAAATAAATGAATGAAAGATATCATATAATGACAATGAATTGTCTTGATATAATATGTTGGGCGGAGACAAATCCACTACCAACAAGTAAAGGAAAAATACATGAGAAAGAAAATAAATTTGGCGAGCGAAGCGAAGACGATTCAAGCGCAATCATCCTCGAAGAAATAGAGACGGTCACGGCTAGAGCTACAACACCTGCGAAAGACAAGAGCACACACCTGGCGAGATAACCAGGTCCTCTGAGGGACGTAACAAAACACATAATATCATGCCGATAACTGAATAAATAAAGCTCAACAGAAAGGTATATTTAATTACACAAATAAAGGTCCTTAACCATTCTATGTGAGAATGCATTTTGAAGATAACGTTCCACACAAGAGCTCTTGAGACTAGAAACATGGCGCATTAGCGTTTCAACCAAGGCACTAGTGGCGTCTAGAGAAAAGTAAATGCACGGCCCATTAGCACTCGAGTGAGAGCTAAGGGACATCTAAAGAAAAATAAATGCACGGCCACTAGCTCTTGGGTGAGTCACTAACGACAGCTAGACGAAGGTAAATGCACGATACATTTGTGTTTCAACCGAGGCACTAGTGGCGTCTAGAGAAAAGTAAATAAATGCACGGCCACTAGCTCTTGACTGAGTCACAAATGGCAGCTAGACGAAAGTAATGGTGTGAAAGTCCCTGCGCCTAATAACTGTCTTCACCCTCCCCATGCACTACTCGTGCTGAATCCACACCACGATATTTCTAAGAACTGCTAAGTCTTCTAGACAACTATATTAGCAGTTATATCGTAATGCTCGTCCTGTACGCACCGATGTACGGTCGATACGCAAGTTCGAATCTATATGAGACACATGACATCGTGGTACACAAGTGTCGGCCCATGAATACGACACAAACAAAGGTGGTCCCTTAACTCTAGGCTAAATACATGAAGAAAACTAAATATAATAATTTGCAATTACATAGAATTTTGAAAGAATAACTTATAAGAAACAAAATATGCATGCTATTGAGCAAGAAATTGAACAGTAAAGGCAAGGTATCTTGCCTGGTAGGACGCCTGGTGTGCTGCAATAATCAAGGTAGCACAAACTGCGACTCCGGTGCAACAACTGTATACGGTGACCTCGGATGATGGCACGGACAGTTCCATCAGGTCCAGGACAATTAAGTTAGCTAGGATGGACATATGGTAGTCTCGAATTGGTGCGAGGATGGGAATGATGGTTAAGAATTTGTGATGATGGGAGTAGGGGAAATAATACATATACTATTTTTAGGAAGGTATTACTAATATTTGAAAGTTATATTTGCCAGTAAAATAATAATTGAAATAGATGGGAATCGATTTGTGTAACAGCCAAAGTTGGTATAACTATACCTCAAAACGAAAATATTTTAAATAATATTAGGAAAACATTTATAACTCATGTAGGTCAAAATTATATGTAAAATCTGTATAAAGAAAAATTAATATAAAAAATAACTTTTAGGGTTTTCAACTATATATATATTTTTGTAACAACAATTTAAATATTTTACTAATAAGTGGTCTAATATATTTAATTGTATAAGTACTACTAATACTAACAATATTACAATAATATTATAAAAATCTGTATTCATATATAATTACTGACATTTAATATATAGACATTTGGTTAGCAAAAACAAGAATAAGATAAAATAATCATAAGATAGAACACATCTACTGCTGCTCTATATCAAAATCAAAATATAAATAATAATACAACAAAAATAAAACAAATAGAGTAGAGTCACACCTACTCTTACTTATCCTTTTAATTACAAAAACAAAATAATAATAATAATAATAATAATATTGACACTGCTGTGCCTCTTCTTAGACTTAAGTGGAGTGTTCCCACAGCATAAGAATTCTAAGAAGAAGGGGTGAGAGAGGAAGAGAGAAAGAAATTCGGTGGAGAGATCGAGAGAGAGAGAGAGTGAGGAGAAGGGAAAGAAGGAGCGTGGGAGAAGAGAGAGAAGAGGGCGGTAACCGAGAGGAGCGGAGGGGTGGAAAGGGGATTACAGGGGGTCTCGTGCGGCTGATCACGGTGCGGGGGCTCCAACGCCGGGCTCGAGCAAGTGGCACGGTCGGGACCCCGGCGGCGATCGGAGTGGGAGGCCGGCGGCAAAAATCGAGAGACAGAGATCGGGATCTGGAAGGTCGGAAAGGCTACGGAGGGGAACGACGGCGAAGGGCGGACTGCTCCGGCGCGCGGAGGGGAAGAGTACACGCGGCCAGGCTGGCTTTCGGCAAAGTTTGGGGTTTTGGTGGAGGTCGGGTGGTGGTTCACCTACGCACATAGGCGGAGGGGTCACCGGAGTCGGGGGAGATTTGAGGGGCGGCCAGGCAACGGCAGTCGGCTCACCGCTTCAGCAGCGGCCAGGCTCACCAACGTCCGGCAGATAGGGCGCGGCTCCGACGGGAAAGGCTCGGGATCGGGGTACTGCGGGGAGACGGCGCACTGGGGATCCAGGCGGCGGAGAACCGGGACGCGGCGTCAATTGGGTAGGTCAGGGTTCCTTTCTCTTCTATTTTGTTTGTGGTTGGTGATGTTTGTGGTCATGGTGGTGACGGGAAAACAGTGGAAGTGCCCGTGGTCGTGGGTGCAGTGGTTTCGGGAGGTGGTTGCGTAGGTGATACTGTCGATGGTTGACGTGGATCAATACGGGTGGCTGGGGACTGATGATGGCGAGGGTTGTGTCGGTCTCGGTGGTGGTGGAGTTGTACACTGGTGGCGGTGGCCGAGGTTTGGGCGACCGTCGGGGTGGTTGCTGATGGTTCGTATGGTGGTGTTGCTTGGTTGTTCGGGTGTGGTGGACGGGTCGGGTGGAGACGGCTGGGAAATGGTGGAGGCGACAGGTTCGGGTGGTGGTTTGTGGATCGATGCTGGTGTCGGGTGACGGTCGCAGGGAACTGGGTTGTCGGGGATAGATGGTCGGGATTATGGCTGGTGGTGTTTGGTTTGGTCGGGAGTCGGGGTCAATGACGAGGGTCGCAATGGTTTAGGGAAGACGTGAAGCGACAATGGCTCGCGGGAGTTAGGTTTAGGATTTTTATTTTGGTTGTATGTGTCGGGGTGTGTCCGACACAAGGGATACAATATATATGTATTGCAATAAGAATGGGGAGGGGACACGGACGAGGACACGATACACATTTTTGGTTGTGGAATTATGGAAGATGATTGTGGAGAAATCATGGAGGAGTACCTGCCTATTTATAGGATGTGGAAATTCCTAATTGGGTAAGAACTAGAAGTATTTAAAACCCAATTAGATAATTTGCTATTTAATTTAAAATTAATCAAATTCAAATCCAAATCCAAATCTGATTTAAATCTAATTAAATTTTTAGTTTAAATCAAATGGGATAAATCAAATTTCAAATATTTAACTATTTAAATAAATCCATAAATTCAAATCAAGATTTAAATTGCCACAATAATTTTGAAATATATTTTCTAAAAATACTATAATAATAATTTCGAAATACATTATTATTTAGAAATAAACTTAAATAAATATTTATGAAATGTATATACAAGCACAAATAATGCATACATGATTATGCTTTTCCTAGTACACAATAAAATATTATTTATGATTAATAACTCTTAAAAACAAAAGGCTTTTTATAGCAAGAATAATAATTATATGTAATATTTTGAAAGTGTATAATAAAATAGAAAAATATTTTTCTAAAATATGTACGCTCGTACATATTCGTACTCGACGAGCAAGAATAATAAAATTTCATGCGCGACATACAATACGACTACGCGACGTTCAATATAAAATTTTAAATCAGTACCAAATTTAATTAAAAAAATACTAGAAATTTAGGGGTTTTACAAGCGATGTGAAGCATGAAAAATATGGGGTTCATAGGTACTTTGGGCCAAACAGGTCCGCATGAAGGAAAGCCGCATGACGGTTCAAAAACATATGCGGCCCGTCGACAAACAGCTGTAGAAGGAAGATATGCGGCTAAGAGGAGCAGTTCGACTGATAAGGCTGACAAGTCCTGGCAAAACATGACAGTTCTGATACTTCGACAAAAAAAACATAAGACTTGAAGACATCACCCAAAAACAGGATTCGTACGCCTCCATGCGGCCAGAAGAGTGTCATCTAAGCCGCATGAACCTTATGCGGCTCAGACTTATGCGGTCCAAAGTTTCCAAACTTTATACAGCCAAGAATGACTATGATCCAAGCCGCATGAGTCTCATACGACCCCACATGATCGAAGACTGAGAAAACTATACAGCTCCCTGCAACATGACACGTGGCAATCTGAACAAGTCCCTAACTATCCAGATTTGCTGCACCAAAATCCTAACAAATCGACATATGGCGCGCAAAGAGCGGGTCTTCGCGTGCTAATCAGCCATGTGGCCGAAAAAGCCGTCTATGCGGCTCAAAAAACATCCTATTATAAATAGCAGGGTGCCACACCCCTGTAAAAGGCTGGCAACCTTCAAGAAAAAATAATATCTTCACGAGCTAGAGACTGCATCAGATAGTCCACGGAGTAAGGCAGAGTTGATAGCACTTTCCTAAGCCTCCACCGCCACCTCCAGAATCAAAACTAAACAATTGTACTTAGATTATTTCCTAGAATTTCTTTCTAGGTTCTTCTTTGTACAAGCGAGTTTGCAATCAATTTCTATTTTCTGTAATACCTGTCATTGATTTTTTTGTGGCAAACACGATGGCGACTCTACTGGGGACATCCTTCTCTACCGATGAGAAGTTGGTGACGTAATCTGACGCGTCCAAGCTCGGCTCTACACAACAGATGCTTGTGGTTCGCTTTGACCAAGAAGCCTTCGAAGAATTGCTCTCTGAAGGGATCGCCAGCCCGTCTCAGAGGCCAGCCAACCAGAAGAGGACTCGCAAGACGTCGGTGCGCAAAACTGTTTCTTCCGACCAAGTTCTCGAAGAATCTCCTTCTGCAGCCCAAGACGGTGAACAGAACTCTCATGCGGCTTTGTTTCCGACCGCAGAGGACCCGACTGTCCCCAAATCTAGCAGAGGAAAATACTACAATGCTGAGTTTTTGTGGGGCATAAGGGAACTCCATACGAACAAAGAAGAGGCCACAGAGAGGAGATGGGCAGTCTCTTCATGCAACAGCCAACTCCGGCCGCAGGCAGATAACTCATACGGCAACTAACTCTCATCACAGGAAGATGATCCATGCGGTATCCAGCTCAAGCCGTAAGAAGATGGTCCATGGGACGACCAATCCTGCCCACAGATAGGACGTCTCATGCGGCCCTGTCAGAAGCTCTGTGTTCGACCGCCACTCATGCGGGCTCGATGCCATACAGCCCACTAAGGATGCGGGATGTATCCGTCTGGACTCTTTTTACTATGGGCCTTTGAACGCTATGTCAAAAAAGTTTAGGGTAGTGTGGGCCCAACCAGCCCAGTCAACTGTCCAAGTTGCTGACTGTCAGTGGGCCTCGTTGACTGTTATACGGGCTCCTAACAAAAAGTTGTATATAACCACCCGCGTCCAGTCCCCAGGGCTAATGGACAGGGTGGGTCATTAAAGTCTCCCTCTAAGGATCCAGAGCAAGTTCTTTTACTAGCCACGGATCAGAGAGCAAACACGATACCTAAGCACCCGTGCGCTCGGGATACCCGAGTTTACAAGTCTGGTGCAAAGGTAAAGCAGCCTCCTACCAACTTATGTGACGTGATTACTCACAAATGCGAGAGGGCAGCATCAGCATACATTGAGTCCCTCTCGGGGTGTCATTGCACCCAAGTCATCATCAACTACTTCTGCGACAAATCAGCAGCACCTGAGGATCGACAATCAGTTTTCTAGCAACTACAGCAGCCAGCAACTGTCCGACAACAACTCAAGACACCGGTGCAAATTCCAGGAGACGAGGAGTTTCCTATCGTCTCCTGTAATTTGACTCAAAAATTTCCTCCTGGCAAGGGAGGAAAGAAGACAGGCCCTTCCAGCCCGGCCATCTCGTCCAGTATTGCAAGGAGACCCTCATCTGGGGGGTTCCCATCAACCACGGGGGTGTCTATTTAGGCACTCGATCCAAAAAGAAGCTTCCGGCACCCGGGGGTACACCTTCGACCTCCTTAAGAGTAGATGAAGCTGGGGGTAGCAGCCCCCTCAATGTATGACATAATCGGTGTACCAAGAGCACACAGGAGGTAGAGATCCCCCAGAAATCTATAATAGAATCGAATTTCCCTGCGGGCCACCACCCTCGTCAATACGATGCGGCTTCCTGCACAGGGGATAGCACCCCTTCCGAGTCTAACAAAGATGATATTTTGATATTCCCTGACGATTTCTCTACATAAGGGTACGATACCGAGAGCACCTCTGCCATAATCCCTTCCACCTTTACCCACGTGAGGATAGCCTTTATGGCTTACGATGATCATGAAGAACCTTCTGACCGACAATGGCTAGAAGTGTTAGAAGCCATGCTCCTGTCCTTGGTCAACTACGTGGACGAGATCAAAGCCGCCTTGCCAGCTCAACCATCAAGGACGTCCGGGCAAACAAGCCTGGGACCCGCAGTCAATGCGGACTCCAATACGACCGTCCCTCCTTTGGATGATGATCCTTTAGCAGCATCCGTCCCTTCAGCTGCATATGAAGCCAACGAGGCAATGAGGGAAGTCCAGGAGCTTCGAGCGATGTTTAATGCCCGAGACTCCTCTTGGGATCTCAGAATACGGCAGCCATATCCCGTCGCATGGAGGGACGTACCTTTTCTGCCCCGGTACAAGCCGTTCCATATCGATTCTTATGATGGGAAGACCTCTGCTAGTCGGTAGATGACTTACTTTGAAGTCACCACCGACCACTTGCCGCATAGTGACACCATACTCATGCGATTATTCATCGGAGAATTGGAGGGGATCGCGTTCGACTGGTATCGCAACCTTTCCGACAACTGTATCCATTCTTTTTGACGGCTTCAAGAACATGTTCCTGGAGAGATTCTACAAAGTGAGGCATGATGTGACGATGCCTTCTCTCATAGACATCATCCAGGGAGAGAGGGAGCTGACAAGGAACTATATCGAGCGGTTCCGCCAAACCGTAATGAGATTGCCCCAAGGCAATCCCGAGAGCTCCTGCCAGAAGAAGCTGCTCCCTGCAATTATCCTCTGGAAGGGTGATGATCAGTTTAGGGAATGGACGACCTTCATCATAAGTGCTACTAATTCTTAGGCAAAACTGAAGAAGGCTCGCCAGCTGGAATTACACATCCCAGACGGAGAAGATAAGGGCAGACATCCTGGTTCCACCTCCAGTAACAAAAATAGTAGCGCTACCACCAACCGGGACAATAAGGGCAAACAGGCCATGGTCTCTGATGCGACTGAGAAGCCCGAACAAAAACAGACGAAAGGTCTATGGCCCAAGATTAACTACTCATTTGAAGATAGTCATGTCAAACCTATCTTCGATATGCACTTGCAAGGGGGTAGGATCCAACTCCCACTACCAAAGCGCAAGCCCCAAGCAGCATAAATGGAGGATCCAAAGTATTGTTACTTCCACCGCTATGTCCATCTTGCCACCCAGGATTGCTTCCAATTGAAGCAGTACATTCAGAGTCTTATCTACTCCAAAGCTCTGTTGATAGACTTTGAAGAGGTTACCGTGGTAGCGAACATGGTATCTATTCAGTTCAGTGACTTCTCTCCAACAAGCACTCCAGACGGGGTAATACCTGTCCTCCGGGCAATAATGGAGGTTACTAATCTTCCACCCATCCGGAGCAAGACATCAGGATTGGTACCCCTCACCACATCGCGAGAAAAGATCATGTGGTTGCATCCAGACTTGGTGCCCGAAGTTACCCAAGGGGTGTCATCTCCTACCAGCAATAAAAAGGACAGGAAGTCTAGATCTTGCCATACAATTTCAGCCGAGGCTGAGGAAGCTGTGGCCGTTGTTACCCGGTCTGGAGCACAAGTCCAGCCCGTACGGGATAATTCAATCGAAGATCCTCAGCCAGCAACACTGCCTTCCTCTGATGTTCCAAGGCCACCTCAGCCTCCACTGGCGGATAAGTCCAAGACAAGGGAGACCCGCTTCGACAGGCCACTCCGCAATGATATATCTCAGGGACTGGAGAGACCTTACAACTTCGACATATTAGCACAATTGGCTAATACGCCAGGAAAGTTGTTGTTATACAAGCTCCTAAGGCTCTCGAAGGATCTTCGTGTCACATTAAGCGAAGCCCTCCAGAATGCTGATGCCTACTTAGCCCAGGTCAAGCCTCTAGGGGAAGATCCGCCAGCAGATTTACAGGGCGGCGATAGTACAGATATAATTTCCAACATCGTATTTACTCCACAGGACATGTTGATTAAGACCAACTTGCATGATCGCCCCTTGTACTACTTTGGATATATAGGCGACATCAAGGTGGATCAGATGCATATCGACCCGGGCTCGTCAATAAGTATCATCCCAAAAAGCTTGCTCCAACTCCTTGGCATCCCTATGCATCGGCTAGCAGCAACCAACACTGCCATCAGCGATTTTAACTTAGGAAGAAGCTATCCTCTAGGGATGATCCGGTTGAAGTGCCAGATTGGTGACTTAGAAGACGGAAGTTACCTGCTACGTCGTAGATGCAGACACCTCCTACATCATCCTCCTGGGACGTCCGTGGATACATGACTATATGATCGTGCCATCCACCCTCCACCAGTGTTTCAAGTATGTCAGTAAGCATGGTTCCGTAAAAACTGAATTCGCCGACATTGATCCCTTCAAAGGGGTTGAATCTTATTACTCTTCGGAGGCTTGTCTATATGACGAATCCATGAAACATAAAACCGACGAGCATGAAGTCATCACAGGGCTAGAAAAACCCTTGAGGATTCGTCTCTAAGCCCGCAAATCGGGCAAGGCCATACCCCTTGTCGCAACCTTACATAAAGAGGTGTTCGGTTCTCCGTCACACCTACGCAGTCGGAACCAATGGTCATCCATCTCCCGAGATCCTGTCAGGAGCAAAAACCTGTTATAAGACCAATGGTGATCCGGCTGCCAAATTCCAATCAAAGGCAACAAGAAGATGCGAAGCCCTCTGTAACATCGATGGTAATCCGATTGCCAAAATCGGCTCCAAGACGACCATAAGACACAAAATTCCTTGTCGAGCCAATTGTCATCCGTCTTCCCAAGACGAGCCAGCAGCCAAGTGTTGATCCAACACCCCCAGGCAAGCCAGTACCTCAAGCAGAACCCTTGGGGATCAAGTTGCCCAAGATTGCGTCCCGAACTCTAAGCTCGCAGGGGTAACGAAGGAGGACGGAGAACTCACCAAATAAGTGGTTACACAGGCGGATAGCCCCTCTCTTGATGATGTAATCCCGGTGGATAAAATTCCTTATTTCATCAATAAGAGGCTGTCGTTAGACTATTCTGAGTAAGATAAGCCTAATCTAATGTATGCCGCACGGGACTATGTAGACGTTAGCCTGCACACACAGATGACAACCGTCCATACCCCAAATCGACTTGCTTCCATAAAAGGCGCTTACTTTCTGGTTTCAGACATAAGAGGATGGGATCACACAATCATCTTTGGCCGAAAATATGGTCCTCAATCTTTCACGCCACAAGAGTCCGACCTCGGACCCGAAGTTGGAAGACTACCGCTCTACTTGTATAGTCCTCTAGCCAAGTACTTTATGCAAAAGCAGGGGTATGACATGGAGGCTACCCCGGGTCTAAATTATGGCAGTAGTCGACGATTGCCTCTACAGCCACCGGCACCGGCAGGAAAGCCTCAAGATCATTATCACAAATCTAGACGCGGCCTCGGGTATGTTACTCAAACAACAACGCCCGAAAGTTCTGAGAAGAATGTGAGTGGCACTCCCATTCGTCCGAGTCACCCATTTATGCTTCCGATAGCAGTATTGGATATATATTCAGACAGACATTATCTGCCAATATGACATCCGCTGATATGGAAGAAGAAGACGAAGACCTACTTGAACCTCTTGAGTTGGAGCCTTGGGTCCAGCAACTAGATGCAAAATGGAAGAAACGGTTTGAACTTCGTGATCCTTCCACTGAAGATGAGGTTATGCAAGTTAACCTCGGCGATGAATCCTCTCCAAAGCCAATCTTCTCAGTAAAGATCTGACAGACGACGAATGGGAGTCGTTGTTACAACTCATTAGAGAATACATCGATGTCTTTACATCGAGCTATGAAGACATGCCAGGACTAGATCCCGAGATTGCACACCATAAGCTCAACATTTATTCGGATGCAAAACCAGTCAAGCAACAGCAGCGATGATTTCGTCCAGATATCATAAATTCTATCGAGGCGGAAGTGAACAAACTTATAGCTAGTGGTTTCATCCGTGAAGAGCAGCACCCAGACTGGGTAGCCAATGTAGTGCCAGTCATCAAGAAGAATGGAAAAATCTGAATCTGCATCGATTTCTGCAATCTGAATACGGCATGCCCTAAGGATGAATGCCCTTTTTCGATCACCGATATGATGATCGATAATACGTGTGGCTTCGTGCGCATGTCCTTTATGGATGACTTTTCAGGATACAATCAAATCAAAATCGCTCCCGATGATGAGAAGCATACATCATTTCGAACGTCGATCGGCATATATTGTGTAACTCCTCTTCCCGAATTTTCAATATTTTATTTTATTGTGTTTAAAGGATAATTTTTCCTCGAGATCTTTGAAAGATATTTTGTGATAATCAAATAAATTAGTTTGAATTAAAGTACTAAATTCTCTTAATAAAATATTTTTACTAAATTTCATTGTTATTGGTTTTGATAGTTTAAAAGATCATAAACACTTTTTCAATGTGTAAAATATAAGTTACAATATTTTCATGACAACAAATATCATTTTTAGTTATAATGATAAATCAATCATATTTTGGGCTTAAATTTATATGCTATTAATATTATTTATATGCTAGATAGTAGAAAGGATTTTGTTTCGAAAATATTCCTAAAGATATCATAAGTCTTTTTAAAAACTATTTATTATTATCTTTGATAAGATTTTATGTAAGAAATATACGATAATTAGTTTCTAGTATCAAATATTTGTTATTTTGATAGTTATGTATATAATCCATTATTGGATTAAGGTTATCTTAAGTCAGTTTAAATTATTGGTTAATATCTTGCCAATAATAAATTTGTTGATTTGGGTGATATACTTTAAAATTAACTTTGATAAGATAATTTAGTTTTCAACTTTATTGATTTAATTTATTTTGATAAATATTAAATATTATTTCTAAAATATTATGATTGATCTTTTTGAGCTAGACTTAAAATCGTACTATCTAAAACCATTTGATAATACTAAATAGCGATTTAAATTCTGGCGTGATCAATTATTTGATTTTTGATTAAACTAAACTAGTTTTAGAATTTAAATTGATTTAAACCCATGGAAGAATTATCGATCCTAATCCTTTTTGAACTATTTATCTTGAACCCTTCTCTAAAAACCTCTACATATAATTTCTATGATTCCCCTCCATCCCATAACTTTTCTAGAAACCTAAGTTCTACTCCTAACCGACCATCACCCCACAGCCTCGACACCATCACCAGCATAGAAGAAGAAGAGAACACCAAACCCCCAAAGCCAACCCCGTCACCCCGACTTCGGTATGTGGCCAGTCCACAGTCATCATCACCATCGCCACCACAAAATAAGCCAACAGCATATCCGTGCCCGATTGTGTCTGTGTGTCCACAAAAGAGAGTATATCTCATTTGTATCCGGACCCGTGCGTCCGTGTCCCATCCATCTTATTCCTCTGTTACAATTCTATTACCGTGTCCGAGCCGACAGGCCGACTCGGACGTTCCGACAAACACTAGAAATAGAAGAAATACCGTAACCTTCGTTGACACCGAGGATGCCATCCCCGCGTGGCCTCAGTTGACAGCGTGACGAGACTACCACTGGGATAGGAAGCCACCGCCCTTTGTTGCCGCAGTCCACCGAACCCTCTCCACCGTCTCCGTCGCAGCGCACACCGAATCCCAACCACTCACCTTATCCGACGCCGGCGAGCAGCCCCCACGCATCGAGAGCCGTGCCAGCCCAGCGCTCTGTGCCTCTAGCCCGACCTCAGGATCCGCGCTTCCGTGCCGCCCGGTCTCGAGTGCGACCTTTCGATAAGTCTCCATCGCTGAGGTGCAGAACATCCTCTGCACAACTGGAGTTTCCCTGCGCCTGAGCTCTCTTCTCCACGAGAGCACCGTCGCGCCGTTGCCCGTTGAGCGGCACGATCGTCGGTTACCGTGCCTCCGGCCAAGCCGAGCTCGGCGCCCACAGATCGGAGCCATCGCCCCGAACTTCGCACGACCGGAGTTTTCCCGCGCTTGAGCCCTCATCTTATCCCTCCATCCCGGCTAATATGGGACAACCGCACCATCGTCAGAGTAGCACACCGGCCCAGATCTCGAACACCGTGTCGCGCCTTCCTCCGTCCTCGGCGAGCACGCGCCGCCAGCGCTCCGACATTCTCCGCCTCACGCGCGACTCCCCGAGCCAGAGCGCCGTCGCGATCGCTCCGTCTGGCCGTCCGTTGCTCTGTACGCCGATCAGGGTTCACCCGTACCTCCGCCTGAGGCCCACCGCCCGGCCTCGCAAAGCCCGCTCCTCCGCAGCACAAGCTCGGTCAGGCGCTCGAACCTCCTCGAGCGCCGTGCTTCCTGCACCCCTCCTGCGATCTGCACGCCGGCATCGTGGCTGTGACTAGCAATCGCCGCCTAGGGCCAGCGCCGGTCATGCCGCAGCGGACCGGCGACCCGCCGCCTCCAGCTCAGTGGAGGTAAAACCCCCTTCTCTCTCCTTTGATAAGAATTGAGTATTTTACCTTTTAATTTATTCTCTTTTTCTTTTTTTAGGCTTTTGTTAGGGATGAGGAGCCCAGTAGGTGTTGGGCTTGGCCCAATACGATTAAGGTATTTTTTGTTTGAATGATCAGTTGGGCCAGGCTTTCTTAGATACTGGGCTGATAGATAAATTAAAGTTATTTTCTATAAACATTTTTATTCTGATTTGGGGTTTACTTATATTTTGGGTCAGGTTTTGTTAAACTATGTTTAGGCCTATAACAGGTGTATACATTAAATACGTATATATGAATAATAATTAGTATAATACTATTTAGTATTATGGTTACTTTGGGAATTATATAAAATAAGATTTATATTTAATGTATTTGTGGAAATTGTATTACTATATATATTTTATGGTATTTTCAATATAAGGTTTGGGTCTAACTTATTTTGACAAATTTGAGTTTAGCTTAAAAAGATATTCCTATATTTTCAAATTAATTATCAATAAAAAGATTATGTAGTTTTCAAGTATATAATTATTTTCTAATAAGTTATAAATATGTATACACCTTTTATAGGTAAAGGATTAACCCCTCTTAAATCAAATAGAGTAGAGTTGACCTAGATGCTCATGGACCAACAGGTTTGCTACTCTTTGTTAAGTTCATCTATTAACATGGTAATTTTATAAAATAGGTTCTTTGGACTTGACTCAGTGCTAGACCGTACTTTCAACTCAGGACCCCAGGCAAGTGCACTTTCTGATTGCTTTCCGATTCATAGTAGTCTTTTCATTTCATGTATATACATATATCTTGCTGCTTGTTGACACGCTCGTCACACGGAGTAGTCGAAAGGGAAAATATCTTAGTAGACCTATGGACTACCCAGAACTATCCCCCGTGTCTTTCGTGGAGAATATCAGCTGCACATGACACGTACAGGGTGCCGGATTTACCCCCTAGCCATTCACATGTTGAAAAGGATATTTCACACCACATAGGTAGATGTCTTTTATTTTTCCTTTACTTCGCTATCGTGCTATGTCATCAGTTATCTTCCAGTTTTTCATATCTCATATGTTATTTTCATGTCTTGTTAATTCTATTGTGTTTTCGCATTGCCATCGGTTTGTGTACTTGTTCCATTCCTGACTGGAAACCAACATTTTTCAGGTTTAGCCGAGATCACTCTTAGCACTGGAGAAGGCTTGGGTATGCTGAGGTCAACCTAGAAATAGTTACCAGTTGTAATATTTCATTAATTGTAAAATCTTGTATTTCTTTAATTAGAAATATTGTAAATGTTATAAATTTAGAAATGTGAATGAGCAATAATGTTATATTTTGAGCATTTATTTCTTACGGGCTTGACAGCGTTCTACCGTCGACTCTGCGGCGTAGACAGGCTTGGACACGTCTCGTATCCGAAAAGCGGGTGCGGGTCGTGACAAGTTTTTGTGGTGGCCCATGTAGGTCAGTTTTTGCAAATTGTGCGAACTCGTGGTAGTACCATATTAGTTGTACTACGTCGAGCCTACGACTAGGAAAATGCCCATTCACAACTAGGAGTAAACCAATTTTAAGAATGATCAGGGTTAGGAGTCCCTAATTTAATTTGACATCGGGTAGTTAGGTCTGCTACATAGGCATCATTGAATTCTAAATCCCGTTAGATAATTTTTATAGAAGGATACACTATTGTATTCTGAATCGATGGTACTTCTGAAGTAGGTAAATTTGTAAACCCCTTTCCGAAGGTTTGAAAAATATTTGTTTATTTATTTGTTCGAATTACATGTGATTTTTAGAATTTTATAAATATTTATTACGGAAGGCCTTAGTCACGGTTAAGTTTTAGAGCGCAAGATACCCAAGAATTTTGGCACTGAGAGTGTAGTTGAGTGCCTTGACTAGTGTTCTAGCCATGGTAGAGAAGGCCGAGCCATAGGTGTGCACTAACTAGAAAAACCAGGCCAAATTGCGACATAACCCTAGGAATAGGTTAATTATTCATGATTAGGATTATTGACTTTTAGAAGACCTGGTTGTCCCAAATTAGCCCGAACTCAACCCAATTCCTGGTGGTCATGTAGTGCTACCAATGATGTCCGTGTAGACATATAGATGTGTATATATATTGGTAGCCCATTTCTAGTATTGTGAATAATTTTGATAAATTGTATATTGAATATAATATATGTATTATGGCTAATTGAAGTTATATTTTTCTTGAAAATATGATAACCTTCTCTTCGAATGACATTTTAGAATTTTAGGATTCACTTAGGCCATACATCAATATTTTTGTATAAGTATATTCATAAAAGGTAGACATAGTGCCTTATACATAAATTTTTTTTTCTTTTCGATCCTGAATATTAGAGAAATATAAATTTAGGTTATTATTTCTTCTGCCTTCGGTCATTTTCTCCCTAATCATAATTATTTGTACAAACTTTATCTTATGTCTTCTCTAAACATTGCCATATCATGAGTTTGTATCACTTATATTTTCCTCGAAACCAAGGGATTATATTTTTATTTCTCACTCAATTGTCTATACATTAATCTCAAGTTAAGTTTTTGGATTCAAGAGTTATCCTTCATAACTAATTATTTTCTTTTCAAGACTTGATATCCATAGCTGAAGGACGGATACTTACACCTTCACGGAACTTGTTTGAAATTCTAGAACCTCCTTTGAAATTTCATAAAATATAGTTAAAAGAATGTTCGTTGACTTGCGATGGCAAGACAGCAGCGCACTGTCGCCACTTATTTGAATTATCGAGACTACGGGTTCACTGCAGCCAGCAGTGCACTGGCGTGGCATGACCCATAAGTTGAAATAATTTCAAGTAAGCATGGGTGATCGAATATTATTAAAACTATATCTTAATTGTCCTATCTAAACTTTGAGTTATTATGTCAATATTGGATATAGTTAATAAAATATTTGATATCATATCATATTCGGGTTACGAAACTAAGGGATTACTGCAGTCATGTGTACACTGGCGAGGCATAAATTTTCGGTAAAGTAACTTCATATATACATATGATTTTTGAATATTATAGAATATATCCTTTTTGTCATATGACTATTGATATCATGGTTTGCAGTTTCAGGTATTCGCTTAAAATTCTGATTTAGTCTTTAGCCTTTCATTTTCTTATCTATTTTTATATCATTATTTGTCCTCCTAATAATCTTTTAAACCTACGTTTGAATTTCTTCCACTAGATTCATAATCATACCTAGATTATGGTTCTATAATCATGCCTACATAATTGATCGTGCTAAAATAATTTCGATTTCGATTATCCTTAGCGACTTTGATCGCAACTAGACTATTTTGATTATATTTGATCGTACCAATTCGCATATTTTCTAGATTTTGACTCTGTAATCGTACCTAAATAATTTTCCTTAAATAGTTAATCGTGCCAAACATATTTGAATTTTGATCATTGCTAAAACGACTTCGATCCTGACTAAACTATTTGCCCATAATAAAAATCGTGCTTATACTCCAACTTAATTATTGCTATTGTTTATATTTTTATTTCACTATGATCATGACTATTTTGTTCATTTTCATGCTCGTGCTAACTTTTAATTTTTAATCATGCTTAGATAACTTGCATGAGTAGCCTTGATCGCGACTACTTCTTAAATTTATGTAGGCAATTTTTCCATGTTTAGCGTCAGCCTAAATTTTTGACCATTAATCATGCCTATATAATTTCAAGTGTAGCTAGTCGTGCCGTATAGTATCTTTTCTTAAAATCTTAATTTTATTCATGACCTAATTCCTTTGATCAGCGATTATATCATTTCTTGATCATGACTAATCGTGCCATTCAAAACTTCGGAGAAGAAATTTCTAAGGTGGGTAGGGTATGCGATTAGTGAAGTGTCCTTAGGGTTATCAATTTCTTGAACATTTAGGACCTGTTAATTCAAGACCGTAGCCTAAGACTCCAACACCAAGCCATATCTAGGTACTTCTCCACTTCCATCCTCCCGTGGTCAATACTTGATCACTATTTCTTTTGACCGAAAATTCTTATTAAGCAAGTTTTAGTCACCCTTGATTTTATCGTATCGGTCAATATCGATCTTATTAAAATTCATGTCGTTACCTCTCCTTCAGCCTATCTATAATCGACATTCCTAAATTCGAGGACGAATTTATTTCTAAGGTGGGTAGATTTGTAACTCCTCTTCTCGGATTTTCAATATTTTATTTTATTGTGTTTAAAAGATAATTTTTCCTCGAGATCTTTGAAAGATATTTTGTGATAATCAAATAAACTAGTTTGAATTAAAGTACTAAATTCTCTTAATAAAATATTTTTACTAAATTTCATTGTTATTGGTTTTGATAGTTTAAAAGATCATAAACACTTTTTCAATGTGTAAAATATAAGTTACAATATTTTCATGACAACAAATATCATTTTTAGTTATAATGATAAATCAATCATATTTTGGGCTTAAATTTATATGCTATTAATTTTAGTTATATGCTAGATAGTAGAAAGGATTTTGTTTCGAAAATATTCCTAAAGATATCATAAGTCTTTTTAAAAACTATTTATTATTATCTTTGATAAGATTTTATGTAAGAAATATACGATAATTAGTTGCTAGTATCAAATATTTGTTATTTTGATAGTTATGTATATAATCCATTATTGGATTAAGGTTATCTTAAGTCAGTTTAAATTATTGGTTAATATCTTGCCGATAATAAATTTGTTGATTTGGGTGATAAACTTTAAAATTAACTTTGATAAGATAATTTAGTTTTCAACTTTATTAATTTAATTCATTTTGATAAATATTAAATATTATTTCTAAAATATTATGATTGATCTTTTTGAGCTAGACTTAAAATCGTACTATCCAAAACCATTTGATAATACTAAATAGCGATTTAAATTCTGGCGTGATCAAATATTTGATTTTTGATTAAACTAAACTAGTTTTAGAATTTAAATTGATTTAAACCCATGGAAGAATTATCTATCCTAATCCTTTTTGGACTATTTATCTTGAACCCTTCTCTAAAAACCTCTACATATAATTTCTATGATTCCCCTCCATCCCATAACTTTTCTAGAAACCTAAGTTCTACTCCTAGCCGACCATCACCCCACAGCCTCGACACCATCACCAGTATAGGAAGAAGAAGAGAACACCAAACCCCCCAAGCCAACCCCGTCACCCCGACTTCGATATGTGGCCAGTCCACAGTCATCATCACCATCGCCACCACAACACAAGCCAACAGAATATCCGTGCCCGGTTGTGTCTGTGTGTCCACAGCAGAGAGTATATCTCATTCGTGTCCGGATCCGTACGTCTGTGTCCCATCCATCTTATTCCACCATTACAATTCTATTACCGTGTCTGAGCCGACAGGCCGACTCGGACGTCCCGACAAACACCAGAAACAGAAGAAATACCCGAACCTTCGTTGACGCCGAGGCAGCCATCCCCGCGTGGCCTCCATTGACAGCGTGACGAGACCACCACTGGGATGAGAAGCCACCGCCCTTCGTTGCCGCGGTCCACTGAACCCTCTCCACCGTCTCCGTCGCAGCGCACACCGAATCCCAACCACTCACCTTATCCGACGCCGGCGAGCAGCCCCCACACGTCGAGAGTCGTGCCAGCCCAGCCCTCTGCACCTCCAACCCAACCTCAGGATCTGTGCTTCCGCGCCGCCCGGTCTCGAGTACGGCCTTTCGATGAGTCTCCATCGCCGAGGTGCAAAACGTCCTCCGCACGACCGGAGTTTCCCTGCGCCTGAGCTCTCTTCTCTACGAGAGCACCGTCGCGCCGTTGCTCGTTGAGCGGCACGATCGTCGGTGACCGCGCCTCCGGCCAAGCCGAGCCCGGCGCCCACAGATCGGAGCCACCGTCCCGAGCTCCGCACGACCGGAGTTTCTCCGCGCCTGAGCCCTCATCTTATCCCTCCGCCCCGGCCACGGTAGGACGACAGCACCATCGTCAGAGCAGCACACCGGCCCAGATCTCGAACACCGTGCCGCGCCTCCCTCCACCCTCGGCGAGCGTGTGCCACCCGTGCTCCGACGTTCTCAGCCTCACGCACAACACCCCGAGCCAGAACGCCGCCGCGACCGCTCCGTCCGGCCGTCCGTTGCTCTGTATGCCGATCTGGGTTCACCCGCACCTCCGCCTGAGGCGCCACCGCCCGGCCTCGCAAAGCCCGCTCCACTACAACACAAGCTCGGTCAGGCGCTCGAGCCTCCTCGAGCGCCGTGCTTCCTGCACCCCTCCTGCGATCTGCGCACCGGCATCGTGGCTGTGACCAGCAATCGTTGCCTAGGTCCAGCGTCGGCCATGCCGCCGCGGACCGGCGACCCGCCGCCTCCAACTCAGCGGAGGTAAAACCCCCTTCTCTCTCCTCTAATAAGAATTGAGTATTTTACCTTTTAATTTATTATCTTTTCCTTTTTTGGGCTTTTGTTAGGACTGAGGAGCCCAGTAGGTGTTGGGCTGGGCCCAATAGGATTAAGGAATTTTTGTATTTGAATGATCAGTTGGTCCAGGCTTTCTTAGATACTGGGCTGATAGATAAATTAAATTTATTTTCTATAAACAGTTTTATTCTGATTTGGGCTTTGCTTATATTTTGGGTCAGGTTTTGTTAAACTATGTTTAGGCCCATAACAGGTGTATACATTAAATACGTATATATGAATAATAATTAGTATAATACTATTTAGTATTATGGTTACTTTGGGAATTATATAAAACAAGATTTATATTTAATGTATTTGTGGACATTGTATTACTATATATATTTCATGGTATTTTAAATATAAGGTTTGGGTCTAACTTATTTTGACAAATTTGAATTTAGCTTAAAAAGATATTCCTATATTTTCAAATTAATTATCAATAAAAAGATTATGTATTTTTCAAGTATATAATTATTTTCTAATAAGTTATAAATATGTATACACCTTTTATAGGTAAAGGATTAACCCTTCTTAAATCAAATAGAGTAGAGTTGACCTAGAAGCTCATGGACCAACAGGTTTGCTAATCTTTGTTATGTTCATCTATTAACATGGTAATTTTATAAAATAGGTTCTTTGGACTTGACTTAGTGCTAGACCGTACTTTCAGCTCAGGACCCCAGGCAAGTGCACTTTTTGATTGCTTTCCGATTCAAAGTAGTCTTTTCATTTCATGTCTATACATATATCTTGCTGCTTGTTGACACGCACGTCACACGGAGTAGTCGGGAGGGGAAATATCTTAGTAGACATGTGGACTACCCAGAACTATCCCCCGTATCTTTCGTGGAGAATTGCACCTGCACACGACACGTGCAGGGTGCCGGATTTACCTCCTAGCCGTTCACATGTTGAAAAGGATATTTCATACCACATAGGTAGATATCTTTTATTTTTCCTTTACTTCTCTATCGTGCTATGTCATCAGTTATCTTCCAGTTTTTCATATCTCATATGTTATTTTCATGTCTTGTTAATTCTATTGTGTTTTTGCATTGCCGTCGGTTTGTGTACTTGTTCCATTCCTAACTGGAAACCAACATTTTTCAGGTTTAGCCGAGATCACTCTTAGCACTGGGGAAGGCTTGGGTATACTGAGGTCAACCTAGAAATAGTTAGCAGTTGTAATATTTGATTAATTATAAAATCTTGTATTTCTTTAATTAGAAATATTGTAAATGCTATAAATTTAGAAATGTGAATGAGCAATAATGTTATATTTTGAGCATTTATTTCTTGCGGGCTTGACAGCGTTCTACCGCCGACTCTGCGGCGTAGACTGGCTTGGACATGTCTCGTATCCGAAAAGCGGGTGCGGGTCGTGACATATTGTTATACGGTCATACCCTTTGGCATGAAGAACGCCGGTGCAACATATCAATGGGCTATGAGTGCCATCTTCAGAGATTATTTATGCAAGACGGTGGAGTGTTACGTAGACGACATCGCCGTCAAGAGCCGCTCCAAAAATGATCATTTACATGACTTGAGAACAGTGTTCGACCTCATTCGAGCACACAACCTGAAGATGAATCCCACCAAGTCTTTTCTGGGGGTGTCCAGTAGAAAGTTCTTGTACTTTGTCATTACTTCCCGCGGCATTCACATAGATTCCGACAAAACAAAAGTAATCCTGGAGATGAATCCACCAAAGAACCTCCGCAAACTCCGTGGCCTTCAAGGAAGACTAGCCTATATCAGGAGGTTTATATCTAACCTCTCAGGGCGATGCCAACCCTTCACTCAACTCATGAGGAAAGGTGTCTCTTTTGTATGGAACGACGAATGTCATCGTGCCTTTGATGATATTAAGGAGTACCTGATGAATTCGCCAGTTCTGGTAGCTCCGGTCGCCTTCCTACTCTTTGTACGAGCGATAGAACACTCCTTCTATGCTCTGCTAGCACAGAATAATGATGCGGGACATGAACAAGCCATTTACTATCTCAGCCGGATGATGGTAGGACTGGAGCATAGGTACACTGCCATGGAGAAAGAGTGCCTTGCCCTAGTGTTCGCCATTCAAAAAACACGACATTATGTGACAGGGCAGACCATCTATGTTGTTTCACGAGTTAATCCCCTCAGGGTTCTCATGACCAAGCCAGGCGCACTCAGTTCTCGTCTAGCCACCTGAGCGATACTATTATCCCCTTACGACATAGTTTTTGTTCCGCAGAAGGCTGTCAAAGGTCAAGCCCTGGCTGACTTCCTAGCAGCCCATACAGGCTCAGAAACAGCCAGAGTTTATGAAAAAATCCTGATGAGGTCGTCGCCTCGAACATGACTTCGCACGACGCCATTTGGCGAATGTTCTTCGATGGTGCTTCAAGAACGGGGCTACAAGGTGATATCGTCGCTGGAGTCAGGGTGGTATTAATTTTTCCCTCTGGACTAGTAGTCAATCGGGAGTATTCTCTTACAGAACCCTGTTCGAACAACGTAGCCGAATATAACGCTCTAGTCATTGGGCTCCAACTCGCAAAAGAAGTGGAGATCAGATACCTGGAAGCTTATGGTGACATGTAGTTGGTTGTTAACCAGATCCGAGGTTCATATGAGGTTCGCAATGAGGACCTGATTCCCTATTATCAGACGGCAGTTGCCATCATTACAACTTTGGAGGGGTTCTTTATAGAGCACGTTTCTCGGCTTTAAATATCGAAGCCGATGCCCTGGTCGGTCTCGCCGCTTCCTTGGCACTCCCAAATAACACTCATCATCTAGTCGACATAATAGGCCATGAACTGGTCTGCCCCAGAAACAATCTTCAATTGGGTATGAGTTATTCTGCCGAGATAACCAATGACATACAAGACTGGTGACGCCGCTCATCGACTTTGCGGTCTATGGAATTCTGCCAGAGAATGTGAAGGAAGCTACTTCAGTCAGAAGATGCTCCCTCAAATTTTTCTACGACACGGAAACAAAAATGTTATATCGATGATCCTACGATGGGCTACTACTAAGATGCCTGTCAAATGTAGAAGCCAAAGATGCCCTACGTGAAGCTCATGACGGTACTTGTGGGGCTCACCAACCTGGCCTGAAATTACAAGATCGTCTTCGCAGGATGGGTTATTACTGGCCGACAATGGTTACAGATGCAGTTGATTATGCAAAAAAGTGCAAGACTTGCCAGATCCATGCAGATTTTATACATCTGCCATCTGAATTCTTGCACCCGACAGTGGCCTCTTGTCCATTCAAAGCATGGAGAATGGACATCATTGGGCCAATTATCCTACCGTCATCTAGAGGGCATCGGTTCATACTTGCAATCACCAATTACTTCTCTAAATGGGCGAAAGTTGTTCCGTTGGCAGACGTCAAGACATCGAATGTGATTAACTTCAAAAAATATCACGTTATCTACCATTTTAGACTATCCCGGAGGATTATCCACGACAATGGTCCGTGGTTCGCAAGTCACGCTTTCTATCGATTTTGTGATAAGAATTGAATTCAGAACATGGGCTCGACAGCATATAATCCCTCGGCCAACAGTCTGGCTAAAGCCTTCAACAAAACCATAATCAAGCTCCTCAAAAAGTTCGTGTCAGCAAACAAATGCGACTGGAATGAAAAGCCTGTTGAGTGCTTATGGGCGTATCGGACGACAATTCAGACGGCTACAGGAAATATATCGTTCTCCTTAGTTTACGGGAACGAGGCAGTCCTCCCATTGGAGACTCAAATCCCCTCGTTTTGAGTGGCCCTTACCTACCGGTTAACAACGAATGATAACTACCGTCGACGGCTATAAGAGTTGGAAGCATTAGATGAGAAGCGTTTACAAGCTCAACAAAGCATAGAGCTCTACCAAGCGCGCATCTCTCGGGCTTTCAACAAGAAAGTCAAATAGAGAATATTCCAAGTCAGTGACCTTGTCTTGGCCATTCGCAGACCAATGGTCATGACTCACAAGACCTCCGATAAATTCCAGCCTAAATGGGAGGGTCCGTTCATCATCGAGACCATATTCTCCAACGGCGCGTGCCGTCTCGCAAAACAAGATGGAGACTTGCTCATGATACCCATCAATGGCAAGTTTCTCAAGAAATATTGTCTTAATGACATTTTCCATCTCTCAAATTGTGAGTTATATACCCTCTGGTATCGCTGAACTCACACTCTGACCTCAAATCTCCCAGACTGTTGAGTTATGTACCCCAGGTACCACTGAACTTACTCTCTGACTACTCCGAATGAATTCATATCTCATCTCTTGGTCGTATATATGAACTCCCTGGTCATAGCTTTTCTCTGCCAAAAATTTGCCTCAAAATCTATTACCCGCACCACCGGTGCGCAGAAGGGTAATAGATCCATAAAAAAACTTATCCTAATCTATTGCTCACACCATCAGTGTACAAAAAGGGTAATAGGTCCACAAAATTCCTCCTACAAGGAAAACAACCACGTCAATATTACCTCTGAGTTATTTTTCCATCCATCACAAATAAATCACCCAATGCATAGAACTTCCACGTTGATAGTACCTCTGAGTTGTTCTGTGTACCCCTATCATGCCTACCCCTAACATGTCCTCATTACCTCTGAGTAGAAAGGCTTTATTTTGACCCGTATTTACCTTGTCCTCATTACCTCTGAGTAAATATGTTGGTTTCCTATCCACTTACTATCAGTACTCGCATCGCCAGTACACAAAAATGGTGATAAGTCCACAAACAATTATCCTAATCTATTACTCACACCATCGGTGTACCAAAATTGTAGTTGGTCCACAAAATATCATTCAAATCTATTTGTTCGTATTTCCAGATGCACAAAAGGGCAATAGGTCCAAAAAAATCTCCCAGTGGGATGTCCTTTACAAATGCTGTATTAGGCCCTCTATTACAAGCACCACAAAATACCACAAATAGAATGGAGTGAACATACTCCGCTTGTTCAAGATCAGTTACATTCATAGGACTGCATCGACAGCAAAGAAGGAAAATTTGGCAAAACATAGTTGGGTTTGACAACACTTCGTCTCCAAGCATTTTCGTGGCCCTTGAAGAAAGTCATGTTTTACTGCTGAGAAACAAACAAAGCTGTTGAATCTCCAAGGAGCTGCCGGAAGGAGGGTAAATATAGCATGCTATCCTCCCCTCCGTATTGCGGATACCTTAGCCCCGCTCCCCCGAGGGACCATACCTTCAAAATATGGTCCCTGATGGTGGTTTCGTCTACTTGGAGAGCTGTGAAGGCAGGATGTTCATAACGACGTCTGACCACTGTCCAACTCTCCGAAGTATAAAGGCTCTTCCTACCACCTGGAGAAAACTCTTCTGAAGTATGAAGAGTCCTGAGTTGTTTAATGTGTATGCCAAAAAGGTGTGAGAAAAACTCTTTCGAAGTATGAGGAGTTTTGAGCTCTCTGATGTAGGCACTAGAATGTTGTACTTTTACTCCATCACCGACACCGGTCCTGAAGATGCTTGCTAGCCAAACCCCTACAAAAACATAAGAAAAAGGGGATTTAGCACAAAAAAAACAAAAAACTCTGTTATGCGGCCTAGCCAGTTAGACGGCCCAGCCAAAACAGAATTCCTACTGCCCACAATCGTGAGGCCGGCTTCATAAAGTACTCATGCAGCATTTATACGGCTCAGTCATTATCATGCGGCTCAGTCATAAAAAACTTTTGTGGCCCAATACTCGTGCGAATCAATCACGAGGTAATCATGCGGCCCAAGTTTACAGTATTCATGCGGCCCGGTCATAAAGTGCTCATGTGGCACCTATGCGGCTCGATCATGAAATATTCATATAGATCAATCTGGAGGCACTTGTGCGGTTCAAGTTCAAAGGAACAACAGTCATGCAGTTCAGTCCATGCGACACTATCATTCAGAACACATGTGGTCCAAATGAGATAGGACATGCATCAACCAGGTTTAAAGTAGGGGCAGTATATGACAGGCCCTAGCGTAAAAATATACGCTATGGCCTTTCAAAATTTCAGTCATCATCAGCTCACCATCCTTACTCTTGAGAGGAAGTTGCACGTCGGAACGAATGGAAGGAGCGTCTGTCGCTCTCGACGGAGAAGCAAGTCTCTTTCCTTTAGCCGCCGCACCAATCGACTTAAAAGCTCTTAGAGCCATAGTAGAAAGTATGATGAAGTCGAAGGAGGAGAAGGTGAAAGAGGAAAATCTCTCTCCGAATGACTCCTATTTATGGAGTTGCTGAAAAGAGACTCTTCGATTCTCGAGATCATTATGGATAAGAACGACGTTTGGGGACTTTATCCCTGATAACCGTCGAGCGTCTCTTCGATTTTTGAGATCATTAAAGATAAAGTCGACGTTTGGTAACTTTATCCCCAGTAATCGTCGGCTTTATCTCGAAAATAGATCCACAACCGAATCAGGAAGGTTAAATGCAGCAGTGACAGCTGGCAGACTCTCTGCGGTTCAAAGCGTCCCTGCTACTCAAGATTTGTTTTGCGACTCATGATCTCCCTGCGACTTGACAGATTTGCATGCTTCTTATTCAAAGTATTCCAAATTTATAATTTGAAAACTTTGAAGGGGATCTTGTAGAAGCATGAAAAATATGGGGTTGATAGGTACTTTGGGCCAAACAGGTCCGCATGAAGGAAAGCCGCATGACTGTTCAAAAATATATACGACCCGTCAACAAACAGTTGTAGAAAGAAGATATGCGGCCAAGAGGAGCAGTTCGACTGATAAAGCTGACAAGTCCTTACAAAACATGACAGTTCTGACACTTCGACCAAAAAAAGATAAGACGTGAAGACGTCGCCCAAAAGCAGGATTCATATGCCTCCATGCGGCCAAAAGAGTGTCATCTAAGCCGCATGAACCTTATGCAGCTCAGACTTATGCGGCCCTAAAGTTTCCAAACTTTATGCAGCCAAGAATGACTGTGATCCAAGCCGCATGAGTCTCATGCGATCCCACATGATCGAAGAATGAGAAAACTATGCAGCTCCCCGCAACATGACACGTGACAATCTGACCAAGTCCCTAACTACCCAGATTTGCTGCAACAAAATCCGAACAAATCGACAGATGGCGCCCAAAGAGCGGGTCTTCACGTGCTAATCAGCCACGTGGCCACAAAAGTTGTCTATGCAGCTCAAAATACATCCTATTATAAATAGCAGGGTGCCACACCCCTGTAAAAGGTTGGCAACCTTCAAGAAAAAACAATATCTTCACGAGCTAGAGACTGCATCAGATAGTCCACGGAGTAAGGCAGAGTTGATAGCACTTTTCCGAGCCTCCACCGTCACCCCCAGTATTTAGATTATTTCCTTGGATTTCTTTCTAGGTTCTTCTTTGTACAAGCGAGTTTACAATCAATTTCAGTGTTCTGTAATACCTATCGTTGATTTTTATGGCAAACAAGCAACGGAGCCGACAGAGTTCTTGTCGAGGACTCGGAACACATCACAGAGCTGTCGATCAAAGGGCTCCGGGCGCATGTGCTTTCGCATGAGTTCGACGAACACTACAATAAAAAGAGCTATTAATGACGCTTGATAAGTGGATTTCATGACGGCTGATAAAGAAGCGTCATCAAAGTTCGAAATACCTTTTTTCTATGACGGTTTAGGCTAATTCTGGGCTTTTTATAACGTTTATAAAACAAAACGTTATTAATAATTTAGAGCGGTGGCAAACTTGTAATATTTTTTAATTTTAATTGTTGGCAAAATCCTTGCTATAGCCCGCCTCTCCCCCAAAACATTCTGGTCTTCTCCTTCTCCTCTATTCTTCTCCCTCCTCTCCCCCAACTCCAAAACCCTAACCCTAGATCCAAAATCTTTGAGGAGGGCCTCACGCTCCTCGTCGCCCTCCAGGACAAGCTCGAGGCCGTCGCACACGCGATCGACAAGAACGCGAAGGAGGAGCGTTTGGGTTCTGCTCGTCCTCTTCTCCGCGCTCTCCGATGTCGTGGGTCCGCAACCTCTGCCGCTTCATCGGTTCCGGCGCCGGCCTCGGATCCGAAGCCCTCATGAGTTCCTCTTCCTTACACCCTCCTCTCCTCTTCTGCTCCTTTCTTTCCCCCAACTCCAAAACCCTAACACTAATTTTGAAGAAATTAAAAACCCTTTTATTCCCCATGCGACCCCGAAGGCCACCTCCGCTGCGACCGAAAGGAATCTGATTCTCTTTTTGGTCATTATTTTTGGGTTGGAAACAGAAAAAGTTTCTCCCTTTAGGTTAATTTGGGCTTGGTTTGTTCACGTTGGAATAAAATGGGTCTCCTTCAAAAGAAGAAAAAAGAATAGATCTAATATTGTTTGGTTTGGAACAAAAAGATCTAATATTGTTTGGTTTGGAACAAAAAATGTTTCTTCCAGGGGATGTAATTTAAACTTGGTTTGATTCTATACTCATGTTGGAATAAGAATCTATTTTCTATTTGGGGCCATTTTTTTGGGTTGGGAACAGAAAAAGTTTCTTCCTTTGGTGTAATTTGGGGTACATGGCTTTCCAACTGCAGTGTTGTTGTACTAGCGGAGTTCTTGCTTGCTTTTTTGTAAAGCAGTCATATAGCAGTTTATCAAGCAGAATCATATACTTAAAAAAAATCTCTTTATCATCTTTACCAAGATTCACATTGTGATAACTATCACGTATTGTTTGCAACTAGTGTTGATATTTCCATTTACCACCAAAAAAAGGCAGCTAGTGAGGACAGGAAAAGACAAAATCTGAAGTAGTATACATTTACTGTGTATCACTTACTGAGAAAATTTAAGCTGAATTCACAGATCGCTATTTATATGTATTCTTTACAGCAAAAGATACCTGCTTGTTCAATTGTCATATTCAAAATTACTTCTATTAAAAGTCAATTTGATACCTAAAAAACACTGGCAAAATACTAGCTTGCATCTTTGTATTTATTTGTCCTATTCTTTCCACTGATGATAAGTCCAGATAAATGTTGCTGATTGCTTAAGTTGCTCTGATTCTAAATGGCTTATTTTGTAAGAAATTCCGTAATATGGTTGCCTTGATGATAACAGTGCTGGATGCGCTATGAAAGTAGATCCCTATAGCTGATACTTTGATTGTTTCAACAATGGCAATATATTCCTTCATTCTCTATTGCTGAATCTCCCAGAAGACTGCAGTAGATTGAAGTTCACAAATCGAGGGACTGAAGGAACTGCCCACTGTGTAGCAGCAAAGGTCTACCATTTCTACTTCCCTTCTAGTGCCTTTAGATGCTATAAATGTCTTTGTTTTTTTTTGCAACAAAATCTTACATAGATGGAAGTGCATAAATTGAGGGACTGAAGGCACTATACACCGTGGAGCAAACAATCTAGCTGAGTTTGTTGAGCATTGTTGCAGTTAGTTTCCTTTAAGCTAAAAAATGGTTTGGCATCAGAGGTACCTTCCTTCTAGTCTCCTACAATTCTAGATGTATTCTTCTGCAATAAAGTATGTTAACAAGGTTGCACAGTGCTGAGTTTGGTATGCAAGACTTGCCTATAGGTTATACATGGGTTTGTTTGGACATTGACCAAATCTTCAGTGTGATGTCTACAAATATGAGGGACTGACCTCCATGCAGCAAACTGCCAAAGTTGAGTTAGTCTAGCAATGCTGCAATTTTTATTTCCTTTCAGACAACCATTTCTCGACTTGTTCATCCCTCAAAATTAAGGCAATTTTGAATATAACATAAAAGAAACATGTACAAAAATTAAGGCAAAAAAAATCCGTTTATTTCTGAACTAAATATAGTGCTCCAATTTTATTTTATTTTGTTCCTACCTCCATTAGTTTGTTTACCAGTTGAGTTTTCAAATTGTTCTTCTCATTGAATGCCTCAAGTGCTTCTTTGTATTCCTTCTCCTTCATTGGCAACAGATGGGGGTTACAATCATTTTATAGCTACATGAAAATTCACTTGTATTTCTGAAATTAACAACCAATAGAGGTTTCACCTTCCTCAGGCAGCTCTGTCCGAGAGGCTTCAGCTCCCGGTTAACCGTATCGATCCTCTTTTGCACGGATACTACTTCCTTTCTTGTCGGATCCGCCATAGCTTCGAGTTCCTAGCAAGTATGTAAACCATTGAAAAGGGAGATTACATGAACACCATGTGTTGTTACACTTTTAAAACTCAGCAAAATTAGCTCATCCAGTAAATGTTGTATATAGATTTGTGAGATCGATATCTATGTTATGAACATGACAACAAAAAACAAAGGTACACGAATCCTTTTTTTCCTATTATACTTTCTTGAAAGCTTAGCTAATAAGTATGTGGTGGATACGAAAGCTGTACTTCCTGATACTCTGATACTGTATTTGAAACAAATTTACATAAAACAAATTTACACAAAGGTACACGAATCCTTTTTTTTCCATTATACTTTCTCATCATCTCTGTTATGTTCATGTTACTTTGGATGTCCATCAATTTCTTTCCGACATATATATAAAAAATATAATAAATTGTACTTCGACTATGTTTGAGTTGAGAAATAAAGCCTTCTATGAAAGCAAAAACTCTTAGTTGACTATGACTTCTTTTGAGCTGAATTTTGTAACCTTTTGAGTGCAGCTCAAGTATTTGTGCATGGGGAGCTTGGAGTCCTGATAGAAAGGAAGGAATCATTACTGGAGCTCAGACACCATAGACCAAGGGTTCATGAGGTAAGCATTAAAATTAAGAGTTTTTCTTCTAATTCTCTCATTTTGGACATGGATATATTTGCATTACGGTGTAAAAGAAGAAATTGCATATTATATTATAATTGGGTGAAGACTGGGACTTTTATGTGGTATCATTAGATAAAGCTTTTTCTGATATGATACAAGTGTTAGCAAGCATTTTGGCTTCTTCTAGATTGGTAAATAGTTTCTTTCATAGTATCAAATAGTTTCTTGAATATGTATCATTTCACTCTTTGGCAATGAGTACATTGAAGAAGATGGCTCTACCGGTAAGTATTTTACTTCTCTCTAAGTATGTGTAGCTTGACTTCTGGAACAGTTAGTAAGTTTTCTCCTAAGCTAACATCTTTTCTGGAAAGAATTTAGCTGTAGTGATTTTTAATTCTTTTGTGGTCAAGTATCCAATAAATTTGATTGTTCAAACTTAAGAAAAAAATTAGTAGTTCTAATTCGACCTTTAGTTAAACTAAAATTTAAGAAGATGAGGTTTAAAGCATGAACCATTGATATATCGTTTCTAATGCCTTAGTCATCGAAGTTTTTGAAGATTAGCTCATAGAGCTCTCTCTATTTTCAAATTTGTAAGTTGGTGTTATCTTAATGTGTTGATAATACTTGTTATAGATGCATGGTGGAATTGTAGCTAACTAGTATTAATTTTCTTTCTCAGGTGCACATGAAGATGCAACTATTATTGCAGTGGTAGGATTTGCTACACGTGATGTTGACAGTTTTGATGTGCTCAAGTTGAAGCCAAAGTAGTTACTTGTTTTGAGGATTCATTTAAGTAGTAGTTGTAAATATATATATTTGGATACCCTATTTTGAGATAATGTAATGAAGATGGTGATATAATATTTCGATGTTTTCTTGTGAATATAGTTCAAAGTTGTTGTTTTAAAATTGAATTGAGAAGTTTTTGGAAAGTAATATATAATGTGCAGTATTGAGTGTTATAAATGTGATGAGTTCAGTAATATGAGTGTTATAAATGTGCTGCAATGAGCCTATACATATTATCTATTCATGACATTTTAAAATTGTTCTGAATTGTGCACTATATATTAACTATTCATAACGCTTTTATAGAAACTATTCATGACGGTTATTTTATGACGCTTTTAGAAAACATTTATAACACCCGTTTTCATAACGGTTGCTGTAAAAAAAAGCGTCATGGTTCGTCATTAATGACGCTTTTTAGCCGTCATTAAAAGAGTTTTTTGTTGTAGTGGAAGTGCACGAAGTCGAAGGAGGGGGGGACATGAGGGACTCGGCGTAGGTAATCTCCTTGAGCTAAGCATGGGTGGGGTTACCGTGCATGAGGATTCCCAGCTTGGAGGGGGCGATGCGGTCGTCGCCATCGATATCGAAAAGGTAGAACGCCTCGTTCATGGATGCCACCTGCTCATCGCTCAGTTCTTTTCCTATTTCTTTTCTTGATTTTGGTGGTGATTAATTTTTGGTTTATGAGAACTGTGGAATAAATAGTGGAATGGTGTTCGTGATTTTTTATTAGAATAAAGAGGGTTTTGGAATTTTATACTGAACTCTTTTTCACTCGTATGTTTGCATATTATGATGTAATATTAGCTTGTAAAAGTATTATAATTTTTGTCAATAAAATTTGTCTTGAACGCAAGTTTTTTCATGTATGAAATTTTTAGTTTGTCTTTTAGAAAATTTACATTAAGTAGTTATTTGTCGATTAAAATAGCCATTAATTATTTGGTAAAATTTATATTGCAATATTTAGGTTTAAAATGGAATTAATCGTGTGTAAAAAAAATTTGGGGTAAGTCTATCCAGAATTACCACATCTTCAACCAATATCTACTTTCAACAACCATCCGAACAACCGAACTCTTTGTTGCTCACTTACATTTCTTCCAATTCGACCATCAACAAACAATATTTTGAAAGTAAAAAATTTTGCATACCCAAACCCTACTTTTTTTACTTTCACAATTTTCTTTACACTTGCATGCAATCAAACAACCCCTAATTAACTCCATCTAACTGGTGGACAAGAAAGGGACTAATCAGGTCTGTTATAGCTAGTGATGAATTGGGGCTACTTGATTGAAGGAATTACTCTATTTCTTGATTGAAATTCTTTGCTCCAATTAGAGATGAAGCCAGGCTACTGAAAGCAAACATTGCCTTTGATATGTTAATAATTGGCAAAACAGAATGACAACAGACTAAGAACGAAAGCACGAGTGTAAATCTTCCACAAGGTAAAACGATGATAGGATGATAACTTTATTTAGATTTCCTTCATAATAAGGATTATTTAATTTTAGGATCTCATATAATATTTAATATTTGTATGTAGGTTTTCATATTATCCATAAGAGGGTATAGATCTCGTTTTGACGGTTGAAGTGTGTTGACCGTTAGATCTCAACATATTATTCAAAATTTTCGTTTAGTTTAGGTCTCGTATAATATTTAAATTTTATTTTTATGTCTCCATTTTGATGATTAACCATCGGGACACGACATAAATCTTCTTATGGACAATATGGAGATATAAACGCAAATTTTGACTACACCCTAAAACTAAATCAATGTTTTAAAATCCGGATCGACTTGCCAATCAATGTGCTCACCAGCTAGCTTCAAACTCTCTATTGCTAAATCCTACCAACTCTCTTTTAGTTCATGATTTTATCCCTCAATGTATTTACAACTTTGTATTGCTGGACATGTCTGGTTGTAATGTTGTGAACGGTTGAATGAAATGCTTTATTTGTTTCAAAAAAAAAAAATCCGGATCGACTGGTTCAACCCATTAACCCGTGAACTTATATCTTTTTCGAATAGGATTAGTGTTAACCTACTGTTTTATTCTAAATCTGTTGTAAAGGAATATTTTTATAAAAATCAGTGTCGAGAAGGGAATGAAGTTGGGTCACTTAGATTAATCCAATAGTTGGACCACTAGTTGAACCAACTGGTTGAACCGGTTTGATTTGATACAATATATTGTCCGGCTTGATCTCCTGTCCGGTTTATAAAACACGACGTAGATAACCCAAAAAATAAAAATAAATGTAAAGATATCTAGTGATCATTACTTAGAACAGGAGAGAAAATTAGAGTATAAAGCAAGGTTTAATATATACATACTAATTCATATTCATATGATCGTGATATATTAGATCATAGGTGAAAAAGAAAGGAAGAAAAAAGAAACAAAATGCCATCTTTCATAACGGAACTAGCAAATCAACATGACCTACTCCCCTCCTCAATCTCGAAGCAAGAAGAAGATGACAGTGATGAAGAACAAGGAAGAAAATCACCACCACTCTCATCATCATCGTTGTCGTCGTGAGCTGGAGCAGAAGAAGCAACGAGACCCACCAGCAAATCCACAAACGCGCCCACAATGTAGCCATGAGTCGTCTTCCCGTTCACGCTCAGGTACCACGCCAGCAGCTCCTCCAGGCGCTCCCAGTCCTTCATCCCGTGAGCGACAACCATCTCCTCCATCGACTTCTTGAAGTCAAGATACGGATCGTCCGATGCCATCGCCATGACCACACTCTCATTGAAAGGGTTCAGCTTCAGCCCGTCTTCGCTGCCGCCACCCAGCACCTTGGTCTCTCCCAGTATCGAGCTCGTGTCGCCCCCCGGCTCGAAGAGGAGCCGGTCTGTCTTCACCAGCCCGCGTATGAGGCTCTCCGACCCGTCCTTGTCCGAAGTGGAGAAGCTCTCCTCGGATGAGTGGGTGAAGCATGAGTCCGCGGAGTCGTAGACCGAGTTTACATTGTTCTTGCAGACTGCCGTGTCGTCGTCGTCGACACGGAAGGAGTCTGTTCTTGGATGCTGCTTACAAGAAGGCCAAGCCCATGAAGAAGAAGAAGTAAGCTTTGCTGTTGCTGCTGACGTTGTGGAGTCTCCTAGTCTGAAGAGGATGGAGGTGAAGCGTAGCCTGCTCACCATAATTTGTTTGATGAGAAGAAGAAGGAGATGGTGGGGGGATTAAAATGTAATCGAGGTGAGCAATAATGGAGCAGTGTGGGATTAGGTTTATAGGATGGCCTTAAATTTTAAAAGAGAGGAAGGTGGGGACACTCATGTGGGCATTAAACAAGAGGGAGAGAATGAAGGAGGGAAGGAGCGACCTTGTTGGCAATTTGGCGAACGAATAAAATTCGAGACTTCCAAAGTACGAGTATAAATCAGTACAGTACAGTGTAAATAATAAAATACGTCAACAAAATCAGGCAAATATTCGTCAAATAAAAATATTGAGGTTAGAAACTTCACATCCTTAAACCGGTTGTCAAATTTGTTTAATTAAACAAGTTCCAACCACATTTTTTTATGCCAATTTTTTAATAATTTATACAAAACATGTTTAAAACTTTACATGCTTAAAATTCTCATATTAATTGAAACTTTTCAAAAGTAAACAAGTATTATACGCTTTTGAACGATACGAAAAAATTTGCATATAATACGAGTTTTATTCGTGTGATTGCTAACAAGGGGAGAGACTTAATGAATATGCATTAGGTAATGTATTCAATTAGTTACACCGTACGTGAATGTATTCAATTAGTTACACCGTACGTGAATGCTGATTGTTGAAAAGAAATGACAAGGGAGGTGTTGGGGGTGGTTCCCCTTCTAGTACGGAGAATGATCGACTAGTGACGTTCAATTGGAGAAGCTCAACAAAGTCAAAGTCCATAAAAAAGGGCCCAAATGGAGCTAGAATAGCAGAATCAGTATATCGAATTTTCCAGTAGCTTTGTGTGCACAAATTAGTGCTAGCTTAAAAAGCAGTTAGCCAGATAGGAAATTTGGTTCGAACGATTTGAGCAAGCATGTCAGATTTATTTGATCAGTTTCGATGGTTCGGATTGCTCTAGACTTGGGAACTAATGAGAATGAATGTCTTAGGTCTCCCTTTGGATATACAGCCAGGGGCGGATCCAGAAATATTTACTAGGGTGGGCTAGAGTGGGTTGGAGTGGGCTAGGTGTAGGTTAACACCTAAAAAAAACTATGAAAAAAGGAAAAAAAAAATTGCTATGGGTTGGAGCCCATCCTATGCTTGGATCCGCCCGTGGATACAACAACATACTATGCAACTTTTAAGAGAGAGGGAGAGAACGGAGGAGGCTCGTGAGAGATTCAAGGAGGAGTCTATTGTGATCGTTCGTGGTGTTCTACATCTTCTTATATCGGTAACTTGTATGTATTCTTTGCATTCCATATTCTCTATCTATGAGTAGTTATGGTGATTCTTGTTGGAATCAGTTGAAAAGTTTTGTAAAAGTGGTATAATCTTCTAGTTCAATTAGTGGAGGACTTTCAAGATTGAACTCCAGATCATCCTGTGGTTTTCTTCCAATTTGGATTTTAAAGTAAAAATATCTATGGCAGTGTGTCTCCATTTGTAGGTTCGTTCATTTCTGATCACATAGTACATTTAGTCGGGAGTGATTTTATTTTGCTTCTTCCACCAGAATAGTATAGTGTTAGGTTCGAGCATCGAGTGTTTAACGAATTGACTAAATAGAAGATGGATGATAAATAAGTCCAACTAGTTAACATGATCAACACAAACTATCATACATGGTATTACAAGATTAAAGATCTTTTAAGTCAAAGATGCATCTACTAGTGTTTGTGTCTGAGATGCCCAAATATAAACCTGAAGGATTGGGAGTTCAAGCATGCGCAGGCTTACAGCTACATATTGTAGTTTGTAGATGACAACATGTATGATCATATTGAAGGTTTAGAAGATGCAGTTATCATATGAGAGACATTGGAGCCCTTATATGCTAAGAAGACCAATGTCAATAAACTGTTATTATGGATTTGAGATTCAAGGACAAACACATTGATTATGCATCACGTGAGTGAGTTCCAGGGTATGGTTGATCAGTTGTCAACGATGGGAGTCAAGTTCGACGACAAGATATATAAAATATGGCTGATGTGTATACTTACAGACTTGTGGAAAATTGTACAAGCATCCATGATTGCTTCTACTCCCCATAGAATTAGTCTAGAGTTAGCCAAGAGTGGAGTATTCAATGAGGAACACAGTGACCATGAACCTTACACGTGATTATACGAGTTGCATGCCTAGTGGGTTCAGAGGATTCCGCACAAATCTCACAACATGACTTTATTTTCCACCTACATAACATGAGGCTTTGGAGTGTTAATGAACGAACAACAAATACATGTCTAAGGCAACTAGGATTGGAATTTTTCATTTAAAGACCAACACCGGAGCCAAGTTGGTCCTCAGGAGTGTTCACCATGTTCATGACATTCCGCTTCAACATTATCTAGATTAGCAAATTGGATGGCAAAGGATTCTTCAACCTTTTTAGGAAAGGTAAGTGGAAGCTAAGCAAGGGTTCGATGGTTATTGTCAGTGTAAGCAAGAGATCTAGCCTTTACTATATAGAGGGGAGCGTAAAGGGTACACAGAAGGTCAATATTGTCTGAAAGATGAGCCTATCGAGCTGTGACATAGGCAACTTACTCGTATGAGTGAGAAGGGGTTATTGAGCTACTTAGAAAATAGGAAGGTTCTTCCCGATTTTAGGTTCAAGAAGTTGGAGAGATGTCCTTATTGCATGATTGAAAAGCAAACATGGTGTCATTTGATAGTCATCTGGCTTCAAGGAAACAAAAGTTGCTCGAGTTAGCTCACTAAAACGTTTGCGGTCCCTTGAATGTAAAAATACTTAGTGGTGCTTCTTATTTTGTAACATTCATTGATGATTTCTTTAGAAAATTTTGGATTTACTCTATTTAGACCAAGAATTAGGCGTTTGATACTTTCAAGGAGTTTAATGCCACAATTTATAGTGAGGCTAGCAAGTGGCTGATAGTAGAGGAGGAAACTTCGATTTATTTAATGACTATTACAACAGACGAGGGATTCGACATCAAAAGATACTAGGAAAGATGCTTAGCTCAATAGCGTAGCATAGCAGATGAATTGGACACGAGCAAAGTTGGTGCAGTGTTTTCTATCTGAAGCAAAGTTATTAGGCCTACTTGGATACCTCTATACTGCTACTTATGTTATTAATATTTCTCTTAGTTCTACATACAATTGTGAGGTGCCTGATAAAGTACGCTAAAAAAGCATATATCATACAATCACCTGCGAGTATTTGAATAAGCCTTCATACATGTAAGAAGGATGAGAGGTCCAAAATGGAGGCAAATATTGTAGAACCCTAGAGAGGGGGTGAATTGGGTAATAAAATAATTACTGAAAATTTAAAGCTATTTTACTGAGAGTAAAATAGAGAGAGAGAGAGAAAATCAAACACTCGATGTATCCTGGTCTCCTCCCAAGAGGCAATCCAGTCCCGGAACTCTCTTCGGCTTAAATTCACTATTTGAGTAAATAGTTACACACGAGTTTGGATCCGAAGACTCGTCAACTTCTACACGAGTTTGGATCCGAAGAACTCGCCAACTTTAATACGAGCTTTAATCAGAAGAACTCGCCAACTTCTACACACGAGTTTTCTTACGAAGGCTCGTCAACTTCAACACAAAGAGACAGGAGGCATTTGATCTTCTACAACACTTGAAGATCGAAAATTACAATTCTTTAATACTCTGGCACTTTTGGGTTGGATGACAAATGAAAGCTTTGGGTAGAGTAGTAATGGTGAGGGCTCTTGGTTGTTGAGAAAATTTATGGCTCAAGTGGTTAGTCTTGAAGAAGAATACACAATCACTTTTTATAGAACCAAGAGAACAAAGCATTTAATGCTCCAAAACTTAGTGCTGACGGAATGCCATCGGTATGGACCAGCAGTCCGTCGGCATGCCTTTCTGAACAGTAACGGTAATAAATCTAGCCGTTGGGAGCATTTAATGCTAGCATCTTACCCATTCAAAACTCAAAATGTCGAGATCGAAATACCGGCAGTATGCTGCGGTATACCGTCGGAATGCCGACTTTTGTCAGAGAACATATTTCTGGCTGACAAAAAGGTATATACCATCGGTATACTATAGTCTTTCGTCGGTATGTCGAGTTTTGCCACAGAACATATTTCTTGCTCATAAAAGGTATACCGTCGGTACACTGCGGTATACCGTCGGCATGCAGAATTTTGTCATATAACATATTTCTTGCTCAGAAACGGTATACCGTCAGTACACTGAGGTATACCGTCGGTGTGCCAAATTTTGTCACAGAACATATTTATTGCTCGGAAACGGTATACCATTGGTACACTGCGGTATACCATCGGTATGCCTTTTCTGTAGACATTGATTTTTGAGTGAAAAGACAGAAGGGAGGCTTACGTTTTGTCATCCACCTTAGGTGTTACATGGAAGATCCTAGACCTTGTACAGACTCAAAATCTTGGAATATTTGAGAACAGTCTTTGAGTGTACGTTGGTCTTTTCATCAGTCTTGATTTTTAGGAGACTTCATCAGACTTCCATTTGAAGAGCAGCTTGAATAAAAGGATCTCTTAGCAGGCTTTGGAAAGATTTAGTGAATATATGTTTGATGAAATATAGAGAAAACTAAACCACGAAGATGTTGTTAAAGTTATCAAAATAAATGTGCCAACAATCTCCCCTATTTTGATAATTGACAAAAACCGGAAGATAGCATCTTTTGGGGTGTGACTCCCCCGTAGGTAGACTACTCCCCCTCAATACGTTTTCTCCCCCTTTGTCACTTGATCAAAGATGGTGAAAAAAAGGGTATATACGAGAGCAGAAGATATAGCTAAAACATGCATTTATTAAATGTCAGAGTTGAAAAGTACATGCAAATAGAGCGCAAACCAACATAATGCTCCCTATCGGGAGGAAAACAACCAACATAAGATCCTCGAAGGACCACACAGGACAAGTAAATAAACCAAACAAAACAAACAATGACACTAGTCCCGGGAGGACTTCAAAAGACAAACTGGGAACAGACACCACAGATTATTGGACCAAACACAGAAGGAGGCCAGAAGCTACTGATCTGCTGGATCATCACCACCATCACCCGGAGTCCCGTGAAATCCACCAAAAGGATCAACGACATCGGGATACATGAACCCATAGGCATTGGGGTCAGAGAATAAGATCCTTGAAAGTGGGAATCCTGAAGATCGAGATTTAGAAATGCATTACGATCTTGAAGAGTTCGCTGAATGAAGTAGGCTTGGTCATAAAAATGGCTCTGAATCAGATTGCCAAGGCCACGGGTATTGGTCCTTATCTGCTCCTTCGCCTGAGGCATGCACATATCAATGTGTTGCTGGGTCAAAGGCATGAATCGAGCAAATGAAGGAGGATCAAATGGTGCTGCTGCAGGTGGAGTAGGTTGTGGCTCCTGAGAGGCTGAAGCACGAGAGGTTGAAGCACCAGATGCAGAGCGGAATAAGGCCAAGAAGGGAGGAACACAGTTCGACTGGCAAAGAGAGAGGTCGACACCCTTAGCCTCAAGAATCAGAGTGATGAACATGCCGTAGTCGAGGGCTTGCCTTCCCGATGAGTGGATGGAGGAGAAGGCATTCAACAAAGTTTTAGCAAAGGACTAAGTTTTCTTGGAGTACAAGTAGTACATGCAGATCAAAGCATCGTTGGTGATGGCATCGTAGTTGCCAGACTTGGGGTACAGGGTATGGCAAATAATGCGATGTAGCTCATAGTAGACGGGTTCCAGCTGCTTAGAAAGGGAAAGAATAGCTGGAGGGTTAGGTCCCTTGTAGATGATGGCACAGAACTCATCGAAGGATACTTCAGCGGTAGGATATAGACCGGCCAAAGTCGGGAGTGCATCCCCGCGATTATGGATCTCGAGAATCTCTGCAATGTCACGGGCAGTGAGACGAAAGTGACGGTCATTGACAATAGTCTCAAGAGCGTTGTTGGCCAAGTCCGGCATCAGATTGCAGTAGAAGAGTCTGACCGTCGCTGGATAGACGGGAACTTGGCGAAGGAGAAGATTTGAAAGGCCAACGGCCTCAAAGAGAGATAGATGACCGGAGAAAAGGTTCCAGTTGATTGCCTTTCCTTTGTATACAGTATGGTCGACAAAGTAGTGGAACCTGGCATCCGCAGCAAGATTGGATTTGAAGATCTTCGGATCGTAACCACCGTTAGGAAGGGGCACTAGTGTGAAGGGGTTGGAAGCGGAAGCGGAAGAGGAAGAGCGGGGGAGTTTGGTATGGGCCACAGAGAGAAGAGAAGTGGAGAGAAGGAAATTGATATGGAGGAAGAAGAAGAGAGGAGGAAGAAGGGTTTTAAAGAGAGGAGAGAAGTTGAATGGATTAGAAAAAAAGGGGTTTTGAAAAGAGAGATGAATGAGGAGTTAATGGTGGGTTTTAAAAAGGGGAGAATATTAAATGAAAAGTGATATGAGGAATATTTTGAAAGAAGGGAGGAGTTGAAAAGATTTGAGAGAATTAAATGAAGAGGGAATATGATGTGATAGGAGATTATGAGAAGGATTGAAAAAGAGAGAGGGATAGGAGGGAAAAGGATATGGTGGGCCCCCTCTTTGAAAGAAGTAGCTGATCTGTTTCAGTCCGTCGCAGACGGCATGCCGGCGGCATTCTGGTGGATCCCGACGGTATGTCGATTTTGTTCACAGAACATAATTCTGAGGAAAAATCGGTAGGCCATCGGTATACCGCCGTGTATCGTCGGTATACCGTTCGAGTAAGGAACTAGAACTCAAGATTGATAATGCCTAACTCTTGGGAAAGAAAAGTGAAACAATCCTCCGGGAGGGGCTTAGTGAAGATGTCAGCTAATTGATAAGTAGTGTCAATAAAATCAAGATGAATATCCCTCTTTTGTTGATGGTCACGAAAAAAATGGTGTCTAATCTCAATGTGCTTCGTGCGTGAGTGACAAATTGGATTTTTATGAGATTGATAGAGCTAGTATTATCATATTTAATTGAAGTGCAAGTAGAAGAAATACCATAATCTACAAGTGTTTGTGACATCCAAAGAATTTGTGCACAACAACAACCAGCCGCTATATATTCGGCCTCAGTGGTGGAAAGAGCAACAGAGTTTTACTTCTTGCTAAACCAGGATACCAAAGATTTTTCAAGGAATTGACATGTGCCGCTAGTGCTTTTTCGGTCGATTTTGCATCCGACAAAATCCACATCCGAGTAGCCGATAAGCTCAAATGATGAGGATTTTGGATACCAAAGACCCATGTTGATGGTACCTTTGAGATACCGAAAAATGTGCTTAACGGCACATAAGTGAGATTCTTTTGGATTATCTTGGTATCGTGCACAAAGACATACACTAAACATAATATTGGGACGGCTAGCAGTTAAATAGAGTAAGCTACCGATCATACCTCGATACTAACGAATGTCGACCGAGATGCCATCTTCATCATTATCATGTTTTGTTGTTGTTGCCATAGGAGTTCTCATTGATTTGGAAGAGTCAAGTTCGAAACATTTGAGAAGATCCTTTGTATATTTAGCTTGATTGATGAAGGTTCCTTTAGGACCTTGCTTGATTTGCAGACATAAGAAGAAGGATAGTTCTCCCATCTTTCTCATTTCAAATTTGTCCTCCATAACTTTAGCAAATTCTACGCATAGTGCATCGTTAGTGGAACCAAAGATAATATCATCAACATAAATTTGGACTAACAGAAGAGTGTCGTTAAGAGATTTAATAAAAACTATAGTGTCAACTTTACCCTTAGAAAAGTTGTGAGAAAGAAGAAAGGAACTAAGGCGCTCATACCAAGCACGATGAGCTTGTTTGAGGCCATAAAGGGCTTTGTGTAATTTGAAAACATGATGAGAAAATTGAAAATCTTCAAAGCCAGGAGGTTGCTTAACATAAACCTTCTCTTTAATAATATCGTTCAAGAAAGCACTTTTAATGTCTATTTGAAAGAGTTTGAAGTCATTAAAGCAAGCAAAGGCATATAGCATGCGAATGGACTCAAGATGAGCAACCGGAGCATAGATTTCATCGTAGTCAATGCCTTCCTCTTGGTTATAGCCTTGAGCAACCAATCGAGCTTTGTTACGAGTTACAAACCCATCTTCATTAAGTTTATTGTGAAACACCCACTTTGTTCCAATAATGGGGTGGTTGTGAGGTTTAGGGACAAGTTCCCAAACCTTGTTTTGCTCAAATTGATTTAGCTCTTCTTGCATTGCTATCATCCAAAATTCATCATTAAAAGCATCATTAATATTTTTAGGCTCTATTTGACAAATAAAAGTCATATTTGCACATAGATCACGAGTGAAGGATCTAGTACCTAACACGTGAAGAAGGATCACCAATGATAAGCTCATTGGGATGATGTGGGACAAATCTCCATTCTTTTGGGAGGTCCTCTTGAGGAATCTCTAATGGTAGAGAATCTTCGATTGGAAGGGTCACTACTCCTTTGTTTGATGAAGAGGGCCGAGAATCTCCAATAGAAGAGTTTTCTAAACCATAAGAGATGTCATCAACATCATCGGATGAGGAGGATACAGAAGAGTTAAGTTCATCAAAAGAGACATTAATTGACTCTTCGACAACAAGACTTCTTTTGTTAAAAACACAAAATCCTTTACTATGTATTGAGTAACCAAGGAAAATACCTTCATAGGCTTTTTTCTTAAATTTGCCTAGGTTATCTTTGGTATTCAAAATAAAATATTTACATCCAAAAACTTTAAAATACTCAATAGAGGGAATTTTGTCAAACCAAAGATCATATGGAGTCTTTTTAGAAATAGGTCTAATTAAGACCCTATTTATAACATGACATGTCGTGTTAACGGCTTCCGTCCAAAAATATTGGGGGAGCTTATATTGGTTTAACTTAACCCGGGCCATATCACTAAGGGTTATATTATTTCTTTCCACAACACTATTTTGTTGTGGAGTTCGAGGGCAAGCAAAATCATGACCAAAACCATTCTTTTCGTAAAATCTGTTAAAATTGGCATTGTCAAATTCTCCTCAATGATCACTTCTAATTTTGTTTATAGTAATGTCTTTCTCATTTTGAACACGTTTACAAAAAGCAACAAATTCATAAAAAGTATCATTTTTATTTGCAAGAAAAATAACCCAAGTAAATCTTAAAAAATCATCAACCAAAAAGAAAGCATTAAGTTTACCTCCAAGACTAGCTACTCTACTAGGACCAAATAAATCTATATGAATTAGTTGAAGAGGTCTAGTAGTGCTTACTGAGTTGATAGATTTGAAGGAATATTTGGTCAACTTACTCTTCTCACATTCTTCACATACCATGTCCTTTTTGAAGGAAATACTTGGAAGCCCTCTTACAAGCTTCCTAGTGGCAAGTCGGGAGATGGTATCCATGTTGGCATGTCCAAGTCTCATGTGCCATAGCCAACTTTCATCGTTCTTTGCAACTAGGCACCTGTCATTGTTAGTACATTCAACAAGATAAAGGACTATTTTCTCTAATGCCTTCATACACCGTAGATCCACTAGTGCTATCGGTGATGAAGCATTTGTGTTTAACAAACTTAATATCATAGCCATTATCCGTAAGATGACTAATACTAAGAAGGTTGTGCTTGAGATTAGTAACAAGACAAACATTTTTAATACAAGGATAAGGAGGTGAGCCGATATTATAATTTCCTATGATGTGGCATTTGAGATTCTTATCGAAGGAAACGTGACCTTCTTTCTTCATCGATAGCGTTGCAAAAAGTGAAGCATCACCGGTCATGTATCGTGAGCAACCGCTATCGAGGATCCACTTGCTTCTAGCATGTGAGGGAGGGTTCACCTACAACAGAAGTTGAAGATGAAGACTTTGGTACCCAAGAGCATTTGGGTCCTTGATTATTAGTCTTAGGAATCCATTTAAAAATTTTAATATCAACATGTTTTCTCATTTGACAATAATGAGAGGTGTGTCCAAGAAGACAACAATAGTTGCACATCACAGGTGTTATAGATTTAGAGAAGAAAGAGTGAGTATCATGAACATGCGGTGTTCTAGTGTGAGAAGTTCTAACAAGAGAGTGAGTGTTATGAACATGAGGCGCTCTAGTATGAGGAGCTCTAACATGAGTGTTATGGTAATGATAATAAAAAGCATGATGCGATGTATTCTTCTTTACAAAGGGTACCTATCTTGTGTGTATGGTGTTAGAAAAGGACCTATGTGCAGTGTTCTCGTACGCATGATCATTGTGATTTGTGTTATGAGGTGTGTAGGTGTGTCTTGTGTGAACTGTGTTCTTACTTACTTGTTTCTTACCATGCTCAAGAAGATCATTATACTTAATAGAAGTGGCATACTCTTTTTGATTAGCAGCAAAAGTCTTGTTCATAGCAAATTCATAAGCATTTCTGAGGGATTGAATCTCAGCGTCCTTTTTCTTAATGACGTCTTCAGATTCTACTAGCTTAAGTCTCAAGGACCCTACATCATCAGTGTCAGAGGCTGGAGTTTTTCCTTTTACATCTATAATAATGTTAGAGAGTCTTTTTATTTCTTGTTTGTATGCCCCAACCTCTTTTAGAGATTTCTTGTACTTATTTCTAACACCTTTGTGTTCCTCGTGTAATCCAAGAATGGCATTTTCCAAATCATCATAAGAAAGAGTGTTCAAAGAGAGGTCATCGAGTACCTCATCGGTTGCCATGAGGCAAACATTTGTATTCCGTTTGCATTCTTTGTCATTGTCTGAATCGCTAGCGTCAATTTCACACCAAATACTGGTGTTGGCATATTTTCTGGAGGATGAGCCTTCTTTGTTGGACTTCTCGTATTTGCTGGAGTCCTTTCTTGTCATGGGACAATCTTTCTTGATTTTTTCGGTTCTCTTTAATTGGTAGCAAGCAGGCTCTTCATCATTGTCCCGTCTAAATCGGTTGGTTTTGTTGAACTTGAGGAACTTTCGGAAGTGCTTGACAGTGAGAGCTATTTCTTCATCATCATCTGAATTATCATCTCGGAGCTATCCTTTGATTAGGACTTCATAACCTTGAGCGCCAGGGGCTTCTCCTTTTCTTTCGCCTTCTCCTTCTCTTTTTATTTCATGGAAGATTCTTCTTGATCCTTCATGTCAAGTTCATAGGTTATAAGCTTCCCCATGAGTGTTTCAAGATTTATAGTAGTCAAATCGTTTGCCTCAATGATAGCGGTAGCTTTAGGATTCCATCCTTTGGTTAGTCCTCTGAGGATCTTTCTGATCTTTTCATGAGTAGGGTATTCTTTACCAAGAGAAGAAAGAGGGTTAATGATATCACCAAAACGAGTGAACATATAAGTAATAGACTCATCTTGCTTTATTTTAAATGATTCATATTCTTGCGTGAGTCTGCTAATCTTTGATTCCTTTACTTGAGATGTTCCCTCGTGAGTGACTTCTAGCAATTTCCAAATATCATTTGAAGTCTTACAAGTGGGGATTCTATTGAATTCATTGCTATCGAGAGCACAGTAGAGAGCGTTCATAGCCTTAGCATCTCGACTAGCAAGCTTCTTAACATTTTCGGTGAGTTTATCCATATGGGTGTCAGAAGCAATTTCCTCAATAACTCCGAAAGAAGTAGGGAGACCATTTATCACACAATCCCCTAAATTGAAATCTATGGACTTCAGATAAATGCTCATCCTAATTTTCCAATAGTTATAGTTGGTTCTATCAAATAGAGGAGGCCTATTTGTGGAGTGTCCCTCATTGTGAAATGAGTTGGAACTAGGGTTAGTCGTCATGGATCACTTTCAGGATGTGAGTCCAAATCAAGAGAACAAAGCTCTGATACCAATTGTAGAACCCTAGAGGGGGGTGAATAGGGTAACAAAATAATTATTGACAATTGAAAACTATTTTACTGAGAGTAAAAGAGAGAAAGAGAGAGAAAAACAAACACTCGATGTATCCTGGTCTCCTCCCTAAAGGCAATCCAGTCACGAAACTCTCTCCGACTTAAATCCACTATTTGAGTAAATAGTTGGAGACGAGTTTGAATCCGAAGACTCGTCAACTTCTGCACGAGTTTGGATCCAAAAAACTCGCCAACTTCAACACGAGCTTTAATCCAAAGAACTCGCCAACTTCTACACACGAGTTTTCTTACGAAGGCTCGCCAACTTCAACACAAAGAGAAAGGAGGCTTTTGATCTTCTACAACACTTGAAGATCGAAAATTACAAAACTTTAATACTCTAGCACTTTTAGGTTGGATGACAAATGAAAGCTTTGGGTAGAGTAGTAATGGTGAGGGCTCTTGGTTGTTGAGAAAATTTATGGCCAAGTGGTTAGTCTTAAAGAAGAAAACACAATCACTTTTTATAGAGAACCAAGAGAACAAAGCATTTAATGCTCCAAAACTTAGAGCTGATGGAATTTCACGCTCCAGGACCAGAATACTGGAGAGCGGGGGCAGACATAGCCAGCTACGTATAACGAAATAGAATCCACACCGCTATACGGTCACGGCTGTCTAGATATGTGAGGGTTTTACTACAATCCATCAGTCTCTTAAGGTCATAAAATAGCCTATTGTCTCAATCTCAACCAACTAATAATAATCACAAGATATCAGATCTCCAAATATACAATTGTAAGGCATCCCAAACATTACATATCCAGATGATCATGAAGCTAGTCGTTACAAAATATGAGGACTAGCAAGAGTTCAGTCATACATGATCAACCCCCGGGGCTTGTCAATCATGTTACAGCCCGTAGGCAGACAGTAAGTAAAAGTGCTCCGAGCTAACAGGTGCTCGTCGGCTAAACGCCTCAAAAGAATAATTTACAATATTACAGTGGGAGAACAAAAGAAACCCACTCGATGCCCCGGTTACGTCTGGTGACCACCATCGGGCTGGAAGACAGGTAGATCCTTTGCTGTTGCTCCGGTATCTGGCCATACAAAACCAGCTGGGTCAACCCCAGAAAGAGCAAGTGCCACAAGGGGGCCACGGAATAAGAACAAAAGCCAGCAATCAGCACAAAAAATCTAATATTAAAACTAAAATTACGAAAACACGTCAGAATGATATACGACGAGATAACCATGGAACTATTCCGATAGCCAGGTTACAACCCGTAAACCAAACAAGGACCGGGGTTGTAACCCTTCATCTGAACAGAGCTTGGTTTCCCACCATTTATCGGCAAGATAAGTAATGTAAGAAAATCAAGACAGGAAACAATCTTATACTGGATCAAGACATGGCTAAACTGGTTATACCTCATTCAATCAATCACGGCCAAGCAGACGCTACGGCTTACTACTTTAACTAACTAGGGTTATCACAGGCCTAATTACTAACAAGATGCAGTGAGATTGTTCCACAGCCACAAGCCCTGCAGACCATCCAGGCTACCCAGGACGAAAATTAGGGGTTGAATTCAGGTGGGTACATCGCCCGGGAGACAAATGTACCCTTAGGTGACTTAGAGGGTGCAACACTCGACGGTGCGTTGGAAATGTGCCCTACTCGACGGCAGGCTACAGATCCCAAGAGAGCCCAGGTAACGGGATTGCCTGTAGCTGTGTCATCTCTTCATGACTACTGTGTTATTCTAGTTATTAACCTTAATCCATTTTAGTAGGTACTCCTGACCGTGGTACTCAGGAGTCCCATCCTAGACATGATGCAAGACAGAACAAGTGGATTTACCAAGCAAGCAAGAAGAACCACCCACGGTGTCAAGGCAAGTCAAGTTAAGTTATCAAGATAAATCATGTCAGGGTACTTGTCAGGAGTGCGCCACGACGGGCCACTATCATGTCAGGTTGGTCATGTCAGGAGTGCACCACTACGGGTCACTATCGTGTTATGCTAGTTCCTTGTCATACCATGCCATGTACAATAGTCATTCTAAACATGTTAAGTAAAATCAAGTTCATGACAAAAGGGGTCAGGGGGCAGCTGCGTGAAAATCACAAGGGGTCAGGGGGGCAGCGTACGAAAAAGTCACGCACGCTGAGAGAGCAGCGTAGGTGAAAGTCACACACGCTACAGGGAGCAGCTGCGTGAAAAGTCACGCACGCTCAAGAGGAGCAGCTGCGTGAAAATCACGCACGCTCAAGGAAGCAGCTGCGTGAAAAGCCACGCACGCTACAGGAAAGCAGCTGCGTGAAAAGTCACGCACGCTACAGGGAAGCAGCTGTGTGAAAAGTCACGCACGCTACAGGGAAGGAGCTGCGTGAAAAGTCATACACGCTACAGGGAAGCAGCTGCGTGAAAAGTCACGCACGCTACAGGGAAGCAGCTGCGTGAAAAGTCACGCACGCTACAGGGAAGCCGCTGCGTGAAAAGTCACGCACGCTACAGGGAAGCAGCTGCGTGAAAAGTCACGCACGCTACAGGGAAGCCGCTGCGTGAAAAGTCACGCACGCTCAAGGAAGCAGCTGCGTGAAAAGTCACGTACGCTACAGGGAAGCAGCTGCGTAAAAAGTTACGCACGCTACAGGGAAGCAGCTGCATGAAAAATAACGCACGCTCAGGGAAGCAGCTGCGTGAAAAGTCACGCACTCTATAGGGAAGCAGCTGCGTGAAAAGTCACGCACGCTCAAGGAAGCAGCTGCGAAAAAAGTTACGCACGCTCAAGGAAGCAGCTGCGTGAAAAGTCACGCACACTGAGAGCTGCGTACGCGTAAAAACATGCACGTAGGGTCTGGGTCTTCTTCTCCATGGCTGAGAAGAAGCTCCAATGGCTCCAAAACTTCAAAACCTCATAACTTGGCTATCCGAACTCCAAATCCAGATTTTCAAAGTTCTAACCAGGGTGGAATTGAATGCTTTTCCACAAGGAAACATCAAAAACCCATAAAATCCAACTTAAGTAGCTCAAACCATGCAAAATCCGAAAATTGAAATAACTTAGATCTATAACAATGGAGGCTCCAAATCACAAAACCCTAGGAACTAATATTGATCACCATGTCCTAATCTAGCTAATGGACCAAGAAAATAGGGTTCTCATGTAGTGGCAAGATGTACTTACCTAGGGTTGGAAGAGTTGTGTAGAGGAAGGAGAAGAAGAAGAAGGAAATTAATGGTGGTGGTAATGAAGAGAGAGAGTGGTAGGTGGGGATATAAAGAGGGGGAGTTGCGGTAGGGATGAGGGGTAGCATAAGCTAAGGTGCTCCAATACATAAACCAAACCGAACCAACCCAATAAAACCGAGCCAAGCCAAAACCCAAATACGAGAAATACCGAAATTCCACAGGCTGAGAAAAAAATAAAAATACATGCCAAAAATCCAAATACGAGTAAAATACGAAATACGAAAAAATACAGGAAATACGAAAAATGAGGGTGACAACTCTACCCACCTTAAAAGAATTTCGTCCTTAAAATTTAATCAAGGAGCTAGAGATTGTCACGACAAGCTATACTAAGCACAGGCAAGCTACACTAAGCAGTCCAATCATACAATCATACAATGCAAGCAAGGAAGGGAAAACGTAAGGTATAAGGAAGACATTACACCTCACGAGTCAAACAAGTCGGGATATCGCGATCGGATATCATCCTCACACTCCCACGTTTGACTCTCCGAAGGAGCGATGAACTCAAGCAACATGAACTAAACTGATAGTCTTGCGTTTGAGGTCTCTCTCCTTGGTCAAACAGGGACACGGGCCTTTCCTCATACGAAAAGGTTGGTGCCAATAACCGTTTTCGAATGATCTAGGACATGGCTCGGGTCCGGAATATACTGTTGTAAATAGGACACATGAAACGTGACACGTGTCCCGCATAGCGACGGCAGAAAGCAAGATAATAGGACACAGATACCTCTCTGCTGATTCTGGATCTGGGCCTGGGCCAGGGCGAACTGCTGAGGCCTCTGTTGCTGGAAGGCCTGGGCCTGAGACGGCAATGGACCTGGAAACGGAAGCTGGTGTGGTTGGTGAACTGGAGCTGGTTCTGGTGCTGGTGCTGGTCCTCCAACCGAGGGACTAGATACTGTTGATGCTGAATCGACTCTGAATGGGCAGGACCCCACCCTATGGTCCGGTGCCCCACACAACAAGCATAATCCCAGTGCCTTGTGACACTCCGCTACCACGTGTCCAAGCTTCCCACAATAAGAACAGCCTACGGCGGAAGACTGCGCTTGCTTCTGTTTCTGCTGAGGGTACGTCGGGGTCGAGTACTGAACCGACGTAACTGAGGTTGCTTGCCTCGGAGTTCCAATAGTCAAAGCCCTAGCTGCCGGGGCTGGTGCTGAAGACTGATTCATCTGACTATGGGACCGCTTCCGACCTCCAGTCCTGTCCACTATTCTCTGGGAGGTATACTCGTGCCTCCTTGCTGCTCGCAACACCGCATCATAGGTTTGATGCTCGAACTGTTCTACTGCCAATATAATCTCTAGGTGAAGTCCCTGCTGGAACCTCTGCACTCTGTCAAACTCGGTTGCCACCAAGGTGGGAGCAAACTGACTGAGTCTGGAAAACTCGGCCGCATATCCGTCGACCGTCCTCCCCATCTGCTTAAGATTACTGAACCTGGTCTGTAAGTCGTACCGAGCCACTGTATCATAATACTTGGTCTGGAACTTTTCGCTGAACACTGCCCAGGGGACAGGTGTTGTCAATCCCACTGCTTGTGCGGCCCACCAACTGTGGGCTAGATCCAATAACTGTAGGCGCACCACAGCCACCTTCTCTTCTTCTGGAGTCTTCGCGGCTTCGAAAATCACCTCTATATCTTGTAGCCAAGCATCGGCAGCAATGGCATCCTCACTGCCATCAAAGAATAGAGGGTTCAGGCGCTTAAAACTGTTGACCGCACTGTTCCCTCGGGGTCCACTTCTATTCAGAGCATCTTCCACTGCCTGGTGCAATACATCACCTCTACGATCTTGGGAAGCTAACAATGATCTGATGAGACCCACCAAAGTGCCATCATCAGGATCTGCAGGCTGGACTGGCTGAACTGGCGGCTCTCCTCCAGTAGGTACGACTCGGGAGGCTGCTCCTGAGTGCTGGGCCTGATCTTCTGGTTGCTGCTGGTCCACGGGAGGTGCTCCTCCTTGCTGATCGGCAGGATCAGGTGCAGTGCCGCTGAGGAAGACGACACAGGGAAACAATAAGGAAGGACCAGGACAGATCAACGATTACAAGCATGTGATCAGGACAAGAATTTTTAGGAATCAAGAGGATACGAGCAGAGATCAAGGGCGAGTACAGATTGAGACAACTATCTGGTAAACCCCCACATATCTTGATTTACAAGACCTGCATGGGCCACCACTTAAACCATGTCACGCCCCAGAACCAGAATACTGGAGAGCGGAGGCAGACATAGCCAGCTACGTATAACGGAATGGAATCCACACCGCTATACGGTCACGGCTGTCTAGATATGTGAGGGTTTCACTACAATCCATCAGTCTCTTAAGGTCATAAAATAGCCTATTGTCTCAATCTCAACCAACTAATAATAATCACAAGATATCAGATCTCCAAATATACAATTGTAAGGCGTCCCAAATATTACATATCCAGATGATCATGAAGCTAGTAGTTACAAAATATGAGGACTAGCAAGAGTTCAGTCATACATGATCAACGCCCGGGGCTTGTCAATCATGTTACAGCCCATAGGCAGACAGTAAGTAAAAGTGCTCCGAGCTAACAGGTGCTCGTCGGCTAAACGCCTCAAAAGAATAATTTACAATATTACAGTGGGAGAACAAAAGAAACCCATTCGATGCCCTGGTTACGCCTGGTGACCACCATCGGGCTGGAAGACAGGTAGATCCTTTGCTGTTGCTCCGGTATCTGGCCATACAAAACCAGCTGGGTCAACCCCAGAAAGAGAAAGTGCCATAAGGGGGCCACGAAATAAGAACAAAAGCCAGCAATCAGCACAGAAAATCTAATATTAAAACTAAAATTACGAAAACACGTCAGAATGATATACGACGAGATAACCATGGAACTATTCCGATAGCCAGGTTACAACCCGTAAACCAAACAAGGACCGGGGTTGTAACCCTTCATCTGAACAGAGCTTGGTTTCCCACCATTTATCCGCAAGATAAGTAATGTAAGAAAATCAAGATAGGAAACAGTCTTATACTGGATCAAGACATGGCTAAACTGGTTATACCTCATTCAATCAATCACGGCCAAACAGACGCTACGGCTTACTACTTTAACTAACTAGGGTTATCACAGGCCTAATTACTAACAAGATGCAGTGAGATTGTTCCACAGCCACAAGCCCTGTAGACCATCCAGGCTACCCAGGACGAAAATTAGGGATTGAATTCAGGTGGGTACATCGCCCGGGAGACAAATGTACCCTTAGGTGACTTAGAGGGTGCAACACTCGACGGTGCACTGGAAATGTGCCCTACTCGACGGCAGGCTACAGATCCGAAGAGCGCCTAGGTAACGGGATTGCCTGTAGCTGTGTCATCTTTTCATGACTACTGTATTATTCTAGTTATTAACCTTAATCCATTTTAGTAGGTACTCCTGACCGTGGTACTCAGGAGTCCCATCCTAGACATGATGTAAGACAGGACAAGTGGATTTAACAAGCAAGCAAGAAGAACCACCCACGGTGTCAAGGTAAGTCAAGTTAAGTTATCAAGATCAATCATGTCAGGGTACTTGTCAGGAGTGCGCCACGACGGGCCACTATCATGTCAGGTTGGTCATGTCAGGAGTGCACCACTACGGGTCACTATCGTGTTATGCTAGTTCCTTGTCATACCGTGCCATGTACAATAGTCATTCCAAACATATTAAGTAAAATCAAGTTCATGACAAAAGGGGTCAGGGGGGCAGCTGCGTGAAAATCACAAGGGGTCAGGGGGGCAGCGTACGAAAAAGTCACGCACGTTGAGAGAGCAGCGTAGGTGAAAGTCACACACGCTACAGGGAGCAGCTGCGTGAAAAGTCACGCACGCTCAAGAGGAGCAGCTGCGTGAAAATCACGTACGCTCAAGGAAGCAGCTACGTGAAAAGCCACGCACGCTACAGGGAAGCAGCTGCGTGAAAAGTCACGCATGCTACAGGGAAGCAGCTGCGTGAAAAGTCACGCACGCTACAGGGAAGCAGCTGCGTGAAAAGTCACGCACGCTCAAGGAAGCAGCTGCGTGAAAAGTCACGCACGCTACAGGGATGAAGCTGCGTGAAAAGTCACGCAGGCTACAGGGAAGCCGCTGTGTAAAAAGTCACGCACGCTACAGGAAAGCAGCTACGTGAAAAGTTGCGCACGCTATAGGGAAGCAGCTGCGTGAAAAGTCACGCACGCTCAAGGAAGCAGCTGCGTAAAAAGTCACGCACGCTACAGGGAAGCAGCTGCGTGAAAAGTCACGCACGCTCAAGGAAGCAGCTGCATGAAAAGTTACGCACGCTCAAGGAAACAGCTGCGTGAAAAGTCACGCACGCTACAGGGAAGCAGCTGCATGAAAAGTCACGCACGCTACAGGAAAGCAGCTGCGTGAAAAGTCACGCACGCTCAAGGAAGCAGCTGCGTGAAAAGTCACGCACGCTCAAGGAAGCAGCTGCGTGAAAAGTCACGCACGCTGAGAGCTGCGTACGCGTAAAAACACGCACGCAGGGTCTGGGTCTTCTTCTCCATGGCTGAAAAGAAGCTCCAATGGCTCCAAAACTTCAAAACCTCATAACTTGGCTATCCGAACTCCAAATCCAGATTTCCAAAGTTCTGTAGGAACGATATAGTAAAGCGTAATACTCTAGAGGGGGGTGAATAGAGTTGGCAGCAGAATAATGCTAATTAAAAAATGTTAGCAACACAATCACAGTATATAATCACAGTTGAAATAATGTAAAGGCAGAGTTCAGAAAGCAAACGCAAAGACAGCGATGTATACTGGTATCCCTCTGTTGAGGACTAATCCAGTCGGTAGAACTCTTGCTACCAGTTGAATCCACTATAGGAAAAACCGCAAGTTTTCTTACGAAGTCCTTGCAACTTCTACAACGCGAGCTTTGATACGAAGAACTCGTCCAACTTCAAATGTGAAGAGATATTCTTCAATCAAGCCTTCTGATTACAATCTCTCAGAAACTTCTATAAACTTCTATACCGTACCGCACTGGCAAATCGACTAGAGGATTGTAACTGGCTTGGGATCTAAAAATGAAAGCTCTAGAAAACTCTTTGGAAGGCAGAAAGCTTTTTAGATAGAGAGAAGATTGAAAGTGAATGAGTGAATTGAAATGATCGAAATCCATCTTTATTTATAAGAATTCCAAAGGGAGAACTCTGTCAAAATTCGGGCAAAATTCGGACAGAACTCGATGAGCAAATCTCGGTCAAATCTGCAACTGCAGGAGGACCAAGTTCCAGAGAATTCAAAAATCAAACGGCCACCAACCGAACTCTGGCCGAGTTCTGTCAGGGTTAGGTTAGGGTTTTAAAATAGATTTTTGGTGATTTTTGAAAACCTTTTTGAAAACCTTTTTGTAAACATTTTGATAGGTCATTTTAAAAACATTTTGAACTATTTTGGGGATAGCCTATTTGCCAGTACGACTCGGTGTACCACGTATTCCTAGACTCAAATAAAGTAAAAAATTACATTGCATAGGAAGTACAGACTCAAGTAGGCAAACAGATCTTCAGTCTTGAACGGAGTGAATATCCAATCTTGCTTATGTCCAAGAAGCTGAGATGTCCCAACAAGCTTCGTATATCCAGACAGAGTTTTGATCAATTATTAAAATCAGGTTGACTATATGACCAATGGGCCAACAATCTCCCCCATTTTGATAATTGACAAACTATGAATGATATAACATTAAGCTTGTTCAAAAATATCAAAAAGATCAAAAAGTAGAAATTGTTCATAACCTGTATTTAACTCAAAAAAAATGTTAGATCATTTTTAATTTTCTCCCCCTTTGTCACTTAGCAAAATAATTGCACAAGAGAAGGCTCCCCCACATTAAATGCAGAAGACTCCCCCGCAATTAATGCATAAGTAACAAATAGCAAAAAAAACAAATAAAAGAAATATAGTATAAGAATTAGAGATATAGCATCACAGGCATGTAATGTTTCTACAAATTATCATCACAGGCATGTATTGCTTCAAAAACATAAAAAAAATCTCAGGCATGCTATTTCACCAAGTAGATAGGGAGCAATGGGTTGGTGAATACCTAGGGTTTGGAGGAGTTTCGGGCGGCTGGAGCTGCTGTTTGAAAGTTTGGAAGCAATGGAAGAGAAGAAGCTCTCGGGTTCTGTATATATACACATACACCCTCAACCGAACTCGGGCCGAATTCGGTCAGAGCTCTGGCCGAATTCGCCTAGGGTTCTTTCAAGTTGATTTTTGCTACTTCTTTTTCATTGACTCGTTGCAAGTATTTAATTCAAAGATTAGTTATTTTAGTCTTCAAATAACATAATTAATAATATTTTATGAATTAAATGTCATTATACAGTGACTGTCTCAGATTAGCTGTAGGAGTACTGTCCTAGCTGGCGGAGGTTCACCGGGGAACTCTTAAGTACCGCTTCGCTTCAACCGTAGTTGTGGTGACAGACAGACTCTTTATTAGCTTGTCCCTAACACAGTTTTTGTATAATGATATATAATCATAAAATAAAATCAATTAATATTATTGACGTCCAAAATTCCTAATTCTCGACGTAAATAATTGAAACGATCTTCCGCTAGAGGTTTAGTGAAGATGTCAGCTAATTGATTTTCAGTATCTATGTACACAAGGTTTATATCTCCATTTTGATGATGATCTCTAAGAAAATGATGTCTAATCTCGATATGTTTAGTACGAGAATGACATACAGGATTCTTAGTCAAATTAATGGTGCTCGTGTTATCACAGAAAATAGGAATATGTGTGAAAAATAAATCAAAGTCTTCTAGGGTTTGTTTCATCCACAAAATCTGAGCGCAACAACGTCCTGCGACGATGTACTCAGCCTCTGTTGTTGATAAGGCTACAGAATTTTGCTTTTTACTAAACCAAGAGACTAGAGCCTTGCCTAAGAAATGACATGTGCCACTTGTACTTTTTCTATCAACTTTGCATCCAGCAAAATCTATATCCGAATAACCAATAAGGTCAAAGGACTTAGTTTTGGGATACCACAAGCCAACAGAAGAAGTGCTCTTAAGGTATCGAAAGATACGCTTAACTGCGGACAGATGTGATTCCTTTGGGTTAACTTTAAAACGTGCACACAGGCAAACACTAAACATTATATCTGGACGACTAGCAGTTAAATAAAGTAAACTACCAATCATACCTCGATACTTACGTGTGTCGACTGGCTTGCCTTGTTCATCTGAATCAAGCTTTGTTGAAATTGCTATCGGAGTGCCAATAGGTTTGACATTATCCAGATCGAACTTCTTTAGTAAGTCTTTTGTGTACTTAGCTTGATTAATGAACGTCCCATTGTCGGTTTGTTTGATTTGCAATCCGAGAAAGAATTTCAGCTCTCCCATCATGCTCATCTCAAACTCATTCTGCATACACTTAGAAAATTCTTGACAAAGAGATTCATCAGTGGATCCAAATATGATATCATCAACATAGATTTGAATTTAAAAGCAGCTTGCCATTAAAAGATTTAATAAATAGTGTAGTATCAACCTTTCCTTTTAAAAAATCGTTGTCAAGTAGAAAAGAGCTTAGACGATCATACCAAGCACGAGAGGCTTGTTTCAAACCATATAAGGCTTTCTTCAACTTAAAAACATGGTCAGGATTTTTGAAATTCATAAAACCCGGAGGTTGTGCTACAAAAACTTCTTCTTTTATAAAGCCATTTAGAAAAGCACTTTTTACATCCATTTGAAAAAGTTTGAAATCATGAAAATATGCAAATGCACATAACATTCGAATGGATTCTAATCTCGCAACTGGGGCATAAGTCTCATCGTAGTCGATACCCTCTTCTTGATTGTATCCTTGAGCTACGAGTCGAGCCTTGTTACGAGTTACTAAACCATCCTCATTTAGTTTGTTTCGGAATACCCAACGGGTGCCAATGACCGGATGATCAATAGGCTTGGGAACAAGTTCCCAAACTTGATTCCGTTCGAATTGGTTCAATTCCTCTTGCATGGCATCTATCCAGAAACTACCACTACATGCTTCATCAATAGATTTAGGTTCTAGCTGTGAAATAAATGCAACACTAGAAACAATATCTCTACTGGATGATCGAGTACTTACTCCTTTGGTAATGTCACCAATTACCAAATTTTATGGATGATCAGCTGTGAATTTTAACCTCTTCGGTAGACTCTGTAGGTAGCTGGTTCCTGGATCTCCTCTAGGGGGTTCAGCTAGTGCAGAGCTTGGTTCAGGTTCAGCTGATGTTGAACTTGATGTAGGCAGATCTTTATCACTATCATCGTGAGTCATTTGGTTCATTTCATCAAAAGTGACGTTGATTGATTCTTCGATGATCATGGTACGTTTGTTGAAGACTCTGTACCCTTTGCTCTTGGCCGCATAACCTAGAAATATACCTTCATCGGCCTTTTCGTCAAACTTTTCCAAGTTATCTTTAGTATTAAGAATAAAGCACTTACAGCCAAAAATCTTAAAGTATGAAACTGAAGGAATTCTATCAAACCATAACTCAAATGGAGTCTTCTTCGATTTGGGTCGAATTAGAACTCTATTGAGCATAAAGCAAGCTGTATTGACAGCTTCAGCCCAGAAGTATTTAGGTAGGCTAATATTGATTTAACATCACTCTGGCCATTTCAGTTAGAGTTCTGTTCTTACGTTCCACAACTCCATTTTGTTGTGGAGTTCTAGGGCAGGAGAACTCGTGTATGAAACAGTGTGTGTCACAAAATTGCTCGAAATCAGCATTCTCGAATTCGCCTCCATGATCATTTCTAATTCGAGTGATCATGTAACCTTTTTCATTTTGTACTTTCTTGCAAAAGGCGACAAATTCGGATAATGCGTCATTCTTGCGTGTCAAGAAATATACCTACGTGTATCTAGAAAAATCATCTACAATAACAAATGCATATAATTTACCTCCGAGGCTAGCAACTCTGCTAGGACCGAATAAATCCATGTGTAGCAATTGTAGTGGTCTAGTAGTACATACTGCGTTTACAGACTTGAATATGGATCTGGTAGCCTTGTTCTTTTCACATTGGCTGCATACCGAATCCTTCTTGAATGTTATGTCTGGTAAACCACGTACTAACTTCTTTGTGGATAATCTTGAAATTGTATCCATGTTTGCATGACCGAGTCTCATGTGCCATAGATGACTCTCATCACTTTTGGCCATTAAGCATCTACCTGAAATGTTAGCTTCTTCCAGCAGATATAAAACATATATATTGTCTTCCCTGATTCCTTCAAAGATAGTACTACCAGTTGAGCTATCAACTATAGTACATTTGTCTTTGCCAAAGTTGATACCATAACCATGATCAGCTAGATGACTTATGCTGAGCAGATTATGTTTCAACTAGACCGACATCTTTAATCACGGGATAGGGAGACTTACCAACATCACCGATACCAATAATATACCCTTTCAAATTATTATCGAAGGAAACATAACCTTCCTTCTTCTTCTTCGACAGTATTGCAAATAGGTTAGCGTCACCGGTCATATGCCATGAGCAACCACTGTCGAAGATCCATTTGCTTCTAGCATGTGAAGGGTATTCCACCTACAAAACAGTTTGCAGATGAAACCTTTGGTACCCATTTCTTGTAGGGTCCTGAATTGTTAGCTTTAGGTATCCAAGCATAAACATTTAAATCTACAAGCTTTCTCATTCTACATGCAGATGACATATGACCAATGAGGCCACAATAATGACATTGTGCATGTCGAGTGTTGAAAGCTGAGTGGTGTGCATGGTTGGTAGGTTTGGGTTTTCTAGTATAGAAGAATGCATACCTATGATCATGTTTGGGCTTAACCTTTTGGGGTAAAGGTTTTATATGATTTGGTCTGACAGTGTTTAGCTTGGGAATGTTCCAAATTCTCGGTAAGTGACACGTGTTAGGATAGGAAGCAGCAGGCTCAGGCTGTTTTCCTAACCTAATTTCCAACCTTTTGGAAGTGTCATATAACTTAGTATAATCAGAAGTGAGTGATTCCATTCTGATTTGTGCAGATTGAAGACTTTTCTTTTCTCTAGAAAGATCTTCTCTCAATTGGTCTATAATCTTGTCTTTCTCTTCGGATGACTGTTTAGTCTCGTGTAATAAGAGCTTTATAGAGGAAAGCTCACCAGACTCACTAACATTAGCTCTAACCTCAGCTAGTAGGTCGGTAAGTCTTTCTATTTCTCCTTTGTACTCTTTGAGTACCTTCTTAGCGGTCTGATATTTACTACACAGTTTCCTGTAGTCAAGCATCAGGTCACTGAAGGCATCTCCTAATTGCTCAAAGGTGAAGTCATCATATGTTTCTACAGGTTCAGTAGGTACCTGATCGATTGCCATGAAGCAGATGTTTGTAGCGTCCTTTGAATGTTCATCTTCTGAGTCGCTAGCTTCACTCTCATGCCATATGCTGGTGTTGGCATATTTTCGAGACGTTGATCTTTTCAGGTTGCCTTTTTCATACCTGTTGTTCTTCTTGCTCGATGATGAGTTGATGGGACAGTCCTTCTTCATATGTCACTTCTTCTTACAGCCATAGCAGACAGCATCTTCTTGATACCAGTTGTTGCTGTTGTTCTCTTTGACTCTCTTCTCATGTCTCATGAATCTTTTGACCTTCCTTGCTATGAGAGCTTGATCTTCAGCGTCAGATCCACTGCTGTCTGAGTCATCTTCAGCAGCTTTTCTGTGTTGAGCCTTGAGGGCGATAGTCTTCTCCTTTGGAGCAGGCTCTTCAAAATCTTGTAGCTCCAGTTCATGAGTGAGTAGTTTACCCATGAGTACTTCAAGTGACATTGTGGTGAGGTCGTTTCCTTCAATGATAGCTGTAGCCTTTGGAATCCAGTTCTTGGTGAGAGCTCGCAGGAGTTTGCGAATCTTTTTGTGGTTACTGTAATCTTTGCCTAAGGAGGACAAAGGGTTTACAATATCCAAGAACCTCTCGAACATTTGTGTGACTGTTTCATTTGGCTTCATTTTGAACGCCTCGTACTCTTGAGTAAGTCTGCTGACTTTTGACTCCTTGACATGAGTCGTGCCTTCATGTGTAACTTTGAGAAGCTTCCACACACTATTTGCAGTTGTGCATGTAGATACCCTGTTAAATTCTGTTCTGTTTAAGGCACAAAAAAGAGCATTAATGGCACGTGCGTCAAGACTGGCCTTTTTCTTTTCTTCCTCTGTATAACTGCTTTGGGGTTTTTCAACCAAAACTCCCTCGACATTTATACGAGGTGGCTTCTGATAGCCATCAAGAACAATAGCCCATAAGTCAAAATCAAGAGATTTCAAGAAGAAACTCATCCGTGTTTTCCAATAAGTGTAGTTAGTACCATCAAACAGTGGGGGTCTGTTTGTGGCCTGACCTTCACTTGTGAATTTCATAGTAGCCATGTGATGTGCTGTGATCTAATAAATAATGAATAAATAATAGCACTGTTACCTCGCTTTACCTGTAACACCCGCTCTGATACCAATTGTAGGAACGATATAGTAAAGCGTAATACTCTAGAGGGGGGGTGAATAGAGTTGGCAGCGGAATAATGCTAATTAAAAAATGTTAGCAACACAATCACAGTATATAATCACAGTTGAAATAATGTAAAGGCAGAGTCAGAAAGCAAACGCAAAGACAGCGATGTATACTGGTATCCCTCTGTTGAGGACTAATCCAGTCGGTAGAACTCTTGCTACCAGTTGAATCCACTATAGGAAAAACCCCAAGTTTTCTTACGAAATCCTTACAACTTCTACAACGCGAGCTTTGATACGAAGAACTCGTCCAACTTCAAATGTGAAGAGGTATTCTTCAATCAAGCCTTCTGATTACAATCTCCCAGAAACTTCTATACCGTACCGCACTGGCAAATCGACTAGAGGATTGTAACTGGCTTGGGATCTGAAAATGAAAGCTCTAGAAAACTCTTTGGAAGGCAGAAAGCTTTTTAGATAGAGAGAAGATTGAAAGTGAATGAGTGAATTAAAATGATCGAAATCCATCTCTATTTATAGTAATTCCAAAGGGAGAACGCTGTCAGAATTCGGGCAGAATTCGGGCAGAACTCGATGAGCAAATCTCGGTCAAATCCGCAACTGCAGGAGGACCAAGTTCCAGAGAATTCAAAAATCAAACGGCCACCAATCGAACTCTGGCCGAACTCTGGCCGAGTTCTGTCAGGGTTAGGTTAGGGTTTTAAAATAGATTTTTGGTGATTTTTGAAAACCTTTTTGAAAACCTTTTTGTAAACATTTTGATAGGTCATTTTAAAAACATTTTGAACTATTTTAGGGATAGCCTATTTGTCAGTACGACTCGGTGTACAACATATTCCTAGACTCAAATAAAGTAAAAAATTACATTGCATAGGAAGTACAGACTCAAGTAGGCAAACAGATCTTCAGTCTTGAACGGAGTGAATATCCAATCTTGCTTATGTCCAAGAAGCTGAGATGACCCAACAAGCTTCGTATATCCAGACAGAGTTTTGATCAATTATTAAAATCAGGTTGACCATATGACCAATGGGCCAACTCTAACCAGGGTGGAATTAAATGCTCTTCCACAAGGAAACATCAAAAACCCATAAAATCCAACTTAAGTAGCTCAAACCATGCAAAATCCGAAAATAGAAATAACTTAGATCTATAACAACGGAGGCTCCAAATCACAAAAACCCAAGAACTAATGTTGATCACCATGTCCTAATCTAGCTAATGGACCAAGAAAATAGGGTTCTCATGTAGTGGCAAGATGCACTTGCCTAGGATTGGGAGAGTTGTGTAGAGAAAGGAGAAGAAGAAGAAGGAAATTAATGGTGGTGGTAATGAAGAGAGAGAGTGGTAGGTAGAGATATAAAGAGGGGGAGTTACGGTGGGGATGAGGGGTAGCATAAGCTAAGGTGCTCCAATACATAAACCAAACCGAACCAACCCAATAAAACCGAGCCAAGCCAAAACCCAAATACGAGAAATACCGAAATTCCACAGGCTGAGAAAAAAAATAAAAATACATGCCAAAAATCCAGATACGAGTAAAATACAAAATACGAAAAAATACGAGAAATATGGGAAATGAGGGTGACATGGAATGCCGTCAGTATGAACCGACATTTCGTTGGCATGCCTTTCTGAACAGTAACGGTAATCCGTTGGGAGCATTTAATGCTAGCATCTTATCCATTCAAAACTCAAAATGTCGAGATCGGAATACTGGCGGTATGCTGCGGTATACCGTCGAAACGCTGACTTTCGTCACAGAATATATTTCTGGCTCACAAAAAGGTATACCGCTGGTATACTGTAGTCCGCCGTCAGTATGTCGAGTTTCGTCAAAGAACATATTTCTTGTTCAGAAAAGGTATACCGTTGGTACACTGCGGTATACCGTCGGCATGCCGAATTTCGTTACAGAATATTTTTCTTGCTCAGAAACGGTATACCGTCGGTACACTGAGGTATACCGTCGATGTGTCAAATTTCGTCACAGACCATATTTCTTGCTCAGAAACGATGTACCGTCGGTACAATGCGATATACCGTCGGTATGCCTTTTCTATAGACATTAATTTTTGAGTGAAAAGACAGAAGGGAGGCTTACGTTTTGTCATCCACCTTAGTTGTTACATAGAAGATCCTAGACCTTGTACAGACTCGAAATCTTGGAACATTTGAGAGCAGTCTTTGAGTGTACGTTGGTCTTTTCTTCAGTCTTGATTTTTAGGAGACTTTATCTGACTTTCATTTAAAAAGTAGCCTGAATAAAAAGATCTCTTAGCAGACTTTAGAAGGATTTAGTGAATATATGTTTGCTGAAATATAGAGAAAACTAAACCCCGAAGATGTTGTTAAAGTTATCAAAATAAATGTGCCAACAAATATATGGTAGTGCGTCTTATCAGATATGCTCGAGATGAGTATGGCTATATATTCTATGATCCAATAGGGAAGAAGTTCCTAAGATGCCACAATTTTTGTTCGTCAAGGGCCAGATAGTACATGACATACATGAGTCTAAGATGTTTTATGAGGATGAGGACTTGCATGAGATTGAGCCAGTTCCCCCTATAACTGTAGATGATCATGACCAACAAAATTTGATACTTGATGATGTCCCTATATAGAATATCAGCCCCTTGTTGATGATCAAGGGATTATTCGGACGAATGAGCTTGTTGACACAATTCCTAAAGATGAAGAGGCTGTTGGAGGGCACTAGCACCATACATAGATTTCCTTAAAGAGAGGTTCCAAGGAATGTCAACCATCAAATTGTTACTCGGTTAATGATTATATGCGATTGACTGACATGAGAGAACCCAAAAGCTTCACAAAGGAGATGGAAGACAAGAACAAGCAGAAGAAAATGCAAGAAATACAAGAAGGGATGAGTTCCTTACAGATCACTTACACTTTTGCGATGGTGCAGTAGTGCCAAAGGAAAAGACAACCTTGAAGAATATGGTGAGCATTGTGAGTGAAGCAGGAAAATGATGCTACTCGTCCATGATATAAGACAATATTGGATGTCAAGGGATACCGTCAGAGGAAAAGAGTTAATTTTGATGAGATCTTCTCACCTATCGTTAGTATGTCATACATATGTGTTTTGTTTATCATGTCTCGATTACAACAAATTAATAAGTCATTACTTTGCATGATCAATGATGTACAAGTACAAATTACACTTGCACATGACATGAACATGCACATTTGATAACTATTTTTAAAAAAATGATGCAGAAGAAAAAAAGCAGAGAACTGAATGAAAGTAGATATAAAGCAAAATAATTCCTTTAATGGTAACTTATAGAGGAAGTATGCATGGTTCTAGCATCCAACTGAGATGCCAAAATTGACTTACAACTTTTTAAACGAAAATATAATGCATTATTCTACCCCTTCCAATATGTTATTGGTGTTTTGCCTTTAGACTAGGAAAGATAGTCCTAAATCGGCTACACCAAATGGTGAGTATCTCAATATAATGCTTTGCTTGTGTTGAGGTATGCACATGAGGTGTGGTGGTGCACAAGTGGGTGCCATGTGGGAGTATTTTTCAATAAGAAAAAATGATTAATTCTAACAAGGAAGCAAGTTGATTTTTGTCGTTCGGACTCGGACATGGACTCTAGGATGTCTCGTGCATGCACAGGCTTGTGTTCGGAGGGTGTTTGCCATTAAATATCAAGAACAAAAATTATAGAAGAATTGAACTTGATTGCAAACTCACTTGTACAAAAGAAAGCCTAGAAAGAAATCCTAGGAAATAATCTAAGTACAATTATTTAGTTTTTAATTCTGGGGGATGACGATGGAGGCTCGAGAAAGTGTATCAACTCTGCCTTACTCCTTGGACTATCGGACACAATTTTTGCTCTCGAAGAAATTTGCCAGTCTTTGATTGCCAACCTCCAGCATGGGTGTAGTACCATGCTATTTATAGTGATTCCTGCATAAAGCAAATTTTGGGCCGCATAGAGGGCCACGTTGCCACGTGTCTGTAACAGCACACGAAGACTCGATCTTGGGCTGCCAGCTGGTGGGGGTTGTTGAGATTTCTTTGTTATAGTAAATCTGGGTGGTTGAGACTTGGTCAAATTGCCATGTATCCCTCCACAACAGAGTAAAATCAATCTTCTGCGACCCGAATTAACTTGGCCGCATGCGGTACCAAGAGTCTTTCTTCTGCAGCCTGGATCAGCTTGGCCGCATGAAATCTTAAGAGCCTTTCTTCTGTGGCTCAGATTATCTTGGCCGTATGAGGTCTCAAGAGTGTTCCTTTTGCGGCTCAAATTGGCTTGGCCGCATGAGGTCTTCAAGTGACTTCCTTCTGCGGCTCAGGTCATCTTTTCCGTATAAAGTCTAAAGTGTCTTCCTCCTGCGGCTCAAGTCCACTTGGCCGCATGGGGTCTCCAAGAGCCTTGCTTCTGTGGCTCAGTTTTACTTGGTCACATGGGTTCTTCGAGAGCCTTGCTTCTGCGGCTCGAGTCTACTTAGACGTATGGGGTCTTCGAGAGCTTGGTTTTACTTGGCCGCATGGGATCTCCAGGAGCCTTGCTTCTGCGGCTCGAGTCCACTTAGCCACATGGGGTGATGATCCGCATAAACACAAACTACCTTAGTGGTGGAGCCACTGTCTTATGGCAGCAGTAGTTGATGGCGGTTTGGGTGCAGTGATGTCCTAGAAAGGGCTCCTCACACATCATGGTTGCTTCTCTCTCCTTGCGTTTGTGAATGACCACCTCTTGCAAGTCGAGAGCAGATTGATCTACCTTTGCATCTGTTTTGTGGGCCCGGCTATCCCGAGCGTCCGGGTGTGTAGGTATCATATTTGCTCCCTGATCTGAGGCTAGTAAAAGCACTTGCTCTCGATCGTTGTAGGAAGACTTTTGGGACCATCATATTTGCTCCCTGATCTGAGGCTAGTAAAGCACTGCTCTCGATCATTGTAGAAAGACTTTTAGGACCATCATATTTGCTTCCTGATATGAAGTTGTAAAGCACTGCGCTCGATCGTTGTAGGAAGACTTTTGGGACCATCATATTTGCTCCCTGATCTGGGACTAGTAAAGCACTGCTCTCGATCATTGTAGGGAGACTTTTGGGACCTGCCATGTCCGTTTGCTGCAGAGGGCTGGACATGGAAGGTTCTGTACAACATTCCATCAGGGGCCCGTATAATAGTTAACGGTACCCGCTGACGGTCAGCAGATTGGACAGTTGACTAGGCTTGTTGAGCCCGTACTACCCTGGACTTCTTCGACTTAGAACCCGAAGTTGCGTAGTAGGAATAGTCCAAGTTGGAAGGAGGGAAGAGAAGTTGGTGCCCTTTTTAAAGGAGGGAAGGGGACTCTATATATAGAATGGAGTGAGCCCTTTTTTCTTCTCCTTTCCGATGTGGGACTAAAAGCAATATCCTTTATTCCTTGCTTCTGCAAGACCCCTTTCAAAGTTTTCAAATTGCAAATTTGGAATACTTTGAATAAGAAGCATAGAAAGTAGAGCTATTTAGGTATGGCAATCATATCAGAGGTAGCATGGATGTGATAGGTTTGGATACTTTTGCTGGAGATTTTATATGGACCTATCATCCTTGGTGTACCTTGGTTTTAGGTACAGATAATAAGTTGAGAGAGGGAACCAACATATTTACTCAGAGGTGATATGGACATGGTAAATATGAGGTTGATGGTAGAGCTTTCCTACTCGTAGGTGATATAGACATGGTAGGAGTAAACTTGGTGAGGATACACAGAACAACTCAGAGGTAATATGGACATAGAAGTTCTATGATTGATGCGCCACAACGCAGGGTTTGTTGCACGGGGTGTTTACTCAGAGGTAAGGTGGACGTGGTAAACATTTGTTTTTAGCATCATCTGCTTTGTAAGGGATAGAAAAACAATTCAGAGGTGACGTGGACATGGTTGTTCTACTACTGGAGAGTGAATGCAATGGAACAACTGGGCTCCAGAAGCATATTATTGTGAGAGAAGGGGGGCTAATACAGCATTTGTGTTTGATAAAGGACATCCTACTGGGGGACTTTTTGTGGATCTATTCTTCTTCTGTGCATCTGGAGATGCGAGCAATAGATTTGAATAATATTTTGTGGACCTATTACCCTTTTGTACACCGGTAGTACGAATAATAGATTAGGATGACTTCTGTGGACCTATTATCCTTTTGCGTACTGATAGTGCGGGTAATAGATTTGAAACAAAACCTAACAGAGGTAATATGGACGTGATAGGTTCCGTGGCCTTAATACCGTAATTTTATCCCGGGTCGGGTACAAGTGTTAAGTCAAGAGACTATCGGTATCAGAGGTAATATGGATGTGACACACGATAATCAGGACCAGAAAGTTTGCTCAGAGATGGCAATAAGCTTGGCAGACTCCGGTGTGATAAACCATTAAAGTGGAAGTTTAGAGGTTTCAGCATACATGACTCGCCACTCAGGGAGATGCAATATAAATCTACTCGGAGCTAATAGAGTATGAGTTCAGAGGTACTTGGTGTACATAACTCGATAGCTTGGAAGATTTGGTGGTTTTAGGAAGTACCAGCATGTCCTTAGACATAGTATTTCTTCAGGAACTTGTCGTTTATGGGCATTATGAGCAAGTCTCTGTTCTATTTCGTGAGTCGGTATGTATCATTGGAGAATATGATCTCGATGATGGACCCTCCCACTCGGACTGGAATTTATCGACGGTTTTGTGGGTCATGACTATCGGTCTGCGGGCTAAGACGAGATCGCCTATTTGGAATGTCCTCTACTTGACTTTCTTATTGAAGGCCCGAGAGATGCGTGCTTGATATAGCTCGATGTTTTGTTGAGCTTGCAAATGCTTCTCATCTAAAGCTTCCAATTCTTGTAGTCGTCGACAGTAGTTATCATCTGACGTCAACCGGTAAGTAAGGGCGACACGAAGTGAAGGGATCTGAGTCTCCAATGGAAGAACTGCCTCGCTTCCATACACCAGAGAAAATGGTGTATTTCTTGTAGCCATCCGACTCATAGTACGGTACGCCCATAAGCATTCGCCCAGCTTTTCATTCCAGTCATGCTTGTTTGAAGATACGAACTTCTTGAGAAGCTTAATTATGGTTTTGTTAAAGGCTTCGGCCAGACCATTAGTCGATGGGTTGTATGCCGTTGAAGCCACATTCTGAATCCATTTCTTGTCACAGAATCGATAGAAGGCATGGCTTGCAAACAACGGACTATTGTCATGAATGATCCTCCGGGGCAGTCCAAAACGGTAAATAACGTAAAGTTTTATGAAACTGATCACGTTTGATGTCTTTACCTTTGCCAGCGGAACAACTTCCGCCCACTTGGAGAAGTAGTCGGTGATTGCAAGTATAAATCGGTACCCTTTGGACGACGGTGGGGTGATTGGGCCAATAATGCCCATTTTCCATGCTTCAAATGGCCAAGAGGCCACTGTTGGGTGCAAAAATTCGGATGGCAGATGTATAAAATCTGTGTGGATCTGACAAGCCTTACACTTTGTTCATAATCGACTGCGTCTGCTACCATCGTAGGCCAGTAATAGCCCATCCGACGGAGACGATCCTGCAACTTCGGGCCAGGTTGGTGAGCCCCACACACGCCATCGTGAGCCTCGCGTATGGCTTCTGCATTTGACAGACATCGTAACAGTAGCCCGTCGTAAGATCATCGATATAATATTTTTGTTTCTGTGGCATAAAAGAATCTGAGAGAACGCCTTCTGATTGAAGTTGTTTCTTTCACATTCTCAGGCAGAATTCTGTAGACCGCAAAGTCGATGAACGTGAGTTTCCATTCTTGCACGTCATTGATTATCTTGACGGAGTAACTCGTACCTAGTTGAATGTTGTTTTTGGGACAGACGAGCTCATGGCCTATCATGTCAACTAGATGATGAGCATGATTTGGAACCGCCAAGAAAGCGGTGAGGCCTGCTAGGGCACCGGCTTCAATATTCAAGAGTCTAGGAACGTGCTCTATAAAGAACCCCTCCAAGGTTGCAATGATGGCAATTGCTGTCTGATGATAGGGAATCAGGTCCGCATTACGAACCTCGTATGAGCCTCGGATTTAGTTAACAATCTATTACGAGTTGCCATATGCTTCTAGGTATTCGACTCCCACTTCTTTTCCAAGTCAAAGCCCAATAACCAAAGCGTTATATTCGGCTACATTGTTTGAACAGGGTTCTGTGAGAGAATATGCACGGTTGACCACCAATCCAAAGTGAGAAATTAATACTATTCGACTCCAGCGACGATATCACCTTGTGTCACTCTCCGTTTCTGGAATGCGTATTTTTATACGTATACCGCTTGCCCGAATTTATTTAGTATCTGTCATACATTTATTTTGTATTTAATTCTTTTAATTTCATGCTAATTATTTTTTCTGTATTTTATTTTTTACTTTTTTCTTGGCTCTTGGTTCATTTCGGTTCATGGTAAACCAACTTGGTTTGGTTCAACATGGAAAGGAATGGATGGCTTGGATTTGGTGGAGAGAATGAATGGTGGAGATCCACTTGACCTTGATATAAAACTTCTTCTTTCATTCTCTCTCTTCATTCATTCACATTTACTCCTCCACCAAACCCTAACCCACTTGTGAGAGGCAAGTATATCTTGCACATCATGGAGGATTTCATGCATCTCTATTTATTTTTAGTCAATTGTGTTTGTCTCTTCTTTCTCTACATGTTTAGGTCTTATAGTTTTTGTTTTCCATGGTTAGCTTTGTGTAGATCTAAGTTTTTCCCCTTTTTGGTTTTCTTGGGTTTCGATCTATCAAACTTTATCATTTCCATGTTTTGATTGTTCTATGTTGTAGAGAATTCAATTCTACCAAAGTTTGGCTTTTGAAAAGTTAGATTTCGACTTGATTTGAGGAAGTTATGGCCAAAATAATTTTGGTCAAACTTCTATGTTCATCTGTCCTGATTCTGGCAGGGACGATGAATAGTGTCTGGCCGCATAAGAAATTTTTGAGCCGCATAAGAATTTCTGGCCGCATGAGCACTTCTGGCCGCATAAGCATTTTTGAGCCGCATAAGAATTTTTGAGCCGCATAAGCATTTTTGAGCCGCATAAGAATTTCTGGCCGCATGAGCATTTTTGAGCCGCATAAGAATTTTTGAGCCGCATAAGAATTTCTGGCCGCATGAGCATTTTTGAGCCGCATAAGAATTTCTGGCTGCATGAGCATTTTTGAGCCGCATAAGAATTTTTGAGCCGCATAAGAATTTTTGAGCCGCATAAGAATTTCTAGCCGCATGAGGCTGATTTTGACTGATTTTGATTGTTTGATGCTCTTTTTGACTGTTTTTTGGCCCGAATTTCTCCTAGCTTCCAACATGAAAGTTGTAGATATTTTTCTTGGCTTCAAGAATATGTTACAAACTATTTTATGCAAGTTTCTCTTACTCTTGATATAGAACTTTTGACTACCATGCCTTGTCACGAATTGACAATGATTGTTATCCTGACTTAATATTGATCATGCGTTCCTATGCCTGGAACTAAGAGACTGGCTAGTCGTCTTATTGTACTGAATGGGACACGTTCATGTATGAACCATTGAGAATGACTGGCTGATCCCGATCATTGATAATGTAACCGTGCTGATCTCCAACTTATAATTATGCACATGAATTTGGGTAGGTGCTATGACACCGATAATTAATTTCGTATTACAAAAGCAGCACGTGTATCCTACTGTCAAGGCATGATTATCCCGTGGATAGGTTTGATTGTTGCATTACGCTATGCAGGACCTACAACCCAACCGCACTGGCATCGTTGTAGAGTTACGCATATCGTACCTTGTACGAAAGTACTCATGCAATATACTCATGGTCCACGACATGAGATTTCAATTAACATAGGGCCAACTAAGCTAAATAAAATAATTACTGCATAGAGAGAATGGATTTTCGAGTTCTTACATGACGGCAGTCCTTGGGACAAATTGTGTCCCGACATGCCGGCTGGTTCCCACGGATACTGCATATCTACCACACGGGCAGGGAGTGGTATCCGGTTTACTTTTCCCGATCAACGAGCGTCCCGCTGGGACTCGTTTTCCCGCATGGCGCAACTGATTATTGGATCGACCAGCCTTGTTTGGCTATAGTAAGAACTGAGAAATTCCCTAATGCATGGTTCCAGGGTAACCTGGAGCTCACTAGTAGTAAGCCGTAATAATTGCCTGGCCGCTTAAACTGATTTGATTGTGGGTTGTATCCTACTTTGCCAACTATTGAGGTAAGCTGAACGTCCTGACATGACTGGCCAACTTCTGTCTTTGTTTGGTTGGGGAGTTGGTTCGGAGTGTCAAGACGCTAGGCGTACCTTAGTAAGAGGTAAAGATCTATTTATCTTATTTATATCCTTAACTCTTATTACTAGTTTTAATTCTTCATGTTGTGCTTCCTTTGTGGTGCTTGCTATTGGAGGTCTAACCTCTCTGGTTTTGCATGGCCAGATCTAGAGCCAGCTCCCGAGGACTCAGCTTACTTCTACCCTCAAGATGGTCAATACTAGAAGGATGACCGAAGGAGGCCACGAGTGGGTTCCTTGACTCCCTACTCGTCTTGTTCTTTACTTTACTTTTGTCGTTTTAGCACCGACCTGTTAGTCGGACTGTCAAGTACTTGCTTTTACATAATTATAATTAATTCAGACTGCAGCTGATAGCGATTGTGTATACCTTATCATATCATCTGGCTATGTTTTGTAAAGCCAGATCTCAAGAACATTTTGACCGAGCGTTTGGGATGCCTTACTACTTTATCATATATGCTCTTTATTTACTGCTTCTTGATTCATTGATTGAGACAATAGATGCCATGTGACCCTAGCGAGACTTGTATATAGTATGCACCCCCTTGTCTAGTTTACAGTATTGATCGTATTATTCGGTATTTCTTCTACCCGTAATACATAGCTGGCCAAGTCCGTCCCCGTCCCTCGGTATTTCGGGTCTGGGGCGTGACAAGGTTTTAGTGGTGGCCCATGCAGGTCTGTTTTCAGACTTGTGGGGTGCTTTTATTTTATAGGAGGTCTCAATCACACATGTTCTTCCTTTGATCTCATGATTCGTTGCTTTCGATCCCATCTTGGCACCCCGGTATCCCTTGACTTCGTTGATCTTTCCTGTCCGGTCGTTTGATTGTTCTCTTGTCCCTTGTATTAGGGGCTCTCGTTCGCATCAGAACAACAACAACCAGAGCAGCACGACCATATTGGTCAGCAGCAAGGGACAGTGCTTCCCCAAGAGCACGTCCAAGCAGTGGTGATAGTAAAGCCAGCCGTTGGGCCGCAATATCCGGAGGTTCCAATCTCATCGATGATTCCGTCCACTCCGGGGGCAGTAGATACACCAGCCCTCCTAGAGATCATCAGAGGGATGATGGCCACGCAGAAACATCATATGTTGGTCCAGCAACAGATGCATACACAGCAACAAGAGCAGAATGTGTTACTTAATCAAGGCTTACAGACGGCATTAGAAAGAGGAGTAAGAAATGATTCAGGAGCGTCGACCCAATTCTGCAAGTACAACCCCCGATGTTTCGAAGGTACAGAAGATGCTATCACAGCAGATGCGTGGCTCAAGGATATTGAGGCAATTTTGAAGGCAGCCAAAGTTCCAGCGGAGGAGCAAGTGGACCAAGTAAAGTTGTTACTCCAGGATCTCGCCCGTGATTGGTGGAAATCAGAAGAAGTAGGTGCCAGGTGTCCTATTACATGGGACAATTTTTCTACCAGATTCAAGACCAAGTACTATGGAGTGGTAGCTCAATTCGAGCTACAGCAGAAGTTCATCAGCCTCAAGCAGGCTGGAAAGACCATGGATGCTTATGCAGCAGAGTTCTGCAGATTGAGTAGGTTTGCCCCGGAGATGGTAGCCACGGAGAGCCAGAGGGCCATGAGGTTTCAACAAGGGTTTCATCTTGAACTCTTGCAACTGGTAGAGGGGCATAACTACCATACACTTGATGAGGTACTGACGGCGGCCCGGAGGCATGAGATCACTATCCAGAGGATGGTGACTAGGACTGGAGGCCAGAAGAGGTCTCACAACCAGATGGAAGGAGGAGGGGGAGCAGCACCCCGATCGACAGTACCGTCCCATGGCGTCCGCATTCATGATGTGGCGGTGCGAGGGCCAGCACCACCAGATAGCAACAGCAGCAGAGGAAGAATCAGTAGCCACCCGCGGGTTGCACTTATTATGGGAAGGCAGGGCACACTAAGAATATATGTCGGGCATTTAATGGGTTATGCTTGGTATATGGAAGTCCGAATCACCGGTTTCCACTTGCCCCATGAGTTCGAGGCCAGGAGGGCCAGTGCAACCATTTCCTGCCCTGCCAGCACCAGGGGCAGGCCAGTATCGAGGGCCAGTGGTAACAATAAAACTATTGGCTCAACGGCCGTTATTGACACAAGCTCAGATGTTTCGGCAGCAGGGACCGCCGATACAGCAGCAACACCAGAGACCACCCCCAGCATCATCGAGGCAAGGGCCAGCAGCAACACCGGGCAGGGCCGCAGCAAGGAAATTAGCATGGAGGCCAAGGGCAGGCGTTCAATCTGTCCTTAGAGGAGGCATTGGCATCGGAGAACGTTGTGGCAGGTAACGTTCTCGTCTCCTCATCTCCCGCAGTAGCATTGTTTGATTCAGGAGCATCACATTCATTTATATCTACACGATTTGCAATACGACTAGGATTGGAATTTGAGGCATTGCCAGAGAGGTTGAATATACTCACTAGTAATGGGCTTGTAGGAGTTAGTAGGATTATTCCAGCATGTAGAGTCGTAGTGTGCGGGCGTTCCTTACCCGCTAGGTTGATAGAATTTCCTATAGGAAATTTTGATCTTATCTTGGGCATGGACTGGCTGAAAGACAGTCATGCTACAATAGATTGCCATAGAGGGAGCGTATCTTTTGATATTCCAGGCATGGGACAGTTCGCTTTGGTCAGGCCGGGAACAGAACAGTTGGCAGGCGGAGTCGTAGCAGCATTGGAAGGAGTTCAAGTCCCGAGGGTAGTGGGAGAGTTTCTTGATGTATTTCCGGAAGAACTACCAGCTTTACCACCGAAGAGAGATGTCGAGTTCAGTACAGAATTGGTGCCAGGGACCGACCGGTGTCGGATCAAGTTTATAGAATGCCAGGTTTAGAGCAGGCCAAGGTGTACCAGCATATAGAAGAATTGAAGGCGAAGAAGTTCATTCGGGACAGTGAATCACCATGGGGAGCACCAGTAGTACTTGTAGGGAAGAAGGATGGGTCATCCCGGTTGTGCATTGACTATAGGAAACTCAATACGGCAACAGTAAAGAACAAGTACCCACTACCGAGGATCGACGACTTGTTTGATCAGTTGAGCAGAGCCAGAGTATTTTCCAAGATAGATCTTCGGTCAGGATATCATCAAGTTAGAGTTCGGGAGGAGGATATTCCCAAGACAGCATTCAGGTCGAAGTACGGGCATTACAAATTTTTAGTTATGCCGTTTGGATTGACCAATGCTCCAGCAATATTTATGGATTTGATGATCGGCATCTTTAAGCCATACTTGGATCAATTGTCGTTGTGTTCCTCGACGATATTCTCGTTTACTCAGCCAGCAAAGAAGAGCATGAAGGTCACCTCAGGAAGGTATTGCAGGTTTTGAGAGAAAACCAGTTGTATGCCAAGCTTAGTAAATATGAGTTTTGGTCGGATCAAATTTTATTCCTGGGGCATATCATATCAGGGACAGGAGTATCGGTGGATCCTAAGAAAGTGGAGGCCGTAAAAGATTGGCCAGTACCTAAGACAGTAGCTGATGTACGGAGTTTCTTGGGATTGGCAGGATATTACCGAAGGTTCGTGTCAGATTTTACAAGAATTTTAGTACCCATGACCCGTTTGACACGCAAGGATGTGCCATTTGTCTGGTCGACAGAGTGCGAGGCATCCTTTGAGAGTTTGAAGCAGAAATTGATCTCGGCACCTATACTTACATTGCCCGTTGGACCCGGAGGTTTTACTGTATATTATGATTCGTCAGGTAAGGGACTTGGATGTGTCCTCATGCAACATGGGAAGGTGATAGCGTATGTATCTAGACAACTTCGGGACCACGAGAAGAATTATCCGACTCATGATTTGGAGTTGGCGGCCGTAGTATTTTCCTTGAAGCTTTGGAGGCATTACCTGTACGGCGATCGAGTAGATATATTCACCGACCACAAGAGCTTAAAGTATATTTTTTACTCAGAAGGAGCTGAATATGAGACAGCGGAGATGGTTGGAATTGATCAAGGATTACGAAGTAGAGCTTCAGTATCACCCAGGCAAGGCTAATGTAGTAGCGGATGCCCTCAGTAGAAGGGGCAGTACATTCATATTGACATCACAGAAGCAGATTTTAGAGGATCTTCGAGAGATGGGCATTGAGGTTATACTTCCTGGAGATGTAGGGATCTTGGCTAGTCTACAAGTTCAATCTGACTTGGTAGACAGGATCAAGGCAGCTCAGACACAGGACCCAAGGATTCAGAAGCTCAGGACAGAATGTGATTCGGGACTCCGGAAGGAGATGAGAATTCATGAGGATGGAACACTTAGGTTTGGATCGCGTCTATGTGTGCCTAGTGGAGATATCAGACAGGAGGTTATGGCAGAGGCCCATAGTTCTCAGTATTTTATTCACCCGGAAGGTACCAAAATGTACAGGGATATTAAACAACATTTCTGGTGGAACGAAATAAAGAGGGAGATAGCTAGATTCGTCTCCCGTTGCTTGATATGTCAGTAAGTGAAGGCAGAGCAGCAGAGGCCAGCAGGATTATTACAGCCACTTCCTATCCCGGAATGGAAGTGGGAGCACATCACAATGGACTTTGTGACTGGATTACCGAGGTCACCTAGTGGTAAGGATGCCATCTGGGTTATATTGGATCGACTTACAAAGGTAGCACATTTCCTCCCCTTTAGAGTTGGGCAGACTACAGAAAAGCTAGCTGAGATGTACATGCAGCAGATCGTCAGGCAACATGGAGTTCCTGTCAGTATTGTGTCAGATAGAGATACCCGTTTTACGTCGCATTTCTGGAAGAGTTTACATCAGAGCCTAGGTACCAAGTTAAGATTCAGTACGGCTTACCACCCGCAGACGGACGGACAATCAGAATGAACCATTCAGACCTTAGAAGATATGCTACGAGCCTGCACGTTAGATTTTGGAGGATCCTGGGAGAGTCACCTGTACTTAGTAGAATTTTTATATAATAATAGTTACCAGGCCAGTATTCAAATGGCTCCGTTCGAGGCACTGTATGGTAAGAAGTGTAGATCGCCGTTGGCATGGGATGATATTAGGGAAAGGAAGATGTTGGGACCAGAGATGATTGTCTAGACAGTTGAGGTTGTTAAGGGAATTAGAGAGCGACTTCGAGTTGCACAGGATCGACATCGTCATTGGGCAGACCAGCATCGCAGGCCGTTAGAATTTTCTGTTGGGGACCACGTGTTCTTGCGGATTTCGCCTACCCGAGGAGTCATTAGATTTGGTGTTCGCGGGAAGTTGAGTCCGCGATACGTGGGCCCATTTATTATCCTTGATAGGGTAGGCGATGTTGCTTATCGTTTATCCCTTCCGCCTTCGTTAAGAGAGGTGCATGATGTATTTCACGTATCTCAGTTACGTAGGTATATATCGGACCCAAGTCATATTCTCGATCATTCTGAGCTGGTTGTGGGTACCAACCTGTCTTATGAGGAGCAGCCTGTATCCATTTTGGACCGTAGGGAGAAGATACTCAAGAACCGAACAATTAACCTTGTTCGTGTCGCTTGGGGCCATCACTCCTTAGGAGAGTCAACGTGGGAGCGGGAGGATGATATCTGATCGCAGTACCCGCACTTGTTTGACTCACAAGGTATATTTTATTTCCATATGCCTTGATTGTCTTGATTCCACATGCATATCCCCGTATGATTAGTAGCTTGGTTTTATGGATTGATAGTATAGTTGCAGATTAGTGGTTGATTGGTATCATAGGGTGATTGATTGCTCGCTGTATTGCTTGTGCCTGGCCCTGATATTTCTAACCTGCTTGGATTTGAAATTTTGAGGACTGAATTTATCTAAGGTGGGTAGAGATGTCACTCCCTTTTCCCGAAATGCGTATTTTTATACGTATATCGCTTGCCCGAATTTATTTAGTATCTGTCATGTATTTATTTTGTATTTAATTCTTTTAATTTCATACTAATTATTTTTTTGTATTTTATTTTTTGCTTTTTCTTGGCTCTTGGTTTATTTTGGTTCATGGTAAACCAACTTGGTCTGGTTTGGTTCAACATGGAAAGGAATGGATGGCTTGGATTTGGTGGAGAGAATGAATGGTGGAGATCCACTTGACCTTGACATAAAACTTCTTCTTTCATTCTCTCTCTTCATTCATTCACATTTACTCCTCCACCAAACCCTAACCCACTTGTGAGAGGCAAGTACATCTTGCATATCATGGAGGATTTCATGCATCTCCATTTATTTTTAGTCCATTGTGTTTGTCTCTTCTTTCTCTACATGTTTAGGTCTTGTAGTTTTTGTTTTCCATGGTTAGCTTTGTGTAGATCTAAGTTTTTCCCCTTTTTGGTTTTCTTGGGTTTCGATCTATCAAACTTCATCATTTTCATGTTTTGATTGTTCTATGTTGTAGAGAATTCAATTCTACCCAAGTTTGGCTTTTGAAAAGTTAGATTTCGACTTGATTTGAGGAAGTTATGGCCAAAACAATTTTGGTCAAACTTCTATGTTCATCTGTCCTGATTCTGGCAGGGACGATGAATAGTGTCTGGCCGCATAAGAAATTTTTGAGCCGCATAAGAATTTCTGGCCGCATGAGCATTTCCTGCCGTATGAGCATTTTTGAGCCGCATAAGAATTTTTGAGCCGCATAAGCATTTTTGAGCCGCATAAGAATTTCTGGCGGCATGAGCATTTTTGAGCCGCATAAGAATTTCTGGCCGCATGAGCATTTTTGAGCCGCATAAGAATTTTTGAGCCGCATAAGAATTTCTAGCCGCATGAGGCTGATTTTGGCTGATTTTGATTGTTTGATGCTCTTTTTGACTGTTTTCTAGTCCGAATTTCTCCTAGCTTGCAACATGAAAGTTGTAGATCTTTTCTTTGGCTTCAAGAATATGTTACCAACTATTTTATGCAAGTTTCTCTTACTCTTGATATAGAACTTTTGACTACCATGCCTTGTCACGAATTGACAATGATTGTTATCCTGACTTAATATTGATCATGCGTTCCTATGCCTGGAACTAAGAGACTGACTAGTCGTCTTATTGTACCGAATGGGACACGTTCATGTATGAACTATTGAGAACGACTGGCTGATCCCGATCATTGACAACGTAACCGTGCTGATCTCCAACTTATAATTATGTACATGAATTTGAGTAGGTGCTATGACACCGATAATTAATTTCGTATTACAAAAGCAGCACGTGTATCATACTGTCAAGGCATAATTATCCCGTGGATAAGTTTGATTGTTGTATTACGCTATGCAGGACCTACAACCCAACCGCACTGGCATCGTTGTAGAGTTACGCATATCGTACCTTGTACGAAAGTACTCATACGAAATACTCATGGTCCACGACATGAGATTTTAATTAACATAGGGCCAACTAAGCTAAATAAAATAATTACTGCATGGAGAGAATGGATTTCCGAGTTCTTACATGACGGCCGTCCTTGGGACAAATAGTGCCCCGACACGCCGGCTGGTTCCCACGGATACTGCATATCTACCACACGGGCAGGAAGTGGTATCCGGTTTACTTTTCCCGATCGACAAGCGTCCCGCTGGGACTCGTTTTTTCGCATGGCGCAACTAATTATTGGATCGACCAGCCTTGTTTGTCTATAGTAAGAACTGAGAAATTCCCTAATGCATGGTTATAGGGTAACCTGGAGCTCACTAGCAGTAAGCCGTAATAATTGCCTGGCCGCTTAAACTGATTTGATTGTGGGTTGTATCCTACTTTGCCAACTATTGAGGTAAGCTGAACGTCCTGACATGACGGGCCAACTTCTGTCCTTGTTTGGTTGGGGAGTTAGTTTGGAGTGTCAAGACGCTAGGTGTACCTTAGTAAGAGGCAAAGATCTATTTATCTTATTTATATCCTTAACTCTTATTACTGGTTTTAATTCTTCATGTCGTGCTTCCTTTGTGGTGCTTGCTATTGGAGGTCTAACCTCTCTGGTTTTGCATGGCCAGATCTAGAGACAGCTCCCGAGGACTCAGCTTACTTTTACCCTCAAGATGGTCAATACTAGAAGGATGACCGCAGGAGGCCACGAGTGGGTTCCTTGACTCCCTACTCGTCTTGTTTTTTACTTTACTTTTGTCGTTTTAGCACCGACCTGTTAGTCGGATTGTCTAGTGCTTGCTTTTACATAATTATATTTAATTCAGACTGCAGCTGATAGCGATTGTGTATACCTAATCATATCATCTGGCTATGTTTTGTAAAGCCAGATCTCAAGAACATTTTGATCGAGCATTTGGAACGCCTTACTGCTTTATCATATATGCTCTTTATTTACTGCTTCTTGATTCATTGATTGAGACAATAGATGCCATGTGACCCTAGCGAGACTTGTATATAGTATGCACCCCTTGTCTAGTTTACAGCATTGATCGTATTATTCGATATTTCTTCTACCCGTAATACGTAGCTGGCCAAGTCCGTCCCCGTCCCTCGGTATTTCGGGTCTGGGGCGTGACACCTTGGGGCCCCGTTCTTGAAGCACCGTCGAAGAACATTCGCCAAACGTCATCATGTGAAGTCATGTTTGAGTTAATGACTTTGTATGGGATTTCTTCATAGATTCTGGCCGTTTCTGAGCCTGGATGGACTGCTAGAAAGTCGGCCGAGGCTTAACCTTTGATAGCCTTCTGCGGAACGAAAACCATGTCGTAGGGGGATAACAATATCTTTCATGTGGCTAAACGAGAACTGAGTGTGCCTGGCTTGGTCATGAGAATCCTGAGGGATTAACTCGCGAGACAACATGGATGGTCTTCCCTGACACATAGTGTCATGTTTTCTTAATGGCGAACACCAAGGCACGGCATTCCTTCTCCACAACGGTGTACCTATGCTCCGGCCCAACCATCATTCGGCTAAGATATTAGATGGCTTGTTCGTTCACTGCATCATTGTTCTGTGCTAGCAAGGTGCCGAGGGAGTGTTCCATCGCTCGTACATAGAGCAGGAAAGGCTTTTCGGCGACCGGGGCTACCAGAACCGACGGATTCGACAGGTATTCCTTAATGTCATCAAAGGCGCGTTGACATTCTTCATTCCATATGAAAGAGATGCCTTTCTTCATGAGTTGTGTGAAGGGTTGACATCGTCCTGAGAGGTTAGATATGAACCTCCTGATGTAGGCTAGTCTTTTCTGAAGGCCGCAGAGTTCACGGAGGATCCTCGGTGGACTCATCTCCATGATTGCTTTTGTCTTATCGGGGTCTATGTGAATGCCCCGGGAAGTAATGACAAAGCCCAAGAACTTTCTGCTGGACACACCCAGGAAGGACTTGGTAGAATTCATCTTCAGATTGTGCACTCGCATAAGGTCGAACACTGTCCTCAAATCAAGTAAGTGATCATCCTTGGAGCAGCTTTTGACGGCGATGTCGTCAACGTAACACTCCACCGCCTTGTGCAAGTGATCTCTGAAGATGATGCTCACAGCTCGTTGATATATAGCACCGGCATTCTTCAGGTCGAAGGACATGGCTGTGTAACAATACACGTCGTTCTATGTTCGGAATGATGTATGCTTCTCATCATCAGGAGATATTTTGATTTGATAGTATCCTGAAAAGCCATCCTTAAAGGATATACATTCAAAGCCACACGTATTATCGATCATTATGTCGGTGATGGGAAGAAGAAATTCATCCTTAGGACATGCCGCATTCAGATTGCGAAAGTCGATGCAGATTCGGATCTTTCCGTTCTTCTTGACGACTGGTACTATATTAGCTATCAAGTCTGGGTGCTGCTCCTTGCGGATAAAACCGCTAGACATAAGCTTGTTTACTTCCTCTTCTATGGAGTTCATAATGTCTGGTACGGAACCGTCATTGCTGTTGCTTGACTAGTTTTGCGTCCGGATGAATATTGAGCTTATGGAGTGCGATCTCGGGGTTTAGTCCTGGCACATCTTCATAGCTCCAAGCGAAAACGTTAATATACTCTCTGACGAGTTGCAACGACTCCCACTCGTCGTCCGTCAGGCTTTTACTGACAAAGATTGGCTTTAGAGAGGATTCATTACCGAGATCAACTTGCATGACTTCGTCTTCAGTGGAAGGGTCCCTTTGTTCAAAGCGCTTCTCCCATTGTGCATCAAGTTGTTGGGCCAATGGCTCCAATTCAAGAGGTTCAAGTAGATCTTCGTCGTCCTCTTCAATATTAGCGGATGTCATATTGACAGATAATATCTGCCTGAATATATCCCCAATGCTGTCATCAGAATCGTTTGTAGGCGATTCGGGTGAGTGAGAATACCACTCGCATTCCTCATCGGAGCTCTTTTACGTTGTTGCTACTGTAACATAACCGAGACCGTATCTGGACCTGCTGTAGTAATCCCGAGATTTCCCGACCGGGGCTGATTTGCGGTATGGACGGTTGTCACTTGTGAGTGACTTATCTGCGTCTAGGACGTAGCAGGAATCCTCCATCTTCAGGTCGTCGACCTGACATTTCAATCGGATCATTCCTAGAAGATAGCTCATTCCCGAGTTGAAATCGCTAATGGCAGTATTGGTCGCTGCTAGCCGGGCATAGGGATGCCGAAGACTTGAAGCAAGCTTTTTGGGATGGTGCTTATCGACGAGCCAGGATCGATGTGCATCTGATCCACCTTGATATCGCCTATTTATCTAGTGTAGTACAAGTGGCAATCATGCAAGTTGGTCTTGATTAACAAGTCCTGTGGGGTAAATATGATGTTGGGCATCGCATGTGCACAATTGCTGCCCTGGAGATCTGCCGACGAGTCCTCCCCTGTAGGCTTGACCTGGGCTAGGTAGGCGTCAGCATTCTGGAGCTCTTTGCTCAATGCGATACGAAGATCCTTGGAGAGCCTTAGGAGCTCGTATAATGACAACTTTGCCGGCGTATTAGCCAGTTGTGCTAATATGTCAAAGTTGTAAGGTCTCTCCAGTCCCTGAGGTACATCCTTATGGAGCGGCCTGTCGAAGCGGGTTTCTTTCGGCTTGGATCTGTTCGCCGGTGGAGGCTGAGATGACCCCAGAACATCAGTGGCAGGCTGCGTTGCCGGCTGAGGGTCTTCGACGGAACTACCCAGAGTGGGCTGGACTTGTGCCCCAGGCCGGGTAACAACGACCGTCGCCTCCTCGCGTTCGGCTGAAATTGTATGGCAGGATCTGGACTTCCTGCCCTTCTTCTTGTTGGTTGGAGATGACACCGCCTGGGTAACTTCGGGCACTAAGTCTGGGTGTACCTACATGATCTCTCCTCGTGACGTGGTGAGAGGTACCAAGCCAGTCATCTCGTCCCGGACGGAGGAAAGATTAGTAACCTCCATCATTGCCCGGGGGATAGGTATTACCCCCTCTTGAGTACTTATTGGGGGAAGTTACCGAACTGAATTTATACCATGTTTGCCGCCATGGTAACCTCTTCAAAATCTAGCGACAGAGCTTTGGAGTCGATAAGACTCTGGATGTACCGCTTTAATTGAAAGCAGTCATGAGTGGAATAATGAACATAGCGATGGAAGTGGCAATATTTTGGGTCCTCCATCTCTGCCGCTCGAGGCTTGCACCATGGTGGAGGGATTTGGATTCTGTCTCCATGTAAGAGCATGTCGAAGATAGGCTTGACATGACTATCTTCGAATGAGTAATTCGCCTTGGGCCACTGAGCTTCTGCCTGCTTTTGTTCAAGCTTCTTGGTCGTACCAGCGACCATGGCCTCTTTTCGTTTATTGTCCCGGTTATTAGAGGTGCCGCCACTGTTGTTGTTATTAGGGGTGGTACCAGGACGTTTGCCTTTGTCCTCTCCATCCGGGATGTGTAATCCCAGCTGGCGAGGCTTCTTTAACTTCGCCTCAGCATTGGTCGTCCAATCCCTAAACTGATCTTCGCCCATCCAGAGGCTGATTGCGGGAAGCAACTTCTTCTGGCAGATTTCAATCACGGAGCTTTCGGGATTGCCTTGGGGCAATCTCATTGCAATTTGGCGGAACCTCTCGATATAGTTCCTTGTTAGCTCCCTCTCCCCCTGAACAACATCCATGAGAGACGACATTATCACATCATGCTCCACTTCGTAGAATCTCTCTAGGAACATGTGCTTGAAGCCGTCAAAAGAATGGATACAGTTGTGCGGAAGGTTGCGGTACCAGTCGAACACGATCTCCTCCAATGCTCCGATGAATAATCGTGTGAGGATGGTGTTGCTATGCGGCAAGTGGTCGGTTGTGACCTCGAAATAAGTCATGTACCGACTAGCAAAGGTCTTCCTGTCATATGAATCGATATGAAACGGTTTGTACTATGGCGGAAAAGGAATATCTCTCCACGCAACGGGATATGGCTGCCGTATTCTGAGGTCCCGGAAGGAGTCTCGGGCATTGAACATTGCTCGAAGCTCCTAGACTTCCCTCCTTGTCTTCCTGGCTTCGTCTGTAGTTGAATGAGCGGATGCTCCTAGAGGATTTTCACCGAAAGGAGGAGCGATCGTGTTAGAGTCCGCGTTGACTGCGGGTCCCAAGCTTGTTTGTCCAGGCGTCCTTGCTGGTTGAGTCGGCAAGGCAGCTTTGATTTTATCTACTAACTTGACCAAGGACAAGAGCATGGCTTCAAGTACTTCTAGATGTTGTCGATCAGTAGGCCCTTCATGATCATCGCCGGTCATAAAGGTTGTCCGTACGTAGGAAGACGTAAAGGACCGTAGAAGAGGTGCTCTCCGTGTCGTACCCTCTTACCGAGAAATCGTCGAGAATATCAGAATTTCTTTTTCTTCGGATTCAGAAGAGGTGCCACCGCCTATGCAGGAAGCTGCATCGTCTTGGTGAAGACGGTCATCCTCGGGGATGTCCAAGTCCGTTGCATAATTCCAGTGGATCGTTACCCCCTGTGTATGCTCTTGGAACACCGGGTTGTCGCATACATTGAGGGGACTACTACCCCCGGCTTCATCTACCACCAGGGAGGTCGACGATGCACTCCCAGGTGTTGGAAGCTTCTTTCTGGATTGAGTGCCTAGGTAGACACCCCCTGTGGCTGTCGGCGATAATCCTCTAGATGAGAGTTTCCTTGCAGTGCTGGCTGAGATTGCCGGGCTGGAAGAGCCTGTCTTCTTTTCTTCCTTGCCGAGAAGAACCTTCCGAGTTGAATTATAGGAGGCGAAAGGAAATTCCTCATCTCCCAGAATTTGCACATATTTCTCAAGTTGTTGTCGGACAGGTGCTGGCTGGTGCAGTTGTTGGAAAATGGACTGTCGATCTTCAGGTGCTGCCGACTTGTCGTAGCAGCAGTTGATGATGACTTAGGTGCAACGACATTCCGAAAAGGGATCATCACATGCCAAGGTTGCTTATTTTTTCTTACGTTTGTGAGTAATCACCTCTCACAAGTCGATAGCAGACTGATCTACCTTTGCATCCAATTTGTGGACTCGTGTATACCGAGCACACGGGTGCATAGGTATCATGTTTGTCCCCTGATCCGAGGCTAGTAAAAGTACTTGCTCTCGATTGTTGGAGGGAGTCTTTTGAGACCCACCCAGTTCGTTAGCCCTGGGGGACTGGACGCGGGTGGTTCTTTACAACTTTCCAACAGGAGCCCTTATAACAGTTAACGGTGCCCGTTGACGGTCAACAACTTGGACAGTTGACTGGGTTTGTTGGGCCCGTACTACCCTAGACTTCTCCGACTTAGCACCAGAAGGCGCATAATAAGAAGAGTCTAGATTGGCATATTCCACATTCTCAGTGGACCGCATAGGGTTGGGCCCGTATGAGAGACGGTCGAATATAGAGCTTCTGACAGGGCCGCATGAGGCACCCTATCTGCGGCCAGGATTAGCTGCCTCATGGGCCATCTGCCTACAGCCAGAGTTGGCTGCCGCATGGGCCATCTTTCTGCGGCCGGAGTTGGCTGTCACATGGGTCATCTGGCTGCGTCCAAAGTTGGCTGCCGCAAAGGCAGGCTGTCCATTTCTCTTATGCAAACTCTTCTTCGGCCGCATAGATTTTCCTTGTGCCCCCAAAAGCTCAACATTGTAGTGTTTTCCTTTGCTGGATTTGGGGACAGTGGGGTTCTCTGTGGTCGGAAGCAAGGCCGCAGGAGAGCTTTCATCACCGTCTTGGGCCGTAAAAGGACCTTCTTCAAGAACCTGGTCGGGGGCAACAGTTTTGTGTTTTGACGTCCTGCGGGTTCTCTTTGGGTTGGCTTCTTCTGCGAAGGGCTGATGCTCCCTTCAGAGAGCATATCTTTGAATGATCATTGGTCAAAACAAACCATGAGCATTTACTGCATAGAGCCGAGCTTGGACACGTCGGATTGCATCACCAACTTCTCATCAGAGGAGAAGGAAGTCCCTAACAGAGTCGCCATCGTATTTGCCATTAAATATCAAGAACAAAAATTACAGAGGAATTGAACTTGATTGCAAACTCGCTTGTACAAAAAAAGCCTAGAAAGAAACCCAAGAAAACAATCTAAATACAATTGTTTAGTTTTTTATTCTTGGGGGTGACGATGGAGGCTCGGAAAGTGTAGCAACTCTTCCTTACTCCTTGGACTATCGGACACAATCTTTGCTCTCGAAGAAATTTGCCAGCTTTTGATTGCCAACCTCCAGCATGGGTGTAGTACCCTGCTATTTATAGTGATTCCTGCATAAAGCAGATTTTGGGCCGCATAGAGGGCCACGTGGCCACGTGTCTGTAACAGCACACGAAGACTCGATCTTGGGCTGCCAGCTGGTGGGGGTTGTTGAGATTTCTTTGATATAGCAAATCTGGGTGGTTGAGACTTGGTCAAATTGCCATGTGTCCCCCCACAACAGAGTAAAATAAATCTTCTGCGGCCCGGATCAACTTAGCCGCATACGGTACCTAGAGTCTTTCTTCTGCGCCCTGGATCGGCTTGGCCGTATGAAATCTCAAGAGCCTTCATTCTGCGGCTCAGATCATCTTGGCCCCATGAGGTCTCAAGAGTCTTCCTTCTGCGGCTCAAATTGGCTTGGCCGCATGAGGTCTTCAAGAGACTTCCTTCTGCGGCTCGGATCATCTTGGCCGCATGAAGTCTCAAGAGTCTTCCTCCTGCGACTCAAGTCCACTCGACCGCATGGGGTCTCCAAGAGCCTTGCTTCTGCGACTCGATTTCACTTGGTCGCATGGGTTCTTCGAGAGCTTTGCTTCTGCGGCTCAAGTCAACCTGGCCGTATGGGATCTTCTGAAGAACAGTTTGGCAACTCTAGAGGGGGGTGAATAGAGTTTATATAGAAAAATAGCCAATTAAAAATAACTCTTTCACCAACAATAAATAATCGGAGTAAAGTGCGGAAAATAAATGAAGAGCAGAAGAGCATACGCAAACACAGCAATTTTAACCTGGTTTCCCTCGTGGAGGACTAGTCCAGGCCTGAGAACTCTAGCTCAGGATTAAATCCACTATTTGTGAAATAGTAGTTTACAACCCGTGCCTTTTCTTCAGAAGAGCACGTCAACTTCTAACAGAGGATCGCAGTGGCGATTTGCTTGGAATTGTCCAAGCGACTTCTTCGACTCTTGCACAAGAATCCTAACTGAGAGATGCTGAGCACTCGAGACTTAGGAGACTTGTGGCTAGTAGATGGGAAGGGTATGGCTTATTGAGCTTGTAGGAGAGAAGAGAAGAGAAGATTGAGTGAATTGAAATGAGAGAATTCATGCCCTATTTATAGTGTTTTTAGAGGCAGAATTCGGCCAGAATTCGGGTAGGAAAATTCAAAAATTTGGCCGTTGGACAGCTAGCAACCAGCTAACCCTAAAATTAGGGTTCCTGATTTCTAGGGGACAGAGTTCGGCCCGAACTCTGTGTGGAGGCAGAGTTCGGCCCGAACTCTGTCTCCAGAGCACAGAGTGGTCCTAAGTGGGACTTGTGGACAATTTTTGTTTTGGTGGAGCTTGGGATTTTGGGTAGGCTTATAGACTAAGTTCCAAGAGCTCAGCATAACTCAGAGTACATTTTTCTAGACTCAATAAAATGTAAAAGTACAGACTCAAAAATACACTGAGAGTCGGAAACTGAGCTGTTGTCTGTCCTGTACTGAATGCAGACGTCGTGTGTCGTATTGAATTTATACAGATATTATTTAGTCAATGTAGTCAATATTTGGTTGACTGTGACTTTGTGTCAACAATCTCCCCCATATTGATAATTGACAAAATAATAAATGTATATTTCAATATTCATACCTGGACACAGTTGGTTAAAACACAGCTCCCCCATAAACAATGCCGAGCTAGAATAAGATAGCTCCCCCGTAATCAGTGAACGGTGCCGAGCTAGAATCAATAGCTCTCCCCCGTAAATAATGCATAGAACCTGTGGCCTGATAAAAATATTTTCCCAAAAACAAACACAAGCACACCAAATATACATATTTCTCCCCCTTTTGGCAGTTAGCAATATATAGACTGCATAAGGAAAAGCATGGGAATAGCAGTATAGATAATGAAAAGTAATCCAACCACACCAAGCAGAGAAGAAATAGTATAATACTGACATAAAGTAGAACTACGAAAAATAGCATAAAATGTTATCCACCAACCAGCACATCATCAGGGTTTGAAGACATAAATCCAGTACATAAATCAAACTAAAATAACTAAAATCAAAAGGCAACTAAGATCATCAGCAGTGGCAGCAGCATATCAAGCCAGTCTCCATCATGGAGCACGAGAAGGTCCTGGAACATCGAGAAGGTCCTGGAACATCTGAAGATCCACAAAAGCATCATCAGGATCCATATACCTTATGACCCACAGATCGTCTATACGATGACCCGCGCGATCTGGATCCCGTTCGATAGGCACATGTAGATCAGGATGACGAGCAAGTGAATACCGCATATCATGCAGAGAGTTCCCAAGGGCACTGATCTGCAAGGTGGTACGGTAATCCTGCTGCGTCCAGCGATCATCCTCAATAGCAAAGCGATCGCGAAGCATAGTCTGAAGAGACTCAAGAGTGGCAGGAGGAGGAGGTGCATCCTGACCAAGAGGAGGGGCATCAGGCGCCTCATCAGCAGAATGCTCAGATGACTCAGAAGCAGCGACAGGCTGAAGGAGTCGTGCCTTGGATAGAAAGGTAGGTGCAGGCATGAACGGACAAGCATCAAGTGGTATATGAAAAGCACGAAAGATCAAAGGAAGATACAGAGGATAAACCAAAGCTCGTGGTTTCCTCCTACAGTGAATCATCCAGTCCATCATGGTACGTGAAAGATTGAAAGGAATGCCAAAATGAAGATGATAAAGAGCAGATATTTCAAGATAAGTGATGTCATCATGGGAACTTGTTTTGGGTAGAATGGTGTTAGAAATAATCCAATGAAGGTCATCAAAGATTAAGTTGCAGTAGAACATTTGAACGGCATGACGATAGATAGCAGAAGTTGTGGTAACTAGTTCATCAACATAGAGATTATGGAATAAAGAATCATATTGAGAGAATATGAAAAAATTAATAGGATATCCTGTGAATACCTGACGATTCCGAAAGTCACTAAACCAGTTGTTTGATGCATCTAGTGAGACAAAAAGTCTGTTGTCATAGGTGGAAGGATTTTGAGGACGAGGTGGATTGAACAAAGGATGGGATGGTTGAAGTTGTTCAATGATTTGTTCAATTGATGGAGGAGAATCCGAAGAGGAAATACTCTCAACTCGAATTCTCTTCCCACGATTGAACAAGCAAGGAGCCATTAAAAGATTTTAACAAAAAAAAAGGAATGGTACCTCAAACAAGTAATAAACAATGGAAGAGAATGGAGAGAAACCCCTTTTTCTTGATTTTGAGAAGCACTGGAGCACTCTAGATCAAAAACTAGGGTTAGGGTTTCAAGGAAAGATTTTGTATAGGTGAGAAAGGTGGTAGTAGTGAAGGAGAGAGATGGAATCCCGACATAAAGTAGGGTTTTGTCTTTGGTCGGGTGAAATATTGACCATTGGATTATAATAGATCCAACGGCAGAGCCAGATCCCGACCCTGGAACCTAAGAACCGAACTCGGCCCGAACTCTGATAGGGGCAGAGTTCGGCCCGAGTTCTGGATCAATGGTCCAGAACTGAAAACAGGCAAAGAATATGAAGAAAAAGTTTAAGAGTTAAACAAAAGATAGTTGAGGACAACAAAGAGTGTAAAAAATAGATAGAGAGGTACTCAGAAAACAAAATGAACTTTAGAAATTCTCAATTAGGCAATATTAAATCGAAAACGAGCCATATAATAAATAAGGACATATACTGTGGTTCAATAGTCCAAATTTGCCATGGGTTAGCTGCAGGGGCCGGATCCCAGCTAGCGGTAGTCCTGAGGACTAGTGCACCGTGTCGCTTAGGCTTTTACGCCTTGTTGTCAGAAGGACCCTTTCGGCTTGTACCCATACCAAATTCTTCGAAAAAGAATCACAATATACTCGATATTTACGCAGGTGAGTTTCAATTTATAACTGCTTCATCTAAAATTCCAAGTTCACGACAAAGAAAATTGAAGCGCTCTTCGGATAGTGGCTTAGTAAAGAAATCTGCCAGCTGATGATCAGTGTCAATAAATTCTAAGTTAATCGTGCCATTTTGCTGATGATCACGCAAAAAGTGGTGTCTGATCTCAATGTGTTTAGTGCGTGAGTGGCAGACAGGGTTCTTAGTCAAATTGATTGCACTAGTATTGTCACAGAATATAGGAATATGCAAGAAAGATAACTTATAGTCTTCAAGGGTTTGCTTCATCCATAGAATTTGTGCACAACAACGCCCAGCTGCTATGTATTCAGCTTCTGTTATGGATAGTGCAACAGAGTTCTGCTTCTTGCTAAACCATGAGACTAAAGCCTTTCCTAATAAATGACACGTGTCGCTCGTACTTTTACGGTCGACCTTACATCCAGCAAAGTCAGCATCAGAGTAACCGATGAGGTCAAATGATATTGACTTGGAATACCATAGGCCCACTGTAACCGTACCCTTAAGGTATCGAAAGATACGCTTAACCGCGGTCATGTGAGATTCCTTAGGATTTGCTTGATATCTAGCACATAGGCAAACACTAAACATGATATCGGGGCGACTAGCAGTTAAATAAAGTAAGCTGCCTATCATACCTCGATACTTACGTTGATCAACGGGTTTGCCGCTCTCATCTGGTTCGAGTTTGGTTGAAGTAGCCATTGGAGTGCTGATTGGTTTGATGTTGTCAAGATCGAACTTCTTCAGCATGTCCTTGGTATACTTCGATTGACAGATGAAAGTTCCATTAGCCAGTTGTTTTACTTGCAGACCAAGAAAGTAGTTGAGCTCTCCCATCATGCTCATCTCAAATTCTGTCTGCATACACTTGGCAAATTCTTGACAAAGAGTTTCATCAGTAGACCCAAAAATAATATCATCAACATAAATCTGAATTAATAAAATGGTGTCTTTGAAAGATTTGATAAACAGTGTAGTGTCAATTTTCCCTTTTGAAAAACCTTTCTCAAGCAAGAAACTGCTTAGCCTTTCATACCAAGCTCTGGGGGCTTGTTTAAGGCCATAAAGCGCTTTCTTCAGCTTGAACACGTGGTCGGGAAATTTGTGATTTTCAAAGCCAGGGGGTTGTTTCACATAAACTTCCTCCTTAATAAAACCATTCAGGAAAGCACTTTTCACATCCATTTGAAATAATTTAAAGTTTTGAAAATTAGCAAAAGCACAAAGCATCCGAATGGATTCTAGTCTAGCAACAGGAGCATACGTCTCATCGTAGTCGATACCTTCCTCTTGGTTGTATCCTTGAGCTACTAGACGAGCTTTGTTACGTGTGACTGAACCATCTTCATTTACTTTGTTTCTAAAAACCCATTTAGTACCAATTATTGAGTGATTAACCGGTCTAGGAACGAGTTCCCATACTTGGCTTCTCTCAAATTGGTTGAGTTCTTCTTGCATAGCAGAAATCCAAAATTCATCATTAAAAGCTTCAGAAATATTTTTAGGCTCTACTTGTGAAATGAAGGCAGTGCTAACAACGGAGTCTCTTAGTGATGATCTAGTAGTTACTCCACGTGAAACTTCTCCTATAACTAAATTTTCTGGATGAGAAGGTTTGAAAGAGAATTTCTTAGGTAAACCCTCCAGAGAATTAGTTTCGGTTGAAGTATTCATTGGAGTAGAGGTTGATGGCTCAACGTCATCATCAAGAGTACTTGCTGCACTGTTGTCTTCATCAAAAGTCACATTTGTTGACTCTTCCACAATAAGTGAGCGTTTATTGAAAACTCTATATCCCTTACTCTTGGCTGCATAACCAAGAAAGATACCATCGTCAGCTTTGGCATCAAATTTGCCTAAGTTGTCTTTGGTGTTAAGGATAAAACATCTACAGCCAAAAACTTTAAAATAAGAGACATTGGGGGTTCTCCCAAACCAAAGCTCATAGGGTGTTTTCTTCGTAATGGGACGAATAAGCACCCTATTCAAAATGTGGCATGCTGTACTTACAGCCTCTGCCCAAAAATATTTCGGAAGAGAAAATTTATTCAACATGACTCTAGCCATATCGCCAAGAGTCCTATTCTTCCGCTCCATAACACCATTTTGTTGAGGAGTTCTAGGACAAGAAAATTCATGATCAAAACCATTTGCATTACAAAAACTTTCAAAATCATAATTTACGAATTCGCCTCCATGATCACTTCGGATTCGAGTAATCATGTAGCCTTTTTCGTTTTGAACTTTCTTTACAAAAATTTTGAAAGCAGAAATAGCATCGCTCTTATTAGCGAGAAAGAAAACCCATGTAAATCTCGAAAAATCATCAACAATAACAAATGCATAAAGTTTGCCTCCAAGGCTAGCTATTCTACTAGGACCAAATAAATCCATATGAAGTAGTTGCAAGCGTCTAGTAGTACTTACAGAGTTGATAGAATGAAATGAGGATTTAGTTGCCTTGTTTAGTTCACATTCGGCACATACCGTGTCCTTTTTGAATGTGATGTCAGGCAATCCTCTCACTAGCTTCTTGGTAGAAAGCCTGGATATAGCATCCATGTTGGCATGACCAAGACGCTGGTGCCAAAGTAGTCGTTCGTCTTTGTGGGCATATAGACATCTACCTGCATTGTTAGTATTGATAGAAAGATAGAAAATATAGATGTTGTCCTCTCTTTTCCCTTCAAAAGCAATGTCTCCTGTTGACCTATCATAGATGTAGCAACTGTTTTGTCCAAAGTTAATATCATATCCATGATCAACAAGATGACTAATGCTGAGCAGGTTATGCTTTAACTCGATCACTAGGCAGACATCCTTTATTACAGGAGAAGGAGGATGACCAATGATACCATTACCTATAATGTGCCCTTTGAGATTGTTACCGAAGGATACGTATCCTTCTCTCTTCATCGATAGTGATGCAAAAAGATTTGCGTCTCCCGTCATATGTCGCGAGCATCCACTATCGAGAATCCACTTACTTTCAGTTGAGGAGAGAAGGTCCACCTACATCAAGAGTAGATGTGACCTTTGGTACCCGAATTCTTGAGGGTCCTGAAAAGTTAGTCTTTGGGAACCAAGCATATATCATTTTATCTACAAGTCTTCTAACTCTGCACTGTGGTGAGATGTGTCCATGTAATCCACAATAAGTACAGATAGCATTCTTATTTATACTAGGAGCATGAGAATAATATCTATAAGCAGCAGGATGAGGATGGACATGATGTAAAGAGTTAGCATGGTGAAGATGATTATGCATGGAATAAGTGGCATGTTGATGGTGTCTATGAGGCATAGAATGATGGTATTGTCTATGATGTGTGACATGCTGAAATTGTCTAGATGGCATGGCATGATGATTTTGTCTATATGGTATATGAGGATCTTGTCTATATGGCATTGCATGATGATTTTGTCTATATGGCATGGCATGGTGCTTTTTATGTGTGGAGTGATGTTGATTGTGTCTTTGTGCATGATGAGTGTGTACTGAGTGAGAATTGTTCTTACGTGCACGTGGTTTGTGAAAGTTTGTGTATATAAAAGCATGGTTATGTGCTGCATGAGATTGACGTGGTTGACTAGCATGAGTGGTGTTGTGCCCATGTGATTGGGTTTGAGGTTGAACAACCTGTTTACCCAATTTGGTTTCTAATCTTTTAGAAACAGCTTGCAGTTCATCAACCTTAATATTTAAGCCATAAATCTTAGTCATGGAAATCTTGTGTCTACTCTTTTCTTCAGCAAGCAACGTGTTGAGACTAGTGATTTCTTGATTTGTTGCACAATACGTGCTTCAGCATCATGTAAGCTTAATTTAAGCTTGGATGCTTCATCAGTGTCATTTGTGGGTGATGTGTTTCTAATATTATCAAGAAGTAAAGAAATTCTTTGTATCTCATCTTCTAGACTTTTGATTTTGTCCTTGGCATGTTTATATTTACCGATGACCTTTTTATGATCATCGAGTAAATCAGTAAAAGCATCGCCAAGTTCATCAAAAGAAAAGTCATCCAGAGTTTCGTTAGATACCTTGTTGGAGGTTGCCATCAGGCACACATTTGCTGTATCTTGAGGAGAGTCCTTTTCTTCCTCAGAGTCACTCGTTTCACTTTCATGCCAGATACCTGTGTTGGCATATTTCTTTGATGAGTTCTTTTTGTAAGGCTTCTCATAGCGGTTGCTCTTCTTCAGGAATGGGCAGTCTTTTCGGACATGTCCAGTTTTCTTGCAACCGTAACAAGTTGGTTCTTCTTCATCGTCTTCTTGAGGTTCCTTCTTCCTTCGATTGAAGCGAAGGAATTTCCTGAAGTTGCGAACCATGAGAGCTTGGTCTTCATCATCAGAATTAACTTCTTCGGTCTCATCATGATTAGCTCTTCGTTGATGAGCTTTAAGTGCGATCTCCCTGGTCTTCGGAGCAGGCTCTTCGAAGTCCTTGAGGTCAAGCTCGTGAGTCATAAGCTTACCCATCAAGGTCTCCATTGACATTGTTGTGAGATCGTTTCCTTCTATGATGGCTGTCACCTTAGGGTTCCAAATCTTTGGTAGCCTTCTGAGCAGCTTACGAATCTTCTCGTGGTTTGAGTACTGCTTTCCAAGCGAAGATAGAGGATTGATGATGTCGAGGAATCTTGTGATCATTTGAGTGATCGTCTCACTTGGCTTCATCTTGAAAGCTTCGTATTCTTGAGTGAGACGGCTTATTTTAGATTCCTTGACCTGTGTGGTTCCTTCATGCGTCACTTCTAGAAGTCTCCATACTTCATGAGCAGTGGTGCATGTAGAGACCCTGTTGAACTCATTCCTGTCTATAGCACAGAATAAAGCATTAATAGCCCTAGCATCTAGACTTGCCTGTTTCTTCTCCTCGACAGAATATTTGTCGTGTGGTTTCTCAATGAGGTCACCATCGACAACTATTCTGGCGGGCTTTTTGTAACCGTCAGTGGCGACAGTCCACAGGTCAAAGTCTAGAGACTTAAGATAGAAGCTCATCCTTGTTTTCCAATATGTGTAGTTAGTCCCATCAAATAGGGGAGGCCTATGAGTGGACTGACCTTCACCATGATTGGAAATCAAGGGTTGTGTGGTTGCCATGGATCAGCTCTTAGGATGTTAGTCCTTGTAAAGAGAACCGAGCTCTGATACCAATTGAAGAACAGTTTGGCAACTCTAGAGGGGGGTGAATAGAGTTTATATAGAAAAATAGCCAATTAAAAATAACTCTTTCACCAACAATAAATAATCAGAGTAAAGTGCGGAAAATAAATGAAGAGCAGAAGAGCATACGCAAACACATCAATTTTAACCTGGTTTCCCTCGTGGAGGACTAGTCCAGGCCTGAGAACTCTAGCTCAGGATTAAATCCACTATTTGTGAAATAGTAGTTTACAACCCGTGCCTTTTCTTCAGAAGAGCATGTCAACTTCTAACAGAGGATCGCAGTGGCGATTTGCTTGGAAATGTCCAAGCGACTTCTTCGACTCTTGCACAAGAATCCTAACTGAGAGATGCTGAGCACTCGAGACTTAGAAGACTTGTGGCTAGTAGATGGGAAGGGTATGGCTTATTGAGCTTGTAGGAGAGAAGAGAAGAGAAGATTGAGTGAATTGAAATGAGAGAATTCATGCCCTATTTATAGTGTTTTTAGAGGCAAAATTCGGCCAGAATTCGGGTAGGAAAATTCAAAAATTTGGCCGTTGGACAGCTAGCAACCAGCTAACCCTAAAATTAGGGTTCCTGATTTCTAGGGGACAGAGTTCGGCCCGAACTCTGTGTGGAGGCAGAGTTCGGCCCGAACTCTGTCTCCAGAGCACAGAGTGGTCCTAAGTGGGACTTGTGGGCAATTTTTATTTTGGTGGAGCTTGGGATTTTGGGTAGGCTTATAGACTAAGTTCCAAGAGCTCAGCATAACTCAGAGTACATTTTTCTAGACTCAATAAAATGTAAAAGTACAGACTCAAAAATACACTGAGAGTCGGAAACTGAGCTGTTGTCTGTCCTGTACTGAATGCAGACGTCGTGTGTCGTATTGAATTTATACAGATATTATTTAGTCAATGTAGTCAATATTTGGTTGACTGTGACTTTGTGTCAACATCTTCGAGAGCCTTGCTTCTGCGGCTCGAGTCTACTTAGTCGCATGGGGTCTTCCGGAGCTTGGTTTCACTTGGCCGCATGGGATCCCCAGGAGCCTTGCTTCTGCGGCTCGAGTCCACTTAGCCGCGTGGGGTGATGATGCGCATAAACATAGACCGCCTTGGTGGTTGAGCCACTGTCTTATGGAAGCAGTAGTTGATGGCGGCTTGGGTGCAGTGATGTCCTGGAAAGGGCTCCTCACACATCAAGGTTGCTTCTCTCTCCTTGCGTTTGTGAATGACCACCTCGCACAAGTCGAAAGCAGATTGATCTACCTTTGCATCCATTTTGTGGGCCCGGGTATCCTGAGTGCCCGGGTGCGTAGGTATCATATTTGCTCCTTGATCTGAGGCTAGTAAAAGTACTTGCTCTCGATCGTTGTAGGAAGACTTTTGGGACAATTATATTTGCTCCCTGATTTGAGTCTAGTAAAGCACTGCTCTCGATCATTGTAGATAGACTTTTGGGACCATCATATTTGCTCCTTGATCTGAGGCTAATAAAGCACTGCGCTCAATAGTTGTAGAAAGACTTTTGGGACCATCATATTTGCTCCCTGATCTGAGGCTAGTAAAGTACTGCTCTCGATTATTGTAGGAAGACTTTTGGGACCTATCCTGTGCGTTTGCCGCAGAGGGCTGGACAGGGGAGGTTCTGTACAACTTTCCATCAGGGACCCGTGTAATAGTTAACGGTACCCGCGAACGGTCGACAAATTGGACAGTTGACTGGGCTTATTGAGCCCGTACTGCCCTATAATTCTTCGACTTAGCACCCGAAGGTACGTAGTAGGAAGAGTCCAAGTTGGAAAGAGGGAAGGGAATTTGGTGCCCTTTTCAAAAAAGGGAAGGGGGCTCTATATATAGAATGGAGTGAGCCCTTTCTTCTTCTCCTTTCCGATGTGGGACTAAAAGAATATCCTCTTTTCCATGCTTCTGCAGAGGGTAGGTGTGGACTGGCACTCGATAAGCTAATTGTGGGATGATCTAAAATATCAAACTCTATTTTTGTGTATTGGTATTTTAGTCCCACATCGGATAGGAGAAATGGTGAAGTCTCACTCCACTTTATAATTAGAGCCTCCTTTTGTAAGATGCACTAAGTAGAAAGCAAAGGGAGCCCGTCGAGTCTAGGGAGTCCATTCGAGTCACAAAAAGTTGATTAACGAGCATTCCAGAAGTTCTTGGAGAACTTGTTGGTTCCTGGAAGCAGATCGCATAAATACGAATCTTGCTTTGAACAACGGTGATTTTAATCACCCAACAGGACTGTTGAAATCTCCTCTTTCTTTCTTCTTCTTCTTCTCCGAGTGGGCCAAAGTAATTAGGAGAGCAAATTTATTTTGCAAGTATTAACCAAAATCCTAAAAGAGTGGGCTAATGAAATTAGGAGATCAAATTTATTTTGCAAGTATTCTCCGAAATCCTAAAAAGTCGGAACAGAGAGCAAATTTATTTGCAAGTGGATCTTTGCGTCTGAAAGTTACCATATCAGAATAGAGAGCAAATTTATTTGCAAGTAGATCTCTAAATTCCGTTCATTCTTCTATCTAGATTTTTTTCGAAAATAATAATCTCAAAGCAAGATATAGATATAATGGAGAACAACCGTGCAAACCTTCTCGACACAAGTTTTAACAAACATGAGAAGTTTGACAGGGAGCATTACAACGTTTGTAAGTGAAAGGTCAACCGTAATCTTCAACTTGTGAGCGTTGACTACGTGTTGACAGATCCTGGGACTTTAATTCCCGAAGGTGAAAATGCTCGGAGGGTCGCTGAGGCTACTGCTCTACAATCCAAGTGGAGCAAAGATAACAACCTTTGCAAGTTGTTTATCTTGAACCCTATAGAGGACTCTCTGGTAGAGTCATACAGCAAGACGGTCCATGCCAAGGACGTTTGGGAGTCTATAGAGAATCTTTATAAGGCAGATGAGAACAAAAACAAGTTCTGCGTGACCGAAAGGGTCTGGAGGTTGCGATTTAAGGACGACAAGACGATGTTGCCTCAAGTCAAAGAATTTCTCAAATTATGTCAGAAACTTGAGGATGACGGTATGCCCTTGGTCGATGCTTTCGTCATCGGGGGTATTGTCACAAAGCTCCCACCTGGATGTAGCAATTTCATCGCGAACATACATCGCAAGAAGATGGAGGTAGATCTTGAACGCCTCTTATACTGGATTCATGTTGAAGATGACTTGAAGGCTCAAATCAAAGTGGACACCTTGTCCAAACATATGGCTGAGGCCAATCTGGTGCAAGCTAGAGACTCCAAGAGGAGGCAAAAGACCTCTTACAACAAAAAAAAGACGTTCACCAAACTGAAGGTGAAATTGGCTTAGTTCAAACCAAAGTCCAAAGCACCTGAGATTTTTTTCAACTGTGACAAGAAAGTCCACTGGAGGAAAGACTGCAAGGAAAAACCTAAATGGAAAGAGTAAGGTGAGGCTCACTTTTTTGCTATGATTGTGCAGGTTGACTCGACTAGTTTTGTTACGGACTGGTGGATAAACACTGGGGCGTCGTGCCATATTTTCTTTAAGAAGGAGTGGTTTACACACACAAGCCAAGCCTACATCTGAGAAGGTTATGGTAGCGAACCAGACACAAGTTGAGGTGCTGGGGTTTGGGATGGTGGTACTAAAACTGGCTTCTGGGAAGTCGCTGACGCTTTAGGATGTAAAGCACGTACCGGTGATAGCCAAGAACCTGGTCTCTGGAAGTCTGCTCTGTAACACAGGCTTGAGGATGGACATTAATGCTAGTCAAGTAGTTATGTCTTATAAAGGAACATACTTCGGAAAGGCTTATTGTACCGAAGGATTGTTCAAACTTCAGCTTGTAACTCCAATTGAAATAATTAATACAGTCTCTATTTCTAATTATTCTCTTGAGTTGTGTTATAATAGACTAGGACATATTTATTGTAAAAGAATTAACAAGATGTCTAGTCTAGGGCTTACCTCCAAATGCGAGAGTAAGGAGTTGGAGAAGTGTGAGGTCAGTACGTAGACAAAGATCACTAGAAAATTGTTCAAGCGGGTAAACTAAAGTATAGATCTTCTAGAGTTGTTGTACTCAGATATCTGTGACTTTAAACAGTTATCCACAAAGGCCGGGATGAAGTATTTCATTACTTTTATCGACGATTTCTCAAAGCACGTGTTTGTTTATCTGCTCAAGTATAAAGATGAAGCATTTAAGAAATTTAAGGACTTTAAGGCTGAAGTCGAGTGTTAAACTGGACAACAACTCAAGAGACTCAGAAGTGATCAAGGTAGAGATTATAGGTCTTATGAATTCGCATCATTCTACATAGAACATAGAATTGTCGTCAACGAGACGACTGCTCCGTACTCCTCTCAATCAAATGGTGTTGCAGAAAGGAAGAACAAACGTTAACCGAGATGATGAACTCAATGTCATCGACTACGGGTCATTCAAATTAATTCTGAGGTGAAGCAGTGCTTATGGCTACTTTAATTCTGAATAGAGTACCGTATGCAACTTTTGATGTCACTCCTCATGAACTCTGATTCAAGGCCAGACCCAACTTGAATCTTATTCGAGTATGGGGTTGTCTGATATATGTTAAGCTTCCAGATTTAAAGATTCAGAAGCTGGGAACAAGGACTACGAAGAAAATATTCTTGGGTTATGCCGATAAGTATGATGCTCGGAGGTTGTTTGATATTGAATCAAATCATATCATTGAATCTCGTGATGCAGAATTCTTTAAAAATAAATTTACAAGGCACAAGAACATTGATCTCGCTAATATTCTAAATAATAGTGTAGGTGCACAGGAGGCTGAAGCTCCTTACAAAGATGTAGTCCACGAAGAATTTGTTTTTCAGAAATTACTGTTGAAGTAGAACTCGTAGAACCTGTGTCTAAGCGAGTAAGGAGACAAAAGAATTTTGGAGAGGATTTTGTCACCTATCATGTGGAAGCAGATCTGCTTACCTATGATGAGGCGATGAAGACCAGAGACGTTGTCCTCTGGAAGGAGGCTATTAATGATGAGTATGACTCGACAACCTCCAACAACACGTGGGTGTTGGTTGATCTGCCTGAAGGAGCAAAACCATCGAATGTAAATGGATCTTCAAGAAAAAGATGAAGGCCGATGGAACTGTTAACAAGTTCAAGGCTAGGCTGGTAGCCAAGGGGTTTTTTCAGAACCAGGAGATCGATTATTTTGACACATATGCTCCAGTAGTACGTACGATGACCATCTGGATGTTGATTGCTCTGAGTACAATTCACAAGCTGGTTATTCATCAAATAAATGTTAAAACTGCATTCCTGAATGGTGAGTTGACCGGAGAGATTTACATGCAACAGCCAGAAGGATTTGTCGTGAAGGGCCTTGAAGAGAAAGTCTGCAAGTTGGTGAAATTGTTATATGGTCTCAAGCAAGCTCCCAAGATGTGGCATGAGAAGTTTGATAAAGTCATAAGATCAAACAGCTACAAGGTCAGCGAAAGGGACAAATGTGTGTATACAAAGTTCACTGACGGGAGATGTCACGCCCCGAGTCAACAAACCGTTCGTCCCCGGTATTATTTTGCCGAATCGATCGTCCTCGCTAAGGCGTGATGTCGTATGAGTATGGAATTGCACTCGTACAAAGCAAGAACGTTACGTTTATATTTATATTGAAACGTCGAGTTAAAACTTCACAAATCACATCAAATTGAGATGCAGTATAGGAAGATAAAAATATGCTTTTTCATTCATAGCTTGCAACGAAGTGCAAGTCGTAATTACATTGGATGCCGTTGCGGCTACATTGATTGAAAATAAAAGAAAACATACTCGACAAGCTGCCTGAACTAACACTTGTCGTTCCATACATTTGCCCATTTATACATAAGCCTTCTATTGAAATGGCTTCAAAGTACTTCAGCATTGGAAGAGCTTCAAAATGCCTCTCCGTACTTCAGATTCAGTTTAGAGCTCCCGTCGCACCTGGAGAATTTAGGAGAGGGAATTAGCAAACTTACGATGTGGACGAGACGAACCCACTCATCTAAACTGACTCTGATTGTTAAGGTAGGCATGTTTTAGAGTTGTCTTTCTATTTAGAACTAAATGAATTCAGTTCATATCGATATCCATCTTTGAAGTAATAAAGCATACAGTAAAATATAGTGATTTATCACATTTTTTACCACGGCCGTGCTCGTCCCTGCATAAAACACAGATAATGTTTACTACCTACATAAGACAATAGTGAGCATGCTCTATCTTATATTTGCGGTCATTGATGCTATGCATCACGAGAGACTTTTATATGGCATTACGACGTGCCTGTCAGCTTGGATTGTAAGCCCTGTTGTAGGTCCCGCAATGCCTCGTGCCGAAGCACGAATTTGATTATTCCTCCTAGGTCGATTCGGTTCCAATGCCCCGGATACCGTATCGAGGAAAGTTCAACTTGTGCACAAGCTGTCCATGACCATGCCAATACGTGAACTGTTTAATATATGCAGACAGATTTGTATAGCACGGACAATATTGAGTGACATTATCATTTCTTCTAACTCATGCAACGATTTATTTTCCCCAAAGCCGTACTCTCGATTTAGTGTCCGTAAGCACTAAATTGTCCGAGGCATCATAACCCACGATCGACGTTTCATATTATTTTGCAGCACGTAAAATAGTCTATCTTTTTACTAGAACCTTAAACGTTCTCGTTTATGTGATAAACTTGTATTTTTCAGAGTAGATTACTCTAAATCGATACATTTTTTCCTGAGTTCTTGACCTTAGTGGATTGGCATGCATTTAACTTGGCATCGACGATTTGAATGAATTCGAGGCAAAGGAATTTCGTTTGTGCGATAGAGTAGAAATGAAGGGACCGAATCACCCACCAAGTACTTGATCGTGCCGACCGTCGAAGTGCTTTGCAACGTTCAAGTTTTAGTTACGTGAGCTCCTGCAATGGCACCAACACTTTGTTAGAATTTCTTCTTTTTCCCTCGCTTCGAAATATGTAAATTGCATTCAGAAAACGACGCGAAAGCACTTTCTCAAAATCCAGCGGCAAAAGCTCCAAGAAAACCATACAGTGGTCCGGTCCCGTCGAAGGGACACTTATATAGAGCTCACTCGCCGAGACATAGCCCGCTGCATCTAGGACTTATTCCAAAAGAAGTCATTCTATTAGTTGGATCGATTCTCGTAACATCCGTCCAAATCGATTTGATCGATGCCGCAAGGTATTGTCGTTTACCAAGCTCAGTGATCGAGTCAGATGGCCATCTAAGTTTCCGATCGATCTGACTCGACGCAAGCATATTATGAAGTCCGTCGCCTATCGAAAGCGGGGTGCTACATAATATACCACTAAGAAAAAGTTTTGTTCCGAAACTTAAGAACAAGGGTCTGACCTTAAATTAGACAGACAACGCAGAATACTTCTCCATCATCTCCGCCTCCATTTCCCACGTCGACTCTTCAACTGAATAGTTCCGCCAAAGCACGCGGACCAAGGACATCGACCGATTTCGTAATACCTTCTCCTTAAGGTCCAAAATTTGGATAGGCTCCTCCGAGTAAGACAAGTCAGTACGTAGCTCCAACTGATCGAAGCTAACCATGTGACTTGGATCGTGCACATATTTTCGAAGTTGTGAGACGTGGAAAATATCATACACATCAGCCAAGGAAGGAGGTAGTGTGATCCGATAAGCAACCGTTGCAACTCGCTCGATGATCTTGAAGGGGCCTACAAATCTCGGGCTCAACTTGCCTTTAATGTCGAACCGCATCACACCATGCATGGGCGTTACTTTCAGAAACACATGGTCCCCGACCAGAAATTCTAGCGGTCTTTGACGAAGATATGCGTAGCTCTTTTGTCGATTTTGCTCGATACAGAGTCTATCTCGAATCAAAGCGGACCTTTTCGACGGCCTGATCCACTAGTTCCGATCCAAGCACTTGTCGCTCTCCGACTTCATCCCAGCATATTGATGAACGACACTTCCTTCCGTAGAGCGCTTCATATGGAGCCATCTGAATGCTCGACTGATAACTGTTGTTATACGCAAACTCTATAAGCGGCAAATGCGTATCCCAACTAGTCTTTAAATCGATCGCACACAGACGTAACATATCCTCAAAGATTTGATTTACCCTTTCCGTCTGACCGTCTGTTTGGGGTTGGTAAGCAGAACTAAAGTTTAGCTTGGTCCCCATCGCCCGTCTCTGTCCGAAATAATTGAGGCCGGTACCCCGTGCAGTCAAACAATCTCGTTGATATAGATTTGTGCTAATCGATCGACGCTCCATCCTACTTTAATTGCGATGAAGTGAGTCGAATTGGTCAATCTGTTAATAACGACCCAAATCGCATCATTCCCCTGCGGTATTTTCGAAAATCCTACAATAAAATCCATTGAGATGTTATCCCACTTCCACTCGGGAATGGCGAGATTCTGCAATGGCCTTTGGTGTTCCGTCTTCACTTGCTGACACGCCATGCACTGCAAAACAAAAGTAGCCACATTTTTCTTCATGCCGTACCACCAAAAGTTTGTGCGTAAGTCCTTGTACATCTGGTGCTTCCAGGATGTAACGAGTACTTCGTATAATGTGCTTCCGTCAGAATTTCTTTTCTGAGTTCGGCAGTTTCAGGAATGCATAGCCTTCCTTTTAGTTGCATCGTCCCATCTTCGTTTTTCGCGAAGTCAGTCGCCCTTCCTGTCGAAATTAGCTCGCACATCTTCTTCATGAATGAGTCATCCTTGTGTGCGGTCTTTATCTTTCTAAGCAGGCTCGATCCTAACTTCAACTGAGCTAGGTGCAGGTATCGATACTCAATTTCGAGTTTGATACCCATCATTTCTAGGTCTCGTTGTATCTCATTATTTATGGCCAGTAATCCCATAAACGTTCTGCTAAGCAAGTCGGCTATCATGTTTCCCTTGCCCGGCGTATACTCGATCGTTAGCTCGTAATCTTTTATGAGTTCGAGCCAATGTCGTTGCCGTATGTTGAGTACTCGTTGTGTAAACAAGTATTTCAGGCTTTTATGATCTGTGTAGATTCTGCAAGCCACACCATAGAGGTAGTGTCGCTAGAGTTTCAATGCAAATATGATCGCCGCCAATTCTAGGTCGTGCGTCAGATAGTTTTTCTCGTACTGCTTCAACTGCCGTGAAGCGTAGGAGATGACTTTATCTCTCTGCATGAGTAAGCACTCGAGGCCAGTTCCTGATGCGTCGCTAAATATCTGAAAGCCTTCTGGACCATCTAGAAGTGCAAGGATTGGAGCTGAGACGAGCTATTGCTTCAACTCTTGAAAGCTGGATTCATAGTCGTCACTCCATTCAAATACTACTCCCTTCTGGGTGAGCCGAGTCAGAGACGACGCTAGTTTTGAAAAGCTCTGCACGAATCTTCGGTAGTAGACCGCTAAGCCCAAGAAACTCCGAATATCGCCAGCCGAGGTAGGTCATTTCCAATCTACCACCGTTTCAATCTTCTTTGGGTCCACCGCGACTCCTTCGGCAGAGATTACATGTACGAGGAATGTCATACTACTCATCCAGAACTCGCATTTACTCTACTTGGCATATAATTTGTTTTTACGCAGAGTCTGCAATACCGTCTTCAAGTGTTCTGCATGCTCTTCTCGATTCTTTGAGTAGATAAGGATATCGTCTATGAACACGACTATAAATCGATATATCGATTTGAGGTTGGAAGACTCGGTTCATCAGATCCATGAAAGCGGCTGGGGTATTCGTCAAACCGAACGACATGACTAGGAATTGGTAATGACCATATCGAGTACGAAAGGCAGACTTTGATACGTCGTCGAACTTGATCTTCAACTGATGATAGCCTGAACGAATATCAATTTTTAAAAATATTGTCGTGCCTTGTAGTTGGTCAAACAAGTCGTCGATTCGTGGCAGAGGATACATCTTCTGCACGGTCGCCTTGTTGAGTTCCCGATAGTCGATGCATAGCCGCATCGATCCATCCTTCTTCTTCATAAATAATATGGGAGTTCCCCACGGAGAGATGCTAGGGCGAATAAATCTACGGTTTAGCAACTCTTGTAATTGCACCTTAAGCTCCTTTAGTTCTGCTAGAGCCATTCGGTAAGGCGCCTTTGATATCGGCCGTGTATCCGAAAAGGTATCGATGCTGAATTCTATTTCTCGATCCGGCGATATTTCGGGCATCTTGTCAGGAAAAATGTCGGGAAAATATGCCACAACATCAGTCTGCATTGTGTTTGTATTATCCTTCCTTGTGTCTTGAACTGATGTCAAGTATCCCGCACAGCCGGAACGCAACATACGCCTCGCCGAGATTGCTGATACCATCATTGCCGTCTTCGAGACCGTACTGCACGAATATGAGAACTCTGTTTCGTCAGGAAGACAAAACCACTCTCTTTTCCGCGCACTCGATCGTTGCATGACAAGCGCCCAACCAATCCATGCCTAGTATTATGTCGTACTCTTTGATGTCTAGTATGACAGCATCCAAGGATAGATTTCTTCCTCCGATGCAAATGTGGCCATCCCTACAAATAAAATTTACAGGCATATCGACTCCCGATGGAGTGCTAATGCTAACGTCCATATCTAGTGATTGCATGGTTATTTTATTTTCATTCGCATAATCAGCAGATATAAAACTATACGTCGCACCCGAATCGAATAGTACTCGAGCAGGTATTTTTTATAGAGTAATATACCTATTACAACAGTATCGAACGCGAACGCCTCGTCCCGAGTTAATACATAAACTCGATCTTGAGCTCCATGGCGTGGATTCTGCGGGTTCACGGGCACCGTATTCGCGCCTTGTAGTGTTGGCGCTTTATATTGATTCGGAACGTTCCTTGGTGGTTGGTGTTGATTCGGAATATTTCTCGAACATTACGGCTTTGAATGGCCCTTCTCGCCACATAGGTAACATGTTCTGTAGAAACAATCGCTCGAACGATGCCCATGCTTGTCGCAGACATTGCAGTATAATCTTGGATACGGACGCCGATTCTCGGATGTGTTTGGATGCTTTTGTACTCCCGATCCTCCAGCCCATTAGGACGCTTGTTGAAATTGTTGCGGATAACATGCGCGGCCCTTTGTGACATACGGCCAAAGATCTGCTCTCTATCAAGTGCGGCTTCGTAGGATTCAAGATAAGTTCGGCATCGCTAGTTCATGACGTTCTACACAATTCGTTATTGAGGCCTTGTTGAAAACGCTCTCACCATTCTTCTTTCTTGGGTAGGATGGCGCCGACAAATTTTACAAGTTTTGAGAAGCTTGCATCATAATCTTCAACAGTCATATTCCTTTGCCTCAACATCATGAAATCATCTCCCTACTGTCGACGGATGGCACGAGGAACGTACTGCTCAAGGAAGGCTGTCTTGAACATTTTCCAAAAAATCTTGGTGTTGGGATCGGTTTTACAGATTTCTTGTTTCTTCACCGCCCACTAGTCGTATGCTCTCAGTTGTAGCTGTAGCACCGCACAGGCCACCCTCTGGGACCCTTCGATGCAGAAAAGATCAAACAAGTCCTCCATTTCTACGAGCCATCCCACTATCACATCGGGCTCTGCTCGGCCGTTGAACTTCGGCGGGTTAATCTTGCGAAACTCCTTTACTTTGAACATGGAAGAAGAGTTTATCATTTGCGGTTGGACTTCTTCCTCGACTTCATCTTGAACATCTTGCCTCTCTTCGGATACCACGACCGTTGCCTTGGTATTGTCGTTCATCTTGCTTACGATCCGCGTTAGGTCGTTCATTTACTTCTGCTGCGCATCAAATTGGGCCTTGATTTGCATTTGAAGCTGTTGCTGCTGCAGTTCCATCAACTGTAGCATTTTCTCCATGGTCGTCTCGCTAGGGCCAGTACTCTTTGTGCTCGACGTACTATCCACGATTTGGGTTGTTGTGCCGGAATTGTTCTTATTTCTCTTAGTCATTCCTACAAAACAGAGTAAACCCATTAGTATTTTTCAAAAAATATCTACGGGCTTACCTGTATGGAACTTTTATTTCACGCAGCATGTCGACAAGCATTCAATCGAGCAATCGCAACGAACATTCCAACAATGAAACATCTTTTAAAAAATCTGAGAAAAAATAACTTTGCTTTGATACCAATTTGTCACGCCCCGAGTCGACAAACCGTTCATCCCTAATGTTATTTTGCCGAATTGATCGTCCTCGCCAAGGCGTGATGCCGTACGAGTCTGGAATTTCACTCATACAAGGCAAGAACGTTACGTTTATCTTTATATTGAAATGCCAAGTTAAAACTTCACAAATCACATCAAATTGAGATGCAGTATAGGAAGATAGAAATATGTTTTTTCATTCATAGCTTGCAACGAAGTGTAAGTCGTAATTACATTGGATGCCATTGCATCTACATTGATTAAAAACAAAAGAAAACATACTCGATAAGCTGCCTGAACTAACACTTATCGTTCCATACATTTGCCCTTTTATACATAAGCCTTCGATTAAAATGGCTTCAAAATACTTCAGCATAGGAAGAGCTTCAAAACGCCTCTCTGCACTTCAGATTCAGTTTAGAGCTTCCGTCGCACCTGAAAAATTTGGGGGAGGGGATTAGCTAACTTGCTATGTGGACGAGACGAACCCACTCATCTAAACTGACTTTGATTATTAAGGTAAGCATGCTTTAGAGTTGTCTTTCTATTTGGAACTAAATAAATTCAGATCATATCGATAGCCATCTTTGAAGTAATAAAGCATACAGTAAAACATAGTAATTTATCACGTTTCTTACCACGGTCATGCTCGTCCCTGCATAAAAGACAGATAATATTTACTACCTGCATAAGATAATAGGTGAGCATGCTCCATCTTATATGTGCGGTCATTGATGCTATACATCACGAGGAACTTTTATATAGCATTACGACGTGTCTGTCAACTTGGGTTGCAAGCCCTGCTACAGGTCCCGCAATGCCTCACGCCGAAGCACGAATTTGATTATTCCCCCTAGGTCGATTCGGTTTCGATGCCTTGGATACTGCATCGAGGAAAGTTCAACTTGTGCACAAGCCGTCCATGACCATGCCAATGCGTGAACTGTTTAATTTATGCGGACAGATTTGTATAACACGAATAGTATTGAGTGACATTATCATTTCTCCCAACCCATACAACGATTTATTTTCCCCAAAGCCGTACTCCCATTTTGGTGTCCCGTAGGCACCAAATTGTCCGAGGCATCATAACCCACGATCGACGTTTCATATTATTTTGCAGCACGTGAAATAGTCTATCTTTTTACTAGAACCTTAAACTTTCTCGTTTATGTGATAAACTTGTATTTTTCACAGTAGATTACTCTAAATCGATACGTTTTTTCTCGAGTTCTTGACCTTAGTGGATTGGCATGCATTTAACTTGGCATCGTCGATTTGAATGAATTCGAGACAAAAGAATTTCGTTTACGGGACAGAGTAAAAAAGAAGGGGCCGAATCACCCACCAAGTACTTGATCGTGCCGACCGTCGAAGCACTTCGCAACGTTCAAGCTTTAGTTACGCGAGCTCCTGCAATGGCACCAACACTTTGTTAAAATTTCTTCTTTTTTCCTCGCTTTGAAATTTGTAAATTGCATTTAGAAAACGACGCAAAAGCACTTCATCAAAATCCAGCAGCAAAAGCTCCATGAAAACCATACAGCGGTCCGGTCCCGTCGAAGGGATTCTTATATAGAGCTCACTCGTCGAGACGCAACCGCTGTATCTAGGACTTATTCCAACAGAAGTCGTTCCATTAGTTGGATCAATTTTCGTAACATTCGTCCAAATCAATTTGAACGATGCAGCAAGGTATTATCGTTTACCAAGCTCAGCGATCGAGTCAGATGGCCATCTAAGTTCCCGACCGATCCGACTCGACGCAAACATATTATGAAGTCCGTCGCCTATCGAAAGTGGGGCGCTACAGGAGAGAAGTTGTCGTTTGTCTGTACGTGGACGATATGTTGATCTTAGGTACAAATCTATCAAGTGTCACTGAGATAAAGAAGTTACTCTCGTCTAAGTTTAGTATTAAGGACTTTGGGGAAGCTGACGTTATCCTAGGGATAAAGATCATCCGGACGAAAATTGCAGTAGCATTGTCACAGTCTCATTACATTGAGAAGATGTTATAGGTATCAGGATCTTCTAAGGATAGATATGCCATATAGGTGTGACAAAAAACTGAAGCCAAATCTAGGAGAAAGCATGAGACAGTTGGAGTATTCAAGCGTCATCGGAAGTTTGATTTATGCAACTACTACCACAAGGCCTGAGATAGATTTTGACGTGGGATGCTAAGTCGATTCACGAGCAATCCAGGTGTGGAGGACTGAAAGCTGTGAAGAGGGTAATGAATCAAGAGGACTCAAAAGTATGCACCTCACTATTGCGAAGATCCAACAATAGTGGAAGGCTTCAGTGATGCAAGCTGGTGCTCAAAAGTAGAGAGTGAAAGGTCCATATGAGGATATATTTTCTCTATGGGTGGAGATATTATATCATGGAAGTCGAAGAAGCTGACTATGATCTCACACTCTTGTATAAAATTTGAGTTCTATGCACTGACAACTGCAGCAGATAAAGCAGAATAGCTTCGGGGGCTCATGTATGACCTTCCAATGGTTGGTACGCAAATACCGGCAGTACCGATATACAGCGACAAACAGACGACTGCAGCGGTGGCATCGAATGACCTCTTCAATGGCAAGAAGAGGACTGTGTGTCTAAGGCACAGGGCGGTAAATGATCTTATCAAAAGAGGAGTAATTATCATGGTTGATGTTCGGAGCTAGGAGAATCTAGCAGATCCGTTCACCAAAGATCTTAAGCGTCAGCTGGTTGAAGATACAACATATAAAATAGGCTTAAAGACACTATGATATTGTGCCTTTGTAATTCTACTATAATGTTTTATGCTATTAGTTCAAAGAGAAATCTACTAGGCATCTAGCTTTTAGTTCAAAGATGGATCATTGACTGGAAGAATATCAGAAACAGTGGATAAACCTTCAAGAATTACGGGATTACGGACCCAGAACTGCTGTTGGCAGTGGGTAATCCTTTGGAAACTACAGGGTTACAGACCCAGAACCATTATTGTCTACTGTTTGTTCTTTGTATAGAACAAAGTCCAGTGAGAGGATGGTTTGAAAGCCTTAATGAGTTCTAGGGCATTAGGATGTCCGACGTGCTTTACAGGAAGCACGGGTAGCACAACACTACAAAGGAGCGTAGTACTCCATGCTAAGTGGGATGACACCATATGAGGTACCTTGTAAGGGTAAAGCAACGGCTTCGGGCCAAGTCACAGCGGCATAGAACCGCACATAGGCACGTGAGCCTAATGCTATAGAATGAAGAGTGGTAGGCAGTACTACAAAAAGGCTGGGCCTCATGTTATAGTGGTGTGACACCACATGAGGCATTGCCTCGACTTCGCGAGCCATGTCACAGCGGCGTAACACCGCAAGGAAGCGAAATAATTCATGCTGGGTAGTTTAGCACTAGAAAGAGGCTGGGTCTCATGCTACTGTGCTATGACACCACCTGAGGTATTGCCTCGGCTTCGAGCTATGTCATAGCAGTGTAGCACCGCAAGGAAGCGAAAGAATTCATGCCAAGACTCTTTAAAAGAACTCACCTAGAGTATATGGATAGAGATATAGGCCGTCTCTTGAGGGAAATCTTGTAGATACATACAGTAAAACCAGGCTGGCACAGGGTCTTTAATGTGCAGTCAGAGGCACAGTTGATGTCATTATGTGAGTAGGAAGAATTGCAATTATAGGACAGAATTCAAGGCTTAGTCCATTCTTGTATCATAATGTTATTTATCCCATACGAGAAAATTCAAGTCGTAGCGACACTCTCCTATAATGCATGATGGGCAGTCAATGTAGGGAATACTCAACCCTTATATCTATGTGGGGATTGTTGGTAAACGTTTTGCCTTTAGACTAGGAAAGATAGTCCCACATCGAATACACCAAATGGTGAGTATCTCAATATAATGCTTTGCTTGTGTTGAGGTATGCACATGAGGTGTGGTGAGGCACAAGTGGGTGCCATGTGGGCGTATTTTTCTAGAAGAAAAAATGATTAATTTCAACAATGAAGCAAGTTGATTTTTGTCGTTCAGACTCGGACATGGACTCAAGGATGCCTTGTGCATGCACGGACGTGTGTTCGGAGAGTAGGCGTGGACTGGTACTCGACTATGCTGATTGTGGAATGATCTAAAATATTGAACTCTATTTTTGAGTATTTGTATTTTAGTCCCACATCGGATAGGAGAAATGGTGAAGTCTCACTCCACTGTATAAATAGAGCCCCCTGGCATCCTTTGTAAGATGCACCAAATAGAAAGAAAAGGAAGTCCGTTGAGTCTAGGGAATCCGTTCGAGTCACAAAAAGTTGATAACGAGCGTTCCAGAAGTTATGTAAGAACTTGCTGGTTCCTGGAAACGGATCACATAAAGGCGAATCTTGCTTTGAGCAATGGTGATTTTTATCACCCCAACATGGCTGTTGAAATCTCCTCTTTCTTTTTTCTTCTCCGAGTGGGCTAAGAAAATTAGGTGAGCAAATTTATTTTGCAAGTATTCTTTGAAATCCTAAAAGAGTGGGTTAAGAAAATTAGGAGAGCAAATTTATTTTCCAAGTATCCTCCGAAATCCTAAAAAGTCAGAACAAAGAGCAAATTTATTTGCAAATGGATCTCTGCGTCTGAAAGTTGTTATATCAGAATAGAGAGCAAATTTATTTGCAAGTATATCTCTAAATTATGTTCGTTCTTCCATCTAGATCAGTTTCAGGAATAACAAATACCATTCGAACTTAGGATAACACATACTTCTCTCTCTTCAATAGGTAGAGTAGATATGTTGCTTTCATTCTGAAAGGTTCTGTAATTTGTAGGCAAGACACAATGAAGTCCAAAGTTTGCACCAATAAGTAACTACTATATATATATATATATATATATATATATATATATATATATATATATATATAGCATCACTAAAGCTAGTTTCTTAATGCATGTACAATTAAATGAACAAAAGGGATAAATCCAAATGCTATGAATAGACAAAAATCTATTTTGAAGTTTAAGACTTCAGGACCATTCTTCACCAAATTTCACATGCATTTGTGGTGATTTGGAGGTTGAGACATGGGATCATATTTATTGCTTCACCTCTCTTGACTTTGACAGTGTGCTCTCTTTTGTGGAAGTCCATAAATACAAGCATCTGTAAATTACAAGTGGGCAAAGTCACATCCCCCACCAAACTTACCATCCTCTCCAAAATCAGACAGTGAACTGCTGAAGTGATCTTCAAGGAAAACCTTTGCTTCAGAATTCTGTAGCTAAAGCTGTAAATATAATATTGTAAGCGCCTTTTTTTCCCCCATGTAAAAGCTCCAGAATTTGGTGAGATTATCTATTAGATCTGACAGCATAATGACACATGACAATATTCTATTTATTTTTGATAATTTTATTTTAAAAATATTTGATTAATTTTTTAATTTTTAATATTATTATTTATTACTATACTATTGGATGAGTTTACCGTTCATCAATGTCACGTGTCACTAAATAATTATAATTGTACATTCAGTGGATTGTAATTTTCTATGGTTTGTTACTTAAATCCATTTCATGCATGTTGGGATGTCTTGAACCTTGACTAAATAGTATGGTTTCTATTTTGGTTATATACCAAACGGTATGGATCCTTCCAATCAAGCGATTCTGAAGAGCGGAGTTGGGTTCCTTTCACCTATCATGTGCGATGAGCAGAGTTAATTAATTTCGGATTTCGAGAGCAGTGTTTCGATCCGAATTTTTAGATGCATGTTGTATTTCCGGTTACAGGCTTACAGCTACGTAAAATCGTACAAAACGTACAACAAACCAGAATTGAAATATTACATATTGACTTGAAATCCACAACTTACTACAAGGACTTGTGAGGAGCTTATAAATAGCCATCGCCAGATCATAGTGTATTTTTGACTCCGAGGTTCTAATAGTATCGGTCCCACGAGTATCGGGATCGACGGAATCTACTGTTTCACATTGGTGTATCAGATTTCTTTTTAAGTATTGTAAAACAAATAATTATAATTAATAAATTTAGAAAAAAATATTTTTTATGTATTATTTCGTAGTAGTTCAGAAATAATTAAATTAAATAATAGTCACTATTACTAATTGATTTATCTGCAATAGGTAAAAAAAAATTTCATTTACATATTTTTATAATTTTATTATATTTTTACATCCTTTCTGATTAGTCTTTTTCGTTCAATTTTTTTTATCGAATTGGTTAGGAAAGAGTTCCTCGATGTCGGTAAGTATCGGAACGGAACATGCATGTATCGGTACCAATCGACTATATTGGATCAGTTTCGTGCTACAAACTATTTTGAATTATCTGAAACTGATGTGAAGAAAAAACGAGAAGTTGGTGTCTTTAATTTTCCCCATTAGAATTTCAATGTAAAAGTTTATGCCTCACTCGCATTCACGTTCTTGTTTGTTTTCTTTTCATTTTATCTCTTTTTTTTCCTTAGCAACTCTTTTGCCTTGGAGATTCTCAATCGGCAACAAATCTTGTTGGTAGGAACCTTTGTCCCTCGGACTAGTGCTTGATTGCTCTTCTTAATTGAGATCAAGTTCTCTTTTATGGAGAGTTAGTGGAAGTTGGACTTCTTGTCTCTAGTGCAATGCATGCATGTCCAAATGAAAATATATATACACCTTTGATTGGGCAATGCTGTTAAATTAAGAAAGGAGGGGATAATATAAAAAATAAAAAAATTATATATATATATATATATATATATATATATATATATATATATATATATATATAATATGAGTTATGCTAAATGTACCTTCAAAAACTACATCTCTCCATGTCCCTCCGTCACGTGGCACTTCCTTATTGACCCAAGCAAATATGAGGGGTGGTTGGAAAAAAAACATGAACCAATAGAAGAGAACAACGTGACGGAAGGACATAGAGGAATGAATTTTTGGAGATACATAAAGTATTTTCTATATATATATATATATTTAACTCATCACATGTCTCTATTGTGTCGCCTTAATTATTATAATCAATGGGCTGAAGGGCATCAATTTTGGTACCCTTTGGCACATGATGAGTTGACTGCTCATCAAGAATATTGATGCAGCAACTGCCTTGCCCGGACATTCCAAGATTGCATCAGTATATTGGTGGTGTTGTGGTCTAACCATTTGCATGTATGTTACTATGTGTCTTAATTTTAGGAAGGTATGGATCAAACAACAGCCAAGGACAACACTTAACACAGCCTCTGCTTCTGTCTCTTGCTGTGTAGAGAGGGGGTATTTTGGTTGCTCTTTGATCCCGTATCTTATGAGACACTTCTTTATGTTTTAGATGATTATTTGCAATCTCGACCTTTTACAGGTCACAGATTGTCCTAAACAGAGATGAGTTGTTCAAGTTCAAAGTTTTGTCGGACTTACCTCTGAGTCGGTGATGCTATATGTGCATATGATTATGTTTTCATGATAGTAAAACAAGGGGCAAGTCCTTGCATGCGAACACGAAATAAGGTCCGGACTTAATATGAGGCACTTGTCTCTAGTCCAAAATTTCAAAGGATACCAAAAAAAAATTATAGTGCATATAAGCCCAAAATTTAGAGAGCACCAAAAATTTCTTTCTGGGGCAAAAATTAAATTGTGGGCCTGCTAATACGGATGAACCAACGGAATATTTAAAGGCGAACTCCAAGATCAAATGTTTGATATGTGCATAATCTTTTTTTTTTTTACATTTTTAGAATTCATTTTAAGGAAATTTTTTTTTGTAGAGAGGAGTCGTGTGGCTGGAATCTGTTGTTGCTACTGCTGTTTTCTCCTTAACAAAAACCAACTTCCTTTCACTATAGTCCCACATCGGCTGTGGTATACAGTGAATTGTGCATAAATTGGTTTGCTCCTTATTGCTTCATTGAAGTATTGTATGGGTGTCCTATGGGCCACACGCGTGCGCCGCCGCCCGGCCCGGTTCGGTTCGGCTCGGCGTGCGTAACGGGTGAGGGTACGCACCCACATCTGCGGGCGTCAAATATCGATTCGATTTTCTCTTCGGTTCGGTTGAGACCCTAAATTTTTTTTTTGCTCCTCTTTTATTTTTTTAATCATTTGCGATCCATAAATATTTGAACGTTGGACATTAAAACACCTATTAATCTTTCACTTTTTAAGCACCCTACATTCATCCGTTATTATACGTTTTTTATCCCCTAATTGCTTTGTTAATCAGTCTTTATATCCTTGTCGTTGTGGACTACCTATATATATTCATACTCCTTTCCGATCTGAAAAATAAGCTTATGCTACAGAAAATTCCTACGTGAAATATTTCTCCAAAATTCATGTTCTCCGAAGCTCTTTCTTTTTATTTATATTCTTGCTCTGACTAGAGCTAAGTCAGGGTCGCACTTTCCGAGTTGTGTGCGACTAGGAGATACCGGTGGAGTAAAAAATTTATCACTAAAAGCTTTCGAAAAAAGTCTGCACATAGACCCGAATCAACTCTTAGGGGCAATGCTTCGTGCGCGACTTCCCCAGAGGCCGGTAACATTAAATTTATTTTTTATTTTGTTTACAGATTATTAGAGAAAAGATAAATATTTCCAACAATCTAATAGTTGATTCCTTATTTTACTTAAACTGTTAACTACATATATTTATATATATAGTCTTTCTATTAACTGCTCACTAATTAATATATATATATATATATATATATATATATATATAATTCTTCTAATCACTAGCACACATTGTATTATTTTGTTAACATAATTTTGTGGGTGACATGTTATTGTCTACAAGATAATTTTGTGCAGTCACGTGTTAAATTGACACAAACATAGTTACTTGTTGTTACAAACTTGTTACAAACTTGTCCTGCTAACATATTGTTAACAAACATTTTGTTTCATCTTTATTTGTGTTAGAAAATTGTCAGACTAATATTTCTTATTTTAATTATTTGCCTCTGTCAGTAAATTAGTTGCTTCTTGTGACCATACTGCTTAATAATTCTTAACAATTTTATTATATTGGTACCTTAACAAGAAGTCTCTGTTAACACTGTCATTCTGTTAATATGTAGTCAATAAAACTATTTCATATTTTTAAGTTGTGTTAAACATACTATTATTAAACAAATTATTTACTACTTTGTCATATTAGTAACGATTATCAATCGTGACTTTAAAATTGGCAATTTTTCATAAGCAATATTGATTCAATACATTTGTGACATCACTAGTTTTGGATTATTCAATATTTCAATTTAGAAAAGTAAAATAGTTTCTTTATCTTGCAAATCCCTTTAATCCTAAAGTTTTAGAAGTAGCGATTTGTTTGGGTACAATCCGAATGGATCCTTCTGTCAACCAGACGTAAATAGCCCTAAGCGACACGGTATTTAATCGTTCCCCTGTGGACCTCCGCTAGCTGGAAACCGGCCCCTACAACTAAGCCAAGTTTATCAAAACTTGAAAAACTAAGGTTTCAAAGGTTGATTATCAAGATTATTTAAAATATTATTCCTGAACAATAGTCATTTTTCATTGAGTAAATATAAATTTTAGCAGACTTCTAGAAATCATGACTAGCAAAGAAGAGACCTTCACTGTTAAATCCTTTATGTTCACTGGCACTTACTTCAAGAGGTTGCAGAGCCATATGAAGTTTTGGCTCACAACATTAGGATTAATCTCTGCTATTGATGGTTCCACACCGATCACAAATAATTCGGATTATACTGAGTCTGACATAGGGGCATCCAAGTCCTCTTCTTCCACCAAACCCAAGACCCCTAAGGAAATCGACTACCATTGTTTCCATAGAATCTTAAATGCTTTGTCTGAGTCTCTTTATGACATCTATTTTGAATACAAAAGCCCTAAATAACTTTGGAATGTCTTTGAAGACAAATACGGTTGTAATGATGTTGGAATTGAAAGATTCAATTCCTCCACATTCAACAGATATGTCATGGTAGATAATAAACCTATGAATGACCAAATCCATGAATACCAGGAATACCTTAGGCATAATTAAGCCAAAGGTATATTTTTCTCTAATGAGCATAAAATAGCCTAATTGATAGACAAATGCCCTCCTTCTTGGTCTGATGTTGCCAAAGATCTTACCCGTTTAAAAAGAGATTATAATGCCCGAGTCCCAAAATACGTAAGACTAGGAGATCGTATATATGCCAGCTACGTACCGAGAGAACTCCAGCTCAGCTCGAGTACGTAAAAGTTGTATTGGTTTTCTAAATCAATCTATCCAAACGACTAATATATATCTTAATCCACGTGATGAATAAATATCAAGAATGAACTGTATATGTCATGGTCTGTAATGCCCGTCCCGCTCAGTTCAACCAAAGGAATCAAAACGCAACGACGTTTGGACTTAACCATGTAACGGCTTGCTCGAAGTCCCGCTCGGCCGAGGCAACTCCTCGCTCAGGTAGGTGGCTTCGGTGAACTTGCTTGCTTGGCCTTCACACTAATAAACTGGATATTTTGAATGCATTGAATAGGCTTGAATAAAAGAGATGAATCCATATAGCTAAGAAAATAATCGCATTGAGTCAAGTATGTGTGTAGAACATGGAAAAAGTGTCATAATATTGCTTAGATGTTCTCCACGATGGTTTTTAAAGTTGGCACTGGCTCCTTCGACCATACGATTGAGTTAGGCAAAGTTATGCCACGGGCTATCGATGTCATAGCGGGCATGTCCCATGATCTCACTGCTTGTCAAATCAAAAATATTCCTTGGTCTCACAGTTAGTCCTATAGAAGGTGCCATGGGTTATGGCGCTCAAAGAACACGATTGTTCAAGTTGAGCATGTGCACGGTCCTACAGTTCTACGGCTGGATATAGCCATATTTTTCCATGGTGCAAGACTTGGTATAGCCTTTGCTCATCGCACAGGTTAAGTTGCATTACATGGTTTATGACACAGTCGTGACACTGATATGGAACACGATTGTAGAAGGCTCACAAAGTATCATTCCTGAGTGAGTCAAAGGTATAGTGACATAAATGGAAAGTTCTCAGAATTGTAGCACGCCAAGGCTCCCTGAAGCAATAGGCATACGTCAAGGTAATCCCTGAAACAATGGGTGCTACAGAAAGGAAAGAAAAGTATAGAAATACGTCGATTGAGTAATGACTATGTAGGACGATAATTGAGTTGAGACTTGCGTTGTCATTGAACAACTTATGCACAAGGAACGACTCCTTGAACACTACCCGGAGACAGTATTGACTTTGAACCTAGGAGGAGCAAAAGAAATAGCTGTGTTGGCATATAACACTCAGATAGGTTATTCGGGAACTTCCAGTAGAGCTCACTACCTGCACTGAAAGGGTCATCGTCTAATCCCAGCTATTATCCAAGATAGCTTATCGTGCTAGTGACCCTTTCATATAGATAATTTGGCATATTAGCGGCGATCCGCATGCATGTCTTAGATTGAGTCAAAAAGTATATGCACGATATAAATAAGTCAGAAAATGTGCACACGGAATACAACACAACGTTTGAGCTTAAGATTTGGCTATAACAGAAGAATGTGCTTCAGCATGAGATGCAATATCGTGAATTGATTCGTTGACACTAAGTTCATGAGTTTATGACTAAGCCATTTTCAGAGACGAAATAGGTAAAAGGATACTAGCTTCACAAGTCTACGTTTAATCGTTTTCGAAGATGAAATAAGAGTTAATGTATAAGCCATTTTCGAAAACGAAATGGGAGTATGATTATGCCATTTTCGCAGATAAAATAGGGTAAAGGCTGTAGGGCAAGCATTGAGTAAAGACACACTATGTTGCTAGGCACGACTTCGATGATGATACGTGAATGGACATTACGGCATGACCAGGATGTTGGCATAATAAGTTTGGTAGTACGATTACAAGATTTTGGAGCACGACTACGATATGGCGACACGAAGTTTGGGTAAATTACTAAGTGGTGAGGTATTGTCTCAATTTTGTTACACGAACGAATTATGGCACGACTATATCATTGATGCACTAAATAGGCCAGGTGTCTAAGTCCTAGAACTGACCCTAAGGCAAGATTAGAAAGACAATTAAAATAGGAATACTCGTACAAACTAAATAAACGTACTGGTTTTGTACGGGTGGGCGAGGAGCTTACACCACCAGTACGGTTGGGTACTGACACCCCACCAGTTTTCATGCGTAGGTAATAGGTACTTGCTCGACGGGGCAGAGCTCGCTTGGACGCGCTGAGGTATGGACTTCTTTAGCATTTCGAGACGTGCGGCCACATTGAAAATTTTACCTAAACGGGACGTAATATATGGACATCGCCTTTAGAAGCATCTGCTGGTTTGTTATGTTGTATTAAGAGATGAGAGAGGGCTAAGTGACTTATAAATAAAGAGAAAAGTGAGCTTGAGCGACTTATAATTTTGGCTACGTGCCCTTGTAATCTTATTTCCCATATCAATAAAGTTTTAATTTTGTTTGAATACTTGTGTTGCCTTTGTTTATTCAATGCTTCTGCATGGGACTTCTCTGCGACGACCCTATCGCAAGCTGCTGTAATCGGCTATTATGGAACCCGACCTACATGAGCGCAATCTAGGCTCACGCAGCATCATGCCATAGGAAGGATGATCGTTCCTTCGGGACCGGGACGTGACATAATGGTATCAGAGCACGACTTTACGTACTTGGACTTTCGATGAATTCTTTAACTCTGATATTGTCTTCGTAGTAAATGTAGTTTCCACAATTAATATTGTTGGTGCGCTCTCTCTCAATGTTTTGCGGGATGTTCCATCCAATAAGTCTATATATTTTGCAAAATTGCACGAAAGAAAATTGGTAAAAGATGGTTTCACATAAGGCACAGTTGGCTAAGTCGGGCTGGGCATATACACCAAAAATTGTGTCAATGTTAGCAAAGTTATGTGTGGGATTCGAACCGTTCGAATGAGAATGAGTTTGACGTGGTTCATGGAATGTTGGATGACTATCGATAGGGGTGCCATCGGACGACGTTATCGTCAATGCGACATAGATGAACGTGCTTGAAATTTAAGGAATAGTTCGAACGAAGATTCGAAGTAATCGATTGTGATTCAAAATTTGTTTTAATGATTTACCGAATGACTTCATCCCTAAATAGTATATGGGATAGCCTCGAGGAAGTCGATCGATTGAGGATACGGGGTTCCAACGAGTCCATTAGCAAGCACGATGCTAAACCCAAAGCCTTAGAAAAAGTTTTTTTAAAGTTAGTCGTGACTTGATAGCTAGTATGAGTTTAATTCGCACGAACGAGAAAAATGGTGCACATCAGTTTAAGATTGCGCTGAGTATGAAATGCAAAGTAATAACAATAGATAGATTGACTCAAAAAAAGTTAAGGCGTAACAAATGAATGACTCAATTGAGGTAATGATATAAATCGTATATGAAAAATTAGCACGATTGGATGATAGCATGTATGGAAATATCGACTGGAAGGTATATAAATTATGCTAGGGATCAAAGAAGAAATTGCTTAATGACTAAGTTAGACAGATGAACATACGTGATTTTGGGTTTAAACGAATTGATAATGTAACTAGTTCGAGGGATAATGATCAAAATTGATCTTGAATGTCGAGGAGTTTGTTGTCTATCCAGTTTGGATGATAGCATCAGTTGCATGACTCGGAGTTCATTGCGAAGAAAGATCGTCAGATTATGTATATCATTGATGGTATTGAGGCGTATGAAAGATCGATGTGCGATAACTCAGGGGCAATCCGATTCGAGGAATGATGATCGCTTTAAAATATTATTGTTCAGATGGATGCTATACTTGGGATTTGATAGAGATGAATTATTGGATGACTTAATAAGATAAACTTAAAGTTTGCAAGAATGAATAGTGCTCAGACTATGCAAAACAAAAATGTTAACGGACTGATGATAAATAAAATGAGGATTGATATACTACTTGGATGAAAACGAAAGTGACTTGATTATTTCGAGGATAACCACAACATTGACGTTCTTGTCTTATACGAGCACAATTCCAGCCTCGCACATTCGTCATGTCGGATTAGGGTGATCATTCTGCGGGGGCGCTAGCATGGTGATTTATGTCTAGCAGAGATGATCGAACTTGCAGGAGATCAGGGCGTAACAATTAGATTATTTTGACTTGTGGTTTGAAGCGAAGGTAAATTCGAGGATTGTTTAGACTTATGCGATAAAGTAAGTTTGAAGAATGAGTAGATCCAATGTGCTTATCGAGAATGAATTAGTCTAGATACAAAATAAGAGTTACGCCCCGAGGAGGAGGATTATCCTACGGGAGCATTGACATGGTGATTTCATGTCCAACATGAATAATCAGACTTGTGAAAGATTGGAACATGACATATTGTTATGTTAGACGACCTTATGATCGAATACGTAAATTATGTTAAATGACTTAGGGAATATGGTATGAGAATTATGGTTTAGTGACAAATCATGTCGTAATGTATACGACTTGGATATGATGGATAAGTGGATTATATCGAACATGTTCGAAGAGATAGACTATGCGAATTGCTAGCTTTGACGTACAATAGTGATATGTGGAGGATATGGTAGAGCAAAACTTACGGTAGGATGGCTTTGTTGAACGACTTGGACCCCTTGGACTAAACGCTGCGAGTGCGAATAGGATAAAACTATGCTCGAAGTTTAGAAATCGGAGTGATACGAGCTTGGGTAGAAAGTCCCATACTATCAACTTTGGTTTGACCTTAGGATTTGGGTCATTGTTGATATTATTGTTTGGGAACGGTGATTCCAATAGTGACGTTGATTTTAGCCTGGATAGATGGCCTGACGGTAGGAAAGACATCCATGTTTTGAGAGATAGCATCGGTACGATTAATCTTAAGGAGTGTCTAATAGGATTGGTAGATAGAATGATTAAATTATGTGGAGACACCACTCACGAGGCTTGGTTGAAATATATATATTTTGGGGACGCCTTAAATATATACATGATCCAACTAAGTAATACGTTGAATTCAGGTGAGACTAAACACTACCAAAATAAGTCACATTAGTGACGCCATAAGATATCGCTAAATGAAAAAAAATGTCGTCGTTTTTGTTTAGCGACGAAATCTCCATGTCGCGTATTACCTGGTCGCTAAAACATAATACGTTGCAGTTCGTCTCCCTGGTAATGTTTATTTGCGACGCCCTGACATCGCTAGCTTTTTAGTGGATAGCGACGTTTGTCGACGAGGCATTGGTAATTAGCGACATAGTTATTCGTTGCTAATTGTCGCTGACAGTTCAGCGGTTAGCGACGTAATCTGCGACATTTAGTGACATACTATCTGACATTTTGGACGCTAATAAGCAAAATATTGACGACATTTTTTTCTTTCGTCGCTAATATCGTCGCTGATTTGACTTATTTTGGTAGTGAAAGGAATGGAAAGGTATCAAAGATTTTGAAATCATGTGTTTCGAAGAAAATAATAATAGTAGTACGATCGTTGGATTCGAAATGAACTTGAATGTTGATTGTCAGGTGGTTTGTCCCAGAACTAAGTTGTCCATATGCACGACGAGTATAAGTTACCCCAAATTAAGATATAGTTTTTCGATGTGAAAAATAACTAAGGCATAAGCGTGGTTTGAATCGAAGAAACGCATAGGAGGAGTGTGTGCGAGAATCATTGAATGTTGAATCAAGTGATAAGTCGATGAGTGTGTACTAAGTAAGTCTCAAGGACAAAACATTTTCTGAGTGGTGTATAATGTAATGCCCCGTCCCGCTCAGTTCAACCGAAGGAATAAAAACACAACGACATTTGGGCTGAGCCATGTAACGTCTTACACAAAGTCCCACTCGATCGAGGCAGCTCCTCGCTCAGGTAGGTGGCTTCGGTGAACTTGCTTCTACTTGGCCTTCACAATAATAAACTAGATATTTTGAATGCACTGAATATGCTTGAATAAAAGAGATGAATCCACATAGCTAAGGGAATAATTCCATTGAGTCAAGTATGTGTGTAGAACGTGGAAAAAGTATCATAATATTGCTTAGATGTTCTCTACGATGGTTTTTAAATTTGGCACTGGGTTCTTCGATCGCACAATTGTGTTAGGTAAAGTTATGCCACGGGCTATCGATGCCATAGCGAGCACATCCCACGATCTCACTGCTTGTCATAGCAAAAATGTTCCATGGTCTCCCAGTTAGTCCTATAGAAGGTGCCATGGGTTAAGGTGCTCAAAGAACACGATTGTTCAAATTGAGCATGTACACGGTCCCACAGTTCTACGGCTGGATATAGCCATATGTTTCCCTGGTGCAAGACTTGGAATAGCCTATGCTCGTCCCATGGGTTAAGTTGTATCACATAGTTTATGGTAGAGTTGTGACACTGATATGGAACACGATTATTTCGAGTTGAAAATATAGGAGGCTCACAAGTTGTCATTACTGAGTGAGTTAAAGGTATAGAGACATAAATAAAAAGTTCTCAGAATTGTACCATGCTAAGGCTCCCTGAAATAATAAACATACGTCAAGGTAATCCGTGAAACAATGGGTGCTATTGAAAGAAAATAAAAGTATGGAAACACATTGATTGAGTAATAACTATGTAGGACGATAAATGAGTTGAGTCATGCATGGTCAATGGACAACTTGTGCACAAGGTACGGCTCCTCGAACAGTGCCAAAGATAGTACCGACTTCGAACCTAGGCGAAGCAAAAGAAATAGCCGTGTTGGCATACAACACTCAGATGGATTATTCGGGAACTTTCAGTGGGGGCTCGCTACCTGCGCTAAAAGGCTCGCCGTCTAAGCCCGATTATTGTCCAAGATAGCTTGTGGTGTTAGTGACCCTTTCATATAGATAAGTCGATATATTAGCGATGATCCGCATGCATGTCTTAGATTGAGTTAAAAAGTATATGTATGGTACAAATAAGTCAGAAAAAGTGCACAAGGAATGCAACACAATGTTTGAGCTTAAGATTTGGCTATAACAGAAGCATGTGCTTCAGCACGAGATGTAATGTCGTGAATTGTGTCGTTGATACTATATTCACGAGTTTATGACTAAGCCATTTTCAGAGACAAAATGGGTAAAAGGACACTAAGTTCACAAGTCTATGTTTAATCATTTCCAGAGACAAAATGAGAGTTAATGTGTAAGCTATTTTCGGAGACGAAATGTGAGTATGATTATGCCATTTCCGGAGACAAAATAGCGTAAAGGCCGTAGGGCAAGCATTGAGTATAGATACACTATGTTGTGAGGCACGACCTCGATGATGATACACGAATGAACATTATGGCATGACCACGATGTTGGCACAATAAGTTTGGTAGTATGATTACAAGATTTTTGAGCACGACTATGATATAGCGACACAAAGTTTGGGAAAATTACAAAGTGGTGAGGCATTGCCTCGATTATGTTACATGAATGAATTATGGCACGACTATATCATTGATGCACTAAATAGGCCATGTGTTTAAGTCCTAAAACTGATCCTAAGGCAAGATTAGAAAGATAATTAAAATGGGAATACTCGCACAAACTAAATAAATGTGTTGGTTTTGTACAGGTGGGCGAGGAGCTCACCCAGACAGTACGGTTGTGTACTAACACCCCACCAGTTTTCATGTGCAGGTAACAGGTACTTTTTTATCGGGGTAGAGCTCGCTTGGACGTGCTGAGGCATGGAGTTCCTTGGCGTTTCGAGGCGTATGGCCGCATAGAAGACTTTACCTATACGGGACATAATGTATGGACATCGCCTTCAGAAGCATCCGTTGGTTTGTTATGTTGTATTGAGGGATGAGAGAGAGAGAGAGAGAGCTGAGTGACTTGTAAATAGAGAGAAAAGTAAGCTTAAGCGACTTATAACTTTGGTTACGCGTCCTTGTAATCTTATACCTATATTAGTAGAGTTCTAATTTTGTTTGAATACTTGTGTTGCCTTTATTTATTCAATGCTTCTGCTTGGGACTTCTGGCGACGACCCCGTCGTAAGCTGATGTAATCGGCCGTTATGGAACCCATATTATGTGAGTGCAACCTAGGCTCACGCAACATCATGCCTTAGCGAGGACAATCTGTCCTTCAAGACCGAGGCATGACATGGTCTGCAGCTTAATAACATAAATGTTCGATTAGACCCGAAGAACAATATGGGTCTACAAAACTCAGCTAAGAACAGAGTCTAAATAATGGATACAATATGAAAGCATGATAAAATACATAAGTCGAATATAGCCATAGCTCCACGATCTGTGGTCCAACTTTACGAGACTAACTACCTAAAGAGATCACCAGGTCCTCAGGGGACAGGAAGATACATATAAACATGCCTACTATGACAGTATATAACATGTAAGGAATATAGGAAATGGTAAAAAAAATTACAAGATTAAGGAATTGTAACCGCTCTTTCCCAATTTTAGAGAATTTTAAAAATTTATGATAATCTAAGGTAGAAATATCCAAGCTTTATTTTTCCTAAATTAAATTTTATGGTTATTATTTTAAGAAGTTTAGATTATTGGGGGACTGGTTAGTTAACTACTTATTTGGGATTTTAACCAACCTAGAATGGTTCCCAGGAATTATAACAACCTTCTTAACAAACTTCTACCAACTTTTGGGGGGTATTGTGCAATTAGGAAATGTCATAAGGATTTCTTGTAAAGATTCGTCTCAATTCCTCAACTCTATATATATCATACTTTCTCTTTCCTCCAGATATATTTTTTTTTCTGTCCAAAATTTGAGGAACAGAGCTCCTCACTCATCCCAAATTTCCCTGAGCCTAACCCTAACCCTAGATTCTTCTGGCCATGGCGAGGCCGGCGACCCCTTCACCGAACCGGTGTCGACGATGACGACTGCATCGATCTCTGGCAAAGAATCGAAATCCAGATTGAGATCGATCGGCCGATCTTCTTCTTCGGCGGTCACTCACGCGGCGGCCGATGACTCACGAGCAATCGAAGACAAGTGTCGACGACGACGACGTGTATTCTTCTCCGATGAAGATTGATGGTGATGGCGATGACGATCGGCTTCCTACAGGCGACTTCCTCCACCAGCGATGAACTGCTTCTTCCCTGGCAATTTCTTCTTCCAATGGACACACAGCTGCGGGCGGACCCCTTCTCGACACTCGGTAGCGCACTTTCTTTTTCTCCTACGACCCAACGTCGATTCGTTTGGTTTCAAATACACAGCAGGCCACATTCTCTGGCGATTTAGCCTGGTGCGTGACGATCGGCCTTCTTCGACGGAATGGTTTCTTCCTCCGGCGATCCTCGTCCACCACAGACCACCGATCCTCTTCCGAGTCGACGATCGGATCGATCCAAGACTATGAAGAATGAAGCTATGATCCTTGCATAGGTAAGATTTGTTGAATTTTGTTCTTTCTTCTGATTCGAGATCAATTGATTGGAATATCTGTCGTGATGATTTGTATCTTCCAAAGAATCTTGGAATTTACTCTGATATCCTTCCTTTTGCTTTGCATATCATCTGGTTGTCGAAATGTCTCAGTGGGATTTCGTGTTGCTTGGACGCGAGGAGTTCGTATTCGATACTGTGGATCGTAGCTCTATTTTGGTCAGTCTCTTCTCAGGTAATCTCTACATTCCTGTCCTTGAAGAATAAATAATTGTGTTGATCCTAACTATAGATTCTTATGCCAGTTTGTACTTGTCAAGCGTTGTGTATGTGTCGAGTTCGGAATTGTGTCCAAGTGTGTATCCTTTTTACGTTCGTATCATGTGTTGTTCGTGATCAGTCGCTCGTATTCCTGGGTTTGTGTCTGGATGTTTTACTGACAGCTCTGTACGTGTCCATGATTATGTTTATGTTGAACTGTTAAGTATTTGGCGAGGCGTGGGTTGTGAAAAGTGATGAATGCGGGTTTGAAGCTATTGAATCTCAGTTTGAACTCAGTATAGTATGGTTGGGGGTTTTGCAGGTTCTGGTTTTGTAAGTAGATTACTAGGTTAAATTTGTGTATATATATTTTATAAGTTTGTATCTATCTTTATGAGATAGAGTAGATGGGTGGATGTCTGCTTATATCGGGCGAAAATTATATGAACTATGGAATGTGGCTTTGAATATACTTTGATTTTGCTAAGCTCAGGTCAATTGAAGTTTTATTTTCATAGCTTATTCTTGTACGAGTTTTTGAAATGGGTTTCAGAGGATTAATGGTGTTGGGCTTATATTTTGAAGGCAGTATGTGTTTATTCCTACAATTCTTATTTCTAGCTTGAGTTGCCACTGAGGAGGAGATTGGCTGGGGTACAATTCAGGATTTAATTTACATGGAGGAGGAGATATAGGGCTGGCTTTCTATGTCAGATTGGTGTGTCGTATTGAATGGTTAGGTTGCATCTCGTCTGTATTACTTGAGATGTTGTTAACTGAATAGCTCAGTGGTATAGAGAGTTCCCAAATGAGTTTTGCTTGAATTAAGTTGGCTGGAGGGGCTATGGAAGTTCAAATGTTATATCAATCTGGAGATAGGTATCTAGTATATGTCTCCAGAACTTTGAGTTTGCATCTTATGCTAATAACCTGAATTCTTTTGCTTATGTGCTAATGGGCTTGGGAAGCTATGATGGGTTATTTGAATCCTATGCTAGTGAAAGGAAAGTACAATACTAGCTAGCTGTCATAATCTTATGAAGATGGTGTAAGACTGGAAATAGCTTATTAAATAGTTATATAGTTGGTTTCAATATTCCATTAATTAATTCATGACTAATTTATTGATAGTGAAGAATAATAGTAGGTGTCTCTCCTTGCAAATCCTTCATGATATATTACTATTTTACTAAGTTAGGCTAAAGAGCTGATTATTTTATATGATTAATTAACTCTTTTCTAGAAGGTATTAGGGTCAAGGAAATGAGTTATTGCTACTATCATATTTTAATTAAAACCAAATTATCTCAGGTGGACATACAGATCTACAGATTTTCTTTCCATCCTTGACCACCCGGAGCAAGGCAAGTTCATTCTATGGTCTTGTGAATTTACATTCATATCCTGTATTTTTTCGGTGATACGTTATGACACGATATCAAGTTCTCCTGTACTTTTCTGTTCTTGTACTTACTTGCATCGGAAGAGAAAATACACTAGCTTTGTGACCAAACCTCGGTTACTATATTCATGTAGATAGCTTAGGCCTCGCATCGTGCACGCAGGTCCTAACCCGTACCGATATTCATGTACTCTTATACATGTTCCTGTACTCACCCCAGCCGGTCACATAGGCTAGTTGTATTTCAAACATTGTATACATGTCATATCTTGTACTTCAGGTTTATGGTTACATTCCTGTACTTTATTTTCTGTACTTTACATCCCTGTACTTTTATGTTCATTTCCTGTACTTTATATTTCATGTTCTCTGTACTCATTTCATATCATAATGTTCTTCTTCATTACCTAGAACTGTACTTTGTTCCGCTCCTGACTGGATATGTTGCAGGTGTACTTGCAGGATATTGTTCTACTCTATAGGCTAGAGCCCAGGATCTTAGCTGAGCAGAATGGAGACATGACTTAGCTAGAGGCTTCAGGTTTAGACTGTTAGCTTTACCTTTAGATATTGTTTTTAGAGTTCATGGTATATTTCATTCATGTTGACTCTAGTACCTTTATGTTATATGGATTTGTGGATTATGGTGAACTTTCTGGGAACGTTTTATAGATGCTGTGATTGTGCACATTCATGTTATCTGGTTAGATTTCTCTAGCTTGGTACAGCTTACTTTGTCGTGTCTAACGACGAAGGCTGGGCGTGTCCGACTCGTGTCCGAATATTTGGGAGCGGGTCGTGACATATTTTTAGTGGTGGCCCATGCAGGTCTGTCCTAATGGTACCTAGGTATTAGTGTACTATTGGGGGACTTGATTAAAACTAGGAAAAACTTGATCATAGCATAGGAAATTGGGTACATCGGGTATATTAATATTCTATAAACACTTGTTGCTTTTAGGTTTAGGACATGTTAACAGTTTTCTATTTTATAGATAATTCAAAGCACGCGACACCAAAATTATTAATCCACCTACACTTGAGGATTTCGAGCTTCCACTACCTTCTATTGCCCTACTATCCCCATGGGTAGTACGTAGTTGATGGAGATGTTTCAAGAGTTCCTTGACACCTAGATGGAGCGGGCCATCCTTTTCCAAGCCAGACTTATGGATACACTCTCTGAGCCATGAAGGACTTCTGATTTTCAGACTCTCGAATCTTTGGACTTCCCCGACGTCGAGCACATTCTTCACACTGAGAAGCAGATCGAAAACCTGAAGCCAACTCTTCTGAAGATTATCCATTTTTCTGAGGACCCGACTCCTCTGAAGATTGGAGCCACCAGCCAGAAGATCTAGAATATTGCACAGAAAATAGAACGAGACAGAAAGCTAAAGCCAGGAGAGACAAGAAGACTTATGATGGGGATAGCAACTACCATGGACCCGTAAAGTGTCGTAACACACAAACGGTGCTTCTTCAGTCACATCATCAGCCGCATCATCAGAGGCAGATTCAGGACACCTTCGTTGTGTGCTCTGCAAGAGGACGGAACATCATGTGGACAAGTGCCGCAAGAGACTGAAGTTATGCTTGTACCGCGGATCGCCTGCCCACCAAGTCAAGGATTGCCCGAAAGCTGCTGATTGCACTGCCCAAGGACGAGCACGAGGAGCACCAGGACTACCGCAAGAACCACCCTACATCGGGACAGTTGAAGAAGTTAAAGTAATTCTAGCTTCTGAAGAAGTACTGAAGACGGACTGAAGATAGAAGGCTTCTTTTGCATGGTTGGAGAAAATCGTGGATCGTGATTCACAATCCAATTTCCTTTGGATTTTCCTCTTAGCACCTAAAACGCCCTTGTTTTCTATTCAAGGATTGTTAGGCTTCATTTTCTATTCTGGAACCTTGGTTGCTATTTGAGATATATTTCTAGGGTTGGTTTCCAATTCTAGAATCTTGTTCGTAACTTTGCCCTTATTCGAGATGAAGTTTCCTATTCTAAAAGATCTTGTTTCCTATTCGAAGCTCTGGTTTCTAATCTAGATTTTGATTTTTCGTTCGAGACTTGTTTTATGTTTACTATTAGATATCTTGTTTTCATATTCACTATTCATGAGTTGTCTCATATTTTGGCTTATATTCGAAATTTTGTTCCCTAATCAAACTTTGTACTATTTGAGATTTTATTTCCTACTCGAGATTTCATTTCGAAACTTTGTTTTTCATTCAAAACTTTGTTGAGCTTTCGTTTATATTCGAGACTTGTTTGAGAGTCTGTCCTTCTTCGAGACATTGTTTGAAGATTTTATTTTCTATTTATGATTTTGACTTGTTCCTATATGAGATTTTGTTTCCTATTCGTGACTTGTTTCCTATTCGAAAATTTGTTTCTGTTCAAAACCATGTTTGACCTCGTTCCTTATTTAAAATTTTGCTTGTTTCACATCCATAATTTGATGCTTATTTCCAATTCACTAATTGATACTATCTTTTCTATTCACTATTTTTGGTATTGCTTCTTGTTCGAGACTTCCTATTCGAGAGTTACCTTCCCTCTGCGACCTTGTATTCTATTGGGCTTTCGTTTTTCATTCGAGATCTGTTCGAGACTTAAAATCTCCTTGTTTTCCTTTTAGTACCCACTACTCATTATTGAATCCTTTGTTGGTTCTTGGTGCCTAGTGAAACTCCTTATCTTCTAAGGGATAGGTAACACCACCTTTTATCTTAACTTGAACAATTGGAACTCATTTTGAATTCTCTTTAATTTTTGGTAATTCTTATGGATATGGTTGAGAGACTATTCGATGATCTACTGGGGCGTGGCAGTTGCACGCTGTAGCCATTATCTGGATTACGGAGACTAAGAGTTCACTGTAGCCAGCAGCGCACTGGCGATGCATGAACTCTAAGTTAAAGCAATTTTAGACATTCATAGGTCCTTGAGTATTATTGAGACTTTGTCCTACATTTTTTCATAACTTGGTCCTTTTGTTGCTTCGTTGATAATTGTTGGAAGATGGATAAAGTTGATAGATATTCGGTAACATATCGTTATTTGAGTCACGGAGCCGAAAGTTCACTGCAGCCAGATATACACTGGTGAGATAGGGATTCTAAGTAAAGTGACTTTAAATATATATATGTTCTTGGATACCATATAGACTATATCTCTTTTCATATGATTATTGATTTTCGAGAATCACAAATCCTTGCACGTTCACCTTGATCTGATAACTAATATCTCCTCAGTGGAATCCTTGCTTTTAAATTAATCATTGCAGTCTCTTTCCAGTATTTTGTTAATAAATCATTTGATTTTCTCAATAAATAATCCTTGCTAGGTTTTGATTTTGTTCCACTAGATTTAAATCGCACTTATATTTTGATCGTGTTATGTCCAAACCTTGATCTTAATCATGCCCATCCAATTGTAACTTCCCTAATTCATTTCAATCGTACTAAACCTTCAATTTTGCTCATGTTTAGAAATTCGTACCTTGATGATTTTATTTTCTAAGCCGTAATTGAATTTCATTTCACTTCGTGTCTACCGTGTTATTACGACTCCCTGTATTAGATTATCGTACTTAGTATTAATTAAACCTTGTCCCACTTCGTGTCTGACCAATTTTCGATCCTTATTGTCATGTCATTTTACCCGTTTATTTTGACATGCTAATTCATTCACAGTTTTATCTCTGATCATATTCAGGTAATCGTGGTCATGCCTATATTTATGATAATTATACTTTTGTACCTATCAATCATGTCTGATGATTAGAATTTTGTTTTGATCGCAACTGAGTGGTTATGATCATGACCATTTTCCTAGTCCCATCGTACCTCAACCTTGATTTGGATCTTGCTTAGGTAATCGTGCCAAATAAATTATTTATCTGGTCATGACTGGATTCGTTTCCTTGGCATGTCCAACTTAGTTTCTCAGTCGTAAATTCTACTTTTGATTGCTTAACCATGTCTACTGGACTCCTTTGAATTTCGAGGACGAAGTTTTCTAAGGGAGGAGATTTGTAACCCCGCTTTCCCAATTTTAGAGAATTTTGAAAATTTATGATAATCTAAGGTAGAAATATCCAAGCTTTACTTTTCCTAAATCAAATTTTAGGGTTATTATTTTAAGAAGTTTAGATTATTAGGGGCTTGGTTAGTTAACTACTTATTAGGGATTTTAACCAACCTAGAATGGTTCCCAGGAATTATAACAACCTTCATAACAAACTTCTACCAACTTTTGGGGGGTATTGTGCAATTAGTAAATATAATAAGGATTTCTTGTAAAGATCCATCTAAATTCCACAACTCTATATATATCCTACTTTCTCTTTCCTCCCGATATATTTTTTTCTCTGTCCAAAATTTGAGGAACAGAGCTCCTCACTCATCCCAAATTACCCTGAGCCAAACCCTAACCCTAGATTCTTCTGGCCATGGCGAGGCCGACGACCCCTTCACCGAGACGTTGTCGACGATGATGACTGCATCGATCTCCGGCAACGAATCGAGATCCAGATCGGGATCGATCGGCCGATCTTCTTCTTCGGCAGTCACTCATGCGATGGTCGGCGACTCACGAGCAATCGACGACGAGTGTCGACGACGACAACGTGTCTTCTTCTCCAGCGGAGCTTGATGGTGATGGCGACGACGATCGGCTTGGCGGCTTCCGCCACCAGCGATGAACTGCTTCTTCCCTGGCGATTTCTCCTTCCAATGGACACACAGCTGCGGGCGGACCCCTTCTCGACACTCGGCAGCGTACTCTCTATTTCTCCGACGGCCCAGCGTCGTTTCGTTTGGCTTCGACGACGCAGCGGGTCACATTCTCAAGCGATTGAACCTGTTGCGTGACGATCGGCCTTCTTAGGCAGCATGGTTTCTTCCTCCGGCGATCCTTGTCCACCACAGACCACCGATACTCTTCCGAGTCGATGACCAGATCGATCCAAGACTATGAAGAATGAAGCTGTGATCCATGCATAGGTAAGATTTGTTGAATTTCGTTCTTTCTTCTGATTCGATATCAATTGATTAGAATTTCTGTCGTGATGATTTGTATCTTCCAAAGAATCCTGGAATTTACTCTGATATCCTTCGTTTTGCTTTGCATATCATCTGGTTGTCGAAATGTCTCGGTGGGATTTCATGTTGCTTGGACGCGAGGAGTTCGTATTCGATACTGTGGATCGTAGCTCTATTTTGGTCAGTCTCTTCTCAGGTAATCTCTACATTCCTGTCCTTGAAGAATAAATAATTGTGTTGATCCTAACTATAGATTCTTATGCCAGTTTGTTCTTGTCAAGCGTTGTGTATGTGTCGAGTTCGGAATTGTGTCCAAGTGTGTGTCCCTTTTCCGTTCGTGTCATGTGTTGTTCGTGATCAGTCGCTCGTATTCCTGGGTTTGTGTCTGGATGTTTTACTGACAGCTCTGTACGTGTCCAAGATTATGTTCATGTCGAACTGTTAAGTATTTGGCGAGGCGTGGGTTGTGAACAGTGATGAATGCGGGTTTGAAGCTATTGAATCTCAGTTTGAACTCAGTATAGTAAGGTTGGGGGTTTTGCAGGTTTTGGTTTTGTGAGTAGATTACCGTGTTAAATTTGTGTATATATATTTTATAAGTTTGTATCTATCTTTATGAGATAGAGTAGATGGGTGGATGTCTGCCTATGTGGGGCAGAAATTATATGAATTACGGAATGTGGCTTTGAATATACTTTGATTTTGCTAAGCTCAGGTCAATTGAAGTTTTATTTTCATAGCTTGTCCTTGTGCGAATTTTTGAAATGGCTTTCAGAGGATTAACGGTGTTGGGCTTATATTTTGAAGGCAATATGTGTTTATTCCTACAATTCTCATTTCTAGCTTGAGTTGCCACTGAGGAGGAGATTGGCTGGGGTACAATTCAGGATTTAATTTACATAGAGGAGGAGATATAGGGCTGGCTTTGTGTGTCAGACTGGTGTGTCGTATTAAATGGTTAGGTTGTATCTCGTCTATATTAATATTTCTTGAGATATTGTTAATTGATTAACTCAGTGGTATAGAGAGTTCCCAAATGAGTTTTGCTTGAATTAAGTTGGCTGGAGGGGCTATGGAAGTTCAAATGCTATATCAATCTGGAGATAGGTATCTTGTATATGTCTCCAGAAATTTGAGTTTGCATCTGTCACGACCCGCACCCTAGAGTACGGGCACGAGAAGTGGGTATGTCCAGCCTACGTCGCAGTGTCGGCGGAAGAGCTGTCCTAGGTCACAACATCTAACGATATAAGGTACATGTACAGTATATACACTCCGAGTGGAGGTGACAATACAGAATACAGTCTCAATCACAACTAAAGCAGAAATAGCATGATATCATAGATATGAAAATCTCAAAGGAAGATACAAACAGAAGGAGAAATAATTCTATGTGTCTAAACGACACAATAACAAAACATAATACAACTCAAATCTCCACTTATTACAATACAAGTTCCAACAGAGAAAACTAAACCATAAACTAGCAATCTACTCCAAGCTCTACTGGTCCTCTAGGCTAGCTGTGAATCTCTAGTTACCTGTAATATTTTCAACAGGTCCAGTCAGGACAGGAGTGAGCACAATATATCTCACGCAGTTCATATCAAGTTAGGAAAAATAAAGCATGCAATAAAGTAAGATACATAAAACGCTGAAAAGAGAATATATGAAGTAAAGGAGATAACTGTAAGGAAATATCTACTATAAATAGAGAACTAGCAGTGACTAGTGAGTCAGAGTAAAATATAAACATGTGAATGGCATAGGAGATTCATGACTACAGCTAAGAGTGATTCATGACTACAGCTACTTGGATATTATTCACATGTCTATTTCTACTCCCCCATCCCCAATCAATACACAAGGATCCGTTCAAGTTATGTTAAGATTCATAAAACTTCACATGGCTCATAAATGAGTGATACGTAAAGGTGATTCATGATGGCTCTGTGAACATGAGAGTTCATGTGTCACAAGCGATTCATGAATCAGTGAAAACATAGAGATACGTGATGATTCGTGAAACACACAAAACATGCAGTATCCGATGCTCCCGAGAGGGATAACATCTCATGAAAAGATCCATATAGTACCAATCCGTGCTACCAACGTGTCAGCATCAAGTAAAGTAATCTAGAGCAAGAATATAAATCCTGGCAAGTATGAAACGGTCAGAGAATGTACTTGCCTGATAACAGAATGTCCGAAGAGGGTGTACTGCCTGAGGAGAGGTGTATGTCTCCTAATCAGAGCAACACGAGTTACAACATGTCTAAAATAAAGTAATTTGAACATTACGATGTATTCTACATGATTCTAGGTCAATCTAGGCCAAAGTTAACTCTTGGTCAACCATGGTCAACTACACTAGTCAAACTAGGTCAACTATAATCAATTGTGGTCAAACTACCTAGGGTTGGTGTCACGACCCGCTCCCGAATAACCGGATACGAGTCGGACATGCCCAGCCTTTGTTGTTAGACACAACAAAGTAAGCTGTACCATTCTAGGGAAACTAACCAGATAATATGAACATGAATGAAATCACAGCATCTATATAAATGTGTCCCAACCAGAGTAAAGTACAATATCTGAATTATTACATTCCAACTAATAAAAGAAGTCTGCTAGTCTCAATACATGGAAATAATAGGGAAAACTAATAGAAGCTCTAGGCTTCTGCAGCCTCTAGGTCACAAGCAGCTCCTGCTGGCTCAGCAAGGAAAGCAGTATCCTGACCATAGTAAGTGTCGCACAAGGTCTCCATCTCACCTGCAACATATCCTATTTAGGAGCGGAGCAAGTACAATTCTAGGTAATGAACAAGACATCATGATATGAAAGTACGAGGAAACATGGAAAGTACATGAAAGAACAGGTGAATAAGTGCATGAAAGAAACAGTATAAAGTACATAAAGAACATGGTATGTAAGAACATGAAAGAACGTGATATGTAAGCACCTGAAAGAACATGATATCATGGAATCACAGGATATAAGTACAAGGTATATCTCCTGAACATGTGTGTACTATATTTGAAATATAACTAAATATGTGACCGGCTAGGGTATGCACATGAAAGCACATGAAAGCACATGAAATGGTACGGCTTAGGACCCGCGTGCACGATGCAGGGTCTAAGCTAAACACACCTGAGTTATTTCTTGGGATTGGTCACATAGATAGTATATTTCCCCACCCCAGATACAAGAAGTAAGAACAAGGAACATGGGCACCAGAAAGTACATGACGTATTGCAATGTGTCAATCAAGAAAGTACAGGATAAAATGAAATACACAAGACCGTAGATTGTGTACTTGCCTTGCTCCAGGAAAGTACAAGTAGGTAAAAGAGCTAGATATCCTCCTGTATGTAATAATGATGTGTACAAGTTGGTTAATAAACAGCTAATTCTAATTGGTTTATCAAAAGATTCTAATCACAATAAATTCCTAATATAAACCTTAGTTCTATGGTTTCCTATAGAGTATCAATATTACTCACTATAATCTAGACTAGCAAGAACTTTAAATAAATCTAAATACATGATTTCTATGAGGCAAATGTTCAAAAAAAGTAAACTTAAACAATGGTGGAGATTTCTTAATTGTTAAGGCCATGCTTATGCAAACTCAAGTAATTGAGAATTCAATTGCTAATCTACATAAATTCAGATTAGCCAATACATCTAATAGTGAATACAATTCTAGTTATACCTTAGGTTTAATCTTGAACTTATTCTAGGTTCAACTTGGACTTCATTCCTGGAATTCATTCCTGGATTTACACAGGAATATATTCCTGAGTTAACACAAGATTGCATTCCTGGTTTAACACAGGATTACACTCCTGGTTTATACAGGAGTTTATCAAGTGTCTCAGGTTTTTCCTGAGACTCAGGTTCCTGAGTCCATAACAGTGTTAACACATCAAGGTTCAATTCAGTCAGCCCCTACACATCAGTGATAGACACAACACTGCAATTATTCCCTGCATCACTGGTATGGCAATATAGCCTAACTATCCTTGCTGAGTTAAGGTATACACAGACAATAGTCATGCAAGAGGACCTGATGTCTATAAGTTGATTTGCAAAATCAGCACTCAAAGTTATTTCAAAGGGTGACACAGGGTTCAGTTTAAGAGTAAGGGAAACAGAGCTAACAAGCCAAACAGGACATGTAAACACATCAGTCCTTTAATGGAAAACTAGTACACTCAACTAGTGTAATACTGATGCTTCCCACCCTGTCTTAAACTAGCAATGAAATCTTGGCATGATAGTCCCCAACTAAACAGGAATAGCTCAGTCTCATGACAGATCCTTTATATCAATTCGAGCAGTAACATAGAAATAGTGTGGTGGAAATCGAATTTAGAATTGAACTCATGAATTGAATTCCCAAATCAAGGAGTTAATCGAATTCGATTGCCAGATGACCAATTTCACATCTGATGCTCACTCTGATACAGGAATCTATCATATCTTGTTGGCCAAACAATCATCCTATCATAGCAATAATTTAAACAGGTAACTTGATATCTTTTCCTTACATAAATAGGTACTTCCATTCTCAGGTTAAAAGGTTTAAACAACCTAGGGTCCAATTGTCAGACTTATATTAGTTAACTGTCAACCACCTTAACTCCTAGATTACTAACTCATTAATCATGCTAAATCCCAGTTTCCTATGATACTACAACTGATCATTCGATCTATACTAGCCCTTGGATAAAACTGATATCTCAGTCTAAATGAACTGACACATCCAGTCCCACATCTATATACAACTGAATTATCAGGACAGAACAACTAATCATGTCTTTCCAAATTAAATTAACATTCAGATCGATCATTCAATCTCAGCAGGGTTTTGAGCCTAGTCCTCTAGGTATAAGTTATCATGATGGATACCCCATGTGTTATTTCACTGGAAACAAACACAGAGTCAAATTTCTCAGATCTAGCAGTCCCCTATTCAATTCAATACTTACACATCCAACTAGTTCATTCCCATTACATGGATTAAATTCTACATCATTTACACAATCACATAATGCCACATCATTCTCATATAATTCAAAGTGAATTACAAACCTTATAATTCCAGACGTTAGATTCAATCCTCACACCCGCCCCCAAATTATCAACACAATCAAGAACTTCTAACGAAATAAGGAATTACCTGTGATGAAAAGATTTCCAAAAGATGGTCGAACACTGCTCAAATCTGGACATAAATCCTTGTGTTGATTGCAATCTCCTCTGAAATCCAGATCAAATGATACAAGAACAGAGGCAATATCTCAATAATCAATCAACAAGAATTGAGAAGAAAACAATTGGTGAATGAACAACTTCATTCATTGAACACTCAAAACGAAATCAGATCCAGAGAAAACTAAAATACTCACCTATTCGACTCTGTCAAGAGATTAAATCGACTATATCCATAGATCAATTAATCGAACACTGATTGCATAAAAAAAAAACAGATCAACACCAATCGAGAATTTGATGGAAGAACTAAATCCGATCGAACTTCTGATACAACATCACCAGTTCCAATCAGAACAAAATTTAGAAAAATAAATCGAGCTTGTTCTCAATTAACAGGAAATCTCACCTAGTCAATTCACTCGGTGGTTCCAGCAAGATGGATCAGGTCTCGAAGAAAAAGAATTCTGAAATCAACATCGATCGAGAATTCATCAACGCAAAGTATTCGATTGCTGGTCAAAGAAGAACAACAAAGATCTACCATTACCAGAGTCGATGCTTGCTTCAAAGGTTGTCGAGACATCCCTCCTGCGCCATGATCGATTCTTCAATGTGAAATTGATGATGAACACAATTTGGGGAGAGAAGAAAAATTTCAGATCTGAGAGAATAGGAAGGATGATCGGCCTGGCTTTATAGGTGGTTAGGAGAATCGATGGATCGAGAAGGAATGGGAAGGCGCGGGAAAAGAAATTTTTGGTAGACTGCACATGGCTCATGTGATATTTGATAACTAATTTTTAAATCAAAAGGGTTTTGATTTAATGAAGTTAGGCTGAGAGGAAAGTTTGTTTCTCCTCAGGAGTTAATAGGTCTGGTCTTGGGCCTTCTAAAATGGGCTTACTATTGGAAGAAGAATAGAGACCATAGGTTCTCAAATAAAGTAAAGCCCAATGGCTAAAATAATACATATGTATATAGCTTCCTATAATTAAATTATATATGAAAAAATCTCCAAATTGTTTAATCACATATAAAAATATTTGAAATTTTCAAATATCAGGAAGGTGGAGTTACAAATATCCTCCCTAAAAAAATTTCGTCATCGAAATTCAACCACAAGTAGGTCTCAAAATCACAAAAAAGATTCAAACACAATCATTTATTGAAAATAGAATTTCAAAGAACCATAGTACAATCAAATCAATCAAATAGATTGGGATAGCGCTCCCTGTAGGAACGAAATAGTAAAGCGTAATACTCTAGAGGGGGAGGGGGTGAATAGAGTTGGCAGCGGAATAATGCTAATTAAAAAATGTTAGCAGCACAATCACAGAATATTAATCACAACTAAAATAATGTAAAGGCAAAGTTAAGAGAGCAAACGCAAAGACAGCGATGTATACTGGTATCCCTCTGTTGAGGACTAATCCAGTCGGTAGAACTCTTGCTACCAGTTGAATCTACTATTGGAAAAACTGCAAGTTTTCTTACGAAGTCCTTGCAACTTCTACAACACGAGCTTTGATACGAAGAACTCGTCCAACTTCAAATGTGAAGAGGTATTCTTCAATCAAGCCTTCTGATTACAATCTTTCAGAAACTTCTAGACCGTACCGCACTAGCAAACCGACTAAAGGATTGTAACTGGCTTGGGATATGAAATTGAAAGATCTAGAAAACTCTTTGGAAGACAGAAAGCTTTAGATAGAGAGAAGATTGAAAGTGAATGAGTGAGTTGAAATGATCGAAATTATTCTCTATTTATAGGTGTTCCAAAGGTAGACTTCTGACAGAATTCGGGCAGAATTCGGACAGAACCCTATGAGCAAATCTCGGTCAAATCCACAACTGCAGGAGGACCAAGTAACAAGGATTCAAAATCACAACGGCCACCAACCGAACTCTGGCCGAACTCGGTCCGAGTTCTGTCAGGGTTTAGTTAGGGTTTTGAAAAAGCTTTTTGGTGATTTTTGAAAACCTTTTTGAAAACCTTTTTGTAAACCTTTTTGAGAGGTCATTTTAAAAACATTTTGAACTCATTTAAGGGTAGCCTATTTGCCAGTACGACTCGGTGTACATCATATTCCTAGACTTAAATAAAATGAAAAATACATTACATAAGAAATTACAGACTCGAGTAGGCAAACAGATCTTCGGTCTTAAATTCAGTGGATAGCCATTCTTGATCATGTCCAAGAATCCGAGATGTCCCGACTAGCTTCGTATATCCAGACAGAGTTTGATCAATTATTAAAATCAGGTTGACCATATGACCAATGGGCCAACAATCTCCCCTATTTTGATAATTGACAAACTATGAATGATATAACATTAAGCTTGTTCAAAATATCAAAAAGTAGAGTTGTTCATATCCTGTATTATCTCAAAAAAATATTAGATCTTTTAATTTTCTCCCCCTTTGTCACTTAGCAAAATAATTGCAAAAGATAAAGCTCCCCCGCAATCAATGCATAAGCAACAAATAGTGAGAAAACACATATAAAAGAAATAAGACAGAAATAAAAGAGAAATATCACATGCATGTATTGTCAAAAAAAAAATTATCACAGGCATGTAATTTCATAGGCAGTTATAAAAAAAATGAAGCAATATAAGGGATAGTGCTATCATAAACTGAAACTGAAACATAGTGATGAAATAAACTGGAATGCCATAAACTGAGGCATAATAAACATGTCCATGAAAATAACAGAGTACTGAAGCAAACTTGAAAGTGCGGATAATAATAAAAAAGTACTGATAATAACTTGGAATGTCGTAGCATTTTCAAGTGTACAATAAAATATCACTCAAAATCATATAGTCACATCTCCTCATCATCATCCTCATCCTCATCATCTGCTCGACCAGCATATCCTGAAGGACCAGCTCTAGAGGTACCAGCACCAGAAGGATGAAGAGGGGCGCCAGCATAAAACTCACCAACAAAGTCACGAGGTGGAGCATGGTCAGGACGGTACCAATCATAGGCGTTACCGGGCTGGAAGTAGGCATGAATAGCCTCATCCTCACAGCGGTAACCAGAGAAAGCTGGATCTCTAGGGATGGAACCGGCTGAATGACCGGTCTGGGCGAAACGAAGATCAGCTAAGGAATTTGCAAGCGCCTGATAACGGGTGACGTCGCGAAACTCACGCTCGCGAGCCATGTCCGTCATCGAGACGTGCAAAGCAGATAAATGCTGATGTATGCCCTCATATGTCATGGCATACTGATGAGGTGGTAGAGGAGGTGCAGTAGGAGGAGCAGGAGGTAGAGCTGAATCAGTCATGCTACGACGAGATAACTGAAGAAACTTGGGCTCAGGGTCCTGAGTACAAGTCGACAGATCGATATCGAAGCGCTGAAAGATACGTGGGAGAATCATCGCGTAAGAGATATTTCTATCTCTTGCACGACAATGACCCATCATCTGAATCATGATCTTAGGGGCCGAAAATAGAATCCCCTTAAGAATGTGGTACATGGCGGACAGCTCAAGAGAAGTCACATCATCCTTTGAAGTAGATTTTGGAAGGATAGTGGAATAGATGATGCAATGCAATTCATAGTTAAACAAGTTCAGGTTGTTAGCCTTGAACTTTCCAGAGCGTACTCTATCAGGTGTATAGAGTTCCGCTTTGAAACTTGCGAGTGTCGTACCTTCGGGGAAATCAAATTCAATGATGTCGACTAGCGGTTCACCTTCGTTAGGGATACCAAGGATCTCCGCTAAGATGTTATCATCAAAATTGATATCAATACCTCCAACACGAGTGCTCATATCAAAAGTATTTAATATGAGATTGTAATAAAATAATCTAATGGCATTAGTTGCTATAGGGAAGCAGATTTTAACAAAAAGATGTAACCCTAATGCCTCAAAGAAATGACGATAATCGGGAAATACAGTCCATTTGACTGGAGCGCCTGTGCATATGGATCTCATGGAGAAGTCTCCATACCACAATAGGGCTTGGTCTAGGGTTTGGAAGAAAAATTTGTCGAACGCACTGTCGCTCGTTTGGACCGACGAAAAGAGGGAATCCGTATGCGGATGCGAAGATGACCCTTCCTCACTGGGGTCGTCTTCTTCCTCTTTGAAGGATTGAATTTGGGTGCCATTTGTGCAAATTGAAGAAAAATACACTAATTGAAAAGTGGAGAAGGATGTGGTTATACCTCCCGAAATCAAAGTATGTCGAAGAGAACGACGAACTCCGCACGAATCCAAATTTTGGATTGATTTCACCACTTGGATTGGAAGGAAGAGGGTGGTGAAGAACTAGGGTTCGGGGCTCCTTCGCGGCTGCTGCTGCTGTTATGAGGTAGTTTGGAAGCAATGAAGAAGAAGGGCTCTCGGGCTCTTGCTATATAACCTGAAACCCTCAACCGAACTCGGGCCGAATTCGGTCAGAGCTCTGGACGAATTCGCCTAGGGTTCTTTATAGTTGATTTTTGCCATTCTTTTTTATTGTCTCATTTCAAATATTTAATTCAAAGATTATTTATTTTAGCCTTCAATTAACATAATTAATATTATTTTATGAATTAAATGTCGTTACTCAGCGTCTGTCTCAGATTAGCTGTAGGAGTACTGTCCCAGCTGGCGGAGGTTCACCGGGGAACTCTTAAGTACGGCTTCGCTTCAACCGTAGTTGTGGTGACAGACAGACTCTTTATTGGCTTGTCTCTAGTACAGTTTTTGCGTAATGATATATAATCATAAAACAAAAATTAATTAATATTATTGACGTCCAAAATTCCTAATTCTCGAGTAAATAATTGAAACGATCTTCCGCTAGAGGTTTAGTGAAGATGTCAGCTAGTTGATTTTCAGTATCTATGTACACAAGGTTTATATCTCCATTTTGATGATGATCTCTAAGAAAATGATGTCGAATCTCGATATGTTTAGTACGAGAGTGACATACTAGATTCTTAGTCAAATTAATAGTGCTCGTGTTATCACAGAAAATGGGAATATGTGTGTAAAATAAATCATAGTCTTCTAGGGTTTGTTTCATCCATAAAATCTGAGCACAACAACGTCCTGCGGCGATGTACTCATCCTCTGTTGTTGATAGGGCTACAGAATTTTGCTTTTTACTAAACCATGAGACTAAAGCCTTGCCTAAGAAATGACATGTGCCACTGGTACTTTTTCTATCAACTTTACATCCAGCAAAATCTGCATCCGAATAACCAATAAGGTCAAAGGACTTAGTTTTGGGATACCACAAGCCAACAGAAGAAGTGCCCTTAAGGTATCGAAAGATACGATTAACTGCGGACAGATGTGATTCCTTTGGGTTAGCTTAAAAATGTGTACACAGGCAAACACTAAATATTATATCTGGACGACTAGCATTTAAATAAAGTAAACTACCAATCATACCTCGATACTTACGTGTTTCGACTGGCTTGCCTTGTTCATCTGAATCAAGCTTTGTTGAAGTTGCCATTGGAGTGCCAATAGTTTTGACATTGTCCAGATCAAACTTCTTTAGCAAGTCTTTTGTGTACTTGGCTTGACTTATGAATGTCCCATTGTTAGTTTGTTTGATTTGCAGTCCGAGAAAGAATTTTAGCTCTTCCATCATGCTTATCTCAAACTCATTCTGCATACACTTAGAAAATTCTTGACACAGAGATTCATCAGTAGATCTAAATATAATATCATCAACATAGATTTGAATTAAAAGAATTTTGCCATTAAAAAACTTAATAAACAGTGTAGTGTCAACCTTGCCTTTTGAAAAGCCGTTGTCAAGTAGAAAAGAGCTTAGACGATCATACCAAGCACGAGGGGCTTGTTTTAAACCGTATAAGGCTTTCTTCAACTTGAAAACATGATCAGGGTTTTTGACATCCGTGAAACCTGGAGGTTGTGCTACAAAAACTTCTTCTTTTATAAAACCATTTAAAAAAGCACTCTTGACATCCATTTGAAATAGTTTGAAATCATGAAAACATGCAAATGCACATAACATGCGAATGGATTCTAATCTCGCAACTGGGGCATAAGTCTCATCGTAGTCGATACCTTCTTCCTGATTGTATCCTTGAGCTACGAGTCGAGCCTTATTACGAGTCACTAAACCATTCTCATTTAGTTTATTTCGGAATACCCAACGGGTGCCAATGACCGGATGATCAATAGGCTTGGGAACAAGTTCCCAAACTTGATTCCGTTCAAATTGGTTTAATTCCTCTTACATAGCATCTATCCAAAAACTATCACTACATGCTTCATCAATAGTTTTGGGTTCTAGCTGTGAAATAAATGCAACACTAGAAACAATATCTCTACTGGATGTACGAGTACTTACTCCTTTGGTAATATCACCAATTACCAAATCTTTTGGATGATCAGCTGTAAATTTCAACCTTTTCGGTAGATTCTGAAGGTAGCTGGTTCCTGGATCTTCTCTAGGAGGTACAGCTAGTACAGAGCTTGGTTGAGGATTAGCTGATGTTGAGCTTGATGCAGGCAGATCTTTATCACTGTCATCGATAGTCATTTGATTCATTTCATCAAAGGTGACGTTGATTGATTCTTCGATGATCATTGTTCGTTTGTTGAAGACTCTGTATCCTTTGCTCTTGGCCGCATAACCTAAAAATATACTTTCATCAAATTTTCCCAAATTGTCTTTTGTATTAAGAATAAAGCATTTACAACCAAATATTCTAAAGTATGAAACTGAAGGAATTCTATCAAACCATAACTCAAATGGAGTTTTCTTCGATTTGGGTCGAATTAGAACTCTATTGAGAACAAAGCAAGCTGTGTTGACAGCTTTAGCCCAGAAATATTTGGGTATACTAAACTGGTTTAACATCACTCTAGCCATTTCGGTTAGAGTTCTGTTCTTACGTTCCATAACTCCATTTTGTTGTGGAGTCCTAGGGCAGGAGAACTCGTGTACAAAACCGTATGTGTCACAAAAATGCTCAAACTCTGCATTCTCAAATTCGCCACCATGATCGCTTCTAATACGAGTGATCATGTAACCTTTTTCATTCTGTACTTTCTTGTAAAAGGCAACAAATTCGAATAATGCATCATTCTTGCGTGTCAAGAAGTATACCCACGTGTATCTAGAGAAATCATCTACAATTACAAAAGCATAAAGTTTACCTTCGAGGCTAGCAACTCTGCTAGGACCAAATAAGTCCATATGAAGCAATTGTAGAGGTCTAGTAGTACATACTGCATTTACTGATTTGAATGTGGATCTGGTAGCTTTGTTCTTTTCACATTGACTTCATACCGAATCCTTCTTGAATGTAATGTCCGGTAAACCGCGTACTAGCTTCTTTGTGGATAATCTTGATATTGTATCCATATTAGCGTGACCGAGTCTCATATGCCACAGATGACTCTCATCACTCTTGGCCATTAAGCATCTACCTGAAATGTTAGTTACTTCTAACAAATAAAAAACATATATATTGTCTTTCCTGATACCTTCAAAGATAGTAATACCAGTTAAGCTGTCAACTATAGTACATTTGTCTTTGCCAAAGTTGATTCCATAACCATGATCAGCTAGGTGACTTATGCTGAGTAGATTATGTTTCAATTCGGTAACCAGACAGACATCCTTAATTACAGGATAGGAAGACTTACCAACATCACCGATACCAATAATATACCCATTCAAGTTATTACCGAAGGAGACATAGCCTTCCTTCCTTTTCTTCAACAGTGTTGCAAATAATGTAGCGTCACCGGTCATATGCCGTGAACAACCGCTGTCGAGGATCCATTTGCTTCTAGCATGTGAAGGGTGTTCCACCTACAAAACAGTTTGCAGATGAAACTTTTGGTACCCATTTCTTGTAGGGTCCTGAATTGTTAGCTTTTAGTATCCAAGCATAAATATTTAAATCAACAAGCTTTCTCATTCTACATGCAGATAAAATATGACCAATAAGGCCACAATAATGACATTGTGTATGTCGAGTGTTGAAAGCTGAGTGGTGTGCATGGTTGGTAGGTTTGGGTTTTCTAGTATAGAAGAAAGCATGCCTATAATCCTGTTTGGGCTTAACCTTTTGGGGTAAAGGTTTGATAGGGTTAGGTCTGACAGTGTTTGGCTTGGGAATGTTCCGATTTTTCGGTATGTGACACGTGTTAGGGTAGGAAGCAGCAGGCTCAGGCTGTTTTCCAAACCTAATTTTTAATCTTTTGGAAGTGTCATACAACTTAGTATAATCAGAAGTAAGTGTTTCCATTCTGATTTGTGCACATCGAAGACTTTTCTTCTCTAAAGAAAGTTCTTCCTTGAGTTGGTCAATAATTTTGTCTTTCTCTTCAGATGACTTGGTAGTCTCGTGTAATAAGAGCTTTGTTGAAGAAAGCTCACCAGACTCACTAACATTATTTCTAACCTCAGCTAGTAGGTCGGTAAGTCTACCTATTTCACCTTTGTACTCTTTGAGTACCTTCTTAGAGGTCTGATACTTGCTACGCAGTTTCCTGTAATCAGTCATCAGGTCACTGAAGGCATCTCCTAATTTCTCAAAGGTGAAGTCATCATAAGTATCAACTACAGGTTCGGTAGGTACCTGATCGGATGCCATAAAGCATACGTTTGTAGCGTCTTCTGATTGTTCGTCTTCTGAGTTGCTGGCTTCACTTTCATGCCATATGCTGGTGTTGGCATACTTCCGTGATGTTGATCTTTTCAGGTTCCCTTTTTCATACCTGTTGCTCTTCTTGCTTGATGATGAGTTTGTAGGACAATCTTTCTTCATGTGTCCCTTCTTCTTGCAGCCGTAGCAGACAGCGTCATCTTGATACCAGTTGTTGCTGTTGTTTTCTTTGGCTCTCTTCTCATGTCTCATGAATCTCTTGAATTTCCTTGCTAGGAGTGCTTGATCTTCAGCATTAGATTCACTGCTGTCTGAGTCACCTTCAGCAGCTTTTCTGTGCTGAGCCTTGAAAGCAATCGTCTTCTCCTTTGGTGCAGGCTCTTCAAAATATTGTAGCTCCAGTTCATGAGTGAGTAGCTTACCCATGAGTACTTCGAGGGATATAGTTGTGAGATCGTTTCCTTCAATGATTGTAGTAGCCTTTGGAATCCAGTTCTTAGTGAGAGCTCGCAGGAGTTTGTGAATCTTTTCATGGTTACTGTAATCTTTGCCTAGGGAGGACAAAGGATTTATAATATCCAAGAACCTCTCGAACATCTGAGTAACTGTTTTGCTGGGCTTCATCTTGAACACCTCATACTCTTGAGTAAGTCTGCTGACTTTAGATTCTTTGGCTTGAGTCGTGCATTCATGTGTGACTTCAAGTAGCTTCCATACTTTATTAGCCGTTGTGCAGATAGACACCCTGTTAAATTCAGTTCTGTCTAAAGCACAAAAAAGAGCATTAATGGCACGTGCGTCAAGACTGGCCCTTTTCTTTCTTCCTCTGTATATCTGCTATGGGATTTTTTAACTAAAACTCCATCAACATTTATACGAGGTAGCTTTTGATAGCCATCAAGAACAATGGACCATAAATCAAAGTCAAGTGATTTCAAGAAGAAACTCATCCGTGTTTTCCAATAGGTATAGTTCGTACCATCAAACAGTGGGGGTCTGTTTGTGGCCTGGCCTTCACTTATGAATTTCACAGTTGCCATGTATTGTGCTGTGATCTATATAACAGTTAATTAAAAATAATAAATAATTACACTGTTACCTTTGCTTTACCTGTAACACCCGCTTTGATACCAATTGTAGGAACGAAATAGTAAAGCGTAATACTCTAGATGGGGGGTGAATAGAGTTGGCAGCAGAATAATGCTAATTAAAAAATGTTAGCAGCACAATCACAGAATATTAATCACAACTAAAATAATGTAAAGGCAAAGTTAAGAGAGCAAACGCAAAGACAGCGATGTATACTGGTATCCCTCTGTTGAGGACTAATCCAGTCGGTAGAACTCTTGCTACCAGTTGAATCCATTATTGGAAAAACCGTAAGTTTTCTTACGAAGTCCTTGCAACTTCTACAACGCGAGCTTTGATACGAAGAACTCATCCAACTTCAAATGTGAAGAGGTATTCTTCAATCAAGCCTTCTGATTACAATCTCTCAGAAACTTCTAGACCGTACCGCACTGGCAAACCGACTAGAGGATTGTAACTGGCTTGGGATCTGAAATTGAAAGCTCTAGAAAACTCTTTGGAAGACAGAAAGCTTTAGATAGAGAGAAGATTGAAAGTGAATGAGTGAGTTGAAATGATCAAAATCCTTCTCTATTTATAGGTGTTCCAAAGGCAGACTTCTGACATAATTCGGGTAGAATTCGGACAGAACTCTATGAGCAAATCTCGGTCAAATCCGCAACTGCAGGAGGACCAAGTAACAAGGATTCAAAATCAGAATGGCCACCAACCGAACTCTTGCCAAACTCTGGCCGAACTCGGTCCGAGTTCTGTCAGGGTTTAGTTAGGGTTTTGAAATAGCTTTTTGGTGATTTTTGAAAACCTTTTTGAAAACCTTTTTGTAAACCTTTTTGAGAGGTCATTTTAAAAACATTTTGAACTCATTTAAGGGTAGCCTATTTGCCAGTACGACTCGGTGTACATCATATTCCTAGGCTCAAATAAAATGAAAAATACATTACATAAGAAATTACAGACTCGAGTAGGCAAACAGATCTTCGGTCTTGAATTCAGTGGATAGCCATTCTTGATCATGTCCAAGAATCCGAGATGTCCCGACTAGCTTCGTATATCCAGACAGAGTTTGATCAATTATTAAAATCAGGTTGACCATATGACCAATGGGCCAACACTCCCGTATCTCGTCTTCGTGTTCCTATGTGGACTCTCCTGGAGAGTGGTGTCTCCACATGACGTGAACAAGAGAAATAGTTTGGTTCCGTAAACGCTCCTCCCTCCGATCGAGGATCTCCACTGGCTGCTCCTCGTAGGTCAATCTCGGGCCCACCTCCAGTCCGGAATAGTCCACCACATGGCTTGGGTTTGGAATGTATCGTCGAAGCTGAGATACGTGGAAAACGTCGTGCACTCCCTCCAAGCTAGCTGGAAGCGCTAGTCGATATGCCACCTCGCCAATCCGTGCCGTCACATCGAAAGGTCCGATGAATCTTGGGCTGAGCTTCCCGCCTCTGCCGAATCTGATGACGCCCCTAGTCGGTGAGATCTTCAGGAATACTCTGTCTCCAACCTCAAACTCAAGTGTCCGTCTGCTGCTGTCCGCCCAGTGCTTCTGCCTATCATGTGCAACTCTGATATGCTCCCTGATCAGTCTGACTTTCTCAGCTGAGTCTACCACTATCTCTGGTCCAATCAAAGCTCTCTCGCTAACGTCGTCCCAAGATAACGGCGTGCGACATCTCCGCCCATACAATGCCTCGAACAAGGTCATCTCGATGCTAGCCTGATAACTGTTGTTATAGGTAAACTCTACTAGATGCAAATGGTCCTCCCACGAACTGCCGAAGTCGAGTGTGCAAACCCGCAGCATGTCCTCCAAAGTCTGAATGGTCCTCTCGAACTGCCCGTCCGTCTGTGGATGATAGGCGGTGCTGAACTTCAACTGTGACCCCAAGCTCTGCTGTAGACTCCTCCAGAAGTGTGATGTGAAATGGCTGTCTCGATCTGAAATGATGCTAACTGGCATCCCGTGAATCCGTACGATCTGACGCATGTAGAGGTCTGCAAGCTTCTCGGTCGACAGCCCAACCTTGAACGGAATGAAATGAGCAGACTTCGTCAATCTGTCCACGATCACCCAAATAGCGTCCTTGCCACTGGGAGTACGCGACAATCCAGAGAGGAAGTCCATGGTAATGTGCTCCCACTTCCATTCCGGAATAGGTAAAGGCTGGAGTAATCCTGCTGGTCTCTGGCGCTCCGCCTTGACTTGCTGGCATACAAGGCATCTGGAAACAAATCTGGCGACCTCTCTCTTTATCCCATACCACCAAACATACTCACGCAAATCCTTGTACATCTTGGTAGACCCAGGATGTATAGAATACTGCGATTGGTGGGCCTCCTGCATCACCTCCTCCCGCAAGGCCTTGGGCACACACAGCTGGCTCCCGTGCATCAAGGATCCGTCCTCCGTAATGGTGAAGTCGTCGAGCAGTCCTGCCTCCATCTGAGCTCTAAGACATTGGAGTCCCACATCAAGAATCTGGGCCTCCTTAATCTTCTCTAACAATCCCGACTGTATCTGCATGTGCATCATCTGTCCTCTAAATCCTGGCAGAACAACCTCAATTCCAAGGCTCTCAAGATCCTCCAAGAGATGTCGGTCCATGGTGAGATACATAGCAATGGGATATCGACTAAGAGCATCCGCTACCACATTCGCCTTCCCAGGGTGGTACTGTAGACTGATGTCGAAATCCTTCATGAGTTCCAGCCATCTGCGCTGCCTCATATTCAGCTCCTTCTGAGTAAAGACATACTTCAGGCTTTTGTGGTCCGTGAAGATGTCCACTCTCTCTCCATATAGGTAATGCTTCCACAGTTTCAAGGCAAATATGACTGCTGCAAGCTCCAAGTCATGTGTGGGATAGTTTATCTCATGGGGCCTCAACTGTCTAGAAGCATACGCTATAACCTTCTTGTTCTGCTCCAGCACACATCCCAAGCCTTTCCCTAAAGTATCGCTGTAGATGACGAACCCTCCCGATCCTGATGGCAAAGCTAGAACTGGTGCCGTTGTGAGTCTTCTCTTCAATTCTTTAAATGCTGTCTGACAGACGTCGCTCCAGATGAACTCCTCGTCCTTCCGCGTAAGCTTCGTCATAGGCTCTCCTATCCTGGCAAAGTCCTTCACGAACTTCCTGTAGTACCCTGCTAGACCCAGGAAACTACGAATCTCTGCTACTGACTTGGGAGGAGCCCATGCTTCTACTGCCTCAATCTTCTTGGGATCCACAGAAATCCCTTCTCCAGTCACCACATGCCCTAGAAACTCCACTCTGACCAAGAAAAACTCACATTTTGAGAGTTTCCCGTACAGCTTCTCCTTCCGCAGAATCTCCAAAATAATCTGCAGGTGCTCTACATGCTCCTCCTCTGTCTTCGAATAGATCAGAATGTCGTCAATAAAGACTACGACAAACTTATCCAAATACTTGTGGAAAACCTTATTCATCAGGTTCATAAACACAGCTGGGGCATTGGTGAGTCCGAACGGTATCACCAGGAACTCATACTGGCCGTATCGAGTGTTGAAGGCTGTCTTCGGAATATCCTGCTTCCGGGCCTTCATCTGGTGGTACCCTGACCGAAGATCAATTTTAGAAAAGACCTTCGCTCCACTAAGCTGGTCAAACAGCTCATCAATCTGCGGCAAAGGGTATCTATTCTTGATGGTGATATTATTGAGTGCACGGTAGTCAATGCACATCCTCACCGTCCCATCCTTCTTGGGCACGAAAAGTATCGGTGCTCCCCAGGGTGAAGCACTGGACCGAATAAATCCCTTGCCCTCTAGCTCATCAATCTGTGCCTTCAACTCTGCAGCTTCCTTCGGGTTGATCTTGTAACAATGCTGTGACTTTGGCGCTGATCCGGGCAATAGGTCGATGCTGAACTCCACATCTCGATCTTGCGGCAATCCTGGCAGCTCCTCGGGGAAGACGTCGAGAAACTCTGCGATAAGTGGATGCGGCAACTCCTAGTCTTCTGTAACAGCTCCGAAGTAGACCCCCTCTGGCCTCTCTGCAACTCGTCTGCTGATCTCAAACGGTGGAACTCCTGGCGGGCTGAAGAACACCTTCCCTTCATGGCAGTCTATTACGGCAAACTGCTCGCTCATCCAGTCGATGCCGAGGACCACATCGAATCCGGGCAGTGGCATCACTAGAAGTCGAGCTCGAATCTCTCTCCCAGCAATAGTGATAGGGTATTCCACCATCTCACTCAATGGCACTAGCCCTCCTCCTGTCATGATCTGACAGTTCCGCCTAGTGGGCTTGGGTGTGAAGCCGTGTCTATGCAGAAACTCATATGATACAAAGCTATGTGTGGCTCCAGAATCAAACAATGCAATGGTAGAAAAAGAATATAAAAATATAGAACCTGTGATCACATCTGGTACTGCCTCGTCCTCCTCAACTGCAGCCATGACGTAAGCACGTCCCTGCTGTGCTCCTCCTCTCTACTGCTGCTGGTGCTGCGCAAACCTCTGCTGTTGGGGTGGTAGAGCTTGTAGCTCCCCTTCCCGAAAATTTTGAAAATATTTTATTATTATGGGTTACAAATGTTTTTTAATATTATTTTAGAATTTGAGAAATAGTTTCTAATTATTAAAATAGAGATACTAATTTATAATTTATTATTAATGGTGCTTTTCCAATTGGAACAATTGCCCCAAGGGTGTGTGGTAAAGATCACCCATCGGGGCAATTGTTGTTATTTTATTTTATTGTTATTAAGGTTATTTTGTGAAGAATTAATAGAGCTTGTTCGTCCCATTTAAATAATATGGCATGCAAAGATAATTGGGATCTAGATTCTGTAGCATAATGGTCAAAGCAAAAATTAGCACATTTCTAAGATGGTAAAAAATTCTCTGAGTAGAAAGCTTTATGCAAAGCAATATGAGAGTTAAATTGTATACAACATTTTGTGTGCTTGGAAAATACATCTGATGTTCTCTTGATCTCACTATTTGGCGTAAATGGGACTATATCTTCCTTTATTCTACAGTCTACATCCTACCATCTTGATGAGGGGCCAATAAGTGCAACATCATCTATTACGATTCATATCATAAATTTTGGGTCCAAACCGAGCAACAGCCCACCCGAGCACCCCCATGAGCCCGACCCCACCTACTTCCAGGACCAAACTGAAGACCCCCAACTCTGCGCTAACCCGATAGGGCCCCTCCCCTTTTGTTCTCTGGTAGCCTCGAATTCAAATTCCTTTGAAATTCTACTCTTGCACTACCTGAACCAATTCTTCTAGGGAATGGATCAAATATTTCAACTGAGATAGGGAATTGATTCAAAACCAAATTTATTCCTGGTATATATTCATCACGCGATCCCTAAAACCCTAAACCGAGAGCCGCAGCCTTCCCTCCCAGCACAACCAGCGAACCCACTACCAAGTACAGGAATCACCATCACCATCCTGGATCTCTCGACCACCATCGACAATCATCGTCATCACCATTGCAACCACCGTAGCCCTCCCAGCCACCACAACATCACCATCCAACACAACACAAGACCGTGTCCATGTGTCTGTGTCAACAACCACCATTATCGTATCACCGTGTCCGGACCGTGTTGTCCGTGTCCTCCCCATCCATTTCCTCCATCCAGATCTTACACCAGTACCGAATCTCGCGTGCGAGTCGGACGCAAACACAAACCCGAAGGAATTCCATGTCCAACATACGGACACAATCCAATCTCACAGCAAAAATTGGAAATCAAAACCCTAACCTAAAACCTTGGAGCCGCCGGTGACCGTCCGCCGTCGTCGAGAGTCCGTTCTGCCGAACGTCAGACCCCGCCTCGGTATGACCCCGCCTTACGGGGGGGAACGCAGATGACAGTCCCCTATTCCTCGCCAATCGAGTCGTCGGGGCCGAGCCAGCGCGTCGACCGCTTCCGAGACGAGATCGACGTCGTCCAGACTCTGTTTCCACGTTCACCGCACCAAAACTCGCGCCGGCGACCGCCAGTCGCCGTGCGCCTCGACTTCCGCGGGCCGACTCCAGGCAAGCGGCGGGTCGTCCGCTATTGCCACTTCCGGCCGCCTTCTCCATGCCTCAATGGTGCCGTCCTAGTGAACCCGCTCCGTCCAAGCTCACCTCCAGCACCGAGCCTCGCACGGCCAGGCGAACGCGGTCGAGTGTCCCCTTCCGGTGAGTCTCGCCGCTTCTCTCGATCCCCGGCCGAGACGAGCCCGACGCCCCACAGGTTGGAGCTGCCGCCCTGAGCACCGCACGACCGGAGTTCCCCACGCCTTTGGATCGCTGCCCCTGCCACAGTTGGCCACCTGTGCCGGTGCCGACGCCTAGCACTGGGCTCCGGCGAAAACCCTCGGAGCCGATCCCCTTTCCACTCTGTGAGTTCCAAAGACCACACTCTCTCTCCCATCCTTCTTTAAACTCATTTTATTCCTCTGTTTAAGAAGAGAAGAACATTGTTACCAAGGAAAACACAGTAAACGAGGGAGTAGGTATTATAAGATGTATATTAGTAGGTATTTTAGTATAAGCATGTGTATATAAATAAATACAATCAGTACTTTATTATTAGTTTGTTTATACATATAGAATATGTTTAACTAGATGTATCCTATTATGGCAATATGTTATTATTTATAGCATTTCAAAACAGTACATATATATATGTATATCTTTGAGATTATTTAATATTATATTATTTTCAAAAGTATATTATTGTATTTTATGGTAATATGACTTTTTGACGTAAAATAATTCTAGTTATTTCTCCAATATAGTTTGAATCAAGGTTATACTTACAAAATAAAAGTTTTTGCCTAAAAAGATTTAAATGTATCTATCTAAATTAGTTTGATCGTTTTCCAATTATTATATGTAATTTCTAAATTAGTTATAAACTTTTCTGAATAAATGTATTTTTCCTTAATTAGATTAGATTGCCCTTAAATCATAACTGGTCATACGTTCCTACTTCACGGGAATTTGACTACTTAATATCGACCCTAGGCTAACATGCCATTTGGACTCAACGTGCGATTTTGTGCACGACCCGCCGAAATCCAACTTTGGACATACGGTTGGGTTCGTATCGGAAAACTGGATCCGTAGACATGTAGTTTGGCGACTTTAGAGACCATTGACTCTGGCACGCTTTTCGGTGCAAAGCGGGTCCAACGGCGGACATCGTTTTTGCCCAAAATTACCGTTTTGCCCCTGTATCCAAAATTGGACTTAAGGACAGGCAATCCTAGCTAATTTGACTATTCTGAGAACGTTGGTACTATTTATTTCAGCATCCGAAGACTTCTACATGTGTTGACTGATTGTGGCTCATTAAGTGGTATGGTATTTTGGTTTCTCCAGCTAAGGACCCCAGGCAAGTGCACTTTCTGATTGCTTTTCGATTCATAGTAGTCTTTTCATTTCATGTCTATACATATATCTTGCTGCTTGTTGACACGCTCGTCACACGGAGTAGTCGGGAGGGAAAATATCTTAGTAAACATGTGGACTACCCAGAACTATTCCAGTGTCTCTCGTGAATGCTAGCCGCTGCACACGATACGTGCAGTGTGCCTTATTTACCCCCTAGCCGTCCACATGTCGAAAAAGATATTTCACACCACCTAGATAGATGTCTTTTATTAGTTTTTCCTTGTTTACTTCTCTATCGTGCTATGACATCAGTTTCTTACTAGCTTTCATTTCTCATATGCTATTTTCATGACTTGTTGATTCTATTGTGTTTTGCACTGCCGTCGGTTTGTGTACTTGTTCCATTCCTGACTGGAAACCAACATTTTTCAGGTTTAGCCGCGATCACTCGTAACACTGGAGAAGGCTTGGGTATGCTGAAGACAACCTAGAAATAGAAAGCAATTGTATCAGTTTCATTAAATATAAAATCTTGTATTTTCTTTAATTGTAAATGTTGTAATAAATCTAGAAATGTGAATGAGCAATATGTTTTATTTGAGCATTACTTCTTGCGGGCTTGACAGCGTTCTACCGCCGATTCTGCGGCGTAGGCTGGCTTGGACACGTCTCGTATTCGAAAACCGGGTGCGGGTCGTGACAAGTTTTTGTGGTGGCCCATGCAGGTCAGTCTTCGCAAAAGACTGCGAACTCGTGGTAGTACGTATCTTAGTCGTACTGCTGCGAGCCTGCGACCAGGAAATGCTCATTCACAAATAGGATTAAAATAATTTAGGAGAATAACTAGGACTAGGAGTCCCTTGTTCACACTGACCATAGGATAGTTAAGATTATTAGATAGGCCATGTAATTTAGATAACTTGCTAGATCCCTATAGGTATACTGATACTTTTAATATGACATTATGATCCAATGTGGATCCACTATTCGCTGGTAAGTTAGACTTGCCTAGAATTAAGGCATTAATTTTAATGAACTGTTTAATATTATTTTGCTTTATTAGATATAAATCTTATATCATAAGTTAGAAGTGTCTATTTCAAATTCTTTATGCTGTAAGGAGTTAGTTTATAACTTCTGATTCTGTTATTTGTGTATGAATCTCGAGTTAGGTTTTGATTTTCCCAAAACTCGAACTACTTGTATCTCTTTTCAAAAATCTCGCCTACTTATATTTTGAATATCTTGACCAATGCTGCTATTACAGCCTAGTTTTTGCAAGCTTACTCTTTTATCGAGCTTGATTCGAGACATATGTTTATTGGAGACGCCCGCTAACATATTGTCTAATCAGAATCAGTGTACTATGGTCTGATCAACCATGATACATTTGGTTCGCTCTTCATTTAATTACCCTACATGGATTGAGAAATAGAGGTATCCAGGATCTCATCCATGACTACTTTGACAATTTCTCTTGAATTATACATTCGCCTTTGAATCACGTAATTGTGTTCAGTGACATCTCCCTTGAACCCTTCATTGTTTTGTCTTTCGCTGATTGGAAAGACGAAAACTCATAATTGATAGATAGGAGAGGATCCTAGATGTCATATGCCTAGATATCTGTTGGTAGAATTATTGGTCACTAGTAGAAATTATAAGATTTTAGTGACAATGTTTTGGAGAGTAGGGTGATCAAAGGTGGGTAGAAGTCCTCGATATTTTGTAGTTGCCAAAATGGCCAATGAGAAGGATATAAACTATTTTTGGAGAAATTAAATTTGAAGAGATTGTAGTAATAGTGGATTTACTCTATTTATTATTATTTTTAGGCATGTTTATGAGTTAGAATTTTGAGGACGAAATTATTTTAAGGTGGGTAGATTTGTAGCTCCCCTTCACGAAAATTTTGAAAATATTTTATTATTATGGGTTACAAATGTTTTTTAATATTATTTTAGAATTTGAGAAATAGTTTCTAATTATTAAAATAGAGATACTAATTTATAATTTATTATTAATGGTGTTTTTCCAATTGGAACAATTGCCCCAAGGGTGTGTGGTAAAGATCACCCATCGGGGCAATTGTTGTTATTTTATTTTATTGTTATTAAGGTTATTTTGTGAAGAATTAATAGAGCTTGTTTGTCCCATTTAAATAATATGGCATGCGAAGATAATTAGGATCTAGATTCTGTGGCATAATGGTCAAAGCAAAAATTAGCACATTTCTAAGATGGTAAAAAATTCTCTGAGTAGAAAGCTTTATGCAAAGCAATATGAGAGTTAAATTGTATACAACATTTTGTGTGCTTGGAAAATACATCTGATGTTCTCTTGATCTCACTATTTGGCGTAAATGGGACTATATCTTCCTTTATTCTACAGTCTACATCCTACCATCTTGATGAGGGGCCAATAAGTGCAACATCATCTATTACGATTCATATCATAAATTTTGGGTCCAAACCGAGCAACAGCCCACCCGAGCACCCCCATGAGCCCGACCCCACCTACTTCCAGGACCAAACTGAAGACCCCCAACTCTGCGCTAACCCGATAGGGCCCCTCCCCTTTTGTTCTCTGGTAGTCTCGAATTCAAATTCCTTTGAAATTCTACACTTGCACTACCTGAACCAATCCTTCTAGGGATTGGATCAAATATTTCAACTGAGATAGGGAATTGATTCAAAACCAAATTTATTCCTGGTATATATTCATCACGCGATCCCTAAAACCCTAAACCCTAAAACCCTAAACCGAGAGCCGCAGCCTTCCCTTCCAGCACAACCAGCGAACCCACTACCAAGTACAGGAATCACCATCACCATCCTGGATCTCTCGACCACCATCGACAATCATCGTCATCACCATTGCAACCACCGTAGCCCTCCCAACCACCACAACATCACCATCAAACACAACACAAGACCGTGTCCATGTGTCTGTGTCAACAACCACCATTATCGTATCACCGTGTCCGGACCGTGTTGTCCGTGTCCTCCCCATCCATTTCCTCCATCCAGATCTTACACCAGTACCGAATCTCGCATGCGAGTCGGACGCAAACACAAACCCAAAGTAATTCCATGTCCAACATACGGACACAATCCAATCTCACAGCAAAAATTGGAAATCAAAACCCTAACCTAAAACCTTGGAGCCACCGGTGACCGTCTGCCGTCGTCGAGAGTCCGTTCCGCCCAACGTCAGACCCCGCCTCGGTATGACCCCGCCTCACGGGGGGAACGCAGGTGACAGTCCCCGGTTCCTCGCCAATCGAGTCGTCGGGGCCGAGCCAGCGCGTCGACCGCTTCCGAGACGAGATCGACGCCGTCCAGACTCTGTTTCCACGTTCACCGCACCAAAACTCGCGCCGGCGACCGCCAGTCGCCTTGCGCCTCGACTTCCGCGGGCCGACTCCAGGCAAGCGGCAGGTCGTCCGCTATTGCCGCTTCCGGTCGCCTTCTCCATGCCTCAATGGTGCCGCCCTAGTGAACCCGCTCCGCCCAAGCTCACCTCCAGCACCGAGCCTCGCACGGCCAGGCGAACGCGGTCGAGTGTCCCCTTCCGGTGAGTCTCTCCGCTTCTCTCGATCCCCGGCCGAGACGAGCCCGGCGCCCCACAGGTTGGAGCTGCCGCCCTGAGCACCGCACGACCGGAGTTCCCCACGCCTTTGGATCGCTGCCCCTGCCACAGTTGGCCACCTGCGCCGGCGCCGACGCCTAGCACTGGGCTCCGACGAAAACCCTCGGAGCCGATCCCCTTTCCACTCTGTGAGTTCCAAAGACCACACTCTCTCTCCCATCCTTCTTTAAACTCATTTTATTCCTCTGTTTAAGAAGAGAAGAACATTGTTACCAAGGAAAACACAGTAAACGAGGGAGTAGGTATTATAAGATGTATATTAGTAGGTATTTTAGTATAAGCATGTGTATATAAATAAATACAATCAGTACTTTATTATTAGTTTGTTTATACATATAGAATATGTTTAACTAGATGTATCCTATTATGGCAATATGTTATTATTTATAGCATTTCAAAATAGTACATATATATATGTATATCTTTGAGATTATTTAATATTATATTATTTTCAAAAGTATATTATTGTATTTTATGGTAATATGACTTTTTGACGTAAAATAATTCTAGTTATTTTTCGAATATAGTTTGAATCAAGGTTATACTTACAAAATAAAAGTTTTTGCCTAAAAAGATTTAAATGTATCTATCTAAATTAGTTTGATCGTTTTCCAATTATTATATGTAATTTCTAAATTAGTTATAAACTTTTCTGAATAAATGTATTTTTCCTTAATTAGATTAGATTGCCCTTAAATCATAACTGGTCATACGTTCCTACTTCACGGGAATTTGACTACTTAATATCGACCCTAGGCTAACATGCCATTTGGACTCAACGTGCGATTTTGTGCACGACCCGCCGGAATCCAACTTTGGACATACGGTTGGGTTCGTATCGGAAAACTGGATCCGTAGACATGTAGTTTGGCGACTTTAGAGACCATTGACTTTGGCACGCTTTTCGGTACAAAGCGGATCCAACGACGGACATCATTTTTGCCCAAAATTATCGTTTTGCCCCTGTATCCAGAATTGGACTTAAGGACAGGCAATCCTAGCTAATTTGACTATTCTGAGAACGTTGGTACTATTTATTTCAGTATCCGGAGACTTCTACATGTGTTGACTGATTGTGGCTCATTAAGTGGTATGGTATTTTGGTTTCTCCAGCTAAGGACCCCAGGCAAGTGTACTTTCTGATTGCTTTCCGATTCATAGTAGTCTTTTCATTTCATGTCTATACATATATCTTGCTGCTTGTTGACACGCTCGTCACACGGAGTAGTCGGAAGGGGAAATATCTTAGTAAACATGTGGACTATCCAGAACTATCCCAGTGTCTCTCGTGAATGCTAGCCACTGCACACGACACGTGCAGTGTGCCTTATTTACCCCCTAGCCGTCCACATGTCGAAAAAGATATTTCACACCACCTAGATAGATGTCTTTTATTAGTTTTTCCTTGTTTACTTCTCTATCGTGCTATGACATCAGTTTCTTACTACCTTTCATTTCTCATATGCTATTTTCATGACTTGTTGATTCTATTGTGTTTTGTACTGCCATCGGTTTGTGTACTTGTTCTATTCCTGACTGGAAATCAATATTTTTCAGGTTTAGCCGCGATCACTCGTAACACTGGGGAAGGCTTGGGTATGCTGAAGACAACCTAGAAATAGAAAGCAATTGTATCAATTTCATTAAATATAAAAATCTTGTATTTTCTTTAATTGTAAATGTTGTAATAAATCTAGAAATGTGAATGAGCAATATGTTTTATTTGAGCATTACTTCTTGCGGGCTTGACAGCGTTCTACCGTCAATTCTGCGGCGTAGGCTGGCTTGGACACGTCTCGTATCCGAAAACCGGGTGCGGGTCGTGACAGAGCTCCTCGTCTCTGGGATGCAACAGGCAACGCTCTGAGTGGTGCAGCCGGTGGTCCTCCAGCTCCTCGGGGTCCTCCTACTAGTTTGGCTGTAGCCTGAGCGCAGTCCCTCATCTGATGTGCATCGGATCCGCAGAAGAGGCAAAGTCCTAACCTCTTGCGACACTCGTCGATGTGGTGTCCGGGGCGATGATAAAAAGCACAACTGGTCGCTAGATGCTGTCTCTGATGCTGATGTGCAGGAGCTCTGGTTGGTCGGTGATGCTGCTGCTATGGCCTCGTCTGGGTTTGAGTCTGAACCCTCTTCGCTGGTGCCTGGAAGCTGCTGCTGCCCACATCCCGGTCCCTCTTCAGCCTTGGGTCCGCCTCCTTTTCCGCAGCCTGAGCAATCTTCAGAATGCTCACATACGTCGTCGCCTGACTGACCGCCACCGCATGTCGCAGCTCTCTGGTGAGACCCTTCTTGAATCTCCATGCTTTGTCCTCTGGCTCTTTAATCAGGTTCTCAGCGAACCTGCTGAGTCTGGTAAACTCCGAAGTGTACTGCACGACCTTCATAGTCCTCTGCTGCAGTACCTCGAACTGCATCCTCAGCTCATCTCGCGCCACCTATGGAAAGAATTTCTCCTTGAACAGTGTTTTAAAAACTGTCCAAGACATATGGGGCTCCGCCAACTGGGGGTCCTCTCGGTACCAAGCTCTGGCCAAGTCGAAGAGTCGCATGCTAACCACTGCTACCTTCTGGTCCTCTGGAACGTTCGCCATGCTCAAGGTCCTCTCTGCATTCTCCAGCCATTCATCTGCATAGATGATGCCCTCGTCGCCCCAGAAGTCCATCGGACAGAGGTTCTGGTACTCCTTGGCTGTCCCTGGTCTCGGTCCTCGTGGTGCTGGAGGTGCTACTGGTGCTGGGGCTGGTGCTGCCGGCTCTCTGGTCCTAAGCGCATCGACGACAGTCGCTCTGAACAGCGCTGCCTGATGGTTCTGGGCCTCCAGAAAGCGCTGAAACATCTCCATCACCTGGGTGCCGTCAAACGTCATCGTCGGAGGTAGTAATGGAAAAATAGGAGGCGCTAACGGAAGCTGATCTGCCTGAACGTCGAGTGCGGGCTGCTCCGTGCCGCCTGCAACTCCAGGCTGATCTGCGGTCTTCCTCGTAGTGACCATCTGCATAAATAGAAAACTTGTTGAATGACAAACCCTAAAACCTAACAAAAAATGTTTTTATAATAACAAAGCTCCTGAAAAACTTGATAAACCTGATATACCCTTATTTTCCAATTTTCCTATGCTGTGATCAAGTTTCCCTAGTGTAATCAAGTCCCCCAATAGTATGCTAAGTCCTAGGTACCATTAGGATAGACCTGCATGGGCCACCACTAAAAACATGTCACGACCCGCTCCCGAATACCCGGATACGAGTCGGACACGCCCAGCCTTTGTTGTTAGACACAACAAAGTAAGCTGTACCATTCTAGGGAAACTAACCAGATAATATAAACATGAATGAAATAGCAGCATATATATAAATGTGTCCCAACCAGAGTAAAGTACAATATCTGAATTATCACATTCCAACTAATGAAAGAAGTCTACTAGTCTCAATACATGGAAATAATAGGGAAAACTAATAGAAGCTCTAGGCTTCTGCAGCCTCTAGGTCACAAGCAGCTCCAGCTGGCTCAGCAAGGAAATCATTATCCTGACCATAGTAAGTGTCGCATAAGGCCTCCATCTCACCTGCAACATATCCTATTCAGGAGCGGAGCAAGTACAATTCTAGGTAATGAACAAGACATCATGATATGAAAGTACGAGAAAACATGGAAAGTACAGAAAAGAACAGGTAAATAAGTACATGAAAGAAACAGTATAAAGTACATGAAGAACATGGTATATAAGAACATAAAAGAACATGATATGTAAGCACCTGAAAGAACATGATATCATAGAATCACAGGAAATAAGTACAAGGTATATCTCCTGAACATGTGGGTACTATATTTGAAATATAACTAAATATGTGACCGGCTAGAGTAAGCACATGAAAGCACATGAAATGGTACGGCTTAGGACCCGCGTGCACGATGCGGGGTCTAAGCTAAACACACCTGAGTTGTTTCTTGGGATTGGTCACATAGATAGCATATTTACCCACCCCAGATACAAGTAGTAAGAACAAGGAACATGAGCACCAGAAAGTACATGACGTGTTGCAATGTGTCAATCAAGAAAGTACAGGATAAAATAAAATGCACAAGACCGTAGAGTGTACTTGCCTTGCTCCAGGAAAGTACAAGTAGGTAAAAGAGCTAGATATCCTCCTGTATGTAATAATGATGTGTACAAGTTGGTTAATAAACAACTAATTCTAATTGGTTTATCAAAAGATTCTAATCACAATAAATTCCTAATAGAAACCTTAGTTCTATGGTTTCCTATAGAGTATCAATATTACTCACTATAATCTAGACTAGCAAGAACTTTAAATAAAGCTAAATACATGATTTCTATGAGGCAAATGTTCAAAAAAAGTAAACTTAAACAATGGTGGAGATTTCTTAATTGTTAAGGCCATGCTTATGCAAACTCAAGTAATTGAGAATTCAATTGCTAATCTACATAAATTCAGATTAGCCAATACATCTAATAGTGAATACAATTCTAGTTATACCTTAGGTTTAATCTTGAACTTATTCTAGGTTCAACTTGGACTTCATTCCCGGTTTAACACAGGATTACACTCCTGGTTTATACAGGAGTTTATCAAGTGTCTCAGGTTTTTCCTGAGACTCAGGTTCCTGAGTCCATGACAGTGTTAACACATCAAGGTTCAATTCAGTCAGCCCCTACACATCAGTGATAGACACAACACTACAATTATTCCCTGCATCACTGGTATGGCAATATAGCCTAACTATCCTTGCTGAGTTAAGGTATACACAGACAGTAGTCATGCAAGAGGACCTGATGTCTATAAGTTGATTTGCAAAATCAGCACTCAAAGTTATTTCAAAGGGTGATATAGGGTTCAGTTTAGGAGTAAGGAAAACAGACCTAACAAGCCAAACAGGACATGTAAACACATCAATCCTTTAATGGAAAACTAGTACACTCAACTAGTGTAATACTGATGCTTCCCACCCTGTCTTAAACTAGCAATGAAATCTTGGCATGACAGTCCCCAACTAAACAGGAATAGCTTAGTCTCATGATAGATCCTTCATATCAATTCGAGCAGTAACATGGAAATAGTGTGGTGGAAATCGAATTTAGAATTGAACTCATGAACTGAATTCCCAAATCAAGGAGTTAATCGAATTCGATTGCCAGATGACCAATTTCACATCTGATGCTCACTCTGATACAGAAATCTATCATATCTTGTTGGCCAAACAATCTTCCTGTCATAGCAACAATTTAAACAGGTAACTTGATATCTTTTACTTACATAAATAGGTACTTCCATTCTCAGGTTAAAAGGTTTAAACAACCTAGAGTCCAATTGTCAGACTTATATTAGCTAACTGTCAACCACCTTAACTCCTAGATTACTAACTCATTAATCATGCTAAATCCCAGTTTCCTATGATACTACTCCTGATCATTCGATCTATACTAGCCCTTGGATAAAACTGATATCTCAGTCTAAATGAATTGACACATCCAGTCCCACATCTATATACAACTGAATTATCAGGACAAAACAACTAATCATGTCTTTCCAAATTAAATTAACATTCAGATCGATCATTCAATCTCAGCAGGGTTTTGAGCCTAATCCTCTAGGTATAAGTTATCATAATGGATACCCCATGTGTTATTTCACTGGAAACAAACACAGAGTCAAATTTCTCAGATCTAGCAGTCCCCTATTCAATTAAATACTTACACATCCAACTAGTTCATTCCCATTACATGGATTAAATTCTACATCATTTACACAATCACATAATGCCACATCATTCTCATATAATTCAAAGTGAATTACAAACCTTATAATTCCAGACGTTAGATTCAAACCTCACACCCGACCCCAAATTATCAACACAATCAAGAACTTCTAACAAATTAAGGAATTAACTGTGATGAAAAGATTTCCAAAAGATGGTCGAACACTGCTCAAATCTGGACACAAATCCTTGGGTTGATTGCAATCTCCTCTGAAATCCAGATCAAATGATACAAGAACAGAGGCAATATCTCAATAATCAATCAACAAGAATTGAGAAGAAAATAATTGGTGAATGAACAACTTCATTCATTGAACACTCAAAACGAAATCAGATCCAAAGAAAACTAAAATACTCACCTATTCGACTCTGTCAAGAGATTCAATCGACTATCTCCATAGATCAATTAATCGAACACTGATTGCATAAAAAAACAGATCAACACCAATCGAGAATTTGATGGAAGAACTAAATCCGATCGAACTTCTGATACAACATCACCAGTTCCAATCAGAACAAAATTTAGAAAAACAAATCGAGCTTGTTCTCAATTAACAGAAAATCTTACCTAGTCAATTCAGTCGGTGGTTCCAGCAAGATGGATCAGGTCTCGAAGAAAAAGAATTCCGAAATCAACATCGATCGAGAATTCATCAACGCAAAGTATTCGATTGCTGGTCAAAGAAGAACAACAAAGATCTACCATTACCAGAGTCGATGCTTGCTTCAAAGGTTGTCGAGGCATCCCTCCTGTGCCATGATCGATTCTTCAATGTGAAATTGATGATGAACACAATTTGGGGAGAGAAGAAAAGTTTCAGATCTGAGAGAATATGAAGGATGATCGGCCTGGCTTTATAGGTGGTTAGGAGAATCGATGGATCGAGAAGGAATGGGAAGGCACGAGAAAAATTTTTTTTGGTAGACTGCACATGGCTCATGTGATATTTGATAACCGATTTTTGAATCAAATGGGTTTTGATTTAATGAAGTTAGGCTGAGAGGAAAGTTTGTTTCTCCTCAGGAGTTAATAGGTCAGGTCTTGGGCCTTCCAAAATGGGCTTACTATTGGAAGAAGAATAGAGACCACAGGTTCTCAAATGAAGTAAAGCACAATGGCTAAAATAATACATATGTATATAGCTTCCTATAATTAAATTATATATAAAAAAATCTCCAAATTGTTTAATCACATATAAAAATATTTGAAATTTTCAAATATCAGGAAGGTGGAGTTACAGTTGGGTCAACAATGGTCAACTAGTCTAGGTTAGTCAATTCTAGGTCTAAACAAAATAAGTATATGCAAATCAAGTATCCAAGATAGCTACTAACTTATAGCCTAAGTCACTTGCTAAATCAAGCACAAAACTAAACCATAAGCTAACAAGGCACACAAACTTAGTCATATAATGTATATATATTATTCACATTCACATATTCATATACATAGATATATATAGGAAAGCTATATATATAGGCACATACATATATATATAAATATATATAGAGGAAGAAAGGTAAAAGAGTAAGTGAGTATGTGTGTGTTTGGCATGTGTGTGAAAGGATATGCGTTAATGTTCTCAAATTTAGTGATCGGTAGGTGTATGTGACATGGGATACATGGTGTCAAAGGGTGTATGAATGCATGTGTGTAAAAGGTTATAGGTTAACTCAGTTTATAGAAATACATAGATACATACTTACATTGTATATATGCATATATACATATCATGTATACATACATACATTGCATACATGCCTACATACATATCATATATGCATACTTGCATTCATTCCTGCACCTGTACATACATACATATTTGAATACATTATATACTTGCATACATGCATACATACATATCATGTATAATACATTACATGATACATACATGTATACTTGCATTACAATATACTTACAATCATGCATATTAGATACTTGCATTTATATTAACATATTGCATACAGTCATTTCATTCATACATCTATGCATTACCTACATGTTTTATACATATGCATACATTGTATATTCATATCATTTCATACATTAATATAGAGGCATATAAACATGCACATATCATATATTTTATACCTTGCATTACCTTACATATCATGTTATATATTATCATTCATTTCTTTCATATATAACATTATCTTTAAGTTAAATACATCATATATGGATACAATACATTACTTTCATGCTTGCATTCATATATTACATTCTATATTACCTATATACTTGTATTTCCTCCATTCATTCATGCTTGCATCATATACTCTATATTACCATACATGTTATCATTATATATTGTATTACAATATTTATACATTATGCATTCATATCTATCATTACATATATATCTTGCATTCATATCTAGCATTCATTATATACTTTCATGCATATATTGTCTATTATTCTTTCATTCATGCATTTATGCATTACTTACATACATTATATTAATTGCATTCCTACATGCTTGCATTCATCCATATACATACATTAAAGTAAAGAGGATATATATCATATATATATCATTTCATTCATCTAACATATCATGCATTATATACTCTATATTCATTTAATATCTATACTACATAGGCTCATAGGTTACACAAAATGCATATATCGTATAGTAACTCTTCTACTTAAAACTAATACTGTACCAATTGGGCCTTCACTAAATTTTAGGATTAAAGTATGTTGTAGCCCTTCGTGTTAGCTTTCCGAAACTTTAAACAAATTGCATTTTCGTGTCCGGAAGCTCCCGGAATCATAAAAATACCGAAACACGTTCGTCTTTCGTATAACTGAAACTCAAATAATTCTACAGAAAGTTCTAGAAAAAATTTGGCTTATCAAAATACATATTTGGAAAGCTAACTTCGATACGGTTCTTTTAAAAAAACGGAAGATAAATCGGAGTTCTAAGCTAAAAGTTATGACATTTATAAGTTGCTTTGGTTAATAAAAACGTCGATGAAAATTATGACGAATTTGGGTTGGCCAAGATACTTGGATACCAACATAGGTATCCAATTGAAACTCATTCTAACCATCCTAACTAAGATCAATCCACTCTCTAACCATTCTAAAATCGAATTTAAATATCTATTTAAACTATTATCATACATACATACACATGGTGTGTCCTAATTTGGGATCTATCAAGTAGGACACAAGACACACCTATAACATCCTCAAATGGATTCCAAATGGTCTCAAAATTGAATCTAAAGGGGGCACATGCATGGGGGTGGATCCTTTTGATTCAAAAATAATTAATATACAAAGAAAATTAAGTTAGAGGATAGGTTTTACCTATTGGGAGTGGAATCCCAATAAAAATCTTTAGGACACGGCTCCGATACGAAGATCTATCCAAAAGGACACCTCCCTTTGCACCTTGCCCAAATTCTTAGATAGAATCCTTCCTTGATGGTGTGGGATGGATTAGGGGAAGTTTGGATGGAGGAATGTGAGGGAAAGAAAATCAAATCAAAGAGGGAAGCTCTCTAATTTGGGGAAAAACACTTAGGGTTCTATGTAGAGGTAAAAAGAGGCAAGAGTTTTCTTAAAAATTCTTTATAGGAAGGGGGAGGGGGCACTTGATGGCTGGTCATTAGATGAATTAGGGTTAATTTTATATGTAGATGAGTGGCTAGGACTTGTCCACCCAATTCTAAGCCTTCCTATTGGTTCAACTAGTCATAAGGCTTTCTTTTTCACAAATATCCTAAGAGTAAATATCTTTCTTAGAAATATCTAGATATTAATAATCTTGTCATTACTAGGTTACCCTAATCAAGACTCTAAGCTCAAGGCTAATCTAGATTAGGCTAAGATTAAGGCTTAACTAAAGGATTAGCACAATATTTAATTAATATAAATTATAATTTCACAAAAATATCAAAATGACCAAAATACTCCTAGGCTAAAAAGTTGTAATTAGTCATCCTAATCACATGACTTGGCTCCCTTGGTCATGGTTAGTCTCTAGGCTTAGCAAAACTAGGGTTTAACTAGTTAACCATCAAAATCACAATTCAACATTTTAAATAGTTTTAAATTAATTAAAAATCACTAAAAATCATAACATGAGTTAAATCTTTCTTATTATTGATTTATCAAAATTACAAAAGTTCAAAATTACCCTCTTTTTAGAAAATTGGGTGTTACAAGTCTACCCTCCTTAGAAGAATTTTGTCCTCGAAATTTAGATGGTCGTACTTCTTCTAGAGTCTTGTCCCCAACAATCATGGTCTTAGAACTTACCTAAATCATACAATTTAAAATAATGTCATACAGGGTCATGGCATACGGTGGCAGTTGAAAGTCTCATCTAGGTATACTAGTCATGCTAAACCAAAACGGTCATAGAGTATCAAAACATACAAGTAATATGGGATGCTAAACTGGAAAAGTTACAGAAACAACAAATCATCAAGGCTGTAAGGCAGTCTACCATCCTATATAAAAACTGGTAATTTTTAAAAATTAAATAAAGATACTAGTAATTATCTATAAAGGGGTACTATTCAAAGAAAAATCAAAATCAAAAGTTTAAAGAACGAAAGTCAAATAGCATTGAAATCCAATAGCAATATATATTAAGAAAATTTAGTCTCGATACGATCTAAGTTGATCAATTCTGGGTAATCAAGATTTGGGCAATATGGAGGACAAGATCATCGAAGTCTGAGCACGAGCATACAAGAATGGAGATTCAGGTCATAATTAAATTTAATTCAATTGAGTATGACCCAATACATTAATATGATAAGAAAAGATGATCAAAGTCGATTGGTCATGATTAAGGGAGCTGGGATTCAATGATATTGAAAACTTTTAAAGGGTGATTCAAAGATATGGAATAAGTTAAATTTCTCCTTTTAAAGGGAAAATAAGAGAAAAGATTTCATAGGAAAGTCAAGTTAATCATCTCTCTATGATACTATCAAGTTTATCATTTGCCAATCATATTTTTATCTCACAAATTCTATCATAAAAATTAACCTTTGTATGACTACCATCAAAATTATATCCTTTCGTCATAAAGATTTGACCTTGCTATGATCACCATAGGCTAAATTTCTAAGTTCCGAAACATTATTCATGAAGCATACCCTTCTTACTATGAATCAAAACTGACCTCTTAATCATCATAAATCTAAATTCTTCCACCTTGTCCTGAATTGGATCCGAAACCTCTAAATCAAGTTTTATGTAATCCTTGAACTTATTCAATTTACTCTCCTTGTATTATTTAAATCTAAACCCACTAGGCCTTACAAAACTTATTCTTCATTATAAATTCAACCTTCATATTTTCTTCAACGTACACCTTCAATATTATTCTCCTGAAATTTAATTTTTTTACAAAATCTCTATATTTTATATAACTCAAAATCCTTGCGTTCTTTCTGTTTCTAGCCATTTCTTACAATATCTTGTTCAATTTTGTATCATATTGCATATAGTTAAAATCTCTTCTCTATTACTAAATTCTTAAATTTAACATTATAGCCTTAAAGTGTAACGTCTCAAGAATCAATAACCAAAATTTATCCAAGTTATCGAAACTAAGTTGACCTTGAATATCCTCATCAGTTATGAAACACATCTATGAATTATTCATACCCAAAAGATTTCTTTAAGTATGATTGTTCCTAAATTGATAATATAACTCTCTTGATTTCATCCTCAAATACAGTCGCATCTTTATCCCAAACCTATATCAAGGTCCATCATATTATACCCCTAGCAAGATTATCACAACATAACAAATTAAGTCTTTTTCGAGTTAGATGATTTACGTTACTTCCTCGACCTTTCGAAGGTGAAAAGATATGGAGATTCAAGGGTTTCAAAATATAGCTGACAGAATTAGATACGAGACAGGAGATTGATGTAATCAGGACAGTTTTTTTTACAAAAAAATGGTAATACAAGAAATAATGGCAAGAAAGAAATAATGATAAAATCTGTTCTTCATCAACTGTTAAAAAGAAATAAACCCATTTAAGATAAAATCTGATACCATACACGTCTTCCTGAAATTATGTTGTCAGAATTTTGCCACGCCAGTAAGCATAGCTGCAATAAACAATAGAGTCCATAACGAAGGTATATACCCTATAGTCATGTTATCTAGAATTCTTACCACGCCACCCGGTATGGCTGCAAGAAAATCTAGATTTCTTAACTAGGATAAGTATATCTAAATCAGGTTCTACGTCCTTGTCATGCTAGCAAATATGACTGCGATAAATTCTAAACTCCATAAATAAAGTAGACTTTTACCTTTCTCACTGTCCTTATCAAGTATGTTATCATGTTATACCTTAATTCCAAAAAGATGTATATATATATATAGATATAAATACAAACTCAAATTCAACAACTAACATCAAGATTCAAAATTCAATAATAATCCATAAAAAATCAAATTCAATAAAAGGAAGTAAGGGTGAATCAAATCAAGGGAAAAATATATTTCAAATCGAAGTTAAAATAAGATTCTCAAGGGTCGTCCCAGGAATCTCTCAAGAAATTCTAATAGTGATTGAGTATCCACTCATTCTAACACCTATTCCTTATCTCTATTTGCAGGTACGCTGCAGTACAACTAATCGTTGTACTACTGCGACTTCGCACAAATACGAATCTCGACCTGCATGGGCCACCACTAAAAATGTATCACGACCCACATCCTAGAGTAAGGGCACGAGAAGTGGGTACGTCCAGCCTACGTCGCAGGGTCGGCGGTAGAACGCTGTCCTAGTTCACAACATCTAACAATATAAGGTACATGTACAGTATATACACTTCGAATGGAGGTGACAATACAGAATACAGTCTCAATCACAACTAAGGCAGAAATAGTACGATATCATAGATATGAAAATCTCAAAGGAAGATACAAACAGAAGGAAAAATAATTCTAAGTGTCTAAACGACACAATAACAAAACATAATACAACTCAAATCTCCACTTATTACAATACAAGTTCCAACAGAGAAAACTAAACCATAAACTAGCAATCTACTCCAAGCTCTACTGGTCCTCTAGGCTAGCTGTGAATCTCTATGTTACCTGTAATATTTTTAACAGGTCCAGTCAGGACAGGAGCGAGCACAATACATCTCACGTAGTTCATATCAAGTTAGAAAAAGTAAAGCATGCAATAGAGTAAGATACATGAAATGCTGAAAAGAGAATATATGAAGTAAAGGAGATAACTGTAAGGAAATATCTACTATAAATAGAGAACTAGCAGTGACTAGTGAGTCAGAGTAAAATATAAATATGTAAATGGTATAGGAGATTCATGACTACAGCTAAGAGTGATTTATGACTACAGCTACTTGGATATTATTCACATGCCTATTTCTACTCCCCCATCCCCAATCAATACACAAGGATCCGTTCAAGTTATGTTAAGATTCATGAAACTTTACATGGCTCATAAATGAGTGATACGTGAAGGTGATTCATGATGGCTCTGTGAACATGAGAGTATATGTGTCACAAGCGATTCGTGAATCAGTGAAAGCATAGAGATACGTGATGATTTATGAAACGTACAAAACATACAGTATCCGATGCTCCCGAGAGGGATAACATCTCATGAAAAGATCCATATAGTACCAATCCATGCTACCAACGTGTCAGCATCAAGTAAAGTAATCTAGAGCAAGAATATAAATCCTGGCAAGTATGAAACGGTCAGAGAATATAATCGCCTGATAACTGAATGTCCGAAGAGGATGTACTTCCTGAGGAGAGGTGTATATCTCCTAATCAGAGCAACACGAGTTACAACATGTCTAAAATGAAGTAATTTGAACATTACGATGCATTCTACCTGATTCTAGGTCAATCTAGGCCAAAGTTAACTCTTGGTCAACTATGGTCAACTACACTAGTCAAAGTAGGTCAACTCTAATCAACTATGGTCAAACTAGCTAGGGTTGGGTCAACAATGGTCAACTAGTCTAGGTTAGTCAATTCTAGGTCTAAACAAACTAAGTATATGCAAATCAAGTATCCAAGATAGCTACTAACTCATAGCCTAAGTCACTTGCTAAACCAAGCACAAAACTAAACCATAAGCTAACAAGGCACACAAACTTAGTCATATAATGTATATATATTATTCATATTCACATATTCATATACATAGATATATATAGGAAAGCTATATATATAGGTACATACATATACATATATATATATATATATATATAGAGGAAAAAAAAAAATATATATATATATATAGAGGAAGAGAGGTAAAAGAGTAAGTGAGTATGTGTGTGTTTGGCATGTGTGTGAAAGAATATGTGTTAATGTTCTCAGATTTAGTGATAGGTAGGTGTGTGTGACATGGGATACATCATGTCAAAGGGTGTATGAATGCATGTATGTAAAAGGTTATAGGTTAACTCAGTTTATAGAAATACATACATACATACTTATATTGTATACATGCATATATACATATCATGTATACATACATACATTACATACATGCCTACATACATATCATATATGCATACTTGCATTCATTCCTGTACCTATACATACATACATATTTGAATACATTATATACTTGCATACATGCATACATACATATCATGTATATTACATTACATGATACATACATATATACTTGCATTACAATATACTTACAATCATGCATATTAGATACTTACATTTATATTAACATATTGCATACAGTCATTTCATTCATGCATCTATGCATTACCTACATGTTTTATACATATGCATACATTGTATATTCATATCATTTTATACATTAATATAGAGGCATACAAACATGCACATATCATATATTTCATACCTTGCATTACCTTACATATCATGTTATATATTATCATTTATTTCTGTCATATATAACATCATCTTTAAGTTAAATACATCATATATGGATACAATACATTATCTTGCATGCTTGCATTCATATATTACATTCTATATTACCTATATACATGTATTTCCTCCATTCATTCATGCTTGCATCATATACTCTATATTACCATACATGTTATCATTATATATTGTATTACAATATTTATACATTATGCATTTATATCTATCATTATATATATATCTTGCATTCATATCTAGCATTCATTATATACTTTCATGCATACATTGTATATCATTCTTTCATTCATGCATTTATGCATTACTTACATACATTATATTAATTGCATTCCTACATGCTTGCATTCATCCATATATATTCATTAATGTAAAGAGAATATTTATCATATATATATATCATTTCATTCATCTAACATATCATGCATTACATACTCTATATTCATTTAATATCCATACTACATAGGCTCATAGGTTACACAAAATGCATATATCGTATAGTCACTCTTCTACTTAAAACTAATACGGTACCAATTGGGCCTTCACTAAATTCTAGGATTAAAGTATGTTGTAGCCCTTCGTGTTAGCTTTCCGAAACTTTAAACGAATCACATTTTCGTCTCCGGAAGCTCCCGGAATCGCAAAAATACCGAAACGCGTTCGTCTTTCGTATAACTAACACTCAAATAATTCTACAGAAAGTTCTAGAAAAAATTTGCCTTATCAAAATATATATTTGGAAAGCTAACTTCGATACGGTTCTTTTAAAAAATGGGAGATAAATCGGAGTTCTAAGCTAAAAGTTATGACATTTATAAGTTGCTTTGGTTAATAAAAAGGTGGATGAAAATTATGACGAATTTGGGTTGAACTTGGATACAAACATAGGTATCCAATTGAAACTCATTCTAACCATCCTAACTAAGATCAATCCACTCTGTAACCATTCTAAAATTGAATTTAAATATTTATTATAACTATTATCATACATACATACACATGGTGTGTCCTAATTTGGGATCTATCAAGTAGGACACAAGACACACCTATAACATCCTCAAATGGACTCTAAATGGTCTCAAAATTGAATCTAAAGGGGGCACATGCATGGGGGTGGATCCTTTTGATTCAAAACTAATTAATATACAAAGAAAATTAAGTTAGAGGATAGGTTTTACCTATTGGGAGTGGAATCCCAATGAAAATCTTTAGGACACGGCTCCGATCCGAAGATCTATCCAAAAGGACATCTCCCTTTGCACCTTGCCCAAATTCTTGGATAGAATCCTTCAATGAGGGTGTAGGATGGATTAGGAGAAGTTTGGATGAAGGAATGTGAGGGAAAGGAAATTAAATCAAAGAGGGAAGCTCTCTAATTTGGGGAAGAACACTTAGGGTTCTATGTAGTGGTAAAAAGAGGCAAGGGTTTTCTTAAGAATTCTTTATAGGAAGGGGGAGGGCGCACTTGATGGCTAGTCATTAGATAAATTAGGGTTAATTTTATATGTAGATGAGTGGTTAGGACTTGTCCACCCAATTCTAAGCCTTCCTATTGTTTCAACAAGTCATAAGGTTTTCTTTTTCACAAATATCCTAAGAGTAAATATCTTTCTTAGAAATATCTAGATATTAATAATCTTGTCATTACTAGGTTACCCTAATCAAGACTCTAAGCTCAAGGCTAATCTAGATTAGGCTAAGATTAAGGCTTAACTAAAGGATTAGCACAATATTTAATTAATATAAATTATAATTTCACAAAATTGTCAAAATGACCAAAATACCCCTAGGCTAAAAAGTTGTAGTTAGTCATCCTAATCACATGACTAGGCTTTCATGGTCATGGTTAGTCTCTAGGCTTAGCAAAACTAGGGTTTAACTAGTTAACCATCAAAATCACAATTCAACATTTTAAATAGTTTTAAATTAATTAAAAATCACTAAAAATTATAACATGAGTTAAATCTTATTATTGATTAATCAAAATTACAAAAGTTTAAAATTACCCTTGTTTTAGAAAATTGGGTGTTACAGCATCTTATGCTAATAACCTGAATTCTTTTGCTTATGTGCTAATGGGCTTGGGAAGCTGTGATGGGTTATTTGAATCCTATGCCAGTGAAAGGAAAGTACAATACCAGCTAGCTGTCATAATCTTATAAAGATGGTGTAAGACTGAAAATAGCTTATTAAATAGTTATATAATTGGTTTCAATATTCCATTAATTAATTCATGACAAATTTATTGATAGTGAAGAATAATAGTAGGTGTCTCTCCTTGCAAATCCTTCATGATATATTACTATTTTACCAAGTTAGGCTAAAGAGCTGATTGTTTTATATGATTAATTAACTCTTTTCTAGAAGGTATTAGGGTCAAGGAAATGAGTTATTGCCACTATTATATTTTAATTAAAACCAAATTATCTCAGGTGGACATACAGATCTACAGATTTTCTTCCTATTCTTGACCACCCGGAGCAAGGCAAGTACATTCTATGGTCTTGCGCATTTACATTCATATCCTGTATTTTTCCTGTTACACGTTATGACACGATATCATGTTCTCCTGTACTTTCCTGTTCTTGTACTTACTTGAGTCGGGAGAGAAAATACACTAGCTATGTGACCAAACCATGGTTACTATATTCATGTAGATAACTTAGGCCTCGCATCGTGCACGCGGGTCCTAAGCCATACCGATATTCATGTACTCTTGTATATGTTCCTGTACTCACCCCAGCCGGTCACATAGGCTAGTTGTATTTCAAACGCTGTACACATGTCATGTCCTGTACTTTAGGTTTATGGTTATATTACAGTACTTTATTTCATGTACTTTACATCCCTGTACTTTCATGTTCTTTTCTTGTACTTTATATCTCATGTTCTTCTGTACTCATTTCATATCATGATGTTCTTGTTCATTACCTAGAACTGTACTTTGCGCCGCTCCTGACTGGATATGTTGCAGGTGTACTTGCAGGATATTATTCTACTCTATGGGCCAGAGTCCGGGATCTTAGCTGAGCAGGATGGAGACATGACTTAGCTAGAGGCTTCAGGTTTAGACTATTAGCTTTATCTTTCGATATTGTTTTTAGAGTTTATGGTATATTTCATTCCTGTTGACTCTAGTACCTTTATGTTATATGGATTTGTGGATTATGGTGATGTTTCTGGGAACGTTCTATAGATGCTGTGATTGTGCACATTCATGTTATCTGGTTAGATTTCTCTAGCTTGGTAGAGCATACTTCGTCGTGTCTAACGACGAAGGCTGGGCGTGTCCGACTCGTGTCCGAATATTCAGGAGCGGGTCGTGACAGGAATAAAGGTAAGTGGCATACCATCGAGGATAGTACTATCAAGCTTGACTATAAGTAAATTAGGATAACCGCAACTCGATGGGAGCTCACAGTCCTATAGTCAGTAGGCCAATGGGGACTCTATAACTATAGTAAGTCTCATTTGCACTCGATGGGAGCTCATGAATGAGGTGGTCAGGTATAGCCAACGTCTAATAACAGGTCAAGGTCAAGTCAATACAAGTAAATATAATCAAATCAAGTCAAGGTCAGGTCGAAGTGATGAAAACAAGTCAACACACTAGACACGAAAGTCTAAACTAGCATAATGAAACATAGATCCAGTAGATAATATGAAAAAGAAACATGTAGCATATAAGAAAACATGTAAAGAGAACATCATGAACATGTACAAGAATCATGTGATAGTACAAGAAAGAAATAGACATGAATTAGAATGGCTAAAAAATAAACATGCATAATACTGTACAAGTTGGCAAGGTATACTTGTGTGGTAAGAAATCACCCACATCTAAATATGCACTCGTCAAATCAAAGAGCCACAAAAGTTGAACTTTTGCCACGTCCCCGGATGCTGAAACAAATATCACCAATGTTCTTGTCATAAGAAAAATGTCTAAGTTTGACTACCCATAAGTCTAATTCTGGAAATAGGGGCAAACCAATAATTTTGGGTCATAACAGTGTCCGTCGTTGGATCCGCTTTATACAAAAAAATGTGCTAGAACCTATGGTCTCTAAAGTCAACAAATTATATGCCTAAAAGTCTAGTTTTTTGATACAAACTCAAAGGTATATCCATATTTGGATTCCGATGAGCCGTGAACAAAATTGCCCATTGAGTCGGATCGTAGACCTGCTAAAGCAGCGATTCGGTCAACTGTCTTAGAATTGGACAAAACTTGCCTCATAGGACCAAAAAAATGATACAAGTTCAATCACGCAAGTTTTGGCGCGATGTAATGAACATGCACAAAGTAATTGATACGCCTCGAATTCGTCGCGAATTTGTCGCAAGGGGCCAATACGGTGTACCTCAACCGATACGGTGTACCTCAACCAATACGCCTCGAATTCGTCACAAAGTAAAATGATACAAGTTCAATCACGCAAGGGGCCAATACGGTGTACCTCAACCGATACGCCTCGAATTCGTCGCGCACACGCAACCAATTTGAGTTCCATCAAAGCCCACATGTCTGCAACATCCGTACGCACCATTTGATGCCTTCGGGTTGCGACTAAGTCGCTGGATTTGTCGGGACGGACCCCGTATCGAGAATTTTTTAAGTTTTTCAAAATAGTTTTCCTTTTTTTTCTCGATTTTGAAAACGGATTTTTTAATGTAAAACAGATGAAAATAAAAACTACTAAATCCTTTTGAAGCTGTGTAGGTTGACTTAAAACCTATTTAGGTACTTTTTTAAAATTGTTGATAATTAGGTGATTAGTCGCCTTCCAAAATAGGTTCCAGAACTCGAAACTGTTATTGATTCTACATACAAAATCATAATTTTTTTATGATTTTTATAGGGATTTCCTACGATTTAATTCAACTGAAACTAAATATAATTAAAGGAAGTTGAAGAGGGTCATGTTATGAACATACCAGAGTTGGTAGTGTAGGATTGTTGAGCACCTCTAGCAGGGGGGGAATAGAGTGTGTACGAGTGGAGCAGAAATAATCACCAATTAAAAATAAACAGTTATAATCTATAGCAGGAATAAAGAGACAATAATTTAAATTGCAGTAAGAGATAGAGGATCAAACTCAGTAAACACCACGATATATGCTTGTTTTTCTATGAGTGGACTAATCCAGTTGCGAGTACTCCTTCCCGCTGTTAATCCACTATTTGTAAGCTAAATGAGAGCTTGTCGTTTCTTTACAACACCATGCAAGACGACAAGTGCACGACCAACTTCACAACACCGTGCTTGGTGACGAGCGCACGACAGACATCAAAAATTGAGATGTTTTTTGACTTGCAATCTCTTTACAACTCTGTAAACCAAAGACTCTAAATCGAACAAGACGTTACTGGCGTTGGCTAAGAGAGTTATAGGTGAAATGTGAAAGCTTTAGATCACTGTAAAAACACTTTAGGAATAGATAGAGAGAAGAGTGAATGAGTGTTTAGAAATGAATAAATCCTTCTCTATTTATAGTATTTTTCCTGACCGAACTCGGGCAGAGTTCAGGCAGAGTTCGGATGTGAACATCCTACCAACGAACGTTGGATGCAGATTTGGAGGAAACTATTTTTCAAAATTCTTAGACCGGACATGGACCGAACTCGATCAGAGTTCTGTCAAAATTCTGTCAATCCAGAATAAAATTTTTGGGTCCAAATTGCAAAAGCTTTGTGGGCTGTTTGGATATTATTGATTTGAGATATAGATAGTTTTTTTGGATAGGTGGACTGGGAGATAATCAAAGCTAGTAATATCCCGATCGATTTTATATTTGTATTTTCTAGACTTAATAAAAGTAAAATACAGAAGAAATATAAAAGATGACCCGATCTGGATTCCGATATAATTTTCTTTTGGATGATGTCTCTAATGCTTGTTGTAGATGTAGTACGTTCTTTGATATTGATTTCAGCGACCTGAAACATTAGTAGTAGTTTGTATATTTTTACGTATCGACTTAAGTCGTCGTTGATTATCAAAATCAGGTGTGACCAATTAGGCAATGGGCCAACAATTTCCCTATTTTGATAATTGACAAAATTGACTCTATACCAAAATATATCTAACATATAACTTTGAAATAATATACCTGACTTGTTCATTGATTTGTTGTCGTTTGAAATTTGATTTTGGTATTGTTCTTCTCCACCTTTGTCATGTATGCAAAATGAGTAGCTCTCCCGCAATGTGTGAAGCCAATAATACAGACAAGAAAAGAAAAAGAGTAATATCCATAATACACAAGTAATAACCTAGTAGAACTAGTAGCAGCAGTGGAATAAACTGATAAACTCATATAGCATGAACTAAAACTGAAAGAAGTACATCATAAAAGTCATAACTGAAAGAGCTTATGACTGCTAAAAACTACTAAATAAAGAGTCCAACTGTGAAAGTTTGGACTGCTACAATGTGTAACTACGTAGATCATCACTAAGCAAAAAAAAATCTTAAAACCTCTAAACTAAATGCTCGTCTCACATCTGAGCATCATCATCATCAGCTGGAGCAGGTGGCTGAGGGTCGAAGTAGGCAGTGGTCGGATCAAAGTATCCGTAGGTAGTCGGATCATCGAACCTCGGTCCATCGAAGCCAGGATGATGGATCATCGGAACAGGAGCAGTAGGGTGAGGCAGCAGACTCCAGTACAGATCATCAGCAAGGCTGTTCCTCAATACCTGAGCCTGTGAGGTATGACGGAAATCAACAGCAACGTAACTCTAATGACGTTGCCCAGAGAGGGTGAAAAAAATCATCAAAGCGCTAATAGAACTACGGGTCGAAACCGGGAGCATGAACAGTAGGTGCATGTGGAGGAACATCTTGATCGACCTGAGCCTCAACAGGACCAGCACCGGGAGGAGGTAGAGGCAGAGAATATTTTTTAGATCTAGTCAGCTCAGAAGATGATGAAGAAATAGGACACACTGAAAGGTCGATCTGAAATCTCCTAAAGATAGTTGGGAGATGCATGGGGTACAAAAGGTTACGCTCCACTCGCCTACAACCAATCATCCAAGCCATGAAGGTCTTGGAGATAAAAAACGAAATGCCAAAATGAAGATGGTACATCACAGACATCTCATAAAATATGATCTCGTCAGAAGATCCCGTCTTCGGAAGCAAAGCAGAGAAAACAAAGCGATGTAACTCATAAAAGTTCTGGTTAAGGTGCTTTGCATATATCCTACCACCACGAGGAACATGGTTGGGATGACACATTGTAACCTTAAAGGAGTCAAGGGTCATATCTTCGGGAAATTATTCTCGATGAATATCAACTAACGCCTCACCAAGATCAGGCATATAAAAATACTCACTGAGGTTGGTTGAGTTGAAATCGATTTCGTGTCTAGCGACACAAGAGAATATACTACCGTCGGATTTTACTTGCATGTTGCAATAAAATATTCGAACGACGTTATCATAAATGTTGTCAGCAGTTGCAAAAAAATTTCGAAGACTAAGTTTATCGAAGGTGTTGGCGGGCTCCGAAAAAATAGTAAAATTAGCAGATCTCCCGGGACATATTTCCCGAAGAGAGAAGAAGTTAAACCAAGAGTCTGAAAATTCCACAGATGGAAAGAGTAAAGCGTCATAATCCTTTTCGTCGGAGGGACAAGCGGGACTAAATGTGTTCACAAGTTCATACTCAGAAGTTGAAGATGAACTTGCTGTAGAAGCAACTTTCTTCCTCTTATAAAATTGTTTAGGAGCCATAGATGAAAAAGAGAAAGAGGAGAGAATACCTCAATAGAATGGAGAAATAGATGGAGGGCTTCACCTCTGAGCTTAGTAGATCTAAGGAGGAAAGAGGAAAGGATCTTGGAGGTGTTGAAAACTAGGTTTTTAGTGGAGTTTTTGGAGGTTGGATGGAGGAGAAAGGAGAAGAAGAAGGGGTTTAAATAGCAGCTAGAGCCGGCTGCTGCTGTTCTGGAAATTGAACCGACGTCAACCGAACTCGGTTCGAACTCGGTCCGAGTTCTGCCGGAGTTCGGCTACTTGTATTCCCAATTCATTTATGCATAATGAATGATAAATAATCTTAACAACTTTTAAACTTCTCCATTTAATAACATTCATTACTTTGGGTTAGCTATGTGGGCCGGATCCCAGCTAGCGGTAGTCCGAAGACACTTGACATCGTGTCGCTTAGAGTTTTACGTCTTTTTGATAAAAGGATCCTTTGGTCTTGTACCCAAAATAACTTTAATTAATAAATGTCAAAATCATAAATTATAAGAATTTTTTATTAATTATAATACATCATGAACCTGAAAATTCAAGTATGCCTAGTTCACTTTGCAGATAATTAAAACGATCTTCAGCTAACGGTTTTGTAAAAAAATCTACTAGTTGATGATCCGTGTCAATAAATTCTAAGCAAATATTCCCATGTTGTTTGTGATCACATAAAAGTGATGACGTATCTCTATGTGCTTTGTACGTGAGTGACAAAAAGGGTTCTTAGTCAAATTAATCATGCTAGTGTTATCACAAAATATGGGATTCTTCGTGTAGTACAGATTATAGTCTTCTATGGTTTGCTTCATCCACAAAACTTGAGCACAACAACGTCCTGCGACGATATACTCAGCCTCAGTTGTTGATAGTGCTACAGAGTTTTCCTTCTTGCTAAATCAGGAGACTAAAGCTTTTTCTAGGAAATGACACGTACCGCTGGTACTTTTACGGTCTACTTTGCATCCTACAAAATCGGCACCTGTATAACTGATTAGGTCAAAAGATGTGGTTTTGGGATACCACAAGCCGACCGTAGAAGTTTCTTTAAGGTATCGAAATATACGCTTAACGGCACATAAGTGTGATTCCTTAGGATTAGCTTGATATCTACCACAGATGCAAACGCTAAACATGATATCAGGACGACTAGAAGTTAAATATAATAAACTACCAATCATATCTTGAGACTTATGCTGGTCGACTGGTTTGCCACTTTTATCAATATCAAGCCGGGTTGACGTAGCCATTGGAGTTCTGATAGGCTTTACGTTGTCGAAGTCATACTTCTTCAGTAAATCCTTCGTATACTTAGCTTGGTTGATGAATGTTCCCTGTAAGTGATGTTTGACCTGGAGTCCTAGGAAGTAGTTCAGTTCTCCCATCATACTCATCTTAAACTCACTATGCATACACTTAGCAAATTCTTGACAAAGTTTTTCATTAGTAGAACCGAATATTATGTCATCTATATAAATTTGCACAAGAAGAATAGCATCATCTGAAGATTTGATAAATAAGGTAGTATCAACTATTCCTTTTGAAAATCCATTTTCAAGTAGATAAGTACTTGGCGTTCATACCGAGCACAAGGTGCTTATTTGAGTCCATAGAGTGCTTTCCTAAGTTTGAAGACGTGATCAGGTTTTTAAAAATCTTCAAAAACAGGGGGTTGTTTCACAAAAACTTCTTCTTTCAAAAATCTATTTAAAAATGCACTATCACTATTCACGTCCATTTGAAATAGTTTGAAATCATGAACATATGTAAAGTCACAAAACATGTGGATAGCTTCTATTCTAGCAACAAGAGCATATGCCTCGTCACAGTAAACACCTTCCTCTTGATTTTAACCTTGTGCCACTAGACATGCTTGGTGCATAGAACTTGCCCATGCTCACTTAATTTATTTTGGAACACCCATTAGGTACTAATTATGGATTGACCAATAGGTTCCGGAACAAGTTCCCAAACTTGGTTTCTCTCAAATTGATTAAGTTACTCTTGCATGACATTAATCCAAAATTCATCATTAAAAGCATATGATACTATCTTTGGTTCTACTTGAGATGTAAAGGCTACATTAGCTGCTATATCAATATTTTTACTAGAAGAACGTGTACTCACACCTTTTGATACATCACCTATAATCAGCGTCTCTGGATGATCTGGCAAGAATTTTTAAGATTTGAACATATTTGTTAGATCTTTCACAGGGCTCTCTTTGGTAGCAGTATCTTTAGATGACTTGTATTTAACATATGCATCTTTATCATCACTGTCACTAGATCTGTGACTGGTGAGCTCATCAAAAGTAACATTAATAGAGTCTTCAACAATCATAGATCTTTTATTAAATACTCTATATCCCATACTCTTAGCAGCATATCCAAGAAATATCCCATCATCTGCATTAGAGTCAAACTTTCCAAGTTGTTCTTGGTGTTCAGGATAAAACAGCGACATCCAAAAAAATTTAAATAAATTTTTTTTGGAATCCTTCCAAACCACAGCTCATACGGTATTTTCTTCGAGATAGTAAAACATGACAAGCTGTACTAATAGCTTCTGCCTAAAAATATTTAGAAAGATTATGCTGATTCGGCATTACTCTAGTCATCTCGCTTAGAGTATGATTCTTTCGCTCCATAATACCATTTTGTTGGAGAGTTGTAGGACAAGAAAACTCGTAGTAATATCCACTACCATCACAAAACTTTTTAAAATCAGCATTTACGAATTCGCCACCATGATTACTTCGGATACGAGTAATCATGAAGCCTTTTTTTCATTTTGTACCTTTTTATAAAATATCTGAAATTCAAAAAATAATATCACTTTCATTTGATAAAAAGTGAACCCATGTAAAACGAGAGAAATCATCAACAATCACAAAGGCATGGAGCTTACCTCCAAGACTAGCGACTCTACTAGGACCAAGTAAATCTATATGAATTAACTGTAAGGGTCTAAAAGTACTTACAACGTTGATAGATTTAAAAGTTGACCTTGTTGCCTTGTTTTCTTCACAGTCAGCATATACCATGTCTCTTTTGAATGTAATTTTAGGGAGTTTTTTACCAATTTTTTGGTGCATAGTCGTGAGATAGTATCCATATTTGCATGTCCTAGCCTCATGTGCCATAGCCAGCTTTCATCTTGATTTGCTACTAGGCACCTTCCTGCATTGTTAGTACTATCAAAAAAGAAAACGTAAATGTTGTCTTCCCTAATCCCTTCATATACGGGATTACCAGATGACATTTCATATATAGTAGATTTGTCTTTTATAAAGTTGATGCCATAACCATTGTCTACCAATTGACTTATGCTCAGTAGGTTATGTTTCAACTCCATAACTGGACAAAAGTCTTTTATTACTGGGTAAGGAGACATACCAACAATTCTATTTCTAATTATATTACCTCTCAAGTTAATTCCAAAGGAAACGTATCCTTCTTTCTTCATCGATAGCGTAGCGAACAAAGATGCATCACCAGTCATGTGCTGCGAACATCCGCTATCGAGGATCCACTTACTGCTAGAATGAGAGGGTTGAGGGTCCACCTACAGAATAAGTAGATGAATCCTTTGGTACCCATTCTTGAAAGGTCTATTTTGATTAGTCTTAGGTCTCCAAACAAGTGTTTGATTGTCAACAAGCTTTCTTGCTAGACAGTACTGTGATAAATGCCCGTGAGTACCACAGTATGTGTAAGTAGGTTTTGAAAAAGTGTTCTTTGTTTCTGTGTTGACATTCATTTGTGTCTTCTTTGAAAACCTATAAGTGAAAGCATAATTATGATTAACGTATTGCTTGCATACTTTCTGTGGTTTAGTCCTCTTAGATGTATGCTTAGTATTAGGACTAACCTTAGGCTGTGTCACAGGGATGGCCTGCTTGCTTAACTTGAACTCTAACTTTTTAGAGATCGCACAAGACTCCTCATATTTAGCAGTCATATCAACAAGTCTTTGCTCTGTGACTAAATGCCTTTCTCTCTATGTCATAAAGCTCTTATATTTTGACAGTCTCTTTCCTTATTTTCGATGGTGAGGATAGCCTCAGGATAGTCTACTTTGAGCTTGGCTATCTCATCCGTGTTACCGGTAGTAGATGTCTCTTTAATATCTTCAAGAAGATTAGGTAATCTTGCTACTTCGGTTGTGTGACTCCACTTCGCAAAAATTTTGAAATTTTTTTTATTTATTTGATTTAAATGGTAATTTCTAGAATTTTATAATTAATTAATTAATTAATTATTACGGTAGAATACTTTAAGTCATGGTTGAGTTTTGGAGTACAAGATGACTAGAAATCATGGGACGGATAGTGCAGTGGCGTGCCTTGATTAGTGTATTAGCCATGCCAAGAAAGGCCCAGCCATAAGTGTGTCCTAACTAGGAAAACCAGGCCAAGTTGGGACATGACCATTATAAATAGTTTAATTATTTATTATTAAGATTTATTGACTTGTAGAAGACCCGGTTGTACCCAACTAGTCCGGACTGAACCCAAACAAAGCACAAGCCCATGCAGTGATGTAGTGCATCCAAAGATGTCCATGTAGACATATTTTAAGTATATGCATTATTTTATATTTATTATAGGATATACAAAAGTTTTTTACAAATGTTTGTTGCGTATATAATATAAAGTATTATTAATATTGAGGTGGCATTTCTGGAATACTTGCATTAACTTCTGTCGACCAATTAAAGCAGGGGAATAGGATGTTCATCCAAATCTATACCCATTATCGGTCCATCTTATTTTGTTGTTATTGTTATTATTATTGCGGATAGTATAATTATTATAAAAGAAATATATTTATTATGATTCATTTTCTGTTATGGGTAAATAAATATTAATTATAGGTACATATTTTATGTTGAAGCCTTACACTCAAAAAAAATATATAAATATTATTAATATTTTTAGTTAACTGAGTATTTATTGATATGTATATACGAGGTATATATAAATATGAATGTGTATATATCTAGATAAGTATATTTGATAAAAGAAAAAAAGAACAAAGAAAGCAAAACCTAAACCCAAACCCACACCAACACTCCCACACACCGGCAGCTAACCGCCCCCCATTACTCGAGCTCAGCCCAAATCCCAGCCCAGCCGACCCCTTTCTCGTATAATATCGAGAGAGAGATGAAAAATACATCAAAACCCTAACCCTAACCCAGCAATCGACCCCCTGCCTCGCACGACACTAGGCTACCACAGCACCTCCATAGGCGGTGGAGCAATCGCCAGAATCATACGTGTTTGACCTGGGACAGAGGATACAGCAGCGACAAGCAGCAGCAGTGGCAGCCGCGAGCCTAACTTCGCGTAGTGATTCCCGTCTACCCGATCATTCGTTTCACGAACGGGTTTTGCAGGTACGAAGCCAATATAAACATTCTTAATTCCCTTTAAAATCTTTATGTCTAGACGCACCATACTGTCCGATAATTTGACGCAAAGTCGAAGAAAAACTATATCTAAACAGAACATATGACAGTCCATACACCCATATTTGAAGATCAATTCTGATCGATCTTGTAACAGTTTAGCAATTGTACTTGAATACAGTTATAGATCAGATGTATAACATTAAAACCCTTTAGATAGATTAAATTTTTGTTTACTGTATAAAAGTAATTGGATTGTAAAGTTAGAAGAAAAATAGTTTTCAAAACTATAAAATTTAGAAAAAAATTGTCGATACGGCGTGCGTCCCGTCAAACTGGGCGACTTGGTCGCAATTCATAAGCATCGAAAGGTGCATACAGATGTTGCGGATGTGTATGATTTGACGGAACTCGATTTCATTGTGCGTGCGCAACAAAATTGATGCGTATCCGTCGCAATACCCCGTATCGGCCTTTTGTAAATTTTCTAATTACTTTGTGCACGTTCGTCAAATCGAGACGAAATTTTCGCCATCAGGACCATATCATTTTTTTGATCCAGTATGCCAAGTTTGTCCGATTCTGAGACAGTTGACCGGATCACCGTTTTGTGGGCCCCACGATACAACTCAACGGGTGAATTTGTGCACAGCCCATCGGAATCCAACTTTGGACATACCGTTGGGTTCGTCTCGTTAAAAAGAATCCATAGACATGTAGTTTGACAACTTTAGAGACCATTAACTCTAGCACACTTTTTGTTGCAAAGCGGGTCCAACGGCGGACACCATTTTGACCCAAAATTACCATTTTGCCCCTGTGTCCAGAATTGGACTTATGGACAGGCAATCCTAGCTAATTTGACTATTCTGAAAATGTTGATAATGTCTATTTTAGCTTTCGGAGACAGTTGTGAGATTTAGACTTTATGGCTTACTAGTTGACGGTATATCGTTGGTTCTTCGTGCTACCACCAGGCATGATACCTTGCCTCCCTCTACAGTTCATTTTTATGCTTATAGTTCTTCTATTTTTATTATGTTATCATTTAGTTACTCTAGTTGATATGGATTCATATATTTTCTTTGTTTATTATCTTGCTTGTATATCAGTATTTCATAACTTGATAGTGTAGTTATACCAGGATTGTTCACATTATAGTCCATACTAGAGTTGTCCTTACCTGCTTCTTGACTGAGTTGTACCATGTCATCACCTGTATCTTGACCGAGTCATGTCTACAAGTAGGTGTAATTGAACTGCTATTCCTGTATCGTTTTCTCAACCTGCGAGTCCATAATCGGGGTGAGGGTTGACCGTTTGCACCTGCGAGTCTACACTCGGGGCGAGGGTGTTTGTCTTGATCTGTTTGTACCTACGAGTCCACACTCGGGGCGAGGGGGTTTGTCGTGAACTAACATGCGAGTCCACGCTCGGGACGAGGGTTAGTGATTAGTTCAAACCTGTGAGTCCACACTCAGGGCGAGGGTTTGGTATTCTATTGATCTCTTATTTACTTGTTCTTCCTGCAGTTCATTTATGCGTAGTTGTTCCCCTATCCGTGTTCATAGTCACCTTTCAGTTTCTGTCTTGTTTTCTATTTATAGCATGTTTATATTCTTATTCATGATAGAATTGTTAGATAGACATATTTTTTATGTATCTTGCTATGTCCCCTGAGGACCTGATGATCTCTTCAGGTTTAGCGATCGCATGGAGTAGTTAGCAGAGCAGGATGGTAGATGTTTGTGATACACTTGCAGGATCCAGGTATTAATATTACGTTTATTATCCATTCGTGCTTTTAATCCTTATCATGATATACTCTGCTTGTTAGTTTACTTTATACACTCATGTTATTTCTTGGAGTCTAATCGGACATGCATGCTAGTAGGCGAAAGACCACGACCCATAGTGTTCATTCATGTTTTATATTCTTATTGTGGATTGAGATATAGTTTTGCCTTGCCATAATTAAGCACATTACCATAGTCCAGACAGCGTTTACGTATTCGAGTTGGACTGGAGTCCGCTTGGTACGTAGCTGGCTTGCTCATACACTTGCATCCTGAAAAGCGGGTGCGGGTCGTGGCAAGTTTTTTTTGGTGGCCCATGTAGGTCAGAGCATATTGTATCAGTTACGTAACTGTACTGATACGAGCCTGCTACTATGACTAAAACTTAGAAATCTCAATCCACACTGCCTTGAAAATTCTCCTATAAATTTCTCTACGTCCTTGAAATTTCATACTTGTTCTCGATTATTCTTCCTTGCCTTTCGAACCATTGATTTTCGTCTCTTCCTATTTCGAGGTGACAAACGATCGTGATGTCTAAAATTTATCAAAAATTATTAATTTATGGTATAATCTTGCTTGATTATTTAATTTTTGGTTGCTTGATAGATATGAGGGTATTAGAGATACCATATGCTATAGATATCTATGTGTAATTATTCTAGCAACTAGACGGAAGGTTTTAAAGTTTTAGTCACATACCTTTGAGGGAGTAGTGTGACCAAAGGTGGGTAGAAGTCCTCGAGGTTTCGTAGTTACAAAATGGCTAGGAGAAGGATATAAACCATTTTTGAGGAGTTAAAAAAATTTAAGGAACAGTTATGAATTAGAATTTCGAGGACGAAATTATTTTTAAGATGGGTAGTTTTGTGACTCCTTTTCCCAGAAATTTTGAAATATTTTTATTTATTTACTTGATTTAAATGGTGATTTTTAGAATTTTATAAATAATTAATTAGTTAATTATTACGGTAGAATGCTTTAAGTCATGATTGAGTTTTGGAGTACAAGATGACTAGAAATCAGGGCACAGATAGTGCAGTGGCGTGCCTTGATTAGTGTATTAGCCATGCCAAGGAAGACCCAGCCATAAGTGTGTCCTAACTAGGAAAAACAGGCCAAGTTGTGACATGACCACTATAAATTGTTTAATTAGTTATCATTAAGATTTATTGACTTGTATAAGATCCGATTGTACCCAACTAGTCCGGATTGAACCCAAACCAAGCACAAGCCCACGCAGTGATTTAGTGCATCCAAAGAAGTCCATATAGGTATATGCATTATTTTATAGTTATTGTAGGATATATATAAATATTTTTTATAAATATTTGTTGTGCGTATAATATAAAGTATTATTAATATTGAGGTGGCATTTTTGGAATACTTGCATTGACTTCTGTCGACCAATTGAAGCAGGAGTATAGGATGTTCATCTAAATCTATACCCATTATCGGTTCGTCTTATTTTTTTGTTATCGTTATTATTATTATGGATAGTATAATTATTATAAAAGAAATATATTTATTATGAGTCATTTTCTGTTATGGGTAAATAAATATTAATTGCAGGTACATACTTTATGTTGAAGCCTTACACTCGAAATATATATATATAATTAATATTTAAATATATATATATATATATATATATATATATATATATATATATATATATATATATATATATATATAATTAATATTTTAGGTTAACTGAGTATTTATTGATATGTATATACGAGGTATATATATTTTTATTATATATATATATATATATATATAAATATATATATATATATATATATATATATATATATATATATATATATATATATATATATATGGATGTGTATATATATATATATATATAAGTATATTTGATAAAAGAAAAAAAAAGAATTAAGAACGCAAAACCTAAACCCAAACCCACACCAACACTCCCATACACCAGCAGCTAACCCCCATACCCGAGCTCAGCCCATATCCTAGCCCAGCCGACCCCTTTCTCATATAATATCGAGAGAGAGAGAGATGAGAAATACATCAAAACCCTAACCCTAACACAGCAATCGACCCCCTGTCTCGTACGACCCTCTGCCACCACAGAGCCTCCACAGGCGGTGGAGCAATCGCTAGAATCGTGCACGCGAGACCTGGGACAGAGGACACAGCAGCAAGAACCAGCAGCAACGGCAGCCGTGAGCCCAACTCCGCGTAGTGATTCCCGTCTACCCGATCATCCATTTCATGAACAAGTTTCCCAGGTGCGAAGCCAATATAACCATCTTTAATTACCTTCAAAAGGTTCGTGTCTAGATGCACCATGTTGTCCGATAATTTGACGCAAAGTCGAAGAAAAACTATATCTAAACAGAACATATGACAGTTCATACATCCATGTTCGAAGATCGATTTCGATCGATCTTGTAACAGTTTAGAAATTTTACTTGAATACAGTTATGACCACATGTAGAACTTTAAAAGCCTTCAGATAGATTAAATTTTTCATTCACTGTATAAAAAGTAATTGGATTGTCAAGTTACAAGAAAAACAGTTTTCAAAACAATAAAATTCGGGAAAAATTACCGATACGGCGTACGTCCAGTCAAACCGGGCAACTTGGTCACAATCTGTAAGCATCGAAAGGCGCGTACGGATGTTGCGGACATATAGGATTCAACGGAACTTGATTGCATTGTGTGTGCACGACGAAATCGATGCGTATCCGTCGCAATACAACGTATTGGCCCCTTTACAAATTTTCCAATTACTTTGTGCACGTTCGTCAAATCGAGACGAAACTTGCGCCATCAGGACCGTATTATTTTTCTGGTCATGTATGGCAAGTTTGTCCGATTCTGAGACAGTTGACCGGATCGCCATTTTGTGGGCCTCACGATCCAACTCAATGGGCGAATTTGTGCACAGCCCATCGGAATCTAACTTTGGACATACAGTTGGGTTCGTCTCATCAAAACGAAACCGTAGAAATGTAGTTTAAGGACTTTAGAGACTATTGACTCTGGCATGCTTTTCGGTACAAAGCGGGTCCAACGGCGGACACCATTTTGACCCAAAATTACCGTTTTGCCCCTGTGTCCAGATTGGACTCATAGACAGGCAATCCTAGCTAATTTGACTATTCTAAAAATGTTGGTAATGTCAATTTCAGCTTTCAAAGACAGTTGTGAGATTTGGACTTTATGGCTTACTAGTTAACGGTATATTGTTCGTTCTTCGTGCTACCACCAGGCAAGATACCTTGCATCCCTCTACAGTTCATTTTCAAGCTTATAGTTCATCTATTTTTATTATGTTATCATTTAGTTACTTTAGTTGATATGGATTCATATATTTTCTTCATATCATGTTTACCAGTTTATTGTCTTGCTTGTATATCAGTATTTCATGACTTGATAGTGTAGTTATACCAGGCTTGTTCACATTATAGTCCATACTAGATTTATCCTTACCTGCATCATGACTGAGTTGTACCATATCGTCACCTGTATCTTGACTAAGTCATGTCTACAATTAGGTGTAATTGAACTACTATTCCTGTATCATTTTTTCAACCTGCGAGTCCACAAATAGGCGAGGGTTGACCGTTTGCACCTGCGAGTACACACTCGGGGCGAGGGTGTTTGTCTTGATCTGTTTGCACCTGCGAGTCCACACTCAGGGCGAGGGTGTTTGTCGTCAACTAACCTGCGAGTCCACGCTCGGGGCGAGGGTTAGTGATTAGTTTAAACCTGCGAGTCCACACTCGGGATGAGGGTTTGGTATTCCATTGATCTCTTGTTTACTTGTTCTTCCTGCAGTTTATTTATGCGTAGTTGTTCCCCTATCCGTGTTTATAGTCACCTATCAGTTTGTCTTGTTTCCTGTTTATAGCCTGTTTATATTCTTATGCATGATAGAACTGTTAGATAGGCATTTTTTATATATATCTTGCGGTGTCCCTTAAGGACCTGATGATCTCTTCAGGTTTAGCGATCACATGGAGTAGTTAGCAGAGCAGGATGGTAGATGTTTGTGACACACTTGCAGGATCTAGGTATTGATATTACGTTTATTATCCATTCGTACTTTCAATTCTTATCATGATATACTCTGCTTCTTAGTTTACTTTATAGACTCATGTTATTTCTTGGAGTCTAATCAGGCATGCATGCTAGTGGGCTGCAGACCACGACCCACAGTGTTCATTCATGTTTTATATTCTTACTGTAGATTGAGATATAGTTTTGCCTTGCCATGATTAAGCACATTACCATAGTCCAGATAGCGTTTATGTATTCAAGTTGGACTGGAGTCCGCTTGGTACGTAGCTGGCTTGATCACGCACTTGCATCCCGAAAAGCGGGTGAGGGTCGTGACAGGTTGTGCATGCCTTAAGCTGAGATTGCTTATACTTATCTTTCCGTGTTCTTCAACTAGTTCGCTAAAGGCATTTTCTAACTCATCGAAAGTAAAGTTATCATATAGAGGATTAGATGATACCTTATAGAATGCCATAAGACAGACATTAGCAATGCTATAGGGTCTGTCCTCTTCCTCTGATTCACTGGCATCATTTTCGTGCGAGATGCTTGTGTTTGCTTACATTCGACCAATTGTAGCTTTCTTACTTGATCTTGATCTATCATATGAACTGCTTTTTTGACAGTGGACAGTCATTCTTCATATGCCTGACTTCTTGCATCCAAAACATATTGTTTCTTCTTCATTGCATTTGTGGACGTCTTTCTTCTTTCGGTTTGATCTCTCAAACTTCAAGAATTTTCTGAAGTTCCTTACTAGCAGGGCATGCTCATCACCACTTGATGATTCTTCATCAGAATCATTACTTACAACTCTTTTGACTTGTACTTTGAAGGCAATAGATTTTTTTTGGGTTGATTCTTCAAATTCTTGTAGGTCCAACTCATGGGTCATCAGCTTGCCTATATGTGTCTATAGAGTCATTGTGGTGAGATCGTTTTCTTCAATGATTGCAGTTGCCTTCGGGTTCCAATTCTTGGTTAGAGCCCGTAGCACCTTTCTAATCTTCTCATGGTTACTGTAATCCTTACCAAGAGATTGCAAAGGATTAGTAATATCTAGGAAACGAGTAAACATATGTGTAATTGACTCGTCGGGTTTTATCTTAAATGATTCATAATCTTTGTTAGTTTGCTAATTTTGGATTCCTTCACTTGGTAAGTACCTTCATGAGTTACCTCAAGAAGTCTCAAAATATTATGAGATGTAGTACAAGTAGAAACACGATTAAACTCCGTCTTGTCAATTGCATAGAATAGTGAATTGATGGCACGTGCATCTAGACTAGCCTTTGTCTTTTCTTCGTCTGTGTATTTGTCGTGTGGCTTGTCTACAAGTACACCTTCAATCACTATTGGTGCCGGTTTCTTATAACCGTCAATAGCTGTAGACCAAAGATCAAAGTCAAGATACTTTAGAAAGAAACTCATTCGTGTTTTCCAATAAGTGTAGTTTGTTCCATCAAATAGTGTGGGTCTATTTGTGGATTGTCCATCACCATTGAATATTGATTTTATGGCTGCCACATATACTTTCTAGAGTGTTATATAAGAATATAACCTGCTCTGATACCAATTGTAGGACCATTGAGCATCTCTAGAGGAGGGTGAATAGAGTGTGTGCGAGTACTGCATAAATAATCACCAATTAAAAATAAAGTTATAATCTATGACAGGACTAAAGAGACAGTAATTTAAATTGCAGTAAAAGATAGAAGATTAAACTCAGTGAACACCGGGATATATATTGGTTTCCCTCTGAGAGGTCTAATCCAGTCATGAGTACTCTTGTCCGCTGTTAATCCACTCTTGGCGACAAGTGCACGACCGACTTCACAACACCGTGCTTGGTGACGAGCGTACGACCGACTCCGAAATTTGACACTACAAAAAATAGCTAAATAGCGACTGAAATTTCAGTCACTAAAATCGACATTTCCGTCGGTAAAAAGATTTAGCGACTAACTGGCGACTACAATTTTTCATCGCTAAAAGCAACGTCGCTGTTCAATTTTAATCGCTAGTTAGTAACTTTCGACTGAAATAGCGACTAAAAATAGCGACTAACTATCGACTAAGCAATTAGTCGCTGACTCAGCGACGAATTTGCGACTAAATTGCGATAAACTTACGATTATAATGGTAATAGTTGATATCTAGCGATTGACCTGGTTAGTTGTTGGTTAGTCTCTAGATAGTCGCTTCATTGTCGCTAGTTAGTCACTTCTATTATTTTTCTATTTTTTTAAGTCGCCGGTTAGTCGCTATTCCATCGCTGAATTATTTAGTTTTCCCAATTTTGTAGGAATCATGCTATGAACATCCTGTAAGAGTAACATAAACAAGTTCACAACACATATAAATATAATGCAAACAACTTTTAGCACCACAATAATTACCAATGACATAAACAAAAATAATAACATACACAAAGTACATAAACATAAAAACTAAGGAATATATATATTAGTCACGTCCAATATGTCCAACATCAACCATACACCATCCATACAAAAAGATAAACTAGTACAACATTCACAAAGTAAGAATGCCAGTAGAAGGAGTAGCATGTGCAGGATTGGTAGTAGGCTGTGCAGATGGAAGAGCTCGAAAATATATCGACGGTTGCGATGCTAACGACCCAGTACCGTAAACACTACCGCCCTTTCCTCTTCCATCAGCAGATCTTTATCATGAGTTTGATCCCGACCTTCACTCGGACCTTCTTCTTTAGGATCACTCATCTGTTTTAGGCCATTAAGATACACCCAGGTAGCAACATTAGTATCTCCATATGGCTCAGACTAATAACCTAATCAAAGTATCTCAAAAGTAGGCACCATGTTTTCATCATATCACCAAAATAGAAGCAGCAAATTGAATCAAACATATAAAGGCAGGAAAAAAAAATATATGAAGCATGCTCAAAAAGTAAGAAAAGTACTTCCATATGATCAAGCATATTAATGTAATAATTAAAAAAATAAATCTTAATATATGAAAATTTGAGTCAGAGATTTGTGTACAGAGTTTATATATCATCGTACGAATGCTGCAACATTCCAGTCACCCATTGTAGAAGCATGGAAAATATTAAAGAAGGATCCATGCGGCCAGGAAACCCCATGCGGCTCAGGAAGCCCATGCGGCTCATAGATTCATGCGGCACGAGGGGTTATGCGGCTCAAGACATCCTATGCGGCTCAGAAGACACGTGGCGTAATATTGTTCCCCTTCTACCCATGCTGCATTAATTGCTTTGACGACTGACAACTCTGAAAAAGTGACAGCCCTGACACAAAAGTAGTAATTATGACTCTGTCATAATGACAGTCCCCTAGGGAAGAGAAAGAGATCTCTGACACAAATCCCCCGAGATCCATAAAATGACACGTGGTCTTGCCACGTGGACGATCATATGAGGCTCGAGCGAAGACTTCCCATGCGGTTCAGAATGAAGCCGTGCCATGCGGCTCAGGCCGAGATAGTCTCATACGGCTCAAATGGAGGCCTTCCCATGCGGCTGGAGCGGACCGTTTCTATGCGGCTCAAGCGGATGAATCCTTATACGGCTTGCAACGATCACCTCCATGCGGTTCAAAAGTTCGAAAGAAGGCCACTACCCGAGCAGCCCTGACACGTGGTCCAAACCTTATGCGGCCCAAATCTTATGCGGCTCAATCTTTATGTGGTTCAGATCCCCCCAGTGGCTCTTAGGACACGTGTCCTAAGCCGATCAATCTCTCAGATTTGTTGCAATCAGAGATTGGGTGAAATCCCAATAATCTGCGACACGTGGCAGAAGAATAAATCAAATTTATTCGTAGATATCAGAAGATCATTATGAGAAAGATTCATTCCAATCAGCATTAATTGCTGATGAGATTTGGTGTAATCTACACTCAATGGTCCAGATTCATCACAACCAAAATGAATGGCCTAGATTGACCAATCCACAGGCCGCCGCCATCTCCAAGAAGCAATCATTTACAACCCTAATGACTACACCCCATTCATATAAATAGCAGGATGCCATTCCCTTGCAATGAGGGGACATATACTTGCATAGAGAGAGGCGCACATAGGAGCACTTTTTGAGACCAGAGAGAGCACCAGTGTACTTGGAGAGAAGAGCAGAGAGAGAGAGCAAATAGAGAATTTTTTTAACGCTAAGAAAATCTTCTGGAGCCAAGGCTGCACACCGATCGTCCAAGGAGTAAGGCAGGGCTGCTGTCGCCTTCCCGAGCCTCTATCGTCACCCCCCAGAATCTAAAATAAACAATTGTACTTAGTCTGCTGTACCTAGACTTTCGTCCCTAGGCTTTCTTTGTACAAACGAGTTTGTATTGTGAGTCTAAGTTCAGTCCTCCCATAAAACTGTTCTATACTTTTACAATCAATGACAAACACGATGGCGACTCTGCTGGGGACAAACTTCTCTACGACTGAGGAGTTGGTGACGCAGTCGGATGCAGCCAAGCTTGGGTCCATGCAACAGAAGATGGTCGTCCGTTTTGACCAACAAGCGTTTGAAGAGATGCTCTCTGAAGGAAGTGTTGGTCCGATCCAGAAGCGAACACGCACAAAGAAAGCTCGCTGCGAGTGGAGGCCAAAATCATTTGCTCCCCCACAAGCTCTGGACGGGGTACTCTCTGCTACCCAAGACGGCGAGGGCGATTCTCATGCGGCTCTACTTCGAGCAGTAGAGAACTCTGCTGTCCCCAAGATCGGCAAAGGAAAGCACTACGATGCTGGACTTGCAGGGATAAAGAGCGACTCTATGCGTCCCAAGAAAAAGTCGAGCACTCCTGTGGCCAAATTTGCCAACCACATGCAGGAGGCTCATGCGGATGGATCTACCAACCGCATGAAGAAAATCCATGCGGCCTGATCATCCAGCCGCATAAAGAAGACCCATGCGGCTGAGACTCCCAGCCGCATGAAGAAAACCTATGTGGCTACGTCTGCCAGCCGCATATGGACCAATGATGACAACCGTATGACGCCTACTCCACGCGGCTCTGTCTTCGACCGCCTCTCGTACGGTCCTGATCTCTTGTGCTCCTAAGAAGATATGTCTGACTCTCTCCAGTATCACTTAGACTCTTCCTACTATGTGTTCTTACGCACTAGAGCGAAGAAGTCTAAAGCAGCGCGAGCCTGGCGAGTTCGGTCCGCTGATCTGACCTCTGACCATCGGAGCGTTCCGCATACTGTTACACGGGCCTCGGATGGGAAGTTGTACAGAACCACTCGAGTCCAGCCCCCGGCGGCAGACGGACAAAGAGGTTCACAAAAGTCTCCCAAAATCCCGAGAGCAAACGTGGTCTGTCCAGACCCATCCGACTTGCGTGAGGCCATCCTCCACAAACGCAAGGAAAGAGAAGATGCATCGCGGTGCAAAGAGTCCTCCCACGGACGTCACTGCACCCAAGTCATCGTCAACTGCTGCTGCAATATGCAAGAAGACCGGCAGTCTGTCTTTCAAAGACTGCAACAGCCATCATCAGAAGACGAGGCACCACCCGTCGTCTCCTGCAACTCTGCTCGAAAAATCCCCGCTGATGGAAGGGAGAAGAAGAAAAATGTTCCCAGCCTGAAGATCTCAACCACTGCGACTAAAGGACTGTCGTCTAAGCGGGTGCCCACCATCGGAGTTTTCCAAGGTACTCGCTCTAAGACGAAATCAGCTACAGTGGGGGATTCGTCGTCCGTAACCCAGGGGGTTGCCAGGGCTGGGTTTAGCACCCCTCCGAGCCTCTACAGCAACCTGATGTTCCAAGAAGACGCACCGAGGGAGACAACTCTCCCATCGGAGGTAGAAAACCTCGACGTCCCCGAGAACGTCCACAACTCCCAAGATGAGGCAAACTCGGAGACTGGGGGTACTGTTCCTTCCGAGTCTAAATCAGAAGGGAACATAGCTACATACCCCGATGACTTCTCACTATAGGGGTACGATTCAGAGGGCACTTCCTTCACCGCTCCGTCTATCTCTCCTCATGAGAAGACGGTATTCATGACAGACAGCAACCAAGGTGGTTCCAGTGATCGCCAACGCATCGACAGTCTCGAAGTCATATTGCTTGCTTTGGTTAAGTGTGTAGACGAGATTAAAGCGGCCCTCCTAACTCTGCAAGGAGGAACGCCTGGCCAAGCAAGCGTAGGTCCCGCGGTCAATGCGGACTCGAACTCAACGGCACCGAACCTGGGCAACAATCCTCCTGAAATAACGGCCCCCACCGCCGTGGATGAGGCCCGCGAAGCGAGAAGAGAGGTCCAGGAGCTCCGAGCCATGTTTTACGCTCGAGAAAACTCTCAAGACCTCAGAATACGGCAACCATACCCTGCTGAATGGAGGGATGTCCCCTTCCCACCAAGATATAAGCCGTTCAACATCAATCCGTATGATGGCAAGACCTCAGTAAGTCGGTACATCACTTACTTCGAGGTCACCACTGACCATCTGTCCCATGACGATGCCATTCTCATACGATTATTCATCGGGGCATTGGAAGGAGTCGCCTTCGACTGGTATCGCAACCTGCCGGACAACTGCATCCACTCCTTCGCCGGCTTCAAGTACATGTTCTTGGAGAGATTCTACGAAGTAGGGCAGGACGTCACCATGTCCACCCTCATGGACGTCGTCCAAAGGGAGAAGGAGATGACAAGAAACTACATTGAGCGGTTCCGCCAAACCGCCATGAAGCTGCCCTCCGGAAATCCGGATTCCTCCTTGATTGAAATTTGCCAAAAGAGACTGCTTCCAACGATCAGTCTCTGGATGGGCGAAAGTCAATTCAAGGATTGGAAGACGTTCATCATCAGTGCCACGAGCGCCGAAAAATGACTAAAGAAGGCTCGCCAATTGGGATTGCACATCTCAGACGGGAAGAACAAGGGCAAACGTCCCAACAACGACAATGGGGGTAGCTCCTCCAACAATCGGGACAACAAGGGCAAGCAGGCTATGGTGGCCGACACGGCACAGAAACCTGAGCCAAAGCCAGCAGACAAACAATGGCCGTAAATCACGTACTCCTTCGAAGACGGTCACGTCAAGCCCATCTTGGACATGCTCATACAAGGAGACAGAATTCAGCTTCTTCCACCAAGACGGGAACCGCGGCCGACGAAAATGGGGAATCCAAAGTTCTGCCATTATCACCGTTACGTCCACCATGCTACACACGAATGCTACCAGCTGAAACGGTACATCCAAAACCTCATTGATTCGAACGCTCTGGCAATCGATTTTGAAGAGGTAATGGTGGCGGCCAATATGGTGTCGGTACAATTCGGCAGCTTTCTTCCGATGGAAACACAAGACGGTGTGGTCCCCATCCCTCTAGCAACCATGGAGATTGCAAATCTCCCACCTCCCCGAGATCAGGCTGCTGGTCTAGTACCCCTCACCACATCACGAGGGGATGTCATGTGGATCCATCCAGACTTGGTATCAGAAGTGACTCGGCCCATACCATCTTCCACCTACAAGAAGAAAAGTTGAAAAGTCAGGACCTGCCACACAATCTCGGCAGACATTAAGGAAGCTACAGCTGTCGTCACGCGGTCTGGAGCGCAATCCCAACCTGTGGTTCACAATCCAGCTGAAAATCATCAACCCACCACAACTGATGCTCCGGGACCGGCTCAGCCTTCGACGACCGACAAGCCTGCCGAGGGAGACTCGCTTCGACAAGTCCCTCCGAAAAGAGGCAGCCCAAGGGCTAGAAAGGCCCTACAACTTTGACATCTTAGCGCAGTTGGCTAACACACCAGCCAAGTTGTCACTATACGAACTCCTAAGGCTCTCCAAGGACGTTCGTATTGCATTGAGTGAAGCACTCTAAAATGTCGATGCCTATCTGGCTCAATCCAACCTCATCGGGGAGGACTCACCTGTGGGTCTCCAGGACAGTGCCTGCACTGGCGCAATGCCAAACATCGTCTTCACTCCGTAAGACATGCTCATTAAAACTAATCTGCATGATCGCCCACTATACTACACTGGATACATCGGCGACGTAATGGTGGATCGGATGCATATTGATCCTGGCTCTTCCATAAGCATTATCCCGAAGGGTCTGCTACGTCATCTCTGCATCCCAATGCATCGTCTGACACCTACAAGCACCGCCATCAGCGGTTTCAATTCGGACAGGAGCCATCCTATTGGGAAGATTCGTCTGAAGTGTCAAATTGGAGACCTCCAATTCGAAGTCACCTGCTACGTCATAGATGCAGATACTTCTTACAACATCCTTTTGGGGCGCTGTCACTCCCCGTTCCCGGAATGCGTATTTTTATACGTATACCGCTTGCTCGAATTTATTTAGTATCTGTCATACATTTATTTTATATTTAATTCTTTTAATTTCATGCTAATTATTTCTCTGTATTTTATTTCCTGCTTTTTCTTGGCTCTGATTCATTTCGGTTCATGGTGAGCCAACTTGGTTTGGCTTTACATGGAAAGGAATGGGTGCTAGGATTTGATGGAGTAGGATGGATGGTGGAGATACACTTGACCTTAATATAAAACTTCTTCTTTCATTCTCTCTCTTCATTCATTCACATTTACTCCTCTACCAAACCCTAACCCACCTGTGAGAGGCAAGTATATCTTGCACACCATGAGGGATTTCATGCATCCCTATTTATTTTTAGTCTATGTTGTTCATCTTCTCTTCCTCTACAAGTTTAGATCTTGAAGTTCTTGATTTCCATGGATGGTTGGGTGTAGATCTAAGTTTTAAGTTTTGGTTTTCATATGGATTTCATGGTTTTGATCTATCAAACTTTGTTGTTTTCAAAAATAAGTGGTTCCATGTTGTAGAGAATTTAATTCTGCTAAAGTTTGGCTTTTGAAAAGTTAGATTCCGATTTATTTTGAGGAAGTTATGGCCAAAACAATTTTGGTCAAACTTCTATGTTCATCTGCAGCATAGGACGCATGTCGCAGTAGAGCCGCATAGATGTCACGGTTGGGCCGCATGAGGCACATGTCGCAGTAGAGCCGTATAGATATCGCGGCTGGGCCGTATGGGACACATGTTGCAGTAGCCGTATATGGTGTCGCGAATGAGCCGCATGAGACAGATGTCGCAGTAGAGCCGCATAGATGTCGCGGTTGGGCTGCATGAGGCACATGTCACAGTAGAGCCGCATAGATGTCGCGGTTGGGCCGCATGAGGCACATGTCGCAGTTGAGCCGCATAGATGTCGCGGTTGGGCCGCATGAGGCACATGTCGCAGTTGAGCCGCATAGATGTCGCGGTTGGGCCGCAGAGGCCGCATGTCGCAGTTGAGCCGCATAGATGTCGCGGTTGGGCCGCATAGGCCGCATGTCGCAGTTGAGCCGCATATGGTGTTGCAGTTGGGCCGTATATACCGCATGAGCCGCAAGTCGTAGTTAGTCTGCATGCATGTCGTAGAATAGGCCGCATAATGCCTATTTTGGTTATTTCTGACTGTTATATGTCCTATTTTGACTGAATTATGGCTAGAATTTCTTCTAACTTCCAACATGAAAGTTGTAGATCTTTTCCTTGGCTTCAAAAATATGTTACCAACTATTTTATGCTAGTTATAGACTCGAACATGCTTAATACTAGTTGACTTTCATGCCTTGTCACGAATTGACCCCGACTGTTACCTTGACTAATAATTGATCATGCGTTCCTAGTTGGAACTAAGAGACTGGCAAGTCGTCTTATTGAATTGAATGAATGAGACACGTTCATATTAATTATGAACTATTGTAATCGATTGGCTGATCCCGAATATTGACATACAGGCACATGCAGGCTTCTATTTATTTATTTATTTATTTTACAAAAGCAGCATGTGTACATTATGGTCAAGGCATGATTACTCCGTGGTTAATTTTGATTGTTGCATTACGCTGTGTAAGACCTGCAACCTAACCGCACTGGTATCGTTGTAGAGTTGTGTATATCGTACCCCGTACGAAAGTACTCATTTGAATGACCATGACCCATGGCATGGAATTTTACTTAACGTAGAGACTATTAAGTTAAATAAAATAATGATTACATGGAGAGAATGGATTCCCGAGTTCTTACATGGCAGCCCCCTTGGGACTAGTAGTGCCCGACAGACCGGCTGGTCCCCACAGATACTACAAATCTGCCACACGGGCAGGGAGCGGTATCTGGTTATATTATCTATTGTATATTGTATATTGATGACGGGCGTCCTGCTGGGACTCGACTAATTCATGATTGGCACAATTGATTGACTGGATAAACTAGCCTTGCTTGCACATAGTAAGAACTGAGGAATCCCTATTGCATAATTCCAGGATAACTTGGAACTCACAATAGCAACCCGTAGTAGTTGAATGGCCGTTTAAATTAATTTGTTTGTGTACTGTATGTCCTCTGTTACCTAGCCGAGATGATCAGAATGTCAGGACATGACGTGCCAACTTCTGTCCTTATTTGGTTGGGAGGTTGGTTCGAAGTGTCGTGATACTATGTGAATCCCAATAGAAAACAGAGATATATTTATCATATTTTCTCATTACTGGTTTTAATCCCTTATATCGTGCTTCCTTGCGGTGCTTGCTGTTAGAGGTCTAATCTCTCTGGTTTTGCATGGCCAGATTTAGAGCCGGTCCCCGAGGATCCAGCTTACTTCTACCTCCACAATAGTCAACACTAGAGGGATGATCGCAGGAGGGCTCGAGTGGGTTTTCTTACTTCCCCGCTCGTTTTGTTAAATACTTTATACTTTGCCGTTTGGCACCGACATGTTAGTCGGATTATCTTGTACCTACCTTTGCATAATTGTAACTAAGTCAGGCTGCAGCTGATAACAATTGTGTATACTTACTACATCATCTGGCTGTGTTTTGTAAAGCCAGATATCATAGCATTTGGGATGCCTTACTGCTTATTCTCACATGTTCTCTATTTCTGTTTCTTGTTTGAATGATTGAGACAATAGATGGGAAGTGACCATAGTGAGACTTTTATGTAGTATGCACCCCCTCGTCTTATTAGACAGCATAGATCGTATTATATGGTATTCATCTACCCGTAATACGTAGCTGGCTGAGTCATTCCCTTGCTCTCCAGTATTCTGGTTCTGGGGCGTGACAAGGTTTTAGTGGTGCCCATGCAGGTCTGATTTCAGACTTGTGGGGTGTTTTATTAGGATGTCTCAATCACATATGTTCCCCCTTGATCTCAAAAATTCGTTGATTCCCAACTCCAACTTGACATTCCAGTATCCCTTGACTTCGTTGATCCTTCATGTCCGGTCGTTTGATTATTCTCTTGTCCCTTTTCTTAGGGGCACTTCGTCCGCACCTGTCAGAGCTGGACAGCAACAACCTGGACAGCACGGACAACGTGACCAGGTTGGTCAGCCACAAGGGCCAGTACTACCTCCAGAGACTATCGAAGAAGATGTGATAGTGGAACCAGCAGTTGGACCGCAGTATCCGGAGGTTCCTACACCACCCATAGTTCCTCCTGCCCCTGTGGAAGTAGACACACCAGCCCTTCTGGAGATCATGAGAGGGATGATGGCTACTCAACAACACCAGATGTTAGCCCAGCAGCACATGCACGCTCAGTTACAAGTGCAGAATGTACTACTCAACCAAAGATTACAGACGGCATTGGAAAGAGGGGCGAGGACAGATTCAGGAGCGCCAGCCAGGTTTTACAAGTACAACCCCCGTCGTTTCGAGGGCACAGAAGATGCCATCTCAGCAGATGCGTAGCTTAAGGATATTGAGGCTATTCTGACCGCAACTAAGGTACAGGCGGAAGAACGTATGGATCAAGTGAAGTTGTTACTTCAGGATCTCGCACGTGATTGGTGGGAATCAGAAGAAGTAGGCATCAGACGTCCTGTTGCTTGGGACGATTTTACCGCAAGATTCAAGACCAAGTATTATAGAGTTGTGGCACAGTTCGAGCTACAACAGAAATTTATCAACCTCAAGCAGGCCGGCAAGACGGTAGATGCTTATGTAGCGGAGTTCTGCAGATTGAGTAGGTTCGCCCTAGAGATGGTAGCGACAGAGAGCCAGAGGGCTATGAGATTTCAGCAAGGGTTTCATCTTGAGCTCTTGCAATTGATAGAAGGGCACAACTACCAGACTTTTGATGAAGTATTGACGGCAACCCGAAGGCATGAGATCACCGTTCAGAGGATCACGACAAGGACTGGAGGTCAGAAGAGATCCCACAATCAGATTGAAGGAGGAGGGGGAGTAGCGCCCCGAACAACAGCACCATCCCTTGGCATTCGTATCTACGATGTGGCAATGCGAGGGCCAGCACCACCATCCAGACAGCAATAACAGCAACAGAGGAAGAACCAGCAACCCCCGACAGGCTGCACTTATTGTGGGAAGGTAGGACACACTAGACATGTGTGTCGGACATTGAACGAACTATGTTTGATATATGGAAATCCAGATCATCGGGTTACCACATGTCCCATGAATTCTAGGTCAGGAGGACCAGTGCAGCAGTTTCCTGCTCTGCCAGCACCAGGGGCAGGACAGTATCGAGGACCAGCAGTGGCAGTGAGACCATTGGTCCAGCGTCCGTTAATGCCGCAAGCTCAGATGTTTCGGCAGCAGGGACCGCCGATACAGCAGCACCAGCATAGACCACCCCAGCATCATCAGGGAAGGGGCTAGCAGCAGCACCAGGCTAGGCCGCAGCATGGGAGCCAACAAGGAGGTCGAGGGCAGGCATTCACTCTGTCCTTGGAGGAGGCATTAGCATCGGAAGATGTTGTGGCAGGTAACATTCTCGTCGCCTCATATCCCACAGTAGCATTATTTGATTCGGGAGCATCACACTCATTTATATCTGCATAATTTGCGACATGGCTAGGAATAGAGTTCGAGGCATTGCCAGGGAGGTTGAATATACTCACTGGTAATGGGCTCGTAGGAGTTAGTAGAGTTATTCTAGCGTGTAGTGTTGTAGTTTGCGGGCATTCCTTACCCGCCTAGTTGATAGAATTTTCTGTTGGAAATTTTGACATTATCTTAGGCATGGACTGGCTGAAAGACAGTCATGCGACAATAGATTGTCGTAGTGGGAGTGTATCTTTTGATATTCTAGGCATTGAGAGATTCACCTTAGTCATATCAGAGGCAACTAAGCAAGAGCAGGGAGTAATAACGGCAATGGAAGAAGTTCAAGTCCCGAAGGTAGTTAAAGAATTTCTAGACGTATTTCCCGAAGAACTTCCAGGTCTACCACCGGTTAGAGATATTGAGTTCAGTATAGAATTGGCACCTGGAACTAAACCGATATCAGATCGAGTTTACAGAATAGGGGATTCAGAGCAGGCCAAGGTATATCAGCACATAGAGGAACTGAAGGAGAATAAGTTCATCCAAGCTAGCATATCGCCATGGGCAGCACCAGTGGTACTTGTAGAAAAGAAGGATGGATCATCCAGATTGTGCATTGATTACAGGAAGCTTAACGCGGCAACAGTAAAGAACAAGTACCCATTACCCAGGATCGATGACTTATTTAATCAGTTGAGCAGGGCTAGAGTTTTCTCCAAGATAGATCTTCGTTCAGGGTATCATCAAGTGAGGGTTCGGAAGGAGGATATTCCCAAAACAGCATTCAGGTCGAAGTATGGGCATTATGAATTCTTAGTAATGCCGTTTGGTTTGACCAATGCTCCAGCAATATTTATGGATTTGATGAACCGCATCTTTATGCCATACTTAGATCAGTTTGTCGTTGTATTTCTTGATAACATTCTCGTATATTCTGCCAGTGAAGAGGAGCATGAAGACCACCTCAGGAAAGTGTTGCAGGTTCTGAGGGAGAACCAGTTGTATGCCAAGCTCAGAAAGTACGAGTTCTGGACGGATCATATTTTATTTTTGGGTCATATCATATCAGGAGCTGGAGTAGCAGTGGATCCCAAGAAGGTAGAAGTAGTAGAGAGCTGGCCAGTACCCAAGACCGTAGCTGATGTACGAAGTTTCTTAGGATTGGCAGGATATTACAGGAGATTCGTATCAGATTTTGCAAGACTTTCAGCACCCATGACCCGCTTGACATGGAAGGATGTGCCATTCGTCTGGTCGACAGAGTGCCAGGCATCATTTGAGAATCTGAAGCAGAAGTTGATATCAGTGCCTATTCTTACATTGCCAGCTGGACCCGGAGGTTTTACCGTTTATTGTGATGCATCAGGTAAAGGACTTGGATGTGTCCTCATGCAGCATAGGAAGGTGATAGCGTATGCATCTAGGCAGCTTCGGGACCACGAGAAGAATTACCCAACTCATGACTTGGAGTTGGCGGCAGTAGTATTTGCTTTGAAGCTATGGAGGCATTACTTATATGGTGATCGAGTGGATATGTACACAGACCATAAAAGTCTGAAGTATATCTTTACTCAGAAGGAGCTGAACATGAGGCAGAAAAGATGGTTAGAGCTGATCAAGGATTATGACGTGGAGCTTCAGTATCATCCAGGCAAGGCTAATGTGGTAGCAGACGCTCTTAGCAGGAGAGGCGGCATATTTATGTTGACAACACAGAAGCACATTTTAGAAGACCTTCAGGAGATGGGCATAGAAGTTATACTTCCTAGTGATGTAGGAATTTTGGCAAGTCTATGAGTTCAATCCGACTTGGTAGATAGGATCAAGGCAGCTCAGGCACAGGACCCAAGGATTCAGAAGCTTAGAGCAGAATGTGAGTCAGGACTCAGGAAGGAGATGAGAATTCACAAAGATGGTACGCTTAGGTTTGGATCACACCTATGTGTGCCTAGTAGAGATATCAGACAGGAGGTTATGACAGAAGCTCACAGTTCTCAATATTCTATACACCCTGGAGGGACCAAGATGTACCAAGATATCAAGCAGCACTTCTGGTAGAACGGGATGAAGAGGGAGATAGCTAGATTCGTTTCCCGTTGCTTGGTATGTCAGCAAGTGAAGGCAGAACAGCAGAGGCCAGCTGGATTATTGCAGCTGTTTCCTATCCCGGAATGGAAGTGGAAACACATTACAATGGACTTTGTGACCGGTTTACCGAGATCACCAAGTGGTAAAGATGCCATTTGGGTGATAGTGGACCGACTTACAAAGGTAGCACACTTTCTTCCTTTCAGAGTAGGGCAATCTACAGAAAAGTTGGCAGAGTTGTATATGCAACTGATAGTCAAGCAGCATGGAGTCCCTGTCAGTATTGTGTCAGATAGAGATACCCGTTTCACATCATATTTCTGGAAGAGCTTACATCATAGTCTGGACACCAAGTTAAGATTTAGCACGGCTTACCATCCACAGACGGATGGGCAATCAGAAAGAACAATTCAGACTTTAGAAGATATGTTGCGAGCTTGCACCCTAGATTTTGGAGGATCTTGGGAGAGCCACCTGCACTTAGTTGAGTTTTCATACAATAACAGTTATCAAGCCAGTATCCAGATGGCGCCATTCGAAGCTCTATATGGTAAGAAGTATAGGTCGCCACTAGCATGGGATGATATCGGGGAGAGGAAGATGTTAGGCCCGAAAATGATTGTTCAGACAGTTGAATTGGTCAAGGGAATTAGAGAGCGACTTCGAGTTGCACAGGACCGGCATCGTCATTGGGCGAACCAGCATCGTAGACTGCTAGAGTTTTCTGTTGGGGACCACGTGTTCTTGCGGATTTCACCTACCCGTGGGGTCATTAGATTTGGCGTTCGCGGGAAGTTGAGTCCGCGATACGTAGGACCATTCGTTATCTTTGATAGGGTAGGCGATGTTGCTTATCGTTTATCCCTTCCACCTTCGTTACGAGAGGTGCATGACGAGTTTCATGTATCTCAATTGCGAAGGTATGTATCAGACCCCAACCATATCCTTGATTATTCTGAGTTGGTTGTTGGTACCAACTTGTCTTACGAGGAGCAGTCGGTGTCCATTTTGGACCGGAGAGAGAAGATACTCAAGAACCGAACAATTAGCCTTGTCCGGGTTGCTTGTGGTCATCACTCTTTAGGGGGGTCAACGTGGGAACGTGAGGATGATATCCGATCACGGTATCCACATCTGTTTGACTCACAAGGTATATTTCTTCCCGTGTACCTCGATTGCCTTAACCCCTCATGCTTGTCACCTCATAGATAGAACTACTTGATATCGTAGATTGTTAATATAGATATGTTATCTGCTAGTTAAACATTGAAGAATGATTGCTTGCTCAAGTTTCTTGTACCCAGATTAGCTCGGTTTTTCCTATCATTTTTGGATTTGAAATTTCGAGGACAGAATTTATCTAAGGTGGGTAGAGATGTCACTCCACGTTCGCAGAATGTGTATTTTTATACGTATACCGCTTGCCTGAATTTATTTAGTATCTGTCATGCATTTATTTTATATTTAATTCTTTTAATTTCATGCTAATTATTTCTCTGTATTTTATTTCCTGCTTTTTCTTGGCTCTGATTCATTTCGGTTTATGGTGAGCCAACTTGGTTTGGCTTTACATGGAAAGGAATGGATGGCTAGGATTTGATGGAGTAGGATGGATGGTGGAGATGCACTTGACCTTGATATAAAACTTCTTCTTTCATTCTCTCTCTTCATTCATTCACATTTACTCCTCCACCAAACCCTAACCCACCTGTGAGAGGCAAGTACATCTTGCATACCATGAGGGATTTCATGCATCCCTATTTATTTTTAGTCTATGTTGTTCATCTTCTTTTCCTCTACAAGTTTAGATCTTGAAGTTCTTGATTTCCATGGATGGTTGGGTGTAGATCTAAGTTTTAAGTTTTGGTTTTCATATGGATTTTATGGTTTTGATCTATCAAACTTTGTTGTTTTCGAAAATAAGTGGTTTCATGTTGTAGAGAATTTAATTCTGCTAAAGTTTGGCTTTTGAAAAGTTAGATTCCGATTTATTTTGAGGAAGTTATGGCCAAAACAATTTTGGTCAAACTTCTTTGTTCATCTGCAGCATAGGCCGCATATCGCAGTAGAGCCACATAGATGTCGCGGTTGGGCCGCATGAGGCTCATGTCGCAGTAGAGCCGTATAGATGTCGCGGTTGGGCCGCATGGGGCACATGTCGCATATGGTGTCGCGAATGAGCCGCATGAGACACAAGTCGCAGTAGAGCCGCATAGATGTCGCGGTTGGGCCGCATAAGGCACATGTCGCAGTAGAGCCGCATAGATGTCGCGGTTGGGCCGCATGAGGCACATGTCGCAGTTGAGCCGCATAGATGTCGCGGTTGGGCCGCATGAGGCACATGTCGCAGTTGAGCCGCATAGATGTCGCGGTTGGGGTCGCAGTTGAGCCGCATAGATGTCGCGGTTGAGCCGCATGAGGCCACATGTCGCAGTTGAGCCGCATAGATGTCGCGGTTGGGCCGCATAGGCCGCATGTCGCAGTTGAGCCGCATATCGCAGTTGAGCCGCATGCATGTCGCAGAATAGGCCGCATAATGCATATTTTGGTTGTTTCTGACTGTTATATGTCCTATTTTGACTGAATTATGGCTAGAATTTTTTCTAACTCCCAATATAAAAGTTGTAGATCTTTTCTTTGGCTTCAAAAATATATTACCAACTATTTTATGCTAGTTATAGACTCGAACATGCTTAATACTAGTTGACTTTCATGCCTTGTCACGATTTGACCTCGACTGTTACTTCGACTAATAATTGATCATGCGTTCCTAGTTGGAACTAAGAGACTGGCAAGTCGTCTTATTGAATTGAATGAATGAGACACGTTCATATTAATTATGAACTATTGTAATCGACTGGCTGATCCCGAATATTGACATACAGGCACATGCAGGCTTCAATTTATTTATTTATTTATTTATTTTCCAAAAGCAGCATGTGTACTTTATGGTCAAGGCATGATTACTCGGTGGTTAGTTTTGATTGTTGCATTACGCTATGTAAGACCTGCAACCTAACCGCACTGGTATCGTTGTAGAGTTGTGCATATCGTACCCCGTACGAAAGTACTCTTTTGAATGACCATGACCCACGGCATGGGATTTCACTTAACGTAGAGACTATTAAGTTAAATAAAATAATGATTGCATGGAAAGAATGGATTCCCGAGTTCTTACATGGCAGCCCTCTTGGGACTAGTAGTGCCCGACAGGCCGGCTGGTCCCCACAGATACTACAAATCTGCCACACGGGCAGGGAGCGGTATCTGGTTATATTATCTATTATATATTGTATATTGATGACGAGCGTCCTGCTGGGACTCGTCTAATTCATGATTGGCGCAATTAATTTACTGGGTAAACTAGCCTTGCTTGCACATATTAAGAACTAAGGAATCCCTATTGCATAATTCGAGGATAACTTGGAACTCACAATAGCAAGCCATAGTAGTTGAATGGCCGTTTAAATTAATTTGTTTGTGTACTGTATGTCCTCTGTTACCTAGCCGAGATGATCAGAATGTCAGGACATGACGTGCCAACTTCTGTCCTTGTTTGATTGGGAGGTTGGTTTGATGTACCGTGATACTATGTGAATTCCAGTAGAAAGCAGAGATCTATTTATCAAATTTTCTTATTACTGGTTTTAATCCCTTATATCGTGCTTCCTTGCGGTGCTTGCTGTTAGAGGTCTAACCTCTCTGGTTTTGCATGGCCAGATTTAGAGCCGGTCCCCGAGGATCCAGCTTACTTCTACCTCCACGATGGTCAACACTAGAGGGATGATCGCAGGAGGGCTCGAGTGGGTTTTCTTACTTCCCCGCTCGTTTTGTTAAATACTTTATACTTTGCCGTTTGGCACTGACATGTTAGTCGGATTGTCTTGTACCTACCTTTGCATAATTGTAACTAAGTCAGGCTGTAGCTGATAACAATTGTGTATACTTACTACATCATCTGGCTGTGTTTTGTAAAGCCAGATATCAAGAACATTTTGACTGAGCATTTGGGACGCCTTTCTGCTTATTCGCACATGTTCCCTATTTCTGTTTCTTGTTTGAATGATTGAGACAATAGATGGGAAGTGACCATAGTGAGACTTTTATGTAGTATGCACCACCTCGTCTTATTAGACAGCATAGATCGTATTATACGGTATTCATCTACCCGTAATACGTAGCTGGCTGAGTCATTCCCCCGCTCTCCAGTATTCTGGTTCTGGGGCGTGACAGGCACCCATAGATACACAATTATACGATCGTGCCTTCCACGCTGCACCAATGCTTCAAATATGTCGACAAACACGGCTTCGTGAGGACGGAATTTGCTGATATCGATCCCTTCAAAGGGGTCGAATCTTACTACTCAGACTCTTGCCTGTACGAAAAATCGAAGAAGCACCTTGGTGAAGGAGACGTACAAGCTAGTACCGAGACAGCCACAGGATCAGAAGAGCCTCTGACGATCCACCTCCAAGCTCGTAAATCGGGCAAGTCTGCACCCCTTACTGCCACCCTGCGGAAGGACGCGATCAGTCTCTCGGCACAAGAGGAGCAGATGATAATCCGGCTGCCAAGGTCCGGCCAAGTGCAGAGGCCCATAACGAGGCCACTGACAATCAGACTGCCGAGAGTCGGTCAACCCCAAACGGAGAAGCTCAATCCCTCCGACAAGCCGCTGACGATACGCCTTTCCAAGAAGGGTCGTCACCCCGATTCGAGGTCTGACACTGCTAGCGAACCAGCCACTCCTCGCTCCACATCAAAGGCCAAACTGGGGGTTACTAGTCTGCCAACAACCCCACGCTCAACTCCATCAACTGAACTGCTGACGACCAGGCTTCCCAGGTCGTCCTCTCAGTCTTCATTCACACAGGGGTAGCCGAAGTGGAACCGGAGCTAGCCAAGTATGTGGCTGCCCACACTGATGTTCCCTCCGCTGATGATGTAATCCCCCTAGAAAAGATACCTTACTTCATCAATAAAGGGCTATCTTTGAACTACACCGAGCTCAATAAGCTATGTACAATGTATGCTATAAAACACGGTATAGGCACTCACCTACACACACTGGTGACAAATGTGTACACCGCGATCCAGTTTACTCCAGTAGAAGATGTTTACCGAATAATCGAGGGAGGGAACCGTCCAATCATCTTCGGCCGGAAGGACGACCCGCATCCCTTCACCATATAGGAAGCCGACCTCGGGTCAGATGCCGGAAGACTGCCTCTGTATCTTGATAGCCCCCAATACAAATATCTTATGCAGAAACAGGGGTATGATCTGGAGACGACGCCAGGTTTGAACTACGGCACTGGACGACGATTACCTTTGAAGCCGCCAGTCCCGGCGGGCAAACCACGGGACTACTATAGCAAAACTCAATACGGGTTAGGGTATGTAACGCCTACGACGACTCCTGAAAGCTCAGTTGAAGAATACGACTGGCATTCACATTCAACCGGGTCACCAGTTTCTGACTCAGATACCAGCATCGGAGATGTGTTCAGACAAGTCTTGTCAGTCAATATGGCATTCGCCGACGCTTATGAAGAAGACGAAGACATCCCCGAAATCCTCGAGCTAGAGCCGTGGGCCCAGCAATTGGATGCACAATAGGAAAAGCGGTTCGAACTGAGAGAACCTCCTACTCAAGATGAGGTTATACAGGTCGACCTCGGCAGCGAATCTTCTCCAAGACCAATCTTTGTCAGTAAAAGCTTAACAGACGAAGAGCGAGAATCGCTGCTGGAACTTGTCAAAGAATACATTGATGTGTTCGCCTGGAGCTATGAAGACATGCCAGGGTTAAATCCCGACATTGCCCTTCACAAACTCAACATTCGGCCGGATGCGAAGCCAGTCAAGCAACAACAGCGACGCTTCCGCCCAGGCATCATGGACGCGATCGAAGCCGAAGTCAACAAACTGATAGCCAGCGGCTTCATTCGTGAGGAGCAACATCCCGATTGGGTCGCCATTATAGTACCCATCCTCAAGAAGAATTAGACGATTTGAATCTGCATCGACTTCCGCAATCTGAACGAGACATGCCCCAAAGATGAATTCTCCCTTCCTATCACAGACATCATGATCGACAATACCTGTGGCTTCGAACGTATGTCGTTTATGGATGGCTTCTCGGGGTACAACCAAATCAAAATGTCTCCTGACGACGAAAAGCATACATCATTTCAAACACCAATTGGCACGTACTGCTACACAGTCATGCCTTTCGGTTTGAAGAATGTCGGTGCCACATATCAAAGAGCTATGAGCATCATCTTCAGAGACCATATACGCAAGACAGTGGAGTGCTATGTTGACGATATAGCCGTTAAGAGTCGCTGCAAGGCAGACCATCTGCAGGATCTAAGGACGGTATTCGACCTAATACAAGCACACAATTTGAAAATGAACCCTACGAAGTCCTTTCTGGGCGTATCCAGCGGAAAGTTCTTGGGCTTCATCATCACTGTGCAGGGTATCCATGTAGACCCTGAGAAGACGAAAGCAATCATGGAGATGGGTCTCCCGAGAAATCTCTGTGAACTCAGAGGCCTTCAAGGGAGGCTAGCTTACATCAGGAGGTTCATTTCCAACCTCTCCGGGCGATGTCGACCATTCACCCATCTAATGAAGAAAGGCGTCTCATTCGTATGGGATGAAGAATGCCAGCGCGCCTTCGACAGCATCAAAGAATATTTGTCAAACCCTCCAGTCCTGGTGGCCCCGGTTTCTGGAAAACCATTTCTGCTCTATGTACGAGCAATGGAACACTCCCTCGGGGCTCTGTTGGCACAAAACAACGATGCAGGCCATAAGCAAGCCATATATTACCTCAGCCGAATGATGATTGGGCTAGAGCACCGATACACCGTTGTGGAGAAGGAATGCCTTGCCCTGGTGTTCACCATTCAGAAAATGCGGCACTATGTCACCGGACAAACAATACATGTGATCTCACGAGTCAACCCTCTCAGGGTCCTCATGACTAAACCAGGGGCACTCAGCTCTCGCCTCGCTACATGGGTAATATTGCTGTCCCCTTATCATATGATCTTCGTCCCATAAAAGGCAGTCAAAGGTCAAGCTCTGGCAGACTTCTTAGCAGCCCACCCAGGCTCGGAGTCCTCTAGAATATATGAAGAGATCCCAGATGAGGTCGCCGACTCGCATGCAACCTCTCACGATGATATATGGCGAATGTTCTTCGACGGTGCTTTGAGGACCGGACCTAAAGGCAATATCGTCGTCGGAGTCGGGGTAGTGCTGGTCTCCCCTTCAGGATTGGTGATTAACCGCGCTTATTCCCTCACAGAACCCTGTTCTAACAATGTGGCCGAGTACAACGCTCTGCTCATTGGCCTCCAACTTGCAAGAAAGCTGGGGGTAGAATACCTTGAAGCATACGGCGATTCCCAACTAATCGTCAATCAGATCCGGGGCTCATACGAGGTCCGCCACGAAGACATGATCCCTTATCACCAAATAGAGATTAACATCATCTCGTCGTTCGAGGGGTTCTTCATCGAACATGTCTCCAGACTCCGAAATATCGAAGCTGATGCCCTAGCTGGTCTTGCCGACTCCCTAGCAGTTCCGAACTATGATCATCAATCAGTGGATGTGATAGGCCATGAACTGGACTGTCCCAAGAACAATGTGTAATTCGTGGCGAGTTATTCCGTCCAGACGATCGATGATGCCCCAGACTAGAGACAACCATTCATCGACTTCGTCATCTACGACATCCTGCCTAAGAACCCAAAGGAAGCCACTTCCATCTGACGGCGTTCTCTCAGATTCTTCTACGATACAGAGACAAAAATGCTGTATCGCCGCTCATACGACGGATTACTGCTTCGGTGTCTGTCAAACGCAGAAGCCAAAGAAGCCGTACGAGAAGCTCATGACGGTGTTTGCGGGGCCCACCAGCCCGGTCCTAAATTGCAAGACCGTCTTCGCCGAATGGGCTACTACTGGCCCACAATGGTGGCAGATGCAATAGACTATGCAAGAAAATGTAATGCCTGCCAAGTCCATGCGGACTTCATTCACCAACCATCCGAATTTCTACACCCGACAATGGCATCCTGGCCATTCGAAGCATGGAGAATGGATATCATTGGTCCAATCACCACACCTTCCTTCCGAGGACATCGCTTCATACTTGCGATCACTGATTACTTCTCCAAATGGGCGGAAGCTGTCCCACTCGCAAAAGTCAAGACTTCGAATGTGATCAGCTTCCTTAAGCATCACGTCATCTACCGCTTTGGACTGCCCCGAAGGATTATCCATGATAATGGTCCGCAGTTTGCAAGCCACGCTTTTTATTGGTTTTGCGATAAGCACCGTATTCAGAATATTGCTTCGACACCGTACAACCCGACAGCGAACGGGTTGGCAGAGGCATTCAACAAAACAATCATCAAACTCCTCAAGAAGTTTGTCTCCTCCAACAAACGCGACTGGAATGACAAGCTCGGCGAGTGTTTATGGGCGTACCGTACTACAGTCCGAACAGCTACCGGGAACACACCCTTCTCTCTAGTATACGGGAGTGAGGCAGTTCTCCCATTAGAGACTCAAATACCCTCACTCTGCGTCGCCCTCACCTATCAATTGACGACGGATGACAACTACCGACGTCGACTACAAGAGTTGGAGGCCTTAGATGAAAAGCGCCTCCTAGCTCAGCAAAGGATCGAGCTATACCAAGCACGCATCTCAGGAGCCTTCAATAAAAAGGTCAAAATCAGAACATTCCAAGTGGGCGATCTTGTTCTGGCAGTCCGGAGGCCAATGGTCATGACTCACAAGACCGCCGGCAAGTTTCAGCCAAAATTGGAAGGTCCATTTGTCATCGATACCGTGTTCTCCAACGGTGCTTACCGCCTCGCTAAGCAAAACGGAGACTTGCTCATGTCGCCCGTCAACGGCAAGTTCATGAAGAAATATTATGTCTAAACAACATTCTCCAGATTATTGAGTCACGTACCCGCTGGTACCACTGAACTCACCCTCATAGTTTTGTAGATTTTCGAGTCATGTACCCGCTGGTACCGCTGAACTCACGCTCACCATTCTCCATATTCTCGAGTCATGTACCCGCTGGTACCGCTGAACTCACGCTCACCATTCTCCAGATTCTCGAGTCATGTACCCGCTGGTAGCCCTGAACTCACATCTCGGTCACTCTTTCAGGTAGCAAGTCATGTATGATCATACCTCTAAACTTTCTTCTTGAAGGAGATCCTCCCTCATGATCTAATACCCGCACTCCCAGTGCACAAAAAGGGTAGTCGATCCACAAATTTCCAAAACGGCTATGTCCTCATTACCTCTGAGTCGTTCCACTTCCGCCAAAAACAAATCACCCCTTACATAGAACTTTCATGTCCTCATTACCTCTGAGTCGTTCTATGTGCCCTCCTTCATTGAGCCCACTCCTGTCATGTCCTCATTACCTCTGAATGGGAAGGCTCCGTCGAAGAAACCTTCATACTTGCCATGTCCTCATTACCTCTGAGTAAGTATGATGATCCCCTTTCGACCTACTATCTGTACCCACAACAGGAGTACGCCAAGGGTAATAGGTCCACAAATGTCCTCTGTTGACCACAAATGTCCTCTGTTGACCATAAATGTCCTCTGTTGACCACGAATGTCCTCTGTTGACCACCAATATCCTCCGTCGAGTTCACTCCTGCCATGTCCTCATTACCTCTGAGTAGGAAGACTCTACGTTTGAAAAACTTTCCTACTTGCCATGTCCTCATTATCTCTGAGCAAGTATGTCAGGTATCCCCTTCATCTTATTATCTGTATCCTAAATCAGGGTACGCCAAGGATAATAGGCCCACAAATATCCTCAGCTAAGTTTCTTAGCACAAACCGACCATCTCATCATGCCCCAGGAGCCCAGCTGCTCTACGGCATTCTTTTTTCCAATACCAAGAGCACCTATGACCACTTTGCCATGGCTGCTTCAGGAATCCTGACCAAAACTTGTTATCTGTACCTAAAACCAAGGTATGCCATGGGTAACAGGTCCACAAATATATCCCCTATGCGGGGGAGAACATCACCGCAATATCGCAGGTACAACAAACAAACGCAAATGAAGGGTAGAAGGAAAAGTACTCTTTATTTGAAGGAAAAAAAAAGTATTACATATTTCGGGATCACGTCCCTTTCAGAAAGAAAGAAAACAAAAACAAAACAAGAAGAAAAGGCCGACTACAGATCAGCATTACACAATTCCAGGAGCCGATTTCTTACTGAGGTGGTCCCCCGCTCAACCCGTCGTCGAGCCCGACGCTCGGCCTCCTGGAATAACCGTTCCCCATTATCCAAGCCCAAGAGCGTCTGGCAGTCGTCTTCCAATTTCTTCAGGGCAGCCTCCAGGTCAGTCGAAGCCTGATTAACCCCATCAGCCTCCTGAATAATTAGCCCCCTGCTATTTCCGGCAGCCTCAAGTTCGTACTCCAAGAAGGCCAACTTTCTCTAGAATTCGAGAATTTGTTCCCGGGTGTCGGTTACCCCGCGAGAGGCAGCCGCTTCCCGAGCCGCACAATCGTCAGCCCGACGGCTCCACTGATCATGCAACCGGGTTAAATCTCGGCGGTCCTTCAATATAGCCGGCTTGAGCGATTCCCGGGCAGCCATCACCTTCTCCACCGCGATAATGAGGAAGTTGCGCTCTGGATTTATGACTGCGGGTAAATCAGTCTGTTGCAACAAGCGAAATTGGGCCACGAGACGATCAGCTTCTAATAGCTTAGGCTCCAGAAGCACAGCCAGTTCCCCTCCGCCAGGGAGTGTCTTAAGGATATTAATCTGGCCACCGGCACATCGACGGGCCAGAGTAAAGGGAGTCCCCCTTTCCACTGCTGCCTCGATCCCCCTCTTCAGGTGGCGATGGAAACTGGCAACCACGTCCTATAATGCGTCGTCCAAGACCTCTGTAGAGGACGACGTCAGAGGAAGAGTGGCAGACGGTACCGAAGGAGAAGCTTCAGAAGTTACTACACCCACCACCAAGGAAGCAAATTCCGTACGGAAAGATGCTTGAATGGCGGCTAACTCCTCTTCCGCCGCCCGAAGAGCCTGGATGCTCGGCAGGGAGGAAAGGTTGACCCCCGAAACTACATTCGCAAAGGAGGACACAGGGAACATCGTCCCTTATCCCAGCTGCACTGCTACCTGGGACCCCGAGCTCGACCCAGACGAAGGTCTCTCCATACAGGGAGGTTCCGTCAGGCCCTCTTCGGTAGGGATCGATCCAGCAATATCCATCACTGGCAATGAAGGGTTGGGACCTGAACATCCAAAGCAACCATTAGTCGACATAATCTGAAAGATAAGATGACAGAATACATAGGCTTATTCACGAGCTATGGTTTGATTTGTATTACCAGGGGAAGAGCGTGGAGGCGACGGTTCGTTCACAGCCGGCGTAGTTTCCCCACCCACAATGTCATCATGCTGGGGTTCAGATGTCTCAGGAACGGGTGCGGTAAAACCCCCATCCCCCTGGGTTGAGATCCCAGTAAGGTGGGAATCCTCGACCGCAACCGGAAGTACCACAGCAGCAATGATAGCAGTGCACACATCACTGACTAAATGAGACGGGACCGGGTCAGCCTCGGTAATCGGGTCCCGAGGAGCGAGCTCATCCGATGCCTATAAAGAGCAAAAGAAACAAATGATTAGGCCATAACATAGAAAAAGAAGAAAGGAAACAGCTGAAGCCCAAATCACCTCATGAACAACGTCCACATCATCAACAAACAGCCTGCGACGTCTTACCGCAGCGTGCTTCGTGGAATAGGTTCGGTCATCAGCGGTAGTCACGCGCCTGCTTCGTTTACGCGAAGGGCCAGGTACTGCAGATGGTTGATCCTCTACCACCTCGTCAGACCAAGTAGACGGTTGACCCGCAGCCCTTTCATCCGACATGATAGGGGGTTGATTCCCAACTTCCTCGCCCGAAGAATACGATGAGTCATCGGCGTCTTGTTCGTCATCCTCCTCATCTGCCCTAGTGGACTCTGAGTCCGACGCAGGAACCCTGTTCGCCCCCCTCTTCCTCTTCTTGGACCCCTCTGGCTTCTCAGCCAAACCGGTGCCAGCGATGATGCTAGTATTTATATCAAAATCGACAGGAGGCTTGTTCGCTGCAACATGATAAAGGGCCGCTATATACAAGATATCCCCTGCCATCTTGGCATCGGGGACTGAGAAGCTGGCCCAGGTATGGGCCGTATTATAATAATGCCAAGCCCGGACGCCATCGAGTACACTGCCCTCAAAGCTCAAGCAAGCGCTAGGACGATCCAGGAACAATTGACTATACCCAAATTGACGGAAAAATCTACTGGGCAGATAAGGCTCCAGGTATACTTTATTCCGGTAACGATACACCAGGTGCGCTGGACGGATGTTGCGTAACAAAAGAAGCATCTTCTCAGATAAAAGTTGGAAAGGATCGACACCGTCAATGTGTACCCTCCTCACTTCTCTAGGGGTGAATTCAGAGAAAGATACGAAGAATTCGGGCCCATCAACTCTCGCCAACGCCCTCCGGCAGGCCGGCATGGTATCGTGCTCCCAAGGCTGATAACGGTACCGGAAAAGGAAGGCGTCATCATCAGTAACATTTTCATCAGTTCCTGGCCTCATCAATGACCGATAGTGCATCAATAACCACCCCATGAGGTAGTGGTATGGTAGTTCTATCCGTTCAAAGTCCATCGTCACATCACAAGCAATGACTTTGGATGAAAAGGCACGAAGGCCGTGGTGTATGCTACATACCATGGCCGGGAGGAGCGCCAGTCTTACCTTGAAGACCAATTTCACAGCAGGAAGAATGAAATGGCGGCTGATCCTTTCCATAGAACCCGCGCCGCCCGAGACTACGCAATTTCGTAGCTACACCATCAAGAACCCAGCTAAGATCGCTTTATCGGACATCTCCCGGGTACCATTGTGGAAGTAACTGAGGGAGTCAGTACGACTCCCAAACCGATCACGGGTAGACCTCGACCTTTTGACCATCAACATCATGTCCTTCACCTCCTCCGGGGTTCGAGGACTTCGAGACGAAACTTGGCCGGAGGGACGCAACTTGAAAAGATACGAAACCCAGGCCGTAGTGTGAGGGGCGCTCCCTTCTGAGCTATTTTCTTTCTTGATAGCCATCTGGTGGCAGGCGCTATGATGGCACAACAGTTCTTGGTACACGGCGACGAAACCAGGAAATCGTCGATCTAGGTCTTCGAATTCTTCGTTCGTCGGTGTATATGCTTCAAAAGCTTCACCTCCCCACGGCAGTCTAGAAACAGCGTGCATCTCATGGAGAGCAAGCCCCAGCTCTCCTCCGGGGGCAAAGAAAGTCCCTGTACGCCGATTATACAGCTCCAAAAGAGCCATAAACAAAGGCTTATTAATGGGCAACCCGTAGCAGGTACCCCTGACGGCGTAGTAGAGGTAAATTTCCCGAAGGGATTCCCCATACTTCCTTAAGATCCATGAGGTAAGATTAGCCCATGTGGGAATAGGGTTGATCCAGTTCAGTAACGACAACCTGCCCACGGGATAAGACCCCTTGCGAGCAAGCTGATTCAGAAAGGTATCAGCTAGAGTGAAAGTAAAATTAGGGCCAGTCATGTTTACAAAAGTGCCAGGGAGCAGCCCCATCACAGTCCGACTCACTGATTCCTTACCCGCACATACTAAACCCGTGCGCCTGTTGTAGTGGATGTTGCTCACAAACATTTCCTGTTGGGTGGGAGTCAGGGAGCCCACCATTGTCCTGCCCAATGGTACCATGTTAAACCATGAGAGAGGATAGTGCCGCTCCATCTCGGGGATATGGATCTCTACTCTGTCTACAGAAAAATCCCAGTGCTCCAAAACATCCAGCAATCGGGAGTTCTTTATGGAAAAGGCATCCCCAAAGAGAAAAGGCAGTTTCAGATATTCTCCATCCAGCTTCTCCGAATTCATCATGGAACAAAAAAAGTGGAAAGGTTAGTTATTAATGGCAGCCACTCTCTCCCTAGGTTCATTAGCGGGAAGCTGATCCACTATATGACGGATTAAGTCATCAAGCCGTACGCCCACGGCGAACTGAGCTGAACCCACAAGAAGCTCTCCTGCTGGATTGGTTGGAAGGTTCACTGAAAAAAGGACAAAGAGAAACAGGATTAAAAGATGGTTAAAGCAAAAAATCACTGAGTAAACAAGTTCCCACGAGCCTATGTGGCTCGGGTCAACGAAGCCTTATGCGGCTCCATTCCAACTGGGCCTCAGGAGATGCGGTTCCAATGAAGCCTATGCGACTCGGATCAACGAAGCCTTATGCGGCTCCATTCCAATTGGGCCTCAGGAGATGCGGTTTCGAGGAAGCCTATGCGGTTCGGGTCAACACAGTCTCATGCGGCCCAAATCAGACGGGAGTTCCATATGACACTAGCTCAATAGCTTAAGCGGATCAGTTGAATATACGCGGTTCTAACAGAAGAGCTCATGCGGCGCAAAATGCCATGCGGTTCAGCCTGTTAGAAACATATGCGGCTCCGTTTAGAGGAGACTTTATGCGGTTTTTATCTAGAGACTCAAATCCTTCTCATGCGGTTCAAATATGGGGTATTTTCTACGCAGCTCAGATATGAGAGGGTCATGCGGCCCATACAGCATATGCGGCTCTACCATCAACTTGGGTGGAGGCTTGTGCATAAATATGCAACAGAGCCATGGGTTCTCAAGATTCAAATGCAACCCTTACCATTGAAAGCAGGACAAACATCAGAGGGCACTTCGGGCGCTTCGGGCTCGACGGCCGACGAGGACGTCACCTTCTTGCCCTTCGCGACGACGGAGACGACTTTGGAAGACTTAGGAGCCATTTGCTTCGACGGTCGAAAAAAGAAGATAAGGAAGAGGAGACAGCAAAAAGAGTGAACGAAGAAGAAGGTAAAGAAGTCCCTCCGGCCAAACTCATCCACATTTATAAACAAAAAATAAGGCGTTTCGATTTTCGTACACCGACCCTTCAGTTATCGAGGTGAGCCGCCGAAAATGAAGGCCAAACTCCAAGGATCCCGCACCAAAAAGTGGCCTTTAAAACTGACAGCAAATCAACAACATTTAAATGCAAAAGATTTCCATATGTGGCAATAATGACGTGGCAAAGAGCTATGCGGGTGAGACACTCCTGTGGATGAACCATCTATGTGGTTTAAATATCCATGCAGCCAGGACTTTATATGCGGCCAGAAGAATATGACCATGCTTCTTATTCAAAGTATTTCAATTTTGCAAATTAAAAACTTTGAAGGGGGTCTTGTAGAAGCATGGAAAATATTAAAGAAGGATCCATGCGGCCAGGAAACCCCATGCGGCTCAGGAAGCCCATGCGGCTCACAGATTCATGCGGCACGAGGGGCTATGCGGCTCAAGACATCCTATGCGGCTCAGAAGACACGTGGCGTAATATTGTTCCCCTTCGACCCATGCTGCATTAATTGCTTTGTCGTCTGACAACTCTAAAAAAGTGACAGCCCTGACACAAAAGTGGTAATTATGACTCTGTCATAATGACAGTCCCCTAGGGAAGAGAAAGAGATCTCTGACACAAATCCCCCGAGATCTATAAAATGACACGTGGTCTTGCCACGTGGACGATCATATGCGGCTCGAGCGAAGACTTCCCATGCGGTTCAGAATGAAGCCGTGCCATACGGCTCAGGCCGAGATAGTCTCATACGGCTCAAACGGAGGCCTTCCCATGCTGCTGGAGCGGACCATTTCTATGCGGCTCAAGCGGATGAATCCTTATGCGGCTCACAACGATCACCTCCATGCGGTTCAAAAGTTCGAAAGAAGGCTACTACCCGAGCAGCCCTGACACGTGGTCCAAATCTTATGCGGCCCAAATCTTATGCGGCTCAATCTTCATGCGGTTCAGATCCCCCAGTGGCTCCTAGGACACGTGTCCTAAGCCGATCAATCTCTCAGATTTGTTGCAATCAGAGATTGGGTCAAATCCTAATAATCTGGGACACGTGGCAGGAGAATAAATCAAATTTATTTGCAGACATCAGAAGATCATTATAAGGAAGATTCATTCCAATCAGCATTAATTGCTGATGAGATTTGGTGTAATCTACACTCAATGGTCCAGATTCATCGCAACCAAAATGAATGGCCTAGATTGACCAATCTACAGGCCGCCGCCATCTCCAAGAAGCAATTATTTGCAACCCTAATGATCACACCCCATTCATATAAATAGCAGGGTGCCATTCTTTTGCAAGGAGGGGACATATACTTGCATAGAGAGAGGCGCACACAGGAGCACTTTTCGAGACCAGAGAGAGCACCAGAGTACTTGGAGAGAAGAGCAGAGAGAGAGCAAAGAGAGCATTTTTTTAATGCTAAGCAAATCTTCTGGAGCCAAGGCTGCACACCGATCGTCCAAGAAGTAAGGCAGGGCTGTCGTCGCCTTCCCGAGCCTCTATCATCACCCCCAGAATCTAAAATAAACAATTGTACTTAGTCTGCTGTACCTAGGATTTCGTCCCTAGGCTTTCTTTGTACAAGTGAGTTTGTATTGTGAGTCTAAGTTCAGTCCTCCCATAAAACTGTTCTGTACTTTTACAATCAATGGCAAACACCCATGTTGAAAAAAATATAAAAGCCACGTGTGACTCAAACTATATACTTAAACTCACTGATACTCAAAACTATAGTGATACTGAAACAAAAGTTAAAGACAACATACAAAGGGGAGCATAGTTACAAATTTTCCCACTAATACTCAAAGCTAGAGCGACATTCAAACAAAAGTTAAAGCCAAAGTGATAATCCACTCATCATAGGCCATGAAGTATGCAAAATCAGATACTGTATACAGAGGGCAGCATACAAGGATCCAGGCAACAATTTCTCCATAAATCCAAGTGATACTCAAAACCCAAACAAAACTATACTAAAAGCCAGTGATACTCAAAGAGAAGTTAATACTAAAAAAATTGGGGTACTCAAAAGTAGAAGTTAATCCTAAAAACTATACTCAAATCCAAGTATCCATCATGAAGTAACTCAAGAAACCTAGGTACTCAAAACTGATACCCACATACTACACAAAAAGCAAAATGCAGAATTCTGCAAAATACAAAATGCAGAATACTGTTGGATACTCAACCAATATCCAGGAAGCATATATGCACCCAGAATTTATAGGCAACAGCAGCATGTTTACTCAAAACCAGCCCACTTTCTTGAAAAAATTTCCAACCATTATGAGAGTAGAGAAAGCAGCATATAGAGGTATCATAGCCAAAAAGACTCGACCATGTTAGCCAATATTCTTCACAGGTGTAGAAGTAGCAGCACATAGAGGTACAGGCAGTAAACTGTAAAATACTCACAGATAGAGGCAGTAAACTGATACCAACAATCGAATTAAGCTATCAAGTATCAAGGTTACCATAATAACCATCAACTCGTGTATTCTTTTATAAATATAAGTAACTAGCAAGACACATGTTACTAGGAATGAACAATCTGCCAGAAGATTTTGGTAACCATGATAGTTATACAGGAAAAAAACATGGATGGAAGAGAGATTAAAGAAAACAGACATCAAATCAGCATTAAAAGCCCATATTTGTATAAAAAAGGAGAGGACCAACTATAGGTCATATCCTATGGATTTGAATTTGTTGTCCAATCGCCAAACCACAGTTAAAAATATGATTAGTGAATAAGGTACATGGATGAGAGAATACCAATAATTAAGTCTCTTTTTGCCAATGCATTGAACTCTTTTATCTGAACATATCCAAATAAAATATCGCCATTGTCCATTTTGTCAAGTCGATAGAATACTATGTTACGAGCAACAAGCTACCTTTGGACCTTTATTGACTGGATAGACCCGCATTTACCATGTTTAACCTACATGTATGTTTTACTTTGGAGTATTATCAGAAGTTCGAATAAAAATAATGACACCCATTGGCATCGAAATTAATACCTCAATTGTCACACATGTTTACTTTGGGCCTTACAGCAGAGTGGAGACGTCAAATGCTGACTTTTTCTTCACATCCACACCATTGACTGACAAAAGTTCATCCCCCTAGGGTACAAGAACATCTAAGCATTATATTGGTCTTAGATAGACTTACCAATAAGTTGTACACAACATAGAATTCTGTAACTCACAAAGGACAATAAGTTGTACACAACATATGTGGACTGAATCATACATCTATCATCTATAAAATTTAGTAACTCACAAAAGAGGATTTAGCCTGTCAAGCATATATTATTATCTTGAAAGAAAAAGGAACAAGCGAGAAGCTAGTATAAGTTAAATAGAAAATTCACAGTTTACAAAGGTAACAAAGCATAACGTAACTCAAAATATATATACTTTGAAAGTTTAAATACAGAGACTACAAAGGTAACAAAGCGTAACGTAACTCAAAATGTATTAATACTTTGAAAAAGGAAAAAAGCGAGAAGCCAGTATAAGTACAACTTCCTTTAATGAATGGGAATAAAATTTTGACCAACATTTGAAAACCCTGCGCGAAGGAAGATAGCTTGTCGAACCATAGATGTAATTAGAATGATTAACTTACGGTTTCAGTGCAAGAAGTAAGAAAAAAATGGCAAAGCTGTTAGTATTCTTTACTTGATTATAATTCGAATATCGAGTATCGGCATCAGTATCGTATCAATCTCTCTTGTGATCGAGTATCGACATCTCTTGTGATCCGTCTCTCTTGTGATATGAATATGATAGTCTAATTATTCTTAGCTTCTCTCTTGTCATATGATAGTCAAGTTATACTTAGCTTCTCTCTTGTGATATGATAGTCCAGTTATTCTTAGCTTCTCTCTTGTGATATGATAGTCAGTTATTCTTAGCTCGCAATTTCAAGTCAATGTCTTTGAATGCTATGATAATTTTACAAACTTTTTTTTAATTTATTCTAAAGTTAGCATGATCATAGATGACATTAATATTAACTTGCATGACCGCGATACTGCAATACATATTTAGCATATCCTAATTTAAAAGGTGACATGGTGATCAAATTTACTCATTTAAGACAAAACCTGAAGGCATAGTTTCTTGTTTTACCATATAATACCAGAAGAGTCGTATAAATGAGTAACAATTTTGTTTTTGTTGAGTAGGCTAGCTAATAAGAAAACTTTGCCTCAGAATTTATTAGGTAGATACATTTGCAGACACTATGAAGCTAAAAATTAAAATATACACTAGCGTACCACAATCAGTGTCATCTTTTATTGTTGGGTCCCTACCCGTCGATACAACATAAGTATTAAATTTCAAAATGTAGGTAAATATAGCTTTCATGTCTTTTGGCAATAATTGCTGGTAGGATCTGGAGGTATCATCATGCTGGTGGCATAATTGGGAGACAAGAAAATTAATATTATCAACAGGATTTATCATTTGTCTACAACAGTCCTTCACTGTAGGAAAACCTGGTATCAAGTTTTCTTGCCATAGTAGTAACAGCCCAGTAGCAAATTATAGTTGAGAATATACTATTAGTATCACCAACGAATCATGGTCCGGAATATTAGTATAAGCTGGCTACCATCAGATACATCATCCAACGATGAGCATCGTTGCTCATCCAACGAGTCACCTCCATCTCAAATACATCATATAAAGAAGACTCGAAACAAATGTACTCTTTTTAAGTTTTTTGCCGAATTCATTCCTGTACAAAGTTGAATGCAGCTCATGCAATACCGCTACTCCTAGTCCTGCAAAGATGCTAGATTTCGGACGTCCAACTTTGCTTCATGTTGATGTTTAGTAGTCCTCACTAGTTTTTTGCTCTGCAATTTTCTTGATAGTGTTACAAATAATGTTATTTGATGAATTCTATACTGAAGGGCCTCTGATTTTAAACTTAAATAGATCAGTATCAGTTTAACATATACTCAATAGTGTAAGAGTTAATGAAAAATATGAATACAGAATAGTGCAAGCTCATGGATCTTACTAAATTGTATTATCATCTGTTGTACTTACTAAAAATATAAATACAAAATAGTGTAAGAGTTTTGCAAATTTACTCCCTTAAGTAAGCTAGTTAACATATCATTTGTTATTTTGATAGTGTTGTTAGCCTATATTGTTCTGTCGCTAACAAGCATAGTTTTGCACTAACAAGCATAGTTTTGCACTCGTCTTTATTCTGCAAACAAACCCTCTTTTTTTCATCCAACAGAAATTTTAAAAAAATTACCTAAAATCGACGGAGGGAGTCGGCTGAGGAGTCAGGGGTCCTCTGCTTTGAAGTCCCGTCGAGAGGATGGAATCGACATTAAGGGTTAGGGGCTACAGCTGCCTGATCCTGAATGTCGCTCCTAACAGGCTCCATTGTCACAGGCAACAGTGTGAAGAGTCTCATCTCCTTGCCTAACTCGTAAAACCCGCTCGGACAATTCGTCGAACACCTCACCTCCATTTCCATTCTCAGCAAATATTACTCTTGTACCTCTCCTCCCACACCCGACAGCTTCGCTCTCCTCACCCATTCCCATTCGACCACTTCCCCTAGCAGATCATCGGGTCATGACTCGGCATAAAAAGAGAACCATGCCAACTATAAAAAATCAATCCTAAGAAAAAACCCACTAAAAGGAAGTTCAAAATCTAGACCTGGATGGAGTCCAGCTGGAAGAGAAGGTCCATGGCGATTTGGGAGGCCTCCCGCAGGTCATAATGTTCAAAAAAGGAGGTGGAGTTTGGTGAGGCCGTCGAACCTCTCTTGGTCTGACGTCATGGATAACGAAGTGCGAGCGCGAGGAACTTTTGTTCCTCACCCCCTGCGGGTTGAGGCCGTCGTACAAAGGAGAGGCTCATATTGACGGACTTGGGGACTTCTTCGAGTACGAGGAACTTTTGTTCGATGCTGACCGGCACGTCGTCACCGCCTCCAGCTGCGTTTGTGACGAGCAGCCTCCCGCCGGACCCGTCGATGCCGACGAAGGAGACAAAGGTGAAGTTAACGACGACGATGGTATAGACACGGCCATAGCCCAATCGGGGAGGACCTTGTAGGTCTTGTCGGAGACGGCGGAGGCATTGTCGGTGAAGGTGCTGCTGTTCCTCCTACGTCTTATTTTCGAGAGATTGATTAAGAGATGAAGTGGTTGGAAGAAGAGTTGGTGGTGGTTGGGGCCTTGGAGGTGCAAGATGAGTTGATCTCGAAGAGGGAAAAATTTTGGGGGAAAAGGGAGCTAAAATTGGAGAGATCAAATATTTGGAAATAAAAAAGGGTCGCTTCTACTGCTAACACAACAACAGAAATTTCAGTTACTGGATAGTTGATATTTAGAAATTCGAGCCATCAACTAATTATCGATGAAAAATAATTAGTCGCTATAAAAATTATTATATAGCTCCGACATTTTAGTGACATAAAATCTACATTCAATGAATTGAATTACGAATTAGTATATTTTCAGTCGCCATTTAGTCGCTGGTCTAGCGACTAACTATTGTCAGTCGCAAGGTCAGTCGCTAATTTGCCATATTTTTGTAGTGTGAGATGTTTTCTGACTTGCAACTTCTTTACAACTCTGTAAACCAAAGACTCTAAATCGAACAAGACGTTACTGGCTTCCGCTAAGAGACGTACAAGTGAAATGTGAAAGCCTTAGATCATTGGAAAAACACTTTAGGAATAGATAGAGAGAAGAGTGAATGAGTGGTTAGAAATAAATAAATATAAAACCCTATTTTTTAATTTATTTTTATTATTTTATTAGACTTAAAAATGAATTTATACAATTTATGGTATTTATTAATTATTAAAAATGACCTTAGCCATTGTTGAGTTTTGGAGCACCAGACGACCATGACTTTTAGTACGAAAGTTGTAGCAGTGTGCCTTGACAAGTATATTAGCCATGCCATGGGAGGCCTAGCCATAGTTTTGTCCAAACTAGGAAAACCAGGCCAAGTTGTGCATTAACTCATTTAAATTATTTTAATTAAATATTATTTTATATATTAATTTTTAGATGACCCGGTTTGTCCAATTCAGCCCGAACAAGACCCGAACCAAATTTAAGCCCATGTAGGCATATGGTGGGACCAAGGTGGCCATGTAGACCTATTTTATGTACGTAAAAATATTTCCTAAATTATTTTAGAATTTTAGGTACAATTTATAATTATTTAATTATATGTACAATTGTTGGTATTTTTTATTATTAAATGCGTTCCAATATATGTAAATTTTCTGGATCCAAATAAGGGTGTGTGGTATAAGCCTACCAAAACCCTATTTGACTATTTTAATATTTTATTATATTAAATGTTATTTTTGTTATGATTACTACTAAATATTATTAACTGTTGTCTTTTACGGTAAATTGAATTTGTATATATGTATGTACATGTGTTTAAATACATTAATTATTTGAATAGATAATATTAGATTTGTTATTTATATTTGTAGAGATTTTATGGTACATTTAGATATTTACATAATAGATATATAAAAAAAATATTTATATATATATATATATATATATATATATAATATATATATATATATATATGTAAAAAAATATATATATATATATATAAAAATATATATATATATATATTTTTACATATATATTATGTAAATATATATATATATTTACATAAATATATATATATATATATATATATATATATATATATATATATATATATATATATACAAAAGATTACATTCGGATTGAAGAAAAAAAAAGAAAAAAAGAAGAAGTTATATGGTCGGCCCCACCATGTGGGAACCGACCACATTAAACCAACGTAGCAGCCATATGCTTGGCCGCCCCCCTCCACCTTAAAGCAAAGCAGCATCAGCTGCAACACAAACAAGGGGCCGACCCCCTTAAACAACTTAGAACCTATTTTAGGCCGAACCCCCCCCCATAGCCCTTTATATATATACACATATATATATTTGACAAAAAAAACGTAAACCCTAACCCAATCCTCTCTTTCTCCTTCTTCTTCCTCCTTCCTTCCTCCTACCCTCTCTCCAGCGTGCTGTCCGCGAGCACAGCAGCACCCCGCGACAACGGCAAGGGAAACAACATCGACAGAATTTAAAATCAAGGTACCTAACTTTACCGTACGATTTCTCTCTCAATTCTTGTTCATTTTTGATTCCGTAAATTCGTGTAGAAAGCCCACATGACCCTCTTCGAGATCCCCCAGGTGGATTTCGACATGGCCATCCAACTTGCTCAAAAAATCGACACAAAGTTGTAGAAAAACTAATTTTCTGGAATAATAAAAACTGTTTTAAAATATCAACTTGTCGGCCACTTTTCTTTTTGTACAATAAGATTTTGTAGAAACTAATTGAAGACAGTCAAAGACAACATAACCGAGATTGTAACGCACCATCTGGATTCACTTTTCATCTAGTATGTAGAAAGTTACACGTTGTTAAAGTTTCACGAAAAATTATAAATTCTGATTTCAAAAAATAAAAAAACACCCGATACGGCGTGCGCCCCGACAAACCGGGCAACGTGGTCGCGCACTATACGCATCGAAAGGCGCATATGGATGTTGTCGACGTGTGGGAACTGACAGAACTCGATTTCGTTGCATGTGCGCGACGAAATCAGTGCGTATCCGTCGAGATACCCCCGTATCGACCCTTTACAAATTAAGTCACAACTTCGTGTACACTCATCAAATTGTGAAGAAACTTGCGCCATTGGACTCGAAATATTTTTCTGGCCCTGTGAGCCAAGTTTGGTTCAATTATGAGAAGGTTGATCGTGACGCCATTTTAGCGGGCCCACAATCCCACTCAACGGGCGATTTTGTGCACAGCCTACTGGAATCCAAAATTGGACATATCGTTGGGTTCATCTCATCAAAATAAATTTATAGACATGTAGTTTGACGACTTTAGAGACCGTAGATATTGGTACGCATTTCGGTACAAAGCGGATCTAACAGCGGACATTGTTTTGACCTAAAATTATGATTTTGCCCCTGTTCCAGAATTTAACTTTTGGACAGGCATTTCCTAGGCATATCTTTTATTCCAAACTCATTTGTATTATTTGTTGCAGCATCCGGAGTCACCTGCAGGATTTGGCTTTTCTTGCTTCGTTTATTTGTCTGTTCGAGCTACTGGATTATTCTCTTTTGCACATAACCTCAGGAAAGATACCTTGCCATTATACTGTTTATATTCAGTTTGCATTTTATTACATATTACTGTTCATTTATTTCCAGTTCTTACCGTTCTTGATTTACTGTCTGCTCAGTGATATTAGATATACTTTGTTATTATCCTTTGATTGCATGCGCACTTAGAGTTAAGAGACTACCGTTTGTAGTGTATTGTATATACCTTAACACAGTTATAGCACGAGGATGTGTAAGATGAGTAGCATTTAGAGGTTCTTGCGTGTGGGTTGATCCCCCATGCGCATGCGTTAGGGCTAACTGCTAATAGAGGCATGTTCGGAGACTTAGCAGTTAGTAGAGGTATATGAGTCATGGATGTGACTCTGTTAGGCATTGGGTGGAAAGAACAGTTCCCTAACATATGGGCCAAGTATGCACTTTCCTATTGCCGGTTATCTCCGCGGGAGATACGGTCCAGGATCCTGATACCTGATTTACTGCTAGCCTCTGACATTCGATGGATGTTATGCTTTGAGGTCCCTGGTATCCTGATGGGACCATACCTGAGATTACTGCTACTGAGCCAGAGTGCCCATGCGTTGAAGGTTTGTTCTTATTGTATAAACACATTAGAATGGTCAGGTAACCCTAGTCAAATGTCATATCACCCCGTCCCATTAGTAGCTTGGAATAATGTCTCATCGCGGCATAGTGTGCTATCCCTTGTCCTTGTTTGGTTGTAGGGTTAGTCCACTGTTTCGATGATGAGGTATTGGATCTTGTTACGAGTGGGACTATTTACTTTACTTATAATTTATGACATGGTATATATATTCAGTTATGTGGTATGTTCTTTATGTATCTTGTTACGTCCCTTTGAGGACCTGGTTATCTCTCCAGGTGTGTGCTTCTGTGATATTGCAGGTATTCTAGCCGAGGTCGCAATCTTCTCTATTCATTCAGAGATGACGTGTCTTGGGTCTTTCTTTGCTACTCCCGCCAAATCATTTCTATTTCCATGTATATTTTTTCTTACTTGTTGGTAGTAGATTTGTCTCTGTCCAACGTATTGTACGAAGACTTATTACAGTTGATTATATGATATCTTTTATTCTTCATTTGTGGATGAGATTAGATTACTCTTGGTTTACTGCATTTTACAGCTTATGTATTCATATGAGGTTTCCATATATTGGAGTATACTTCGTATGTATACAGCTGGCATGTCGATGTACCTAGTCCTACGTATTTTGGGACTGGGGCATTATATGTTTTTGTGGTGGCCCATGCAGGTCGAGTTTGTCACTTCGGTTACGTAATTATCCCGATGCGAGCCTGCAATATAGGATTAGAATCTAGGAATCTTATCCATACAGCTTGACCTCTTCCCTTGGCTTCAAATTTTGAACTCTCGATCGACCGTCTTGAATTGTATCTTGTTTGATTCCTTTCTATCGTTGATTCTTATTTTCGTACTTAGTGTCAACTAGGAAGATGACTACACTAGTATATGCTCATAGGTCAAATACATGGCTAGAATGGTTATATGGGCAATTCGAATACATTTAAGACTCTAATTGAATTAAAAAGGCTTTTTTTAAAAAGTGTGATTTAATGATTAGTAATTTGTAAAGTAGGATATTACCAAGGAGGGTTTTAATCTTGAGATTTCTAAATAGTAAACACCATAGGATTGATACTGCAGAAAAAAAACTAGGAAAAAAAAGCTATATTCTTTATACCCTTGATTTAAGAAATTGATTGGCTTTTTAAGATTTGATATTTATGATTTATTGGATTATAGCTATACATCTTTGCACAAGTATAAAATTAATTTGCTTTTCGAGTTGTGATATTTATAAGTTTGGGTGACAGATATACATCTTTGAATAAATATAAAATTTATTTGATTTTCGAGTTTTGATGTTTATGATTTATTGTATTATAGTTATACACCTTTGAACAGTTATAAATTGGATTTGAAAATGATCTTTGATTTCAAATGTGGATGTAGAAATTATTTAAAATTTGCTTCGTACAACTTACGATTTTCGTGATTAGTAAATTTTAAATTTTAAGTGGAAGTAATGATGGTGAATTTTGGTTTAAGTTATTTGAAAGTTATGAAAACGATTTTTGAAATTTTTTTATTTTAAATTGTGTCCTATGATGGAGGATTTACAAATCTATTTAGATTTTTGGTAAAAAAAATTTTATGACTAATAAGATTTTCGAAAGTTTAGTTTAATGTTGGATTGCTAATATTACAAGATTTTTGGAAAAATAATAATAATAATAATAAATATATATTAATGATGTGATAAGGTTGTTTTGATTGACCAAATAAAGTTTATCATTTACAAGTTGTGATTATGTTGAAATGACTTAGGATGAATAGAAGCTAAAATTTATGAGTGCATTAAAATATGGAGCAAAAATTTTGAGATTGCTTTGTATGTGGTAGAAATTTTTTATCGGAGGAGCTATTAATTTTTGTAGAGTTTTAAAGTTATGATTGATTATGGATATTTTATATATAGATTCATGATTTATGAGCTCTTGAGTTTGAAAGTTGAATGGAAAATATAAAATTTTTGAAGAAGTCAGAAGTAACATGACAAAAATAAAATTTGCTTTAAGATTTATGAAAGTGATTTAAATTTTTTATGATAAATTTGAACGGCTTGGAGTGAATACAAATTTTGGTGGTATATTTTTGAAAGTTTATTTTCGAAACTTTTGGAGGATACTTGAGCTAAAATTTTAAATGGTAGGCCCCAAGATAACCCTACTGAGTATTCCACACTAATTGCCATGTCACTCATGACCATGATAGTAGTATATACACAAGTGTTGTTAGTCATCTACCCAACTATGTGACTGTATTTCCACCTCGACTTACTCGACCTTCCTTCAATTCTAGATCTTTTAATTGCGACCTTCTAACCCATTTGCAATTTGAATAATGAGTTAATGGTTCCTTAACTGTATTCATCTATGAGACTATCTTCTCTCCAGAATTGTGTTCCTAAATTATTTTTACGGGATTATTTAATTAATTTTATTTCATGCTTTAACTTGATCCTCTTTATTTTTGTGCATTAATTATCACCCCGTGAACTCCCACTTTTTATTTTTGATCTTCTGGCGTCCCCTACCATGACTTGTATATTTGGAGTACAATACTAAACTTTTCCTCCCAATAAATTTCATATGTAAGACCTAGACAAGCCCACCTTCATGTAGATATATCATGTCCCACTAGAACACGTCTCCTTGTACACTATTTTTATGATATGACATTCTGATCAAAATGGCTAAACTATAACCTTTACCATGATACCGATATATTTTGACCACGGATAGGGATTCCATCTCGACTCAATTCTTTCGACCGATATGTGATTTTGTTCTACTTAATTCCGTAAATGCTCAATTTGTGCTTTATCTTGATTGCTTGACCCATTGTCCCATCACACTACTAGTTTAACTCTTGTAAGTTGGGTAGAATACATGACGACCTAACAAACCCTTTGTCCTTGTGACCCTATTGATGAGTTCACTTAGACTAAAATTCAGAGGACCTTAACTTATCTAGACAACCAAACCGTAAGTAAAGAAAACTAGGACAACTGTATAGGCCCACACTTCGGGCAAGACTCAATTTTAAAAGATCTTAGACTATTTAAAATTTCCTTCATCAGTACCTACCTTGCTCATATATTGACTATCTCATGCTGTTAATGTAGCTTCAGTTTTGCAAGCTTATTTCTTTACCAAGCTTGATCATGACATATTTTATTGGGTGCACCCACTAACATATTGTCTAATCAGAACCGGTGCATGATGGTCTGATCAACCTATTGCACTTTGGTTCGCTTATCACATATTATTCTATATGGATGGAGACATAGTAAACTTGCCTTAGAGTCTCATCTGCGACAGCATTGACAACTCTCATTTAAATTATTTTCGTCACCTATGAACCTCGTATTTCTTACTAAATAGCATCGTCTTTGAACTCTTTTTGTTGTGGGCTTTACTTACTTCAGAAAGACCAGACACTGTACTTGATAGATAGACACAAGATATCATCTTTAGTTGCCCTATCAGTTATTTATACACAAGTGTAGATAGCTACCGACCGATTCATGTGGCTAAATCCTCACCTTTAACTACTTCTCATTCCTCAACCCTAGAATTGTTATTGTGCCCTCCCAATTATTCTTGAGCACTCGAGAATGATTCTAATCGTTCAATTAATCAAACCCTCGACCAAGATGATTAGTATCCAGTTTTCTCTCAAGGAACCATATCTCCCAAATGTCTAATTTATTCTCTTTGGTCTACTCAATTCCTTACTGTTCTCTAAAATTGGATATTCAAAATTTTGTTACCTTCACTAGAAATCCTTATTTGAATTCCATAACCATGATATATTTTTTATATATCGACTCCACAATTTTCTATGCATAGTTGTTTTGAACGCCGTTTTATCGCCTCCTCCAAAATTTAATTGTATTTTGGTATGATAAACTCTTCCTATCCCTCAACCCTATCTAACCTATTAATCCTAAATTTCGAGGACGAAATTCTTGTAAGTTGGGTAGGATGTAAAACTCCTATTTTTTAATTTATTTTTATTATTTTATTAGACTTAAAAATGAATTTATACAATTTATGGTATTTATTAATTATTAAAAATGGCCTTAGCAATTGTTGAGTTTTGGAGTACTAGACGACCATGACTTTTAGCACAGAAGTTGTAGCAGTGTGCCTTGACTAGTATATTAGCCATGCCATGGGAGGCCTAGCCATAGTTTTGTCTAAACTAGGAAAACCAGGCCAAGTTGTGCATTAACTCATTTAAATTATTTTAATTAAATATTATTTTATATATTGATTTTTAGATGACCCGGTTTGTCCAATTCAGCCCGAACAGGACCCGAACCAAATTTAAGCCCATGTAGACATGTGGTGGGACTAAGGTGGCCATGTAGACCTATTTTATGTACGTAAAAATATTTTCTAAATTATTTTAGAATTTTAGGTACAATTTCTAATTATTTAATTATATGTACAATTGTTGGTATTTTTTATTATTAAATGCGTTCTAATATATGTAAATTTTCTGGACCCAAATAAGGGTATATGGTATAAGCCTACCAAAACCCCATTTAAATATTTTAATATTTTTTTATATTAAATGTTATTTTTGTTATGATTACTACTAAATATTATTAACTGTTGTCTTTTATGGTAAATTTAATTTGTATATATATGTATGTACATGTGTTTGTTTGCCATTGATTATTAAAGAACAGAACAGTTTTATGGGAGGACTGGACTTTTACTTCACAATACAAACTCGCTCGTACAAAGAGAGCCTAGGAACAAAACCTAGGAAAAGCAATCTAAGTACAATTGTTTAGTTTTTTTGGGGGGTGACGGTAGAGGCTCAGGAGAGTGCTATCAACACTGCCTTACTCCTTGGACGATCGGACGTAGCTTCTACTCTGGCAAAGAAATGCTCTTTGTGTATGCGGGAGTCGCTGGTCTCTCTGCTCGGTCTCTGTGCGTATAACTCTGTGTATCTCCGTCGCTCTCTGTCCAGTCTTTTGCAAGAAAATGGCACCTTGCTATTTATAGGGCTTTGTGATAAGTAGGGTGTAGAGTAATTACTCCTTGAAAATTGGGCGATTAAGGATTTGGTTAAGATTAGCCTTGATCTTATTTGTTGGAAATTAATCTGGGCTGTTAATGTTGATTGTAACGAATCTGGGCAGTTAATGTTGATTGTATCAAATCAGAATGGTTTGTTGGAAATTGATCTGGGCAGTTAATGTTGATTGCAACGAATCTGCATTGTGATGATTTGTTGATATTAGCAGATCCGAGTGAATAAATCTTGGTCAATCTTCTTCCATGTGTCTCAGCCGCCATTATGCTGAGAGCCGTATGAACGCGGGTGGATAAGTCTTAGTCAATCTTCTACCACGTGTCCCAACTGCTATTACACTGCGAGCCACATAGACGGGACGTCCTGGCAGAGCCGCATGAGTGTGGCCCCGACTACCGAGCCGTATGAAGGTGGCAGCCGCATGAGAGTGACAGCCGCATAAGAGTGAACAGCAACTGAACCGCATAAAGGTGGCCCCCACAATTCGAGCCGCATGAGAGTGGCAGCCGCATAGGGGTGGCCTCCAACTGAACCGCATAAGGGTGGCCCCCACAATCTGGGCCGTATGAGAGTGGCAGCCGCATGAGGGGTGGCCTCCAACTGAACCGCATAAGGTAGACCCCACGACCGAGCCGGATGGAAGTCTTTGAAGCGATCTGCATAAGGAGATTTGGAATTGGTGGATTGTGCCAGATATAAAGATTTTATCTCGTCTCCCTAGGAGCACGCCATTATGTGAGAGCCATCATTTTATATTTATGTCAGAGCTTTCAATCCTTCATTGTCAGAGCTGCCACTTTCATGTGTCAGGGTAATTAATGAGCCAGCTGCTCAGAGTATTTATGGCCATCTGTAAAGGCCTGTTTTGTGCCGCATGAGGCCACGTGGCTTCCCCTTCATCCTTCTGAGCCGCATAAAGCTTTCGGGTCTTTTGAGCCGCATGAAGGCTCCTTCAGCTATGAGCCGCATGGAGCTGATTTTTGGGCCGCATAAGAATTTATTTATATTTTTCCATGCTTCTACAAGACCTCCTTCAAAGTTTTTAATTTTGCAAAATTGAAGTACTTTGAATAAGAAGCTTGGATATGTCTGCATAAGCTCTTCCTGCCGCATAGACTCCTCTGGCCGCATGGGATGTTCTGGCCGCATGGATCGCTCTGGCCGCATGGACTGCTCTGGCCGCATGGACCGCTCTAGCCGCATGGACTGCTCTGGCCGTATGGACCGCTCTAGCCGTATGGACTGCTCTGGCCGTATGGACCTCTCTGGCCGCATAGACTTTCTAGTCGCATGGGCAGTTCTGGCCGCATAATGGTCCTGTGCCACGTGGGTGTCTCATTATTACTCTTTATTTGTTTTGATTTGAAGTCGTCTTTTTGGGTAAGATCCCAAGAGTCGGCTTTAAATATACTTTGGATTTGCCTCGATGACCCAAGAGTCGATTCTGTCTCCTAGACGACCCATAACCCGAAGCGCCTATCCGTCCACGTGCCTGCTTTCTGCCTATAAATATGAGAAAGTTTTAGAGAGAGACTCTTTACTCTCTCCTCTTGTTCAAGCTTTTTTTGCCCTAGCTGCCGTCTTCTTCTCCTTCGATCATCAATGTCTCCCAAGACTTCTAAGGCCTCCTCAAGTGCTGCGGCGAAGGGTAAGGGAACGGCTTCCTCATCGACTGCGGTGCCCCCAGTTTACCCTGATGTTCACCCCTCCATTGCTGGTAAAATTGTTGGAAGAAAGCTACATGGACTCAAACCCTAACCATAACGGCTACGTCGTATGTTTATGCGCGAGCCCTTCTTCATCTTCATGGAATTGTTCAAGTTCATTGTGATGATATTGTACTGTATGTGCCGCATGTACGTCTTATGTCCGAGCCACATGGGGTATGCCCCATGTTCGAGCCGCATGAGAGTCGTCTCATGGCCGCATAAGCACTGGACCGTATGAGGACCTACAGAACAGGGCCGCATAAGTCCCTCTGAACTGAGCCGCATGAACCCCCACAAAACAGGGACGCATAAGCTCCCTTTGAACTGAGCCGCATGAGGCCACGCTAAGCAGAACCGCATAAGCTCATTTGAACTGGGTCGCATGAGACCGCGCTAAACTGAACCACATAAGCTCATTTTAACTGGGCCGCATGAGACCGCGCTAAGCTGAACCGCATAAGCTCATTTGAACTGAGCCGTATGAGGCCGCGCTAAACAGAACCGTATAAGCTCATTTGAACTGAGCCGCATGAGGCCGCACCAAATCAGAGCCGCATAAGCTCTTCTAAACTGTGCCGAATGAATACTCGCTAAACCGAGCCGCATAACTCACTTGAACTGGGCCGCATGAGGCTTTGCCAAGATAGAGCCGCATAAGCCCAGAAATACTAAGTGGTTTTACCTGGCCATCTTCTAACTTATTTCTTTTGTCTTTTTTCAGTGAATCTGCCAGTCAATCCGGCGGGAGAGCCCTTGGTGGGTTTAGCCCAATCTACTTTGGGTGTGCAGTTCGACCACATAGTCCAGTATGTGGTGAACCAGCTTCCCCAAGACGAGCCTGTGGAGAGGTTGAATGCTATCAAGAACCAGTCCTTCTACTTTTTCTGTGCCATGATAAACTCGGGGCGATTGGGTAGAGAATTCCTGAAGCCTGCGTTCCTCTTTGGGGATGCCTTGACTGTGAAGAACCCCTAAGTTATGGATATATCCGAGAGTTAGAGCTTTACTTCTGACGGAATGACGATCCATATTCCTCAGATGGAGCGTCATTTTCTGCTGTCGTGGTTTAACATGCTGCAGATGGACAGAAAGATGGTGGACTCCTTAACTCCGAGCCAGTCGGGGATATTTGTGGGTAAAATCTATTATAACAGAAACTTGGGGTCAGCGTATGCGGGTAAGGTATCGGTCAGTTGCTATGTGATGGGGTTGGCCCCAGGGACCTTCTCGAATGTACAGGGTCCCAATTTCAAGTTCTCTCAAGCTGACACTTTTCTGAACTAGCTTGCTCGGAAGGGGTCCTATCTAGTTGGCCGACTGGCGCTGTTGAACTGGATAAACCCCATCCCTTCGTGGGCCAATTTGACCACGTGGATTTTGCAGAAGTATGAGACTCTCCTTCGTGAGATCGGCCTCTATCACGCCATTCGGGGTACCTGTCACGGTCTGCCCATGAATAAGACGCTGTTTATAGATCTCCTGGAGATGTACAACCGACGAACGGTAAACTTCTTCATGTCTGGAGGGGAGATGGGACTCGTCCTCTACGAGATGCATGCAGTTTCCAAGCTGCCCATGGGGGAAAAAGCCTTTGAAGTGTATACCCCGACGAAAGAAGAGTTCGAGGACTTGGATCGGCGGTTCCCGGGCTTTGTTGCCGTATACCGGGAACTACTATGTCATCACAGCACCTGCCACCAGACGTCCATCAAGAAGGACGGTAGCTTGGAAGGAAACCTTTCTCACACCCAGTCATGGCTCACACACCTTTTTACGTTAGGCACCTCAGGCCGAGTTTCTCCTCGAAATCCTCAAACCCAAGAGGAAGTACTGGACCTGGTGTTGAGTGCCAAGAGGTCGAGGGCCACGAGCGACAGGTTTGGGAGTAAAACTGACTCCTTCAGTTATTTTTATCAGGGTACTCAGCAGCTGTCAGAGAAGGCACTCCTGGCAGGGTTTCTAATGGTGTGGCTGTGAAACTGTGTGGTCTCGGGAGGGGCTGGTTCTATTGAGAGGATCAGCCGTAATTTTATCCTCCCTACTGTGAAGCTGGTCTTCGGGGCCAGACTAGCTCTTCTTCCGGCCATGGTGTGCAGCATACACCGTGGCCTCCGTACCTTCTCGTCCAAGGTCATCGCCCGTGACACGGCAAAGGACTTTGAACGCGTTGAACTGCCCTATCATTATCTGATGGGGTGGTTGTTGATGCACTACCGGTCTTTGATGAGGCCTGGCGCAGAAGACGGCGTTACGGCTGATGATGCTTTCATCTTCCAATATCACCATCAGTCCTGGGAGTGTAGCACTATGCCAGCCTATCGGAGGGCGCTGGCGAGAGTGGACGGATACAACTTTTTCCTGTCTGTTCCCCGTTTTACCGATGAAAAAGTGAGGGGCGTACATATTGATGGTACCGGACCTCCTCACCTCTTGTCAGAGAAGATGCTTCTTTGGTTGCATAACATCCGTCCTGCGTACCTAGTATACCGTAACCGCAACACTGTCTATTTGGAACCTTACTTACCCAGTAGTTTCTTCCGACAGTTTGGGTATAGTCATCTACTCTTGGACAGCCCCAGCCCTTGCCTGGGTTTTGAAGGTAGTGTCCTTGACGGTATCAGGGCCTGGCATTATTATGACACGGTTCACACCCGTACTAGCTTATCAGTTCCTTATGCTGAGGCGCTGGGAGAGATTTTGTATTTGGCGGCTGTATACCATGTCGCAGCGAGCAAGCCTCCTGTTGGCCTTGACGGATCAGCCGCCCGTTGTGCCAAGCTCTTCCCGAAAGTGAAGCAGGCCTGAGTCTGCTGGTGGCGGCAGAACCTACTCCGTAAAACGGGCTGCGGTTAAGCCTCGCCGGTTGCTCATTAAGGAGAGATACGAGGATATGGGCGCCATTTCGGAGGTGAATTGAATTACAACCATCTCCTTCTTTAGCTCTTCCTTTTCCTGAACTATGATCTAATCATTTTTTTCTCTGTAGGCGTCAGAAGAGTCGGACTCTCGGAAGCCGGCCGCTGTTTCTTAAGTCAACCCGGCCTTGACCACTTTGATTAGTGACATGTGGGCCGAGATTATTTCTGCCGGGTTCTCTCGGCGGCGGCTGAGGGGTCTCATGTTGCTGAGGTCTCGACCCAGGGCGACGTGGGCTCCGCTGAACTCATCCCCGAGACTGCTGAACTTCAGCAAGGTGACGCTGATCCGGTTGTATCTCCTTTCGGAGCAGCTGGGACAGAGGAACCAGCTGAATTCGGCTCGGGTGTCGCTGGCGAAGAGATTACGGCGGCTGTGAGCGAACCTCAGCCTCCGTAACTCTCTCCTGGTAAGATAAGCCAAGTCTTGACTAGTGAGGAGGCTCATTTGCTCTATCATCACATCCTTTGGATTAAGCTGATTGATGGTTGCTCTGGACATACAGGTCCTGCTCCTTTACTGCCAATGACGGATATTGTCAGGGTAGAGTTTGTCAGAGAGAGTGTGCCTCCTCCCTCTCCATCTTTCATTGAGGGACCTCCCGCTGAATCAATTTCAGGACAGCAGACGACAGAACGGTCGGGGCAGGGAGAAATGATCCCTGCATCTTCCTCTGTTCATGTGGCTCCGAGGGTCGACCTTTTCGCCCTGCCGAGTCTCCAAGTCCTTCGGGCGGAGGAGGAGGAATTAGCTGCTATTCAAGCGTCTTTTCGCTCGGAACTCGCTTCCCTTGTGGCAGGGGCATCAAGTTCCGGTGCATCCTCTTCGACACTGTCGGCCACTCTTCCTTTGACGCCGTCTTCCTTAGAAGTTATGGATGAATCGTCAAGGGATGTGGTCGACAGTTTCTATCGCCACCTGAGGCGAGGAGTTAAGGCTGCCTTGGAGCGGGGGATATCATTTGCCTTGGTCCGTCAGTGCGCCCGTGGCTAAATTGAAATCCTTAGAACCCTCTCCGATGGGGTATGGATAGTTGAGCTGTTGGAGCCCAAATTGCTACAAGCGGATCATCTTGTGGCCCAGTTTCAAGTACTACGGTAAGTTAATCTATCTTCAATGATAGATCAGGAGCGGGCCATCCTCATCACTATCCTAGAGAAGGTAAGGGCTGCACGAGATGCGTCTAAGCCGGCTATAACGAAGGACCTCGACGATCTGTCTCTCCAGTATGATCAGCTGAGCCGCAGGAGCGAGGATTGCATGGCTCGGGAAGCGGCCGCCTCTTACAGAATAATTGATACGAGGGAGAAAATCCTCGAGCTCTAGAGGAAGCTGGCTTTCTTAGAATCTGAGCTGGAGGCCTCCCGCGCGGATAAAGAGCTAATCGTTCAGGAGGTCGAAAAGGTTACCCGAGCTTCTGCTGGCCTGGAGCATGCTCTGAAGAGACTCGAAGATGGCTGGCAGACCCACGCGCATCTGGAGGATGCAGAGCGGCTGACTCAGGAGGCCGAGCGCCGGGCCAAGCTGCGATTTGAGCGGTCGACCACCGTGCTGAGGGACCGTCTCAGAGAATTATGTGAACCATAATCGGCCCTTTTTTTCTTTCTTTCTTTGTCATTTTCCTTCGTTTTGATAGGGACGTGGTCCCCGAATATGTAGTACTTTTGCTTTTCAATAAATGACTATGTTTTCATCATCCATCATCTATTGTGCTTGTACTGTATCTTTGATATTCGTGATATTTGCCACACTGGGGGACTTTTTGTGGACCTATTACCCTTGGCATACCTTGGTTGTAGGTATGAATAATAAGTTTAATAGAGATACCTAGAACGATATCATGGTGAGACGGACGTGGAAGTTCTTGGTATTGGGCGAAAGAACGCCATGGAACAGCTGGGCTCCGAAGGCGTATGATAATGAGAAAAGAGGCACATGTACTAGAAGATCTAGTACAACATTTGTGGTTAACAGTGGACACTTGTGGTCAACTGTGGACATTTGTGGTCAACTGAGGACATTTGTGGTCAACTGAGGACATTTGTGGGCCTATTATCCTTGGTGTACCCTGGTTTTGGATACAGATAATAAGTCGAAAGAGAACCAACATACTTACTCAGAGGTAATGACGACGTGGTAAGTATGAGGGTTTATTCAATGGAGTTTTCCTACTCAGAGGTAATGAGGACGTGGTAGGAGTGGACTCCATGAAGGGTACAGAGAACAACTCAGAGGTAATATGGACGTGGAAGTTCTTTGTGAGGGGTGGTTTATTTTTGATAGAAGTGAAACAACTCAGAGGTGACATCGATGTGGTTGTTTCGAGAAATTTGTGGATCTGTTACCCTTTTTATGTTCTGAAAGTGCGGGCGGTAGATCATGAGGAAGGAGATCTTTTAGGAAGAAAATTCAGAGGTATGATCATACATGACTTACTACCCAGAAGATGCGATATAGATTCACCTGGAGTGACCAGAGTGTAAGTTCAGCGGTACATGTGGGTACATAACTCAACAATCTGGGAGATTTGGAGTCAGAATGTAAGTTCAGCGGTACCAGAGGGTACATAACTCAACAATCTGGGAGATTTGGAGGATGTCATTTTAGACATAATACTTCTTCACGAACTTGCCGTTGATGGGCAATATGAGCAAGTCTTCGTTTTATTTTACGAGGCGGTAAGCACCATTGGAGAATACAGCCTCGATGACAAATGGGCCTTCCCACTTTGGCTGGAATTTGCCGGCAGTTTTGTGAGTCATAATTATCGGCCTCCGAACTGCCAGAATGAGATCGCCCACTTGGAATGTTCTGAGTTTAACCTTCTTGTTGAAGGCTCCGGAGATGCAGGCTTGATACAGCTCGATTCGTTGTTGAGCTAGCAGGCGCTTCTCATCTAAGGCCTCCAACTCTTGTAGTCGGCGACGATAATTATCATCCGTCGTCAATTGATAGGTGAGGGCGACGCGGAGCGAAGGGATTTGGGTCTCCAGTGGGAGGAGTGCCTCACTTCTATACACCAGAGAGAATGGTGTGTTCCCGGTGGCCGTTCGAACTGTTGTACGGTATGCCCATAAGCATTCACCAAGCTTCTTATTCCAGTCGCGTTTGTTGGAAGACACAAACTTCTTGAGCAGCTTGATTATAGTTTTATTGAATGCTTCTGCCAACCCATTCGCTGCCAGATTGTACGACGTTGAAGCAACATTCTGGATTCGGTGTTTGTCGCAGAACCGATAGAAGGCATGGCTTGCGAACTGCGGACCGTTGTCGTGGATGATCCTTCGGGGCAGTCCAAAACGATAGATGATGTGATGCTTGAGGAAGCTAATCACGTTTGAAGTTTTCACTTCTGCCAGCGGAATAGCCTCCGTCCATTTGTAGAAGTAATCTGTGATTGCGAGTATGAAGCGATGTCCTCGGGATGAAGGCGGTGTAATCGGACCAATGATGTCCATTCCCCATGCTTCGAATGGCCAGGATGCCACCGTCGGATGTAGAAACTCGGATGGCTGGTAGATGAAATATGCATGGACTTGATAGGATTTGCACTTTCTTACATAGTCTATCGCATCTGCAACCATCGTGGGCCAGTATAGCCCATTCGGCGAAGGCGGTCTTACAATTTTGGGCCAGGCTGATGGGCCCCACAGACGCCATTGTGAGCTTCGCGTACAGCTTCTTTGGCTTTTGTATTTGACAGACACAGGAGCAGTAATCTATCGTATGATCGCCGATACAGCATTTTCGTCTCTGTATGGTAGAAGAATCTGAGGGAACGTCTTCTGATAGAAGTGGCTTTCTTTGGATTCTCGGGCAAGATGCCATATACTACGAAGTCTACGAATGGCTGTCTCCAGTCTGGTGCTTCGTCGACTCTCAGAGCGGAGTAACTCTCAATATATTGAACATTATTCTTGGGACAGACTAATTCACGGCCTATTACGTCAACCAAGTGGTGAGCATGATTCGTAACCGCTAAGGAAGCGGCAAGGCCTGCTAGGGCATCGGCTTCAATGTTCTGGAGCCTGGGAACGTGTTCTATGAAGAACCCTTCAAATGACAAAATGATGTTGATCGCTATTTGGTGATAGGGGACCATATCTTCATGGCGAACTTCGTATGAACCCCGAATCTGATTGACGATTAACTGCGAATCGTCGTATGCTTCAAGATATTCTACCTCCAGCTCCTTTGTAAGTCGGAGGCCAATGACCACAGCGTTGTACTCGGCCACATTGTTTAAACAGGGCTCCGTGAGGGAGTAAGCCCGATGGATCACCAGCCCGAAGGGAGAAATCAGCACCACTCCGACTCCAGCGACGATGTTGCCCTTGGACCCTATTCTGGAAGCGCCGTCGAAGAACATTCGCCATACGGCATCATAAGAGGCCACATTTGAATTGGCGACCTCATCTGGAATCTCTTCGTCTATTCTGGTTGACTCTGAACTTGGATGAGCTGCTAAAAATTCTGCCTGAGCTTAACCTTTAACAGCCTTCTGCGGGATGAAGATCATGTGGTAGGGAGACAATAATATCGCCCAGGTAGCGAGGCGAGAGCTGAGTGCACTTGGCTTGGTCATAAGGACCCTGAGGGGGTTAACTCTTGATACGACATGGATGGTTTGTCCCGTGACGTAGTGTCGCGTCTTCTGAATAGCGAACACCAGAGCAAGGCATTCATTCTCCACAGCAGTATATCGATGCTCAGGCCCCATCATCATTCGGCTGAGGTAATATATAGCTTGCTCATGGCCTGCATCATTGTTTTGTGATAGTAAAGCACCGAGAGAATGCTCCATTGCTCGCACATAGAGCAGAAATGGTTTTCCAGCAACTGGGGCCACCAGGACTGGAGGGTACGACAAATATTCTTTGATGCTGTCGAAGGCGCGCTGGCATTCTTCATCCCATACGAATGAAATGCCCTTCTTTATGAGGTGGGTGAATGGCTGACATTGTCCGGAGAGGTTAGAGATAAACCTTCTGATGTAGGCTAGCCTTCCTTGAAGACCTCGGAGTTCACGAAGGTTTTTCGAGGGACTCATCTCCATGATTGCCTTCATCTTCTCTGGATCTATATGAATTCCCTGGACAGTGATGATAAAACCCAGGAATTTTCCACTAGATACGCCCAAGAAGGATTTGGTAGGATTCATCTTCAAGTTGTGCGCTCGCATCAGGTCGAATACCGTTCTCAGGTCCTGCAGATGGTCTCCCTTAGAACGGCTTTTAACGGCGATGTCATCAACATAACACTCCACGGTCTTACGCAGGTGATCTCTGAAGATGACACTCATAGCTCTTTGATAGATGGCGCCAGCATTCTTTAAACCGAAGGGCATGACTGTGTAACAGTACACGCCAATCGATGTTCGAAATGATGTATGCTTTTCGTCATCAGGAAATATCTTGATTTGGTTGTATCCTGAGAAGCCATCCATGAATGACATGCGCTCAAAGCCACATGTGTTGTCAATCATAATATTCGTGATGGGAAGAGGAAACTCATCTTTGGGACATACCTCGTTCAGATTGCGATAGTCGATACAGATTCGGATCTTTCCATTCTTCTTGAGAACTGGTACTATGTTGGCTACCCAGTCAGGATGCTGTTCCTCGCGGATGAAGCCGCTGGCTATCAGTTTGTTGACCTCAGCTTCGATGGAGTTCATGATGTCCGGGCGGAACCATCGTTGTTGTTGTTTGACCGGCTTTGCGTCCGGACGAATGTTGAGCTTGTGGAGTGCAACCTCGGGGTTTAGCCCTGGCATGTCTTCATAACTCCAGGCGAACACGTCAATATATTCTTTGACAAGTTGTAGTAGCGATTCCCGCTCTTCGTCTGTCAGTCTTTTGCTAACGAAGATTGGTTTTGGGGAAGACTCATTGTCGAGGTCAACTTGCATGACCTCATCTTCAGAAGGGGGCTCTCTTTGTTCGAACAACTTTTTCCATTGTGCATCTAGTTGTTGGGCCTACGACTCTAACTCAAGAAGTTCAGGAATGTCTTCATCTTCTTCATAGGCGTCGACGAATGTGATATTGACAGACAAGACTTGCCTGAATACGTCCCCAAGGCTGACATCCGAATCAGAAGTTGGTGATCCGATTGAGTGTGAATGCCAGTCGCATTCCTCATCTGAGTTTTCAAGGGTCGTTGCAGGTGTAACATAACCTAGCCCACATCTGGGCTTGTTGTAGTAATCCTGTGGTTTCCCAGTTGGGACTGGTAACTGTAAAGGTAACCACCGACCAGTGCCGTAATTTAAGCCTAGCGTAGTCTCCAGATCATACCCCTGTTTTTGCATGAGATACTTGGATTGGGAGGTATACAGATAAAGGGGTAGTCTCCCGGCGTCGGGTTCGAGATCGACTTCTTCTATCCTGAAGGGTTGTGGATCATTCTTCCGGCCGAAGATGATTGGATGTTCCTCTCCTTCGACTATGAAGCAGGCGTCTTTCACGGGAGTAAGTTGGTTCGCGGTGTAAACATTTGTCACCTGTGTGTGTAGGTGGGTGCCTATACCGTGTTCATGGCATACATTGTACAAAGCTTATTAAGCTCGAGGTAGTTCAAAGATAGCCCTTTCTTGATGAAGTAAGGTATCTTTTCTAGTGGAATTACATCATCTGCGGATAGAACATCTGTGTGAGCAGCCACATACTTGGCCAGCTCTGACTCTTCTTCGGCCACCCCCTATGTCAATGAAGACTGAGAGGATGACTTGGGTAGCTTAATCATCAGGGGCTCCACTGGTGGAGCAGAACGTGGAGTCGTTGGCATACAAGCAACCACCAGTTTGGTGCTCGGTACTGGACGGGGAGTTATTGGCTGGCTAGCAGTCCCCGGCTTAGCGCTTGGCTGCCGATTCATTCTAGGAAGACGAATCGTCATCGGCTTGGCAGAGGGATTGAGCTCCTATGTTTGTTGCTGGCTAGCTCTAGGCAGCCTGATTGTTAGTGGCCCTGTCGTGGGTCTTGGCGCTTGGCCAGACCTGGGCAGTCGGATTATCATCTGTCCCTCCTGTGCAGAGAGGCTGATTGTATCCTTACGCAGAGTGGCTGTAAGGGGTGCAGTTCCGCCAGGTTTGCGGGCTTGGAGGTAGATCGTTAGAGGTTCTTCCGATCAAGTTGCCACCTCAATTTGAGCTTGAGCATCTCCATCGACAAGGTGCCTTTTCGACTTCTCATACAAGCATGAGTCTAAGTAGTAGGATTCGAACCCTTTAAAGGGATCGATGTCGGCAAATTCTGTCCTCACGAAGCCGTACTTGTCGACGTACTTGAAGCACAGATACAATGTGGAAGGCACGATCATGTAGTCGTGTATCCAAGGATGCCCCAGAAGAATATTTTAGGATGTGTCCGCGTCTATGACATAGCAGGTTACTTCTGACTGAAGGTCGCCGATTTGGCACTTCAAGCGAATCTTCTCGACCAGATAGCTTCTGCCAGAATTGAAACCGCTGATGGCGGTGTTTGTAGGTGTCAGGCAATGCATAGGGATGCCCAGGAAGTGAAGCAGGCTCTTCGGGATGATGCTTATGGAAGGCCCGGGATCTATGTGCATCCGATCCACCTTTACGTCGCTGACGTATCCAGTATAATACAGCGGGCGATCGTGCAGGTTAGTCTTAATAAGCATGTCCTGCGGAGTAAAGACAATGTTAGGCATTGCTTGTCACGACCCGCACCCTAGAGTAAGGGCACGAGACGTGGGTACGTCCAGCCTACGCCGCAGTGTCGACGGTAGAACGCTGTTCTAGGTCTCATGCATCTAACAGTATAAGGCTAAACTCCCCGAATGGGGATGACATAGCAAAATGTAAACTCAACCACATCTAAGGTAGAGCATAATAGAAGATAGATAAAACATAAAATCCACAAAGAGATACATCAGATATAAGTCTAAGTGTCTAAGATACATAACCCAGAAACATCTCAAATCTCAATACAGTAATCCATAAATACAACTCAAGACAACTGAAAATAAGCTATAAGCAAAACCCTAGCTATCTATACAACCTCTACTGTATCTCCTCTAGGCTAGCAGGCAACCTCCAAGCTATTTGTAAAATTTATCAACAGGTCCAGTCAGGACATGAGCGAGCACAATACATTTCAACAGTTCATAGCAGGTTAGAAAATATAATCATGCAGTAAAGTAAGATACAGGAACTGAAAGAAAGTATATGATGTAAATAGAGAAAGCTATAATGGAAATATATACTATAAATAGAGAACTATCAGTGGCTAGTGAGTCAAAGTACAATATAAACATATGAATGGCATAGGAGATTTTGGGAACTATACTATGGAGTGATTCTGGGAACTACACTACTTGGATATTATTCACATGTCTACTTCTACTCCCCCGTACCCCCAATCAATACACAAGGATCCAGCCAGGTTATGTTATGATTCCATGCAAAGGCCCACAAGGGGTGATATATGGAAGGCCCACAAATGGGTGATTCTGGGAATGCCCATAAATAGGGTGATTCAAGGAAGACTCTGTGATCATGAGAGTACATGTCACAAGTGATCAATAAACCGTGAAGCATAGTGATACACCATATAAGTGAAACGCACAGAACCTGTAGTATACTATGCTCCCTGAGGGGATAACATCTCGAGAAGGGATCTATATAGTACTAATCCGTGTGACCAACGTGACAGTATCAAGTAAAGTAATTTAAAGCAGAAAGATAATTCTAAACAGGATATGAAATGATCAGAGAATGTACTCGGCTGATAACCTGAACAGCTGATAGGTATAGGGGTCCAACTAAAGCCACAGAGTCCTATTTAAAGCATCACAGGTTACAAGGTGTTCAAGTTGTAATAAATGAATCTCTACAAGCAATCTATATTATCCAAGGTTCTTCTAAGTCAATTCAACTCTAGGTCAACTCCGGTCAACAATCTGGTCAAACTAGGACAAGTGTTGACTTACAGTTGGCTTTTGGTCAACTGGTCAACTCTGGTCAAACAGGGTCAATTCTAGTCTAATCATTAAAGATATAAAGTGTACTTCGTTATTCGTACGTCGAAACTTACGACACGCAAATCGAGATTAAATTATCAACGGTAAAGTTAATAATCTTATTATAGTGATCTACGTGTCCATCTTGTCAATTTCAGCGATGTGAGATCACTGGAATTGACCGATCTCAGTTTTGTTGTACTAATCCCGAAATACGAACATTATAAGAATTAATTATTAATAAAAGGTGATACATAGAGGAACTATCTATAAACATTGTCGGATGATGAAATAAACATCGCCAACGTGTCCAGAATGGTCAAATTAGCTAGGATAGCCTACCCATCGGTCCAATTTGGACACAAGGGCAAAAAGGTAATTTCGGGTCAAAACGGTATCCGTGTCGGAGCCATTTTGCACCGAAAAACGTGCAAGAAAACAAGTCTATAAAACATAACAAATTATATATCCACGAAACCAGAATGACGATACGAACGCAACGGTATATCCAGAATTGGATTCCGTTGACCCGATCTCAATTTGGCCCGTTGACCAGAACTTGGAATTCCGGTTTGCACGAAAATGCGTGCCGGAGCCAATGTTCTCAAAACTCAGCAAACTACATGTCAACGAGTCCAGAATGACGATACGAACTCAACGGTATATCCGGAATTGGATTCTGATGAGCCGATCTCAAAATGACCTGTTGACCCGGATATTGGTATCCGATTTACACCGAAATACGTACCGGATCCAATGTCCACTAAAACCTAGCAAATTATATGTCAACGAGTCCAGAATGACGATATGAACTCAACGGTATATCCGAAATTGGATTCCGATTAGCCGACGTCAAAAAGTCTCGTTGATCCAGACTATGAGACCCACTTTGCACCGAAAAACGTGCCAGGGCCCATGTCCTCCAAAACTAACAAATTTTATATGAAAACATGCCAGAACGACGCCACGAGTCTACTGGTGTTGTCAGAAATGAAATCTGGACTCCCGTATTCAAAAATAGAATTTTACAAGTTAGAAATTACGAATTCGGACGGCCAACTTTGGCGTCGAATTCAACCAATCAAACAAGCTCACAATGAAACGAAACTGGAGGAGTAGTAAGAGGGTTATACCAGCTTCGCACAGGAACTAGTAGCACGCCAAATAGAGCTACGGTGGAGGAGGTACAAGCTGACAAAGCTGGCTCCGCAAAACTGTCCAAAATTTATACAATTTAAACGGTCAACTTGGTGGCCGGTTTTGATGTAACAAACGATAAAATTAACCGACGAAAATTGACAGGAGTGAAGGTGGATATACCGAGATTGTGACGGAGCGAAGAAATCGCCGATCCAACGGTCGAATTTCTTAGAAATTATGCGCGAAGTTGCTGCGATGGGCGCCAAAACGGACTTGATTCCGCGCGCGTCACGGCGGGAATTTATGCGAAATGCACGAATCGCCTATACGTCGTGCCAGAGGAGAAGTGGCAGACCCAGGGGGTCGCCGGTGTTCGCCAGTTGGTGGGGGCATGGTGGAGGTGGTGGCGGGCTATGGTGGTTGGTGATGATGGCTATGGTGTTGGTGGTGATGGCTATGGTGTTGGTGATTATCTAATGAAGTGGTGAAGGAGACTGGTGGTGAAGGTCGGCCGAGCTCGGCCACGGCGGAGCTCCGGCCAGGGGGCTCGAGCATGCGAGGAGCTCGGGTGAGCTGCTATGTTGAATTGGTGTGTGTGTGAAAATTTAGAAGGAGAAAGAAAGAGGTGAGTGAGAGAGAGGAAATTAATGAGAGATGAAAGCTATTCCTAGGAGTTAGGGCCGGCCAATGCGAGAAAAATTTTGTGTTGGCTGCTAGGGAGGAGATTGATGGTTGGGATTAAATGAGAGAATCCAATGGCTAGGATTTAAATATAGGATTAGATATCTCCTAGGAATTTTTAATAAAAAGGAATTTTCCATCGAATATAAAAATAGGTAGAAAGGGTATTTAATATTATTTTCGGGCAAGAAAAGTGAGGGCGTCATGAGAGAGAGAAACATAAAGCTTGGAGTGGGTTCGGTCAAGCCGGGTTGGATCAAAACCGGACATGGCACAATAATCAAATTAAAAATAGGTGTTGATAATCATGGGTAAATAAGTAGCATATGGGGATTCCAATAAATGGGACACCAGTGTCATACGGGTAGTAGGCTCAATGTGGGCTATGTCCATAATTGGGCTGACAGGTTTTGGTCGACAGGGTACCCACAAATCAAGTTAGAAAATGAATGTGACTCCGTGGGATAAAATAAAATCGAGTCACGTATCAGGAAAGTTTTGTGAAGCAAGTGGAGCACAAAATGGTGTGTCTGAGTGGGACACGAAGGTCATGGGTGAAGAGCGTGTCGAGTAGATCATGCATGATGAGTTGGTTTCAAAAAAATGACTGGTCTGGTGCTCCCAAATTAAAAGTCACGGTAACGTGCATATGATGATCAAGGAAAAGAGTGGGAAAATTAATTAATGATCAAATGGTCTAAATCGATCCGAAGTTGTGCAAAGCAAAAAGAGTACAAGGGAACAAGTTTGGATGGGACATTATATACCATCATGAAGGTAGTCATATCCACTACAAAACTTGTGAAGAAGATTTCGAGAGTTGAACATCCCTGACACTCCAAATATCAAAGGCACTGGAAAGTACACTTAAAGATAATAAACAGAATAATTTATTTATTGAACTAAATCAATCAGAAAAAATAAAAAAATCTAACCCGAAATTCAGGGTGCTCATATCCTACCCACCTTATAAAAATTTTGTCCCCGAAATTAAAATGTTCATACTCCCTCTAGGTCAAACCCCCACAATCAAAGTCTCTGAACTTAAACAAATCATACGATTTAAAAGGTCGATATACAGGGTCATGGCATACGGTGGTAGTGAAAGTCTCATCTAGGTATACTAGTCATGCTAAACCAAAACGGTCATAGGATATCAAAACATATAAGCATTCTAGGTGCTAAACTAGAAAAGATACAGAATTAACAATCATCAAGACTGTAAGGCGGTCTACCATCCTATATGAAAACTGGTAATTATCAAAAATAAAAATAAAGATAACCACCAATTATTTATTAAGGGATACTATTCAAAAAAAAATCACAATATAAAGTTAAAGAATGAAAGTCAATTGCATTGAAATCCAATCACAATATATTTATAGCTATAGCGAGTGTGTTAGAGAGAGAAAAACTAACATTATGTAAATGTTATGTGGTTAGATAGTAGGCATGTGTGTATGTGAAATATACATGAAAGTATAGGAGGATTTAGGTTTCAAAATAATAGTTATCCAGTTACACTACTCATGGCATATTGGTTAAACAATCTACAATACACAACATATTTACTCATAACATGCATGACTAACCATATACTTATATATACAAAGAGGTAGAGATTTAGTTATGTATCTATATACATTATAACATATATGCATAAACTCTATATATATCCTTATAGATATATGAACATAACATAGAGGGGAAATGTTAGGTTTACATGGCAGCGTATACTTAGTTAGAGTGTGTGTGTCCTTGTACAAGGTTATAGCTTAGTATTGAAAGGTTAAATCCAGTTTTAGTTCAGCATTTACATACAAAATCTGAAAATAAGCGAACATTTAAATCAGTGTAATATTAACATAATGCAGTTTCATATTTTTAGGGGTTTGAAACATGACAACTAACTCAATGCTCCCAACACAACCTAACATGATGGAGATGAAACCCTAACATACTATCTATACATACGATAATGTATACAGCTCAAAATATTACATATTAAATCTGAAATTGAACTAAACATTTGCAATCAATAAAAAAATGTTAACATGTATTCAGTTTTAGGATTTGGAGAAATTCGAACATCAACCAACCACCCAACATTTTGTAGGAACGAAATCGTAAAGTAGAATACTCTAGAGGAGGGGTGAATAGAGTAGGCAGCGGAATATTGCTAATTAAAAACTTGTTAGCAGTTAGATCACAGATATAATAATAATCACAAAAAGTAAATGACAGAATTTAAAAGTGATCAGAAGGCAAACGCAAACACCAAGATTTATACTGGTTTCCCTCTGGTGAGGACTAGTCCAGTCGGAAGAACTCTAGCTTCCAGTTGAATCCACTATTGGAAAATCCTGCAAGTTTTCATACGAAGTCCTTGCAACTTCTACAGACGCAAGCTTTGATACGAAGAACTCGTCCAACTTCAATTATGAAGAGTTGAATCTTCTATCAAGCCTCTGATTACAATCGCTTTTGAAACTTCTAGACCGTACCGCACTAGCAAATCGACTAGAGGATTGTAACTGGCTTGGGATTTGAAAATGAAAGCTTTTAAGAACTTTTTGGAAGAATGTAAGCTTAAGAAGAGAAGAGGTTGAAAGTGAATTGGTGATCTGAAATGATCGAAATGCTTCTCTATTTATAGCTTTTCCAAAGACAGAACTCTGACAGAGTTCGGGCAGAATTCGGACAGAACTCTTTGTAATAAACCGTAACTGAAGGATGACCAAGTTCAAAAACCCAACGTTCACTAACGTTCCAAATGGCCGAACTCTGGCCGAAATCGGGCCGAGTTCTCTTGAGGTTATGCCAGTTCATTTTTGGAGAAAATAAATTTTGGCTTTTTGAACAATCCTTCAGAAGCTTTTTGTAAAAAGAATATTTTTCAAAAACGTAGGTTATTTGTAAAAGAATAGGATGGTTTTGAAAAACGTTTTCGGATAGCCTATTTGCCAATACGACTCGGTGTACAATGTATTCCTTGACTCAATAAAATGAAAAATTACATTGCTTAAAAGGAAGTACATTCTGAATGGCAAACGGCTTCAGTCTTGAACATTGTTGATAACCATTGTTGAGAAGTGTCCAAAACGTCGTAGGTAAATGTCACGCCCCACTCCCAAAATAAGGCGAGCCGAGTACGTAACAACATACCCAGGCTACGCGACATATGAATACTCCAGTACCCATATTCGCGATTGTCGCCTATAGGGTTCTAGGATAGGTTGATCACAGGTCACATGATGCATAAAAATATAAATGACAATTTGATTAAAGGATATTCTAAACTATAAATAAAAATTTGATTATTCTACCCGATTACAACCATTAACCCAATACATATATTACATTACCAGCTACAAAGTTTTACTAGTTGATACCAAGTCAACCTCCTCTTTGTCTCATTCATAAAACTTCTCTTCAGTGTGCATCTGCATTCTCTCCTGTCCTTCATCAAACCTAGTGAACAAAACTAGATCGTCAATACGACGAGCAAGCCCTCAGTCAAAGGAGTAAAGTAGGTAAGGTAAGATGATAAAATTATCGAAATTGAACTGAAGGAAAGGATAATTAAAAGGTATATTCACTGATAAAATTTCTTATCGTATTAACATCTTTTCCTAAAAGAATGTAAGTGTGTCAGGTATAAATGTGTAAGCAATCAAACAAATCTTGTATGAAAAATACAATATTTAGAGAAACACTTCTGGATCACACAACTTCTATTTTTTCAACAATAATCCCAATTACCCGGGATCAGGTTTATACTTAATGGACGGTGCTTAGATTTATCCGTCCCATTAGTATCAGGATCATATATTGATGTGATATAATCAGGATAACACGAGTGATTTTCTGAGTTATTGGAATCAAGTGTTATAACAATTGTCATATGACTTGAAATTTTTCAAGAATATCGGAGCAGGCTACATTAGATATTACAGGACCGAATTCGGGGATTCGGAATCCAATAGAAAACAGGAAACAGGAAAGTGAGCTAAGCCTCACCCCGACAGACCCGTATAGCCATACGAGTGCTGGTAACAGGAACTGATCAGTTTTGTAAAATATAATATTGTAAAGATTTCGAAGGTGTGATCCAAAGTTTTCTTTGCCATCCCAAATGCAATTCTTACCAAAATATAACTTAGTTAAGTTACATTTCAATTTTGTATCTCGTTTTTCGTGTGATAGAGAACACACATTAAACGAGAATAAAGTTAAGCAGGAGATTCCGTCTTAGCGAAAATAAATTTGTGCGCCTAAGGCAACACTTTCAAGGATTTCAGTGTTATGTTTGTATAGGAACTTTGATAAAATCAGGAACTAGAGTTTAATCATTTCGACATTTCTAAAAATGGCTATCTCTGGAATTTTTCAAAAATTTTGGCAAAGTATCCTTTGTATTTTGACTCCGAAAAATTCACAAGAGATAATAATATAAATCAAAAACCCTGGGTACGCCGACCCCTTCGGTGGAGCAACTCTCAACACCGAGACACATACAGTTAAATATATAATATTAACATATAGTATAAATAAGTCTAGCTTCTTACCTTGGCAATTTTATTTTTATTGCTAACAATCAACGATTTGCAATATTCACTACAAAATCCAACTAAAAAAAATATTAGAACAACATAGTCTATAATAGCATGAATAATTCAAAAATTAACACCATCAATTGAATATGAGTATATAACTATTTTTAAACACGAATTTATTCAATTAACTTATTTGTAGGATATTGATCTTTCCATGTTTAGGATAAAATTTCACATAGGATAATAATTACGAACTTTAACGATACTTTCATAAGAATTGATTTAAAATTTTGATTTTTTCGAAATTCACGAAGCCTTAGAGTACCATGCTTAAACCTACTATATACTACAAATGCCTACTCAATCCCTCACTATATTTTTCATTCTCCAAACGGACATGGATAGCATTCTAAACCATGCAAATGCTGAATTTTATAGAAATAGATTCAAATAGTAAAAATATCGACTACGGATTATACATATTAGTAATATATATAATATAGGAACCCAACCTATCTTTCTTTAGTCTTTCTAATATATAAAACGAGCACAAGGATTTCGTTATAACATTCCTAAGACTTATAATGCCGAATTGTAAGAGATAAATTAAATTACGACCAAAAAGAGATTGATACGACCTTGTATCATTTTTTTTTTGAAATGCAAAACTGGTTGTCTATGTAACTTTGGTCTACTAAATCATAAGATTACTTTTACTAGTTTTAAGAACATCTAACAATAACCAAAATAAAATTTCGGACATTAACTAATTATTAAATCCTTGTGATATTGTAAATATTATTATACGATGATAGGCTAGCTAATATAACCAAAATGACTTTTATATCCGTAGAGTACGTGTCGAGTTTTGGTTTTGTATTTCTATTTCTAAGTAGTAGGGGGCAACTAAATAAACATATACGCATTATGATGTTCAAGGGGTGGTTATAACTTAATTTCTTAAGGTTCCAGCTTAATTAAACACTTGGGTATATTTATCCACAATATTAAATGGGAATATGCTATATATATATATATATATATATATATATATATATATATATATATATATAATAAGTATTTAAACTAAATAATCCTTGAATATTAACCAAACAAACAATCCTAACACATGACATCAATTATTTCCTTGTGTCGACGTATCCATGTTGTGTCCTGCAATTAACCGTGTCAACTTGTCCAAATTCCTTTGGACACGTGTCCGTATCGCATCATTATTAAACTTTAAATTACTAATAAATTATATATACCAAATTGGTAATGTAAAGAACACAAAATTGAAAGTATGAACAATTTGAGATAGACAAAGAAGAGGGCTTGCCTTGGGAAAAATGATTTGGGTTTGGAATTGGGGGTTAGGGCTTGCTCTTCCTTCTTCTTCTTCTTCCAATTTCTCCTTCTTCATCATCATCTTCTTCTTCTTCTTCTTTTTTTGGGTTTGAAGATGGTGGTGGTGGTGATGATGGTGGAGATGGAGATAAAGATGGTGGTGTTGGAGGTTGTGATGGAGGATGGCCGGCCGGAGGGAGGGGGTGCCGGCGGTGGAGGGGGCAGCGCGCGCACGAGCGCGGGTCCGAGCTGCTATGAAGATGGGTTTGAAAGGGAGAGAGATGGAGAGAATGAGAGATGAGAATAGTGAGAGGGATGGAGAGACCGAGAGAGAGAGAGAGGAAGAGAGTGTAGAGAGAGAGAGAGAAAGAGAGCTCGGTTGAGAGGTTGGGAGCCCTCTCTAAATATCATAAATAATTATTACATTTTAATAATGAAAAGTCTATTATACCCCTTCCTCTTCATGCAAGAGGACACCTATCCTTCCTATATGTAGTTAAATGACACATGTATGCATATGTGTCCAAGTGAGATTTGTAGTAGCACAATTTGTCTAAGGGTTTATTTGTAAATTATTTTAGAAGGTTTTAAATAAATACCTATAAAGACTTTATTTATAAAATTGAAATATAAAATACTTATCATAATAATTTATTTTTTTAAGAGTATAATAATGAATAATGTTAGAAATTAATGTAGTTTTAAAAGAAAAATAAAACTAATTCAAAGAATGTATTACCTGAATACCATGTTGTGAAATATGATTATGACATTTTACCAACCTTACAAAAATTTCGCCCTCGAAATTTAAAATAAAGTACAGATAAGCATTTTAGAAACTAATAAAGAGAAATATGATAATCTACCCACCTTACAAGGATTAAAGTAATAACATATATATTCTCAGAAGAACATGCAAATTGTATGGAAATCTCATGACTGAAAGAATTTTGAGATATCTTAGACTATTTAACATTCTAAGGAGTCAAAGAAAATATTAAAATGCACTTCAATCCAAGACCATAAAATTTTATCTGTATCCATATCTCCGATGTGATAGAGTAATCTTGTGCCTCGCCACTGCGTATATGGCTGCAATCAAGATACTGGTTCACTATCAGGATTTATGGCTGCAGCCTCCTCCTACCACGCTATTGATATCAATAGGATAAATAAAAATTATGATTGAAAAAAATAACTTTATAAGTAAAAACATATTCAAAATCAATACTCAATCTTAAGCTTGTAAATATCATTAGCATTACTTATCAAAGTATCAAAATTAATAAGTAATATTAAAATATAGGATGAACTCATAGAGTTTTGTTATCAAAAGAAGTAGAAATCTCTTTTTAAAATTTCAAATCAATAACTTCCAAATCCAAACTGAAAAATGAAATTAGAATCTAAATATCAAATTCCTTGAAATTAATCATAGAAATATTATCTTGGACCCGAAATCTTGTAAATCATGTTTCAAGAATATTGTGCCTCGCCAGTCCGGGTAGCTGCACAACTTCTCTTTCCATGATTTATTAGAGAATTTTAGGTCTCAAGACACAACAAGTATTCATTCACATAAATATCATTTATACAAAATCCAATCAAAGCATTCACTTCACAGAAAAGAAAAAAATATCAAAAGAGTAAATTGCAATGGATATTAGATAGAGGGCAATTCCTGAAATAGGGATGCCAGGAAAACATGTAAATGGAAGAAAATATTGAGGATACAATTTTAGATTTTTATTTAGGTGAATGTTAAGTGAAGCAACAAAATTGAAAATTTTGAAGTAGATTGGGTTTGTGAAAAAAAACCAGACCACAGAAAATTCAACAGATAAAGGAGAACGAGTCAGGACTTAGGCATGGATAGAAGTCTAGAGGGAGTAAGGAATAAGGAATTGGCTTCTTAATATAATATATATATAATACTCTATACAATAACTATTATGCAAAACCATAGATAAGTTATTGCTAGTACTTTCCTACCCAGTAATCATTCAAAATATACTTATATCTATACTTACACCTTCACTATTTCTAACTATGTAATGGTTCAAAAAAAAAAATTTGAACTCCGGGCTTACTAGAGATACCAAGTCCAAGATTCTTAAGGAGTCTTCTAGATTTTTTACCAGCTCAGACGAGAATACTTGTCCTATTCTCCCTGACTTAATAGGCCTAGAATGATTATATCAATCCTTATACTACCCATGACTTAGGTAAGGACACCTGATTACATATACATACTATAGAAATTTTATTTAGGTAAAGACACTATGAAATATTGTCTAACATGTACAATTCTATTTGGTATCTCTTGGATAATTCCTAAAACATATCTTAAAGTTTATACCTTAGCCTATAGGGTCTCGCCAAAATCTTGACCAACATCTTATCTCAGCTTGCATAGGTTTTCCTAGAACTTGGCCTATATCCCATCCTTGGGTTGTCAGACCTGCACCATATCCTATTTTTTTTATGCAATGTCTGACCTGCATCCTATCCTAGATTTTCCATTCTTTGCTGACCTGCATCCTATCTTAGGTTTCCTATTTTTCGTGGCCTGCATGGGCCACAACTAAAAAGACGTGTCACGCCCCGCTCCCAAAATAAGGCGAGCCGAGTACGTAACAACATCCCCAGGCTACGCAACATATGAATACTCCAGTACCCATATTCGTAATTGTCGCCCGTAGGGTTCTAGGATAGGTTGATCACAGGTCACATGATGCATAAAAATATAAATGACAATTTGATTAAAGGATATTCTAAACTATAAATAGAAATTTGATTATTCTACCCGATTACAACCATTAACCCAATACATATATTACATTACCAGCTACAAAGTTTTACTAGTTGATACCAAGTTAACCTCCTCTTTGTCTCATTCATAAAACTTCTCTTCAGTGTGCATCTGCATTCTCTCCTGTCCTTCATCAAACCTAGAGAACAAAACTAGGTCGTCAATACGACGAGCAAGCCCTCAGTCAAAGGCGTAAAGTAGGTAAGGTAAGATGATAAAATTATCGAAATTGAACTGAAGGAAAGGATAATTAAAAGGTATATTCACTGATAAAATTTCTTATCGTATTAACATCTTTTCCTAAAAGAATGTAAGTGTGTCAGGTATAAATGTGTAAGCAATCAAACAAATCTTGTATGGAAAATGCAATATTTAGAGAAACACTTCTGGATCACACAACTTCTATTTTCTCAACAATAATCCCATTTACCCGGGATCAGGTTTAAACTTAATGGTCGGTGCTTAGATTTATCCGTCCCATTAGTATCAGGATCACATATTGATGTGATATAATCAGGATAACACGAGTGATTTTTTGAGTTATCGGAATCAAGTGTTATAACAATTGTCGTATGACTTGAAATTTTTCAAGAATATCAGAGCAGGCTACATTGGATATTATAGGACCAAATTCGGGGATTCGAAATCCAATGGAAAACAGGAAACAGGAAACAGAAAAGTGAGCTAAGCCTCACCCCGACAGACCCGTATGGCCATACGAGTGCCGGTAACAGGAACTGATCAGTTTTGTAAAATATAATATTGCAAAGATTTCGAAGGTGTGATCCAAAGTTTTCTCTCCCATCCCAAATGCAATTCTTACCAAAATGTAACTTAGTTAAGTTACATTTCAATTTTGTATCTCATTTTTCGTGTGATAGAGAACACACATTAAACGAGAATAAAGTTAAGCAGGAGATTTCGTCTTAGCGGAAATAAATTTGTGCGCCTAAGGCAACACTTTCAAGGATTTCAGGGTTATGTTTGTATAGGAACTTTGATAAAATCAGGAACTAGAGTTTAATCATTTCGACATTTCTAAAAATGGCTATCTCTGGAATTTCTCAAAAAATTTGGCATAGTCTCCTTTGTATTTTGACTCCGAAAAATTCACAAGAGATAATAATAAAAATCAAAAACCCTGGGTTCGCCGACCCCTTCGGTGAAGCAACTCTCAACACCGAGACACATACAGTTAAATATATAATATTAACATATAGTATAAATAAGTCTAGCTTCTTACCTTGGCAATTTTATTTTTATTGCTAACAATCAACGATTTGCAATATTCACTACAAAATCCAACTAAACAAAATATTAGAACAACATAGTCTATAATAGCATGAATAATTCAAAAATTAACACCATCAATTGAATATGAGTATATAACTATTTTCAAACACGAATTTATTCAATTAACTTATTTATAGGATATTGATCTTTCCATGTTTAGGATAAAATTTCACATACGATAATAATTACGAACTTTAACGATACTTTCATAAGAATTGATTTAGAATTTTGATTTTTCCGATATTCACGAAGCCTTAGATTACCATGCTTAAACCTACTATATACTACAAATGCCTACTCAATCCCTCACTATATTTTTCATTCTCCAAATGGACATGGATAGCATTCTAAACCATGCAAATGCTGAATTTTATAGAAATAGATTCAAATAGTAAAAATATCGACTACGGATTATACATATTAGTAATATGTATAATATAGGAACCCAAACTATCTTTTTTTAGTCTTTCAAATATATAAAACGAGCACAAGTATTTCGTTATAACATTCCTAAGACTTATAATGCCGAATTGTAAGAGATAAATTAAATTACGACCAAAAAGAGATTGATACGACCTTGTATCATTTTTTTTGAAATGCAAAACTGGTTGTCTATGTAACTTTGGTCTACTAAATCATAAGATTACTTTTACTAGATTTAAGAACATCTAACAATAACCAAAATAAAATTCCGGACATTAACTAATTATTAAATCCTTGTGATATTGTAAATATTATTATACGATGATAGGCTAGCTAATATAACCAAAATGACTTTCATATCCGTAGAGTACGTGTCGAGTTTTGGTTTTGTATTTCTATTTCTATGTAGTAGGGGGCAACTAAATAAACATATACGCATTATGATGTTCAAGGGGTGGTTATAACTTAATTTCTTAAGGTTCCAGCTTAATTAAACACTTGGGTATATTTATCCACAATATTAAATGGGAATATGCTATATATATATATAAAATAAGTATTTAAACTAAATAATCCTTGAATATTAACCAAACAAACAAGCCTAACACATGACATCAATTATTTCCTTATGCCGACGTATCTATGTTGTGTCATGCAATTACCCGTGTCAACTTGTCCAAATTCCTTTGGACACACGTGTCCGTATCGCATCATTAGTAAACTTTAAATTCCTAATAAATTTTATATACCAAATTGGTAATGTAAATAACATAAAATTGAAAGTATGAACAATTTGAGATAGACAAAGAAGCGGGCTTGCCTTGGGAAAAATGATTTGGGTTTGGAATTGGGGGTTAGGGCTTGCACTTCCTACTTCTTCTTCCAATTTCTCCTTCTTCATCATCATCTTCTTCTTCTTCTTTTTTTAAGAAGGGGTTAGGGTTTGAAGATGGTGGTGGTGGTGATGATGGTGGAGATGGAGATGAAGATGGTGGTGTTGGAGGTTGTGATGGAGGATGGCCGGCCGGAGGGAGGGGGTGCCGGCGGTGGAGGGGGGCAGCGCGCGCGCGAGCGCGGGTCCGAGCTGCTATGAAGATGGGTTTGAAAGGGAGAGAGATGGAGAGAATGAGAGATGAGAATAGTGAGAGGGATGGAGAGACCGAGAGAGAGAGGAAGAGAGTGTAGAGAGAGAGAGAGAGAGAGAGAAAGAGAGCTCGGTTGAGAGGTTGGGAGCCCTCTCTAAATATCACAAATAATTATTATATTTTAATAATGAAAAGTCTATTATACCCCTTCCTCTTCATGCAAGAGGACACCTGTCCTTCCTATATGTAGTTAAATGACACATGTATGCATATATGTCCAAGTGAGATTTGTAGTAGCACAATTTGTCTAGGAGTTTATTTGTAAATTATTTTAGAAGGTTTTAAATAAATACCTATAAAGACTTTATTTATAAAATTGAAATATAAAATACTTATCATAATAATTTTTTTTTAAGAGTATAATAATGAATAATGTTAGAAATTAATGTAGTTTTAAAAGAAAAATAAAACTAATTCAAAGAATATATTACCTGAATACCATGTTGTGAAATGTGATTATGACAGTAAACATCTGAGTTGACTTGTATTTATATCGAGACAGAGTTTGATCAATTATTAAAATCAGGTTTGACCATGACCAATGGGCCAACAATCTTCTCCATTTTGATAATTGACAAACCTTGCCGATATAACATCTAAGCTTGGAATCAAATCAAAATAGAAAAAAATTGTTCACAACCTGTATTTCACAAACATGTTAGATCCTTATTTCTCCCCCGTTGTCACTTAGCAAAATAATTGCAAAAGAGAAAGCTCCTCCGCAATCAATGCATAAGTAACAAACAGTGAAGAAACCCCAGAAAAATAAATAATCATGACAGGCATGGTAGAAACAGTAAGAGAAATAGATAGACTATAGAACAACAACACAGGCATGTATTTGTCTCAAGCAGTATTTAATAAAGAATGAAGCAACAAAAGATAGATAGTGCTACTATAAATTAAAACAAGTAAAGTGCTAAATAATAGACTAAGATGCCAAAGCTGAGGCATAATAAAAAACAACCATGTCCATGAATAGTCACAAAAAAAGTGCTGATAATAACTAAAAAAAATGATAAAATCTTGGAATGTCAGAGCATTTCCAAGTAAACATAAGACAAAAAGTAACAGTCTCAATAATCTAACATCTCAAAACTCATCATCATCAATATCATCATCATCAGCTCCAGCTCCAGCATGTCCAGAAGGACCAGCTCTAGAAGTACCAGCGCCAGAAGTGCGAGGAGTGGCGCCAGCGGTACGATACCAATCATATGCGTTCTCTGGCTGGAACAAAAAGTGTACCGCCTCGTCATCAATGCGGTAGCCAGAAACAGAAGGGTCTCGAGGCTGAGAGCTAGCAGAATGACCCGTCTGTGTAAACCTCAGATCGGCGAAGGAGTTGGCAATCGCCTGGAACCGAGTCACATCACAGAACTCGTGTTCCCTAGAGGTCTCAACATAAAAAGACTGTAGATCTGATAAGTGTTGATGGATACCCTCAAAACTCAAAGGGTAGGAATGAGGAGGAACAGGTGCTGTGGGAGCAGTGGGAGTAGGTGCAGGAGGAATAGGTGCAGTAGGTGGAGGAACAAATGCAATGCTGCGACGAGAGAGTTTGAGAAACTTGGGCTCGGGGTCGACAGCACAAGTAGATAAATCAATATCAAATCTCTGAAAAATGCGAGGAATAAGTATCGCATAAGATAGGTTGCGGTCTCTCCCGCGACATCTATCCATCATCTGAATGATAGTCTTAGGGGCAGAAAAAGGAATCCCCTTAAGAATATGATAGAGTGCATAAAGCTCAAGTGTAGTGACATCATCTTTAGAAGTGGATTTTGGAAGTAAGGTGGAATAGATGATGCGATGTAATTCGTAGTTAAACAAGTTCAAGTTATTAGCCGTGAACTTTCCAGGAAGAACGCGTACGGGCGCACAAAGTTCATTCTTGAAACTAACGAGTGTCGTGCCATCGAGGAAATCAAAATCAGTGATGTCATCTAGCGGGACACCTTCGTTTGGAATACCAAGGATTTCCGCTAATGTGTCATCATTGAATTCGATGTCAATTCCTCCGACACGTGTCCTCGCTATAAAAGTGTCTAACACGAAATTACAATAGAATAATCTAGTGGCATTAGTAGCAATGGGAAATTATAAGGTGACAAAATATTGTAACCCTAATGCCTCAAAGTAAGGGCGGTGATCTGGAATGACAGTCCACTTAATCGGTGATCCGGTGCAAATAGTACGCATGTTAAAATCAGCGTACCACAATAACGCTTGATCGGAAGTTTTAAAATAAAACTCATCCGACGCACCATCGTCCGATTGGACCGGAGAAAAGAGGCAATCCGTATGCGGATCAGAAGACGATGCCTCTTCACTGGCATTGGTCTTCTTCCTCTTGAAAGGATTGAACTTAGGCATTCTTTTCCAAAATTTTCTACAAACCCTAAGTATTGAAAAGTGGTGGAAAGAAGGGATTATACCTTCCAAGAATCGGATATGTTGTAGAGGATGACGATCTCCGCATGAATCCAAAGTTTTGATGAGAAACACCCCAAGGATTGGAAGAACAATGAGGGAGAAGAACTAGGGTTTCGGAGGGGCGGAGCTGCTGTTACTAGGATGTAGAGAAGTATGAAGAAGAAGGAGGCCTCGGGTTGGTGCTGGTATATATAAACACCCAGCCGAACACTGGCCTAATTCGGACCGAACTCGAGCCGAATTTGCCTAGGGTTGCCTGGCTATATATATATATATATAAAAATTCAAATGAGGCCACATTCTTTTTTATTAATTCGTTTCAAATGCTTAATTCAAATTTTAGTAATTTTAAATCTCAAAATAATATAATTAATATTATTTTACAAATTAATATTCTTTACTCAGCATCTGTCTCAGATTAGCTGTAGGAGTACTGTCCCAGCTAATGGAGGTTCACCGGGGAACTCTTAAATACCGCTTGGCTTCGACCGTAGTCGTGGTGACAGACAGACTCCTTTTAGGCTTGTCTCGAAAATAGTTTATGAGTATCGAATAAATAATTAATAAAACAAAATTAATTAATATTATTGATATATAAAATTCCTAATTCTCGACGTAAATAGTTGAAACGATCTTCCGCTAAAGGTTTTGTGAGTATGTCAGCTAATTGATTCTGTGTGTCTATGTATACAAGGTCTATATCTCCATTTTGTTGATGATCTCTAAGAAAATGATGTCGAATCTCGATATATTTAGTACGAGAATGACATACAGGATTCTTAGTCAAATTAATAGAACTAGTGTTATCACAGAAAATGGGTATATGTGTAAAATGCAATCCATAGTCTTCTAAGGTTTGTTTCATCCACAAAATTTGTGCACAACAATGTCCTGCGGCGATATACTCAGTCTCGGTTGTTGATAATGCAATAGAATTTTACTTTTTACTAAACCAGGAGACTAGAGCTTTTCCTAGGAAATGACATGTGCCGCTAGTGCTTTTTCTATCTACTTTGTATTCGGCAAAATCAGCATCGGAATAACCGGTTAGGTCAAACGATGTGGTTTTGGGATACCATAAGCCGACAGAAGAAGTGCCTTTAAGGTATCGAAAGATACGCTTAACTGTGCACAGATGTGATTCCTTCGGATTGGCTTGAAAACGAGCACATAAGCAAACACTATACATAATGTCTGGTCGACTGGCAGTTAAATAAAGTAAGCTACCGATCATACCTCGATACTTACGTATGTCGACAGGTTTGCCTTGTTCATCAATATCAAGCTTGGTTGAAGTCGCCATTGGAGTGCTAAGTGGCTTTGCTGCTTCCATGTCGAACTTCTTTAGTAGATCTTTTGTGTACTTAGCTTGATTTATGAACGTCCTATTGTTGATTTATTTGATTTGCAGTCCGAGAAAGAACTTCAGCTCTCCCATCATGCTTATCTCAAACTCATTCTGTATACACTTTGAGAATTCTTGACAAAGAGATTCATCAGTAGATCCAAAGATAATATCATCTACATAGACTTGAATTAAAAGAATATTATTGTTCAAAGACTTTATAAACAAAGTAGTGTCAACCTTTCCCTTTGAAAAACCGTTATCAAGTAGAAAAGAGCTTAGACGATCGTACCAAGCACGAGGGACTTGTTTCAAACCGTATAAAGCTCTCTTCAACTTGAAAACATATTCAGAAAATTTAAAATCAGTAAAACCGGGTGGTTGAGCTACATAAACCTCTTCTTTTATAAAACCATTTAAAAATGTGCTTTTGACATCCATTTGAAATAATTTAAAATTATGAAAATATGCAAATGCACATAACATGCGAATGGATTCTAATCTCACAACTGGGGCATAAGTCTCATCGTAGTCGATACCTTCTTCTTGATTGTATCCTTGAGCTACGAGTCGAGCCTTATTACGAGTCACTATACCATTCTCGTTTAGTTTATTTCGGAATACCCATCGGGTGCCAATGACCGGATGATCAATAGGCTTGGGAACAAGTTCCCAAACTTGATTCCATTTGAATTGGTTTAATTCCTCTTGCATAGCATCTATCCAAAAATTATTACTACATGCTTCATCAATATTTTTGGGTTCAAACTGCGAGACAAAAGCAACACAAGAAGCTATATCTTTATTAGAGGAGCGAGTACTTAAACCCTTGGTAATCTCACCAATTACCAAGTCCTTTGGATGGTCAGTCGTGAAATTCAATCTTTTTGGCAGACTCCGAAGGTAGCTGGTTCCTGGAGCTTCTCTAGGAGGATCAGCTGGTGCTTTGCTGGGTACATTGAGATCTTCGTTATTGTCATCGATTGTCGTTTGATTTAGTTCATCAAAGGTGACATTGATTGACTCTTCGATGATCATGGTTATTTTGTTGAAGACTCTGTATCCTTTACTTTTGCCCGTATAACCTAAAAATATACCTTCATCGGCCTTTTCGTCAAACTTTCCCAAATTATCTTTTGTATTAAGAATAAAGCATTTACAACCAAATATTCTAAAATATGAAACTGATGGAATTCTATCAAACCATAACTCAAATGGAGTCTTCTTCGATTTGGGTCGAATTAGAATTCTATTGAGAATAAAACAAGCTGTATTGACAGCTTCAGCCCAGAAATACTTGGGTAGACTAAACTGGATTAACATTGCTCTGGCCATTTCGGATAGAGTTCTGTTCTTACGTTCCACAACTCTATTTTGTTGTGGAGTCCTAGGGCAGGAGAATTCATGCACAAAACCGTGTGTCACAAAATTGCTCAAACTTTGCATTCTCGAATTCGCCTCCATGATCGCTTCTAATATGAGTGATCATGTAACCTTTTTCATTCTGTACTTTCTTGCAAAAGGTGACAAATTTCGATAATGCATCATTTTTGCATGTCAGAAAATATACCCACGTGTATCTAGAATAATCATCTACAATTACAAAAGCATATAGCTTACCTCCGACGCTAGCAACTCTACTAGGACCAAATAAGTCCATATGTAGTAATTGTAGAGGTCTAGTAGTACATACAGCATTTACTGACTTGAAAGTAGATCAAGTAGCTTTGTTCTTTTCACATTGACTGTATACCAAATCCTTCTTGAATGTAATGTCCGGTAAACCACGTACTAGCTTCTTCGTGGACAATCTGGAAATAGTATCCATATTTGTATGACCGAGTCTCATATGCCACAGATGACTCTCATCGCTTTTAGCCATTAAACATCTACCTGAAATATTAGTATCTTCCAACAAATAGAAAACATATATATTGTCTTCTCTAATACCTTCAAATATAGTACTACCAGTTGAACTATCAATAATAGTACATTTGTCTTTTACGAAGTTAATACCATAACCGTGATCAGCTAAGTGGCTTATGCTAAGCAAATTATGTTTTAACTCAGTAACAAGACAAACATCTTTAATCACTGGATAGGAAGTTTTACCAATATTACCAATACCGATTATATACCCTTTTAAATTATTGCTGAAGGAGACGTATCCTTTTTTATTCCTCTTCGACAGTATTGCGAATAATGAAGTGTCACCGGTCATGTGCCGTGAGCAACCGCTGTCGAGGATCCATTTGCTCCTAGCATGTGAAGGACGTCCCACCTACAAAATAATTTACAGATGAAACTCTTGGTACCCATTTCATGTAGGGTCCTGACTGGTTAGTTTTTGGTATCCATGCATAAATATTTAAATATACTAACTTTCTGATTCTATATGCAGAAGATATATGACCAATGAGGCCACAATAATGACATTTAGCATGTTCAGTATTGAAAGCTGAGTGGTGTGCATGGTTGGTAGGTTTAGGTTTTCTAGTATAGAAGAAAGCATACCTATTATCCTGTTTGGGCATAACCTTTTTAGGCAAAGGTTTGATAGGGTTAGGTCTGATAGTGTTAGGTTTGGGAATGTTCCAATTTTTCGGTAAGTGACACATGTTAGGGTAGGAAGCAGCAGTCTCAGGCTTTTTTTCTAACCTAATTTCCAATCTTTTGGAAGTTTCATATAACTTAGTGTAGTCAGAAGTGAGTACTTCCATTCTGACTTGTGCACTTTGAAGACTTTTCTTCTCTTTAGAAAGTTCTTCTTTCAGTTGGTCAATAACCTTGTCTTTTTCTTCGGATGACTTGGTAGTCTCGTGTAATAAGAGCTTAATAGAGGAAAGCTCACCAGACTCACTAACATTATCTTTAACCTCAGCTAGTAGGTCGGTAAGTCTTTCTATTTCACCTTTGTACTCTTTGAGTACCTTCTTAGAGGTCTGATATTTGCTATACAGTTTCCTGTAATCACTTAACAGTTCACTGAAGGCTTCTCCTAATTTCTCAAAGGTGAAGTCATCATATGTATCAACTATAAGTTCAGAGAGTACCTGATCGGATGCCATAAAGCATACATTTGCAGCATCTTCTGATTGTTCATCCTCTGAGTCGCTGGCTTCACTTTCATGTCATATGCTGGTGTTGGCATACTTCCGAGATGTTGATCTCTTCAGGTTCCCTTTCTCGTATCTGTTGCTCTTCTTGTTTGTTGATGAGTTTATAGGACAGTCCTTCTTCATGTGTCCTTTCTTCTTACAGCCATAGCAGACAGCGTCATCTTGATACCAGCTGTTGCCGCCATTATTCTCTTTTGTCTTCTTCTCATATCTCAAGTATATTTTGAATTTTTTTGCAAGGAGTGCTTGATCTTCAGCATCAGATTCACTGTTGTCTGAATCATCTTCAGCAGATCTTTTGTGCTGAGCCTTGAAAGCGATCGTCTTCTCCTTTGGTACAAGCTCTTCAAAGTCTTATAGCTCTAGTTCATGAGTGAGTAGCTTACCCATGAGTACTTCAAGTGTCATGGTAGTGAGGTCATTTCCTTCAATGATTGCAGTAGCCTTCGGAATCCAGTTCTTTGTAAATGCTTGCAGGAGTTTGCGAATCTTTTCATGGTTACTGTAATCTTTGCCTAGGGAGGACAAAGGATTTACAATATCCAAAAATCTCTCGAACATCTGAGTAACTGTTTCGTTGGGCTTCATCTTGAACGCCTCATACTCTTGAGTAAGTCTGCTGACCTTTGATTCTTTGACTTGAGTTGTGCCCTCATGTGTGACTTCAAGAAGTTTTCACACTTCATTTGCAGTTGTGCAGATAGATACCCTGTTAAATTCAGTTCTGTCTAAAGCACAAAATAAAGCGTTAATAGCACATGCGTCAAGACTGGCCTTTTTCTTTTCTTTCTCTGTATATTTATCATGGGGTTTTTAGTTAAAACTCCATCAACATTTATACGAGGTGGCTTTTTATAGCCATCAATAACCACAGACCATAAATCAAAATCAAGAGATTTCAGAAAGAAACTCATACGTGTTTTCCAATAGGTGTAGTTTATGCCGTCAAACAGTAGAGGTCTGTTTGTGGCTTGGCCTTCACTTGTGAATTTCACAGTTGCCATGTGTAATACTGTGATCAATATAAAAATTGAATATAACTGTAATTTTACCTTACTTTACCTGTATAACCTGCTCTGATACTAATTGTAGGAACGAAATCGTAAAGCAAAATACTCTAGAGGGGGGTTGAATAGAGTAGGCAGCGGAATATTGCTAATTAAAAACTTGTTAGCAGTTAGATCACAGATATAATAATAATCACAAAAAGTAAATGACAGAATTTAAAAGTGATCAGAAGCCAAACGCAAACACTAAAATTTATACTGGTTTTCCTCTGGTGAGGACTAGTCCACTCGGAAGAACTCTAGCTTCCAGTTGAATCCACTATTGGAAAATCCCGCAAGTTTTCATACGAAGTCCTTGCAACTTCTACAGACGCGAGCTTTGATACGAAGAACTCGTCCAACTTCAATTGTGAAGAGTTGAATCTTCTATCAAGCCTCTGATTACAATCGCTCTTGAAACTTCTAGACCGTACCGCACTGGCAAATCGATTAGAGGATTGTAAGTGGCTTGGGATTTAAAAATGAAAGCTTTTAAGGACTCTTTGGAAGAATGTAAGCTTAAGAAGAGAAGAGATTGAAAGTGAATTGGTGATCTGAAATGATCGAAATGCTTCTCTATTTATAGCTTTTTCAAAGACAGAACTCTGACAGAATTCGGACAGAATTCGGACAGAACTCTTTGTAACAAACCGTAACTGAAGGATGAACAAGTTCAAAAACCTAACGTTCACTAACGTTCCAAATGGCCAAACTCTGGCCGAACTCTGGCCGAGTTCTCCTGAGGTTCTGCCAGTTTATTTTTAGAGAAAATAAATTTTGGCTTTTTGAACAATCCTTCAGAAGCTTTTTGTAAAAAGAATATTTTTCAAAAATGTAGGTCATTTGTAAAAGAATAGGATGGTTTTAAAAAACGTTTTCGGATAGCCTATTTGCCAGTACGACTCGGTATACAATGTATTCCTAGACTCAATAAAATGAAAAATTATATTGCTTAGCAGGAAGTACATTCTGAATGGCAAACGGCTTCAGTCTTAAACATTGTTGATAACCATTGTTGAGTAGTGTCCAAAACGTCGTAGGTAAACATCTGAGTTGACTTGTATTTATATCGAAACAGAGTTGGATCAATTATTAAAATCAGGTTTGACCATGACAAATGGGCCAACATGTTTATCACAACCTAACATGTAAGAGTATAAACCTAACATTATATTCCCACATACAATAATGTACACTGCTCTAATTATTACATTTAAAAAAAATAGCAAATTGAACTAAATATTTGGAATCCAGTGTTAAGGGTTAATATGCACACGGTCTTAGATTTGACAAATTCAAACACAAAACTCAACCAATTTTTTGAATTGAAACCCTATGTATAACATACATGTGCAGTGATGTAAACATAACTAATAACATAAAATTTATATTTAAAATTATGAATTTAAGCTGGAAAAAGCAGAGAACCAGAAATATTGGAGTTTTGAGAATTTAAACATCAACAACATATTAATATGTATTTAGATAGGATGGTAATCAAAGTGTAGCACGCATACGTATAAGGCAGTGTCTGTGTTCACTATATATATTCTCATGTCCCAATATAAAAGAAAAAAATTAATTCCACGTTAAGACCAACATTTAGATTCCTACCAAGATTGCAAAGTAGGTGATTGGTATAATCAAGACAGTTTTATTATTATTATTAATTAATACAAGGATAGTAGCAAGAAGGAAATAACAATAAAATCTGTTCTGCTTATTTGTTTAAAAGAAGGAACCATTTTGAAACCCAGAGCTAAAATATCAAATCCAAGATAAGGTCTAGCAAAATTATCGATTCATTGTATTAAGAAGAAATTCATAGTAAGAAGTTACGCAAAGGTTTATAAAAACAGCTAAAGCTACTCCTAAGTTAAATAATGAGAAGCAAAGAAAACAAAACAGACAAATAACAAAAAAAAATTTGAAGGACTGAAATAAAAGTAGAGAAAACATGTTCAAAAAATATTTAAGGTACAATCTGATAATCATATGTGTCTATCCAAAATCATGGTACTCTAAATCTTCGTCATATTGGTAAGCAAGGCTACGATAATCGCAGAGTCCTCGACTTAGGCACATACCTCTAGAATCGTGGTATTTAACATTTTCGCGATGCCGCTAGCTTGGCTGCGAAAACCTTAAATTCCTATACCCGAAAAATATATCCAAAATTAGACTATATGTCCTCACCATGCTGGCTAATGTGACTGTAGAAGACTAGATTCCATAACTTAGATGACTTAACCCATATAATTTCATCTTGACAAAAATTAAATTAAATCAACAATAGATACCCAAAAATCAAATTTATCAACGAACATCAAGATTCAAAAATGAACAAAAATCCATCAAGTCATATAAATACAAACTCGAATTCAACAATAATCCATCAAAATCAAATTCAACAACAGAAAGGAAAGATAAATCAAATCAAGGGAAGAAGAGTTTTCAAATCGAAGTTAAAATAAGATTCTCAAGGGTCGTCCCAGAAATCTCTCAAGGGATCCTAACTGTGATTGAGTACCTTCAAAAATATATCCTAATCCTACTGCAGGCTGTAGTGGTACACTAGTTCGAATATCACTACACAAACTCGACCTGCATGGGCCACCACTAAAAACGTATCATGACCCGCACCCTAGAGTAAGGGCACGAGACGTGGGTACGTCCAGCCTACGCCGCAGTGTCGGCAGTAGAATGCTGTTCTAGGTCTCATGCATCTAACAGTATAAGGCTAAGCAGTTTATACTCCCCGAATGGGGGTGGCAGAATGTAAACTCAATCACATCTAAGGTAGAGCATAATGGAAGATAGATAAAACATAAAATCCACAAAGAGATACATCAGATAGAAGTCTAAGTGTCTAAGATACACAACCCAAAAACATCTCAAATCTCAATTCAGATCCATAAATACAACTCAAGACAATTGAAAATAAGCTATAAGCAAAACCTTAGCTATCTATACAACATCTACTGTGTCTCCTCTAGGCTAGCAGGCAACCTCCAAGCTATTTGTAAAATTTATCAACAGATCCAGTCAGGACAGGAGCGAGCACAATACATCTCAACAGTTCATAGCAGGTTAGAAAATATAATCATGCAGTAAAGTAAGATACAGGAACTGAAAAAAAGTACAGGATGTAAACAGAGAAAGCTGTTGGAAATATATACTGTAAATAGAGAACTATCAGTGGCTAGTGAGTCAGAGTACAATATAAACATGTGAATGACATAGGAGATTCTCGGAACTATACTATGGAGTGATTCTGGGAACTACACTACTTGGATATTATTCACATGTCTACTTCTACTCTCCCGTACCCCCAATCAATACACAAGGATCCATCCAGGTTATGTTAAGATTCCATGCAAAGGCCCACAAGGGGTGATACATGGAAGGCCCATAAATGGGTGACTCTGGGAATGCCCATAAATGGGTTGATTCAAGGAAGACTCTGTGATCATGAGAGTACATGTCACAAGTGATCAATGAACCGTGAAGCATAGTGATACACCATGTAAGTGAAACGCACAGAACATGTAGTATACGATGCTCCCTGAGGGGATAACATCTCGAGAAGGGATCCATATAGTACTAATCCGTGTGACCAACGTGACAGTATCAAGTAAAGTAATTTAAAGCAGGAAGATAATTCTAAACAGGATATGAAATGATCAGAGAATGTACTCGACTGATAACCTGAACAGCTGATAGGTATAGGGGTCCAACTGAAGCCACATAGTCCTATTTAAAGCAACACTGGTTACAAGGTATTCAAGTTATAATAAATAAATCTCTACAAGCAATCTATATTATCCTAGGTTCTTCTAAGTCTATTCAACTCTAGGTCAACTCCAGTCAACAATCTAGTCAAACTAGGTCAAGTGTTGACTTACAGTTGCCTTTTGGTCAACTGGTCAACTCTGGTCAAACAGGGTCAATTCTAGTCTAATCATTAAAGATATAAAGTGTACTTCATTATTCGTACGTCAAAACTTACGACACGCAAATCGAGATAAGATTATCAACGGTAAAGTTAATAATCTTATTATAGTGATCCATGTGTCCATCTTGTCAATTTCAGCGATGTGAGATCATTGGAATTGACTGATCTCAGTATCGTTGTACTAATCCCGAAATACGAACATTATAAGAATTAATTATTAATAAAAGGTGATACATAGAGGAACTATCTACAAACATTTTCGGATGATGAAATAAACATCACCAACGTGTCCAGAATGGTCAAATTAGCTAGGATAGCCTATCCATCGGTCCAATTTGGACACAAGGGCAAAAAGATAATTTCGGGTCAAAACGGTGTCCGTGTCGGAGCCGTTTTGCACCGAAAAACGTGCAAGAAAACAAGTCTACAAAACATAACAATTTATATGTCCACGAAACTAGAATGACGATACGAACCCAACGGTATATCCAGAATTGGATTCTGTTGACTCGATCTCAATTTGGCCCGTTGACCAGAACTTAGAATTCCGGTTTGCACGAAAATACGTGCCGGAGTCAATATTCTCAAAACTTAGCAAACTATATGTCAACGAGTCCAGAATGACGATACGAACTCAACGGTATATCCAGAATTGGATTCCGATGAGCCGATCTCAAAATGACATGTTGATCCGGATATTGGTATCCGACTTGCACCGAAATGCGTGTCGGATCCAATGTCCACTAAAACCTAGCAAATTATATGTGAACAAGTCAAGAATGATGATACGAACTTAACGGTATATCCGGAATTGGATTCCGATGAGCCGGTGTCAAAAAGTCTCGTTGACCCGGACTGTGGGACCCACTTTGTACCGAAAAACGTGTCAAGGCTCACGTCCTCCAAAACTAACAAATTTTATATGAAAACATGCCAGAACGATGCCACGAGTCTACTGGTGGTGTCAGAAATGAAATCTGGAGTCCCATGTTCAAAAATGAAATTTTAAAATTTAGAAATTACAAATTCGGACGGCCAATTTTGGCGTCGAATTCAACCAATCAAACAAGCTCATAATGAAACGAAACTGGAGGAGTAGTAAGATGGCTATTCCAGCTTCACACAAGAATTGGTAGCACGCCAAATGGAGCTGCGGTGGAGGAGGTACAAGCTGACGAAGTTGGCTCCGCGAAACTGTCCAAAATTTATACAATTTATACGGTCAATTTGGTGGCCGGTTTTGATGTATCAAACGATAAAATTAATGGACGAAAATTGACAGAAGTGAAGGTGGATATACCAAGATTGTGATGGAGTGAAGAAATCGCTGATCCAACGGTCGAATTTCTCGAAAATTGCGTGCGAAGTTGCTACGACGGGGCGCCAAAACGGACTTAATTCCGCGCGCGTCACAGCGGGAATTCGTAGGAAATGCACGAATCGCCTATACGTCGCACCGAAGGAGAAGTGGCGAACCCAGGGGGTCGTCGGTGTTCGCCCAATCGGTGGGGGCACGGTGGAGGTGGTGGCGGGCTATGGTGGTTGGTGATGATGGTTATGGTGTTGGTGGTGATGGCTATGGTGTTGGTAGTGATCTAATGAAGTGGTGAATGAGGTGATTGGTGGTGAAGGCCGGCCGAGCTCGGCCACGGCGGAGCTCTGGCCAGGGGGCTCGGGCATAGGAGGAGTTCGGGTGAGCTGCTGTGTTGAATTGGTCTGTGTGTGTGTGTGTGAAAATTTAGAAGGAGAGAGAAAGAGGTGAGTGAGAGAGGAAATTAATGAGAGAGGAAAGCTATTCCTAGGAGTTAGGGCCGGCCAATGTGGGAAAAATTTTGTGTTGGCTGCTAGGAAGGAGATTGATGTTTGGGATTAAATGAGAGAATCCAATGGCTAGGATTTAAATGTAGGATTAGATATTTCCTAGGGATTTTTAATAAAAGGAATTTTTCATCGAATATAAAAATAGGTAGAAAGGGTATTTAATATTATTTTCAGGCAAGGAAAGTGAGGGCGTCATGAGAGAGAGAAACATGAAGCTTGGACTGGGTTCGGTCAAGCCGGGTTGGATCAAAACCGGACATGGCACAATAATCAAGTTAAAAATAGGTGTTGATAATCATGGGTAAATAAGTAGCATGTGGGGATTCTAAAAAATGGGACACCAGTATCATACGGGTAGTAGGCTCAATATGGGCCATGTCCATAATTGGGGCTGACAGGTTTTGGTCGACAGGGTACCCACAAATCAAGTTGGAAAATGAATGTGACACCGTGGGGTAAAATAAAATCGGGTCACGTGTCAGGAAATTTGTGTAAAGCAAATGGAGCACAAAATAGTGTGTTTGAGTGGGACACGAAGTTCATGGGTGAAGAGCGTCTCGAGTAGATCATGCATGATGAGTTGGTTTCAAGAAAATGACTAGTCTGGTGCTCCCAAATCAAAAGTCACGGTAACATGCATACGATGATCAAGAAAAAGAGTGAGAAAATTAATTAATGATCAAATGGTCTAAATCGAACCGAAGTTATGCGAAGCAAAAAGAGTACAAGGGAACAAGTTTGGATGGGATATACCATCATGAAGGTAATCATGTCCACTACAAAACTCGTAAAGAAGATTTCCAGAGTTGAACATCCCTGACACTCCAAATATCAAAGGCACGGGAAAGTACACTTAAAGATAATAAACAGAATAATTTATTTATTGAACTAAATCAATCAGAAAAAATAAAAAAAATCAACCCGAAATTTAGGGTGCTCACATTGCTCTAGTAAAAGCACTGTCCTGAGGATCCTCTGTGGAGCTTTCTCCTGTGAGCTTAACGTGAGCCAGATAGGCGTCGACATTCTGGAGTGCCTCGCTCAGTACGACGCAAACATCTTTGGAGAGCCTCAAGAGCTCATACAACGACAATTTGGCCAGTTGTTGGCCAATTGTGCCAAGATGTCAAAGTTGTAGGGCCTCTCCAGCCCATGATGCGCCTCTTTTCAGAGTGATTTGTCAAAGCGAGTCTCCTTCGGCCTAGGCTTGTCGGTCGTCAGAGGCTGAGAAGGTCCTGGAGCATCAGCAGTAGCCGGCTGATGATCTTCAGCCGAGTTACCCGATATAGATTGGGATTGTGCACCCGACCGAGTGACGACAGCTGTAGCTTCTTCGACCTCTGCCGAGACTGTGCGGCAGGATTTGACTTTTCCACTCTTCTTATTGCTGGTGGAGGGTGGTGCGGATGGAATCACTTAAGGTACCACGTCCAGATGGACCCACATAACCTTCCATCGTGATGTGGTAAGGGGCACTAGACCAGCAGCCTGGTCTCGGGGAGGTGGAAGATTAGCAACCTCCATTATTGCCCGAGGGAGGGGCACTATGCCGTCTTGAGTCATTGTCGGAGGGAAGCTGCCGAACTGTACTGTCACCATGTTGGCTGCCACGGTCACCTCTTCGAAATCAATGGCCAGGTCTTTAGAATCGATGAGATGCTGGATGTATCGCTTCAGTTGGAAACAGTCTTGCGTAGCATGGTAGGCATAGCGATGGTAATAACAGTACTTAGGGCTCTCCGTTTCTGCCATCCGAGGTTCCCATCTTGGTGGAGGGAGCCGAACTCTACCCCCTTGTATGAGCATGTCCAAGATGGGCTTAACATGGCTGTCCTCGAAGGAGTAGGTCATCTGAGGCCACTACTTTTCTGCCGGCTTTGGTTCAGGCTTCTGGGCTGTGTCGGCCACCATAGCCTGCTTGCCCTTGTTGTCTCGATTGTTGGAGGAATTACCGCCGTTGTTGTTATTGGCATTAGGGCGTTTACCGTTGTCCTCTTCCTCCGATATGTGCAGTCCCAGTTGGCGAGCTTTCTTCAACTTGTCTTCTATGCTAGTGGCACTGATGATGAACGTCTTCCAATCCTTAAACTGACTTTCGCCCATCCAGAGGCTGATTGTGGAGAGCAGCCTCTTTTGGTAAATTTTAATTAAGGAGGAATCAGGGTTATCGGAAGGCAACTTCATCGCGGTTTGGCGAAACCGCTCAATATAGTTCCTTATCAGCTCCTTTTCTCTTTGAACAACGTCCATGAGGGTGGACATCGTCACGTCTTATCCTACTTCGTAGAACCTCTCCAGGAACATACGTTTGAAGCCGACGAAGGAATGGATGCAGTTGTCCGGCAAGTTGCGGTGCCAGTCAAATGCTACCCCCTCCAATGCCCCGATGAACAACCGCGTGAGAAGAGCGTCGTCATGAGGCAGATGGTCGATCGTGACTTCAAAGTAGGTGATGTACCGGCTCGCAGATGTTTTCCCATCATATGGATTGATGTTAAATGGCTTATATCTTGGTGGAAAGGAAACGTCTCTCCATGCAGCAGGATATGGTTGTCGTATCCTGAGGTCCTGGCAGGTTTCTCGGGCGTAAAACATGGCTCAGAGCTACTAGACCTCTCGTCTTGCCTTCTTGGCCTCGTCTGCAGCGGTAGGAGCCGATATTGTAGGAGGATTGTCGCCCGGGGTTGAGTTCGAGTCCGTATTGGCCGCGGGACCCAAGCTTGTCTGGCCAGGCATCCTTCCTTGCAGAGTTGGTAGGGCCGCTTTGATCTCGTCGATGGATTTGACCAAGGTATGAAGTATGGCCTCCAGAGTGTCGATGCGTTGGCGATCACTGGGACCGTCTTGGTCATTCCCAATCATAAATACTATTCTCATATGGGGAACAGTGGAAGGAACTGTGGAGGATGTGCTCTCCGAATCATACCCTCGCAGAGAGAAGTCGTCGGGGTACGTAGGAATGTTCTTCTCCGGTTCGGACTCGGAGAAAGTATTACCCGTGCATAGGAGGCTGCCTCGTCTTAGGACACGTGGACGTCCTCAGGGACGTCCGGATCCACTGCATCTGTGGGGGGAATTGCTTCCCCTGGTGCATCTTCTTAGAACACCGGATTGTTGTGGACATTCGGAGGGGTGCTACCCCCAGCTTCGGCTACCCCTAGAGATGTAGATGACGAATCTCCAAGTGTTAAAGATTTTGTCTTAGAGCGGGTGCCTTGAAAAACTCCTCCAGTGGTTGTTGTGGACAGCCGCTTGGACGAGAGTTTCCTAGCCGCGCTAGTAGAGATCGCCGGGCTGGAAACATTTGTCTTCTTCCCCGTCTTGCTGGTAGGGATCTTCTGAGTAGAATTGCAGGAGGCGACATGAAGCGCCTCGTCTCTCGAGCTTTGTTGTAGGACCGGTCCTGGCCACTGCAGTCGTTGGAAGACGGACTGCCGGTCCTCTTGTACTGCTGCCTTGCTGCAGCAGCAGTTGACAATGACTTGGGTGCAGTGATGTCCATCGAAGGACTCTCTGCACACCGAGGCTTCTTCTCGTTCCTTGCGCTTGTGAAGGATCACGTCACACAAGTCAGGTACGTCTCGAGCTACCTTTCCACCCGTTTTGTGGGCCCGGGAATCCCGAGCATCCGAGTGTGTTGGCACCATATTTGCTCCCTGATTGTTGGGAGACTCTTGGGAACCACTCTGTCCGTTTGCCGTCGGGGGCTGGACTCGAGTAGTTCTGTACAACTTTCCATCGAAGGCCCGCATAACAGTAAGCGGAGCGCCAGGATGGTCAGAGGTTGGGATAGCTGACTGAGCTCGCCGAGCCCGCGCTGTCCTAGACTTTTTCGCTCTAGCACCCGAGGGGGCATAATCGGAAGAGTCCAAATGGTGCCACACAGAGTCTGACACATTTTCTTGGGAGTATCTGGAGTCAGGACCACATGAGAGGCGGTCAAAGATTGAACCCGAGCCACATGGAGCAAATGATCTGCGGCTGGGATTGGCGGCCGCATAGGCTGTCTTCATGTGGCTGGCATTTGTGGCCGCTTGAGCAGTTTGCATGCGGCTGGGAGTTGTGGCCGCATGACTCTCCTTCATGCGGCTGACAGTTGTGGCCGCATGAGCCATCTCCATGCGGGTGGCAGTTGTGGCCGCATGAGCTTTCTCCATACGGCTGGAAGTATTGGCCGTATGAGCCTTCTCCATGCGGCTGGCCTTTATGGTCGCATGAGTCTTCTCCATGCGGCTGGTCTTTGTGGCCGCATGAGTCTTCATGCGGCTGGCGCCCTTATGCGGCTTCCGCACAGAGTTACCCCTTGTTTCCGCAAGTCCAGCATCGTAGTGCTTTCTTCTGCCAGACTTGGGGACAGCAGGGTTCTCTGTGGCCAGAAGTGGGGCCGCATGCGAATCTTCGCCGTCCTGGGCAGCAGAGAACACTTCGTCCAGAGCTTGGGGATGAGCAAATGATTTAGGCATCCACTCCCTGCGGGCCTTCTTCGTACGGGCTCGCTTCTGGACCGGGCCAGCGCTCCCGTCGAAGAGCATTTCTTCAAACGCCTGTTGGTCGAAGCGGACGACCAGCATCTGTTGTGTGGAGCCAAGTTTGGCTGCGTCCGATTGCGCCACCAACTTCTCATCCGTGGAGAAGTTAGTCCCCAGCAGAGTCGCCATCGTGTTTGCCATTGATTATAAAAGAATAGAACAATTTTATGGAAGGACTGGACTTTTACTTCACAATACAAACTCGCTCGTACAAAGAGAGCCTAGGAACAAAACCTAGGAAAAGCAATCTAAGTACAATTGTTTAGTTTTTCTGGGGAGTGACGGTAGAGGCTCGGAAGAGTGCTATCAACTCTGCCTTACTCCTTGGATGATCGGACGTAGCTTCTACTCTGACGAAAAAATGCTCTTTGTGTGTGCGGGAGTCGCTGGTCTCTCTGCTCGGGCTCTGTGCGTATAATTCTGTGTGTGTCTCCGCCGCTCTCTATACGGTCTTTTGCAAGGGAAAGTCACCTTGCTATTTATAGGGCTTTGTGATAAGTAGGGTGTGCAGTAATTGCTCCTTGAAAAGTGGGCGGTTAAGGATTTGGTTAAGATTAGCCTTGATCTTGTTTGTTGGAAATTAATCTGGACTGTTAATGTTGATTCTAACGAATCTGGGCAGTTAATGTTGATTGCACCAAATCAGCATGGTTTGTTGGAAATCGATCTAGGCAGTTAATGTTGATTGCAACGAATCTGCATTGTGATGATTTGTTGATATCAGCAGATCCGAGTGAATAAATCTTGGTCAATCTTCTGCCATGTGTCACAGCCGCCATTATGCTGAGAGCCATATGAACGCGGGTGGATAAGTCTTAGTCAATTTTCTGCCACGTATCCCAACTGCCATTACGCTACGAGCCGCAAAGACAGGATGTCCTGGTAGAGCCGCATGAGTGTGGCCCCGACTACTTAGCCGCATGAAGGTGGCAGCCGCATGAGAGTGACTGCCGCATAAGAGTGAACCCCAACTTAACCGCATAAAGGTGGCCCCCACAATCCGAGCCGCATGAGAGTGGCAGCCGCATGGGGGTGGCCCCCAACTGAACCGCATAAGGGTGGCCCCCACAATCTGAGCTGTATAAGAGTGGCAGCCGCATGAGGGGTGGCCTCCTACTGAACCGCATAAGGTAGACCCCACGACCGAGCCGCATGGAAGTCTTTGAAGCGATCCGCATAAGGAGCTTTGGAATTGGTGGATTGTGCCTGCTATAAAGATTTTATCTCGTCTCTCTAGGAGCACGCCATTATGACAGAGCTATCATTTTACCTTTATGTCAGAGCTGTCAATCCTTCGTTGTCAGAGCTGCCGCTTTCCTGTGTCAGTGTTATTAATGAGCCAGCTGATCAGAGTATTTATGGCCAGCTGTAAAGGCCTATTTTGAGCCGCATGAGGCCACGTGGCTTCCCCTTCATCCTTCTGAGCCGCATAAAGCTCTCGGGTCTTTTGAGCCGCATGAAGGCTCCTTCAGCTATGAGCCGCATGGGGCTAATTTCTGGGCCGCATAAGAATTTATTTATATTTTACCATGATTCTACAGTGTTTAAATACATTAATTATTTGAATAGATAATATTAGATTTGTTATTTAAATTTGTAGAGATTTTATGGTACATTTAGATAATATATATATATATATATATATATATATATATATATATATATATATATATATTACATTTAGATATATACATAATATATAGATAATATTAGATTTGTTATTTTTCCTCGTGCGGGCCAACCGTTGCTTGCCCCCTCGGGCCCAACGTTCACCTCTTTTGAATTTTGAATTCAGTTTTTCATTTTCGTTCTTTCTTTTCTGCCAAAAAAAAATCATTCAAAAAAAAATTTGTTAGGGCTTCCCCCATACCATGTAGGAACTTGGGCTATCTTCCGGTTCCAATTTCGCATTTTTATTTCAATGAAGGCTTTAGCCATTGTTTAAAAAAAATAAAAAATAAAAAAATAAATTATATATATATATATATATATATATAAGATTACATTCGGATTGAAAAAAAAGAAGAAGTTATGTGGTTGGCCCCACCATGTGGGAACCGACCACATTAAACCAACGTAGCAGCCATATGCTTGGCCGCCCCCCACCTTAAAGCAAAGCAGCATCAGCTGCAACACAAATAAGGGGCCGACCCCCTTAAACAACTTAGAACCTATTTTAGGCCGAACCCCCCCCCCCCCATAACCATTTATATATATACGCATATATATATTTGACAAAAAAATGTAAACCCTAACCCAATCCTCTCTTCTTCCTTATTCTTCCTCTCTCCTTCCTCCTACCCTCTCTCCGGCGTGCTGTCCGCGAGCACAACAGCACCCCGCGACAACGGCAAGGGAAACAACATCGACAGAATTTAAAATCAAGGTACCTAACTTTACCGTACGATTTCTCTCTCAATTCTCGTTCATTTTTGATTCTGTAAATTCGTGTAGAAAGCCCACATGACCCTCTTCAAGATCCCCCAGGTAGATTTCGACATGGCCATCCAACTTGCTTGAAAAATCGAGACGAAGTTGTAGAAAAACTACTTTTCTGGAATAAGAAAAACTGTTTTAAAACATCAACTTGTCCGCCACTTTTCTTTTGTACAATAAGATTTTGTAGAAACTAATTGAAGACAGTCAAAGACAACATAACCGAGATTGTAACGCACCTTCTGGATTCACTTTTCATATAGTCTGTAGAAAGTTACACGTTGTTAAAGTTTCACGAAAATTTGTAAATTCTGATTTCAAAAAGTAGAAAAACACCCGATACGGCGTGCGCCCCGACAAACCGGGCGACGTGGTCGCGCACTATACTCATGGAAAGGCGCGTATGGACGCTGTCGAGGTGGGGGAACTGACAGAACCCGATTTTGTTGCATGTGCGTGACGAAATCAGTACGTATCCGTCGAGATACCCCCGTATCGACCCTTTGCAAATTAAGTCACAACTTCGTGTACACTCATCAAATCGTGACGAAACTTGCGCCATTGGACTCAAAATATTTTTCTAGCCCTGTGAGCCAAGTTTGGTTCAATTCTGAGAAGGTTGATCGGGACGCCATTTTAGCGGGCCTATAATCCTACTCAACGGGCAATTTTGTGCACAGCCCACCGGAATCCAAAATTAGACATACCGTTGGATTTATCTCATCAAAATAAATTCGTAGATATATAGTTTGACGATTTTAGAGATCGTAGATATTGGCACGTATTTCGGTGCAAAGCGGATCCAACGGTAGACATCATTTTGACCCGAAATTACGATTTTGCCCCTGTTCCAGAATTTAACTTTTGGACAGGCTTTTCCTGGACATATCTTTTATTCCAAACTCGTTTGTGATGTTTGTTGCAGCATTCGGAGTCACCTACGGGATTTGGCTTTTCTTGCTTCGTTTATTTGTTTGTTAGAGCTACAGGATTATTCTCTTTTGCACATAACCTCAGGCAAGATACCTTGCCATTATACTGTTTATATTCAGTTTGTATTTTATTACAAATTACTGTTCATTTATTTTCAGTTCTTACCGTTCTTGATTTATTGTCTGCTCAGTGATATTAGATATACTTTGTTATTATACTTTGATTGCATGTGGACTTAGAGTTAAGAGACTACCGTTTGTAGTGTATTATATATACCTTGGAACAGTTATACCATGAGGATGTGTGAGATGAGTAGCATGTAGAGGTTCTTGCATGTGGGCTGATACCCCATGCGCATGCGTTAGGGCTAACTGCTAATAGAGGCATGTTAGAAGACTTAGCAGTTAGTAGAGGTATATGAGTCATGGATGTGACTCTATTAGGCATTAGGTGGCAAGAACAGTTCCTTAACGTATGGGCCAAGTATGCAATTCCCTATTGTCGTTTATCTCTGCGGGAGATACGGTCCTGGATCCTGATTGCTGATTTACTGCTGGCCTCTGACATTCGATGAATGTTATGCTTTGAGGTCCCTGGTATCCTGATGGAACCATACCTGAGATTACTTCTACTGAGCTAGAGTGCCCATGCATTGAAGGTTTGTTCTTATTGTATAAACACATTAGAATGGTCAGGTAACCCTCGTCAAATGTCATATCACCCCGTCCTGTTAGTAGCTTGGGACAATGTCTCATCGCGACATAGTGTGCTACCCCTTGTCCTTGTTTGGTTGTAGGGGTAGTCCACTATTTCGATGATGAGGTATTGGATCTTGTTACGAGTGCGACAATTTACTTTACTGGCGATTTATGACATGGTATATATATTCAGTTATGTGGCATGTTCTTTATGTATATTGTTATGTCCCTCTGAGGACCTGGTTATCTCTTCCGGTGTGTACTTCTGTGATATTGCAGGTGTTCTAGCCGAGGTCGTGATCTTCTCTATTCATTCGGAGATGACGTGTCTTGGGTCTTTCTTTGCTACTCCCGCCAAATCATTTCCATTTCCATGTATATTTTTCCTCACTTGTTGGTAGTGGATTTGTCTCTTTGTACGAAGACTTATTACAGTTGATTATATGATATATTTTATTCTTCATTTGTGGATGAGATTAGATTACTCTTGGTTTACTGTATTTTACAGCTTATGTATTCGTACGAGAGTTCCATATATTGGAGTATACTTCGTATGTATACAGCTGGCATGTCGATGTACCTAGTCCTACGTATTTTGGGACTGGGGCGTTATAATAAATCCTTCTCTATTTATAGCATTTTTCCTGACCGAACTCGAGTAGAGTTCAGGTAGAGTTCGGATGCGAAGATCCTGCAAACGAATGTTGGATGCAGATTTGGAGGGAACTATTTTTCAAAATACTTAACCGAACTCGAACAGAATTCTGTCAATCCTGAATAGAATTTTTGGGTCCAAATTGCATAGGCTTTATGGGCTGTTTGGATATTATAGATTTTAGAAATAGGTAGGATTTTTGGATATGTGGACTGGGAGATAACCTAAGACAGTAATATCTCGATTGATTTTACTTTTGTATTTTCTAGACTCAATAAAAGTAAAATACAGAAGGAATATAAAAGATGAATCGATCTGGATTCCGATACAATTTGCTTTTGGATGATGACTCTAATGCTTGTTGTAGATGTAGTACGTTCTTTGATATTGATTTTAGCTACCTGAAACATTAGTAGTAGTTTTTATATTTTGGGTATCGACTTAAGTCGTCGTTGATTATCAAAATTAGGTGTGACCATTCGAGCGAGAATTATGGAAGAAAACGAGACACGAAGGTGGGGTAGGCGTTATTGTTACTACTGTGCTACTACTCCGCGTCCGCGTGGTTTGGCCAGCGCTCGGGGGGGAGGGGAGAAACCTGTTGTGCGGGTTCTTTTGCTTTGCAAATCTTGCGAGATATTCACTGTTTTGTTTTGTTTTGTTTTTGTTTTTGTTATATTTTTTTGTTATAAAATATATATATATATATATATATATATATATATATATATATATATATATATTTAATAATATATATATATATATATATATATATATATATATATTTTATATATATATATATATATATATATAAAAAAAATATATATATATATATATATATTTATATATATATATATTTATATATATATATATATATATATATATATATATATATATATGTGTGTGTGTGTGTGTGTGTGTGTGTGTGTGTGTGTGTGTGTGTGTGTGTGTGTGGAAAAATGGGATATGAGCCATAGGCTCATAATTGAGCCATCTCACGTGGTTTCCATGTGGACCAATAAAAATATAGTGACGTGGAAGAGAAAATTTAAATAGATAGAAATAAAAGATCCCATAAAAGATTTGATAAATAATAACTTACCACATTTTTTACTAGGAACTTACCAAATATGTTTGCCTAGAAATTTAAATAGATAAAAATAAAAGATTCCATAATATTAATGTTAATGTTAATGTTAATATTAATATTAATCATTAATATTAATATTAATATTAATGTTAATGTTAATGTTAATATTAATTTTAATGTTATTATTATTGTTAATATTAATGTTAAAAATAATTTTAATTTCAATTTTAACATTAGTTTTAGTTTTTATTTTAATTTAATTTTAATGCTAATTTTAATTTTAATTTTAATTTTAATTTGGAGGGACAAATGGCATTATTCCTATTCAAATTCCTAGGCAAACATATTTGATAAGTTCCAAAGATATGATTAGTTATTATTTATATAATCTTTTATGAGATCTTTTATTTCTATCTGTTTAAATTTTCTCTTCCAAGTAACTATATTTCTATTGGTCCACATATATATATATATATATATACACACACTCCATAAAACCTAAAAATCCTATTAATACCTTTTCCTGCATGTATATTAATATTTATTTCTATCTATAGGAATATATATACACCACATCTTCGTAAATAGTAGTATATTTATTTGTTTATTTATTTAAAAGGTACCCATGGAAGTAAAATCCACCTCATTGTCCATCAGGCACCCTCCATTCCACTAATTCGGGTGCCCCCTCGTGTACGGCAAATCAAACGCCGGGATATTCGAGTCCCTGATCACTCGTATCAGGAAAATGCTCGAGGGCTGGCATAACGCAACTCTATCCCTGGAAGGCAAGATAATCCTCATCAACCACGTCCTCACTTCTATTCCCATCCACACCCTAGCTGCGTGCTTCCTCCCCCCCCAAGAAAGTTCTATCCAACATCGAGAGCATCTTCAGCAACTTTCTCTGGGTCACAGCGGCAGTCACGACAAGCATCATTGGGCCAGCTGGGACACCATGGCTCGTCCTACTGGGGAAGGGGGTCTAGGCTTCACCAAACTTATGCACATCGTTAACGCTTTCTCCATGAAATTATGGTGGTTGCTTCGTACGAGTAAGAACTTATGGTCCAGGTTCATGAAGGCCAGATACTTCAAGCACATACACCCGTCTACGGCTATCGCTAACAGCAGATCCTTCGTGGCCTGGCGACGCATACTCATCGGACGGTCCCTCGCTGAACCTGCAATTCGCCTTAAGGTGGGCATTGGTGAGGCTTCGTTATTTTGGGAACACTGGGTTTGCAATACCTTACCCCCTAACAATTCAGCGGCTCCTAGGAACATCTCTATCAAGAACATGTGGGACCCTCCTAATAACACCTGGAATAGGGACAAAGTCCGATTATGGGCTGGAAACGAGGCGGTCGATTACATCCGCCATAACGATTTGAGAATCGGGCCGGAGGTAGACAAGCTCTATTGGTCGCACGTTAATGGTGGCGCATTCTCGATTAACTCGGCCAAAAAAGTCATCCTTGGCAACGCGGCCCCGTCTACTACCATAGCATCATTCTGGCAGAATTGCATCCACAAAAAGTGGACCTTCCTCATCTGGCGAGCCCTACGCAATATCCTTCCCACCGACGACACTCTCAACACAATCTGCTTCAGCCTTGCTTCAGCATGCACATGCTGCTCCGATCGTCAAGCGGAAACAGTCAACCACATCCTCAATCAGGGGGACCTACCGATCCGGGTCTGGAGAACTCTTTCCCAGCGATGCAGATTGCCACCTGGAGGCAACAACTTTCAACAGCTCATAGCGACCTGGGCTTCAGCGTCCCATAGCTACCAGATCGTCACTGCAGCCGCCACTTGGGTTATCTGGAAAAATTAAAATAAGGCGAGATACGAAGGAAACCATTACAACGCAGACCAGCTGATATGGGAGACCATTCGTCAGTGCCGCAAACGAAGAGCCCTCTGTAAGCATGGTCAGACGGTTTTCTGGATGTCCCTCCTTTCCTCGGCTTAGCCGTTTTGTTTAGCGTTTCTTTTGCCTCTTTTTTGTCAGTATACATGTTTAGGCATCGGCATTTTGCGCCTTATGGTATACTTGTAAAGGGTCGGCCTTTTCGGCCTTATTGAATAAAATGGGTCGTTGATCATATATATATATATATATATGTATATATATATATATATAGTAATATATTTAATTGTGTATTTATTTAATAGGTACACATGGAAGTATATATATATATATATATATATATATATATATATATCATATCGATAGCTCCCATGCGCTCCACCCCATCTCTATCTTCCCCATGGCACTTATCGTCAACCGGCTAACCCCGGCGGTGCCTCTTTTCGCCCCCTTTCCGCTCTCCGATGGTTCTACACCTCATCCCCTCGTCGCCTCTCCGCAGAGCCACCCGGAGCTCGCGTAACGGCGGGCCGTTCCCTCCCCCCTAAGCCGTGCACAGCCGCCCCGCTCAAACCCCCGGCCGCCTTGCGCGGCCGTCAGCCGCTTCTCTTTGCTGTTCGCTGCCGTCGATGGGGCAGGATCCGCCACCCGTATCTCCCCCGGCCATGCTCCCCACGGTCGAACGCTTCCGACGTTTCGAGTCGACCAACGCCGGAGTCCTCCGGTGACATGTTGTCGTCCATTTTGGGGGACCTCCAGCCCCTTCCCTTCGCTCAGACATTATCTGGTCGAGCGCCCAGCTGTCCCTGGTTAGCCTTGTACCAGTCGAGACCGTAGCCCAGCTCCGGTGGCCTCTCCATGCGACCGCCTCCGGCTCGTCCTCGGACCAGGCCCTCCCTCCTGGTGTCGCCCCTCCCGCTCCGGTGGCCGCCCTCCACCGGTGGCCGCTCTCCACCAGCATACCCATAGCGGTGGCTGCCCCTGCAGCTTTGGCTTCAGTGTCGTCCCGTCTATTCTCGCCCGTGTTGCCTTTGTGGGCGATTCCGAATTCGAATTCAAATTCGACCCCAGCTTTCTTCCCTCGGGAAGTGTGGAGCAAAGGCCATGCGCCCGCTCCCCCCTGCTTCAGGGGATAGCGCCCATACGCCTGCAGCTGCGCGACAGCGAGGCCATGCGCCGCCTGTTGTGCCCTTTTTGCATGCGCCCTTTCAAGTTGACCTATGCGCCCGGCCAGCTCGGGCAGGCTATATGCCCCCTCCTCCTGGTGATAGCACCCCCTCGCCCGCCCACCCTCTCCAAGCTCCTGGTATTGCCCCCTGCTCCGGTGGCCGCCCTCCGCCAGCGTCCCCGTCGTAGTGGCTGACCCTGCCGCTTTGGCCTCATCGCCGTCATGCTCCTTCCCGTCCACGTTGGCTTTCAGGGCAGTTTCGAATACACTTTCTAACCGAGCTTTCCCCCTTCGAAAAGCTTGGTGCCAGGACCAAGTGCCCGCTGCCCCCTGGCTTCAGGGGGTTGGGCCCATGTGCCGGTAGCTGTCCAGCAGCAAGGCCATGTGCCGCCTGCTTCGTCCTCAGGGCATGTGCCCTCTCTTGTTGGTGTCTGCGCCCGGCCAGCTCTGTGAGGCTATGCGCCCCCTACTCTTGGCGATAACACCCCTTCGGCTAGTCATGCCCTCAGTGCATATGCGCCTGATCTTCCGGTGATCAGCCTCTGTTGGGACATTCGCCCGCTCCTCTGCTCGCAGGACATGTGCGCTCCATTATGGACTTCTGCACCCAGCCTGCTCGGTTAGGCTTTGCGCCCACCCTCTTGGTGCCGGTGCTCCCCCTGCCGGTCCTGCGCTCACCTCCCCTAGTGCTCGTGCCTTTCCGGATCTTGGCCGTGTCCCATCCGCTTGCCCGGCCAGTGCCTCCGGAGGGGAATTCCCCTTGCGCATCCCTCCCAGGACGCTGCCCTCCTTCGTGGTCCCTCGTCTTTTGCGGGGATCGACTGATGGTCTCTTCTCTCGTCACAGTCCCTGCAGGTTAGGCCCCCCTCCTCTGCGTCTCCATCCACTACTCAACCATCTGGGATCCCCCCTCCGGCGTCGTCGTCGACTTCCTCGGCGGCCCCACTTTCACGCTTTCTGGTCTCAATCCCTCCCCTGCCTCCGTGGGTGTTGCGAACCTCCCTCCTGCCCCATCCTACACTACGACTCTCCGACCGGAGCGCGGTAGATCGCTCGCCCCCCAGGTGGAGGTGATCATCCTCCCCGACGTGGATTTTCCGTCTCCCTCTGATGGCATCCCCATCCGTGTCCCCTTTACAGCCGTCGAGATTTTCTTCCTTTCCTCCACCTTTGCAAAGACATTCGTGTTCAAATTTTTTTTAGGATGTCTAAAATCCCCAAAGTCAAGGAAGCTATCGCCGGCTGGAGCCTCTCATCTGCATACCGGGTCGCACCACTGGACCATAAACACATGTTCCTCCATCTCTCTTCAGACTCTGACTACACTAAAGTGTGGGCTAAAGGCACCACCAGAATCGACACCCAAATCGTCAAGATTGTAAAATGGCCCCCCAATTTCAACCCCAAGGTTGACTCAATGATCATATAGGCGTGGGTCACTCTCCCCAACCTCCCTCTAGTTTGCTTTAAGCTTGCGGCTCTTAAGAGGATCTCCAGCTCCTTCGGTACTCTCGTGGCCATTGTCGAAGAAACCCGGAACCTATCCAAAGGAAACTATGCGAAGATCTGCGTTGAACTAGACCTGGCGCTCGAACCCCCCACTCATATCCAGATTGAGCTCGGGGGTCTAACGCACGTCCAACAGCTGGTATATGACAACAATATTATTTTTTACAAACACTGCCAGATGAGAGGACACTCATTGAAATACTATTTCCGAGCACACCCAGAGCTCAAGAAGCCAGCTCATCGCAAACCGCAAGCTCCGTAGGGGGAGCGCTTTTCACCTAGAGCTACTCCAGACCCAATCCTCAACTCCATCATCCTTATCGAAAGCAATGGACACCCCCCAGACCCCGCTCCCACTCTCCATCCAAAATAGCCATTATTCTATACAAACCCCCATCCATCCCCCTTAGCAACTCTTTTGAAAGCCTCTTCACCCCCCCTCCCAACCTTCGCATTGAAAGCCCCCCTCCCAACAGCGGTAGCGTACCGTCAGTCGATGTTCTCTTAGAATCCCCCCTGCCCCTCAGCAGTAGCTTACAGCAGGTTGATGTCCGGTCGAACATTGCACCGCAGTCCAGTGGCAGGGCGGTACTGTAGGACCTGATCATCCACCCCGACGCAATCGACCACAGCTAACTCTCAACTCAACCCCGCCAACTCTAGCAAGGCTGACCTGTACTTTATTGAGCCAGCAGCATCGAAAAGGTTCCGACAGGCCAAGGAGGCAGGTTTCCTGGACCCCGGCAACCCCCTGTACGCTCTGGATGAAATCGACAAAGAAGACACCACCGTCCCGACAGAGAACACAGGAAACAGCTTTCTTGGACCGATCGAGGCGGCAGAAAACTGCAATAGGCCTAGCAAGAATACCCCCCAAAAACCCAATATTAAGCAGAACAAGAGCACCGAAGAGCAGCCCCCGACAAGGACCACGAGGTCAGCCGTGAAGCTCCACACAGACTTCCCCCTTCCACCCTCAAATGCTTAACATCCTCTCGTAGAATGTGAGAGGGCTGGCCAATAAAACGATGCTGAATAAAATCCTCAGCCTCAAGAAAACCTATCGAATCGACATCTTAGTGATCATTGAACCCAAAATTCCCCAAAGACGACTCAAAGGCATTCAGCCACAGCTCGGATTCCGGTCTGCAGTCGCTGGATGCCATGACATTTGGATCCTTTTTGTTGCAGAGATCAAGTTTGGAATCATCCAGGATTCGATACATGCGCTCTCTTGCTGGGTGGAACACCCTGCGCTCCAGGCTCGATCCCTCCTTTCTGCAGTTCACGGCGGCTATGACATCCCAGAGCGCAGGCTTCTTTGGGATAACCTATTGTACACTCACCCCCCTCAACAACCTTTCATCCGTGGCTGTGCTTATGCGACTTCAACACCATTTCCTGCAGAGATGAGAAATCTGGGGGTCGTCCGCCCCCTCAACCGGCCATGGACGACTTTAACAACTTTCTTTTCAACACCCACTTAACCCACCTCCCATTCTCTGCTAATGCTTTCACCTGGTGCAACATGCAAAAAGGTGTCTGTCGACAATACTTTCGGGTGGACCGTGCCTTGGTCAATGACAAATGGTCCGACATGGGCCTGATTTTCAACCTCTCACATCTTAACGTTACAGAATCGGATCATTCTCCCCTCCTGATCGAGATTCGTAGCAACCCTAACCGCATCAAAAAATCTTTTTGTTATCTGTATTTCTGGAGACACTACCCACAATTCAAAACCATTGTGGCTTTCGCTTGGAGTTCGACGGAAGATCCCGATCCTCTAGCCCGGGTTGCTGCCAAACTCAAATCTACTAGGAAGGCTCTCTCGACTTGGAGCAAGTCCACTTTCGACAACATCTTCCAGGCGATCAGAACTACGGAGGATAACGTCACCCGAGCTGAGATCCTATACGCTACGGATAGATCTCAGGAGACCCGTGCTACGCTCAACCTAGCTAGAGCTATTCTCAAGTCCACGCTGAAGATTGAGACGGAATTTTGGAAGCAGAAAGCCAGATTAACCTGGGATCTTGAGGGGGACCGTAATTCCAGCTTCTTCCACTACTACGTCAAAGGCCGCAGATAACAGCTTAATTTGCACCGGATTTTCGATGACAACGGCATCTTGCTGGAAGACCAGAAGAGCATTTCAGAGGCCGCCACCGACTTTTACACCAAACTGTTCTCCAAAGATGCCATCACCAGGGACGTCGATTTCTTGTCCGAGGTCCCCAACCTCATCACCGATCGAGAGAATTAGCAGCTTCTGTCCACCCCCTTCATGGAGGAAGTCAAGTTCGATCTCTGGACTCTAGACGAACACAATGCCCCCGGGCCAGACGGTTTCTCTAGTGTCTTCTTTAGATCGTGTTGGGACATCGTCAAATCCGACCTAGAAGCTACTATCGCTTTCTTTCAAGGGGCGAATTACCAGAAATCCATCTCCAGGGCCAATCTCATTCTTATTCCAAAAAATGACAACCTGAAAACCTTCAAAGACTTTCGCCCCATTAGCCTTTGCACCTTCGCCATTAAAATCATCTCCAAAATTATCGCCATTCGTATGTCCGATCTCCTTCCCAAGATCATATCTGAAGAACAAAGCAGCTTTGTTAAGGGACGTAACATCGTTGACAACATCCTTCTCGCTCACGAGATGGTCACATGTACGAAATTCACATCCAAAGGGGGCAACATCGACATTAAACTTGACATGGAGACTGCTTACGATTGCCTTGACTGGCAATTCATGATCTGGGTGTTCAGGGCCTTTGGATTCTCTGAATCTTAGATTGACATCATCTTCAGATCTGTTAGCAATTTCTGGTTCTCCACCGTCATCAACGATCAAGCCGAGGGTTTCTTCATCTCCAGCCGAGGAGTGCGGCAGGGGGACCCTCTATCCGCCACCATCTTTATCATCGCAGCTGAAGCCCTCAGTAGGAACCTCAAGAACATGGCGAACACGCCTCGTTACCACCGCTTCCATACCACCACCTGCTGTCCCGTTATCACTCACCACGTGTATGCTGACGACATCCTCATTTTCTCTTCCGGTGACATCGGGTCCGTCGAGGTGGTCAACAAAACGCTGGAGAGATACGCCAGAAACTCCGGCCTGTAAACCCCCTAAAATTTTACTATATTTTTTATATATTTGTTTTATGCAGATATTTATACGACAAGTGCGAGTACGTACATACGTGATATTTATTTATTTAGTTATTTTACATAAATAGTTTATTTTAGGTTTCGTAAATATAGTAAATAGTTTTATTTTCGAAATACATAAAGAGTAAATAATTTGTATATAATTATTTTCTCACAAAAATTTAGTCAAATGTTTTATTTTCATTACTATAAAAATGCTTTTTATTTATACAAGTATAGGTAATGATTTAAGAAATGATGTTTTTCTCTTTTTTATGTACTATACTGGAAAAATATGTTTTATGTAAAATATTAATTGCATGTGAGTACATGAAATTCAATTCATGTATATATTTTAAATTTTCAAAATTATTTTAGTAATTATTTTAATTTATTATAAAGGTATTTCAAATAGTCAAATATTTATTATAATTTTCAAAATTATTTATTATTATTTTTATATTATTTATAAAAATTTATTTTGAATTTCTCTATTTCATTAAACTTAATATGGGTATTTAAATTTGAAAATTTCTTATTACTTTTAATATGCTTAATTTAAATATGGAATTTATCAATATTAAATTTGGATTTGAATATATACAGATTTAATTCGAAATTGGATTGGATTTGGATTTGGATTAAATCGGTTTTAAATTGATTAAAATTTAAAAGTGAGATATCAAAAAGGGGCTTGCAACTATCATAATCCTTATCTAAATAGTAGCTTCTACCTCCAATATAAGGAGAGGTTCATTATTCTCTGTTCCATTAATTTTTTTCACCTACAAATGTGTTTGTGCGTCGTGTCCGTGCACATCAAGCCATATCCATTCACTTCTTCTATTTTTCATCCAAATTGATTAATGTTCTCATTAAAGAAATTTTTTCTCTTCCATCTATTTTCTCTTATCACAAATTCTTACTATCCTTTTATCGATCAACCAAGTCCGTCTACCCTAGTAGTCCTTAAATTTTGAGTACGAAAATTTTCAAAGGTGGGTAGATTTGTAACTCATCTTCCCGAAATTGTTATTTTTGTAAAATTATATCTATATATTTTAATTTCGTATTTAAAAGTAATTTTGGTAGAAATTTTGTAAAAGATATTTTGTGATTATTTTTGTTACCAAAAACTAGTTTTAACTTAATGGTTTGAAATAATGTTTCTAAAAAAATGTTCTCGAAATTTTTTATTTAAAATATAAAATATGTTTTTATTATTTTTTTGTCTTCTAAAAATTGGTTTTAAAAAAAATTGAGCGATAAAAGGTTTTTTGTCGATTTATTTTTAAATAAAAATTTGGATTTATAAAAGTTTTATAATATTTGATGACATCGAGTATTATTTTGATATTTTAATCAGTTATTTGATTATATTTGAATTTATTTAAATTATCTTGATGGTTATCAACTATACTTTAAATTATGTTGATAATTTAAATATTGTTTAAAATACTGACGATGACTAATTGGAGCATTACGATTTGTCTAATCTAGATTTAAAATATTATCTGATTAAATAATTTATTTATTATTTGATTTAAATTATTTTGATAAATATTAGATATTATTTTAAAGTTATTATGTTGAGTTTGATTTGGATTCATATGATTTGAATTATTTGATAATATAGAATAATACTTAAAGTTATTATGGTGATCATTTAAAGGATTGCAATCAAATTGATTTGTTTTTAAATAATTTATTTGATTTAAATTTATGGGAAGATTTATCCATTAGAAATTCTTATCCTATTGGAATCATATCTAGCATTAATTAGATCGTTTCTTATTTAAATCAATCCTATTCCTATCCAAATTAGTTGGTAATCATAATCATCCTTATTGATTTAGTTCTAATCCTATCATAATTTGCTAATTGCTAGCCATTATATATATCTATCGAATCTATGAATAAAATCATCTTTCAAACCATCATTGTCAAAATTTCTCTCTTTTTTCGTCATAAATTCAGCCTCAATTTTTAAAGGTTGTAGCAACTTCGAATGACCATAACTCCCAACTCTGGACTCCGTTTGACCTCCAGTCTTTTTTGTTGGAATCGTATTTAGGTATATTTTCTGAATATAAATTTTATTTTCATAAATTCGAAACTTAATTTTCTGGAAATTTTGTGGAGTGTCAGTTGTCCGAAATCTGACACGTTTTAGTGTTTTTGAGATTCTGGGAGAACCAGAAATTAGAATCACGAACCGTTTGAAGTTTCGGAATGCTGACGGAAAAATACACATCATATTTTTTTTTCCATAATATTTTATTTTTGGTTTTTATTTTAGAAGTTTGTCACATCGTCTGAGTTCATCTTGTATAGCCCTGTGACTATTCTATACCCAACGGGATTGTCGGTTTCACCAGCAAGGACCTCAGAAAAGATACCTTGCCATTTACTGTTTATTTATTTAGCTCATATTTCATGCATTATTCATTATTTTCTTTATGTAAAATAAACTGTGATACATGGCATAACCTGTTAGAACTTACTGTTCATTTATATTTCCTACTATGTATTATTTTTCTTGCACATTAAACCTAGATTTAAGGGACCACCTTGTGTGTTGCATTCATAGGCCTTGACACAATTATACCACATTGTTGTGAGTCACATATAGGACTCGGATATGCGTGATTAGCTGGCCACCAGTACGTATAAGCTGTGCGTTAGGAAATAACTGCTAATAGAATTGCATGCTAGAAGACTTAGCAGTTACGAGTTGGCATTGGACGGGGAGAACATGATTGGAAGTTGACTACCACCCTATCTATCGTAGACTCGCTCGCTACTGAGGAACGATAGGTAGACTATATGCTATAGACTCGTTCGATACTGAGGAATAGTATATGGTGTTGTGACTCGCTACTGAGGTACTGTATTGGTATTTTTTTGACTTGACCCGGTAGTCATACGACCATGAACTGTTCTTAAAACTGCATTCACTTAGATTGGTTAGGCGCCCTTATCCGTTAGGTATGAGTACTCTTGGTTTGGGTACTTGTATCTGACCGTAGCTTGGAACAATGACTTGTCGCAGAATAGTTCGTCACATCTTGTCCTTGTTTGGTTGTAGGTGTGACTTACTACTCCGATGAGAAGGTATTGAACCTTGTTGGGGTCCGAATACCATATTTGATTCTTAGCATGGAAAGATACGTCACCGTGAATTAGTTTACCATCTCTTGTCCTTGTTTGGTTGGGGGGATGGTAAGCTAGTTCAATAGGTGTGTATTGGACCATGTTATAATTCAATTGACTTATTTATTTGAGCAATATTTATTCAGTTTATATGGCATGATATTATGTGTCTTGTTACGTCCCTCTGAGGACCTGGTTATCTCGCCAGGTGTGTGCTCTTGTCTTTCGTAGGTGTTCTAGCTCTAGCCGTGATCATCGCTATTTCTTCGAGGATGATTGCATTTGGATCGTTTTCGCTTCGCTCGCCAAAATCTTTCTTTTGTTATGTATTTCTTTTCATAGTTGGTAGTGGATTTGTCTTCGCCCAACTATATGTACCAAATGACAATTTCATAGTTGATTATATGATAACTTCTATTCTTTTATTTTGTGTAGATGAGATTAGTTATGGTTCTACTGCATTTTATAGCTTATGTATTCATACAAGGTTTCTATATATTAGAGTGTACCTCGTATGTATACAGCTGGCATGTCTACGTTCCTAGTCCTACATATTTTGGGACTGGGGCGTTACACGGCCAATGCGTTAACAACAAGAAAAGTGTCATCTACACTCACCACAAAGCAGACTTAAACCATGCAGCCTTGTTATCCAATCTGACCTCCTTCACCACTGCATATCCTCCGTTATCCTACCTTGGGTGTCCGTTGGTGTACGGTAAATCAAACTCCGACATCTTCGATGATCTGGTGAACAAAATTAAGAAGAAGATCGAAAGATGGCACAATGCGACCCTATCCCCGGGTGGGAAGATGATTTTGATCAAGCACGTCCTCTCCTCTATCCCGTCAACACCATAGTCGTCTGCTCCCCTCCCAAGAAGGTTCTTTCCTCGCTGGAATCCCTCTTCGCCATCTTCTTTTGGGGATACAGTAAAGGCAAGGACAAGCACCACTAGGCCAGCTGGGACACAATGGCCAAACCAATCACAGAAGGAGGGCTGGGCTTCAGCAGATTAGAGCACATTGTTGACGCCTGCTCCATGAAGTTATGGTAGAAGCTACGCACCGATACCTCGCTATAGACTCGGTTCATGAAGGCTAAATACTTCAGATCATTCTATCCCGCGACGGTCGCTTTCAATACTAGATCCTCGGTGATTTGGCATCGCATCATCTGCGGCTAGCATCTCGCTGAACCCTTAATTCAACTTTAACTGGGCAGCGGTCGCTCATTGGCATGCCACTAATGTTGGCTGGGGGATGAGGTCATCCAGCCCTCCGTGAACACTCCCCATAACTATGAGATCAGAGATCTATGGGACCACGACTCTGGTTGGAGGTGGGACAGAATCAGAGACTGGCTGGGTCAGGCGGCTGCCACCAGTCTCGCCGTCGTGGATTTACAGATCACCGACGATCAGGACGCTCTGCGGTGGACCCCCAATCCTGGTAGAATTTTCTCGCTGGCCACCGCTAGGATTATGGCGAGAGGCATCGGAGTGCAGTCTTCCTTAATCGCTCCATACTGGAAGCCATACATTCCCAAGGGGGAGGGGGGAGCGACATGACGGCGGGAGCCACGACGAGGAGGGGGCTCCGCCGGGGGGAGACGGGGGCGCCACCGGGATCGACATCACGGAGGGGAAGGAGAGGAGGGGGCACAGCACCAAGGGGGAGGGGGAGGCTAACTCCTGGAGGGATCGCCGGCGCGAAGGAGGGCTGGGGGAACGCCTCCGCCGCGAGAGAGGATATCAGACCCGTCGGGAGGGGCCGGAGGAACCGTGGGGAGAGGGAGCGGGCTGCGGAGGAGAGGGGGGAAGCCGCGGCGAAGAGGGGGCGTCTCCATAGCCGGCCGAGGGGGAGGGCACTGGGCGGAGTGGGGAGAGGAGAGTGGCGAGCTAGACGGCCAGGGCGGCGACAGGGGAAGCAAAGGCGGCGGCTCGGGCTAGAAATATGGGCTTGACCCCAAGGAGTGGGCGTACGACGCCTACGGTGACGCGTAGGAGGAGCTAGGACCGCTGGAGACGGGAGGGTACCTGTAGGGTACAACCGGGGCAGAGGGGGTATGGAGGGTGTACCAGTACCACTGCTGAGGGGGGGCCACGTCGAGGTGGGGGGAGGTGCCACGAGGTAGGCGATAGGAGGGGATGGCACCGGCGAGGAGACCGCTGTCGGGGCGGGGGAATGTGATGCGAGTGGTTCGACTGGAGGAGAGGGCGCCGGGAGGAAGCTCCGGGGGGGCCGCCCCTGGGCGGGGGGGGCACGACGATAGTAGGGGGTGGGGCGCTGGAAAGGGGCTGTAGCAGGGGAGACACGGCGCCGAGGCAGGAGCGTGGGGGACAGGCGGGGCAAGCGGTGTCCCAGGCGGAGGTCCGAGGAGACCGGAGGGATCAGCCGACGGAGGAGGCCTGGGCCGACGGTGTCTAGGCCGCACGCGGTGAGGGCGCCGGAGGGGAGAGCGGCATCGAGGGTGGGGGTAAGGGAGAAGGGAGGGGAGAACACCGAACGACGAGAGGCCGCCCGCCAGCGGGGGATGCCAAGCGGGGCCCGGCCAACCATGGACACGGGGACGGCGGGAGGAGATAGAGCCGGTGGTCGCGGCCAGACCAAGAAGGTCGACCAGCCATGGGGGGGCGGCAACCACGAGAAGGGGCGGGAAGTAGCCGGCGGGTGAAGGGGGCCGGCGCCCGCTCCTCAACCTGCACATTATATATATTTTTTTCCTATATATATTTTTCCTATATAAATTTTTTTTTATTTTTCCTATATATATATATATATATATATATATATATATATATATATATATATATATATATATATATAGCCTAAAATTCCTAAATCCAAAAAACATAAAAATATTTTAAGAAAATTGTTTCTCACAATTCCAAAATAAAATATCAATTGAACATCAAATAATATTGATATCTATATTATATAAAAATTACTTCAAATATATACTTATTTGGACCACTAAAATAACTTACAAATTATATAAAATATATGTCTACATAGACATTTTGGATGCACTACATGACCATATAGGTTTAGGTTTGGTTCGGATCAAGTTTGAGCTAAATTGGTACAACCGGGTCCCCTAAAATCATAGTCTTAATGAATAACTAATTAAATTATTTATAGGGTTCAAGTCATAACTTTGACTTATTTTCCTAGTAAGAACACACATATGGCTCGGCCTGTCCTATCTTGGCAAAAACACTAGTCAAAGTACACAACTACACTAGTCGTGCCAAAATTCCTTGTCGATATGCATCTCACAACTTAACCATGACTAAGACCATATATATAGTATTAGGCTATTATAAATATATTCGTATATATACAAAATTGTATTTAAACCTATTTGGCTATATAACATCCTAAAATAAATTCATAATAATTCTACTAAGTCTTGACAACCTAACATGGATCTACCAAGTGGGGCTGGCTAGGTTGGGGTCCAAATATTTTTTTCTATTCAAATCGAACCTTAAATATCAACTAATGAGTCTCTTGTACCATTCGCAAATAAATAGTATATAGGAACTCGATTGAGTGGTACACCCTTGGCATGTGTGTCGTAGGGATCAAAACCATATATTGGGTCAAATTGTTTTGATCGATGTCGAGTTCTGAACTCATGTTGGAAGTTATGTCTATAATTACGATATAAATAGTTAAATAGTCGTATGGGTCAAAACCATATATTGGGTCAAATTGTTTTGATCGATGTCGAGTTCTGAACTCATATTGGAAGTTAGGTCTAGAATTACGGTATAAATAGTCAAATAGCCTAAATTGACCCAAAGTTGTGCGAAGTCAAAAGAATGTTAGGGAACAAGTTTGGATAAGGCATGATATATCAAATTGAAGGTGGAGTTGTCAACTTCAAAACTCATAAAGGACGTTTTGAAAGATTGATATTTCTTATGCTCCAAAAATCAAAGCTATGGAAAAGTACATCTATAGTCTTAATAAAAAAGAAAATATAATTTAATAAATAAAAATTATATAAAATAAGTAAAAATAATTTTGAAAAATCAATGTGCTTACAGAGATCTTACATATTCTCAAGTCCGAAAGAGAATTAGAACAAAAGAACAAATTTGGTTAAAATCCAAGCCTAAGACTGATCCTAAACCTAAGGTAAACCTTGTAGAAGCTCATGGAAAACCCAAGCCTAATCACCATCACAAATCCAAGAAGAACTCCTTCAAAAAGAAGCAAAAATTTCAGCGGCATCACCAAATTTTTTATTACCTAGAAACTTTGGTCAGGCTCAGGATCAGAAGAGATTTTGTTTTGTGTGTGGTAAAACAAACCATATGGCCATCAACTGCTTCCATAGGAAGAAAAAAGCTGTCAAGACCACCTTCAAAAGAAAAGGCTCAAACTAACCAGAAGCTAACATGATTCTGAATGGGTCTTCTAGTTCATTCAAGACTGTAAGCTATCAATCTGTAGTAAATATTTCTTACCATTCTGATGATTGGTGGTTGGATTCCGGAGCTAATGTTCACATTTTATTTGATCGCTTATATTTTTCAAACTATTAGGAATCAGTGGAGGAGGTGTGACCCTAGGATATGGCTCAATGGCACAGATTGTATGAAGCAGAAAAATATATCTGAAGATGACAACGGAGAAAATTCTACCTCTTTATGACGTGTTTCATATGTTATCGGTTAGAAGAAATCTAGTTAGTGGGTCTCTACTTGTATCCTTAGGATACATGATTGTAATGAAGGCTAATAAAGTAGTAGTTTGTAAAAATGATCTTTTTCTAGGAAAATGATTTGCAAATGATGGACCTTTTATTTTAAATACTATGAATAAAATATCAAATCCTTCTTTGGTTGTCACTAATGTAGAATCCTCCAATATTTCGCATGGCAGACTAGGTTATGTGAATTTAGGATATCTTAAAAGAATGATGAACTTAGATCTTATTCCTAAGACACTATTACATGACAAACACAAATGTGAGATTTGTGTTCAAGCCAAACACACTAGACTACCATTTAAATCTGTCCAAAGGGATTCCGACCTTGTAGAACTCATTCATAGTGATATATGTGATTCCAATAGGGTTTTGACCTGAGGTGGTAGGAAATACTTTGTCACTTTTATAGATGAACATTCAAAGTATTGTTACACCTACCTTCTCAAAACTAAAGATGAAGTTCTAGATAGATTCAAGGTCTATAAATCTGAAGCTGGGAACCAATTACATAAAAAGATTAATATTCTTAGATCAGATTGTGGTGGAGAGTACACCTCAAATGACTAACTTCTGTGAAGAATATGGAATTATTCATGAGGTTACAGTTCCTTATTCACCACAGCCCAACAGAATTGCTGAAAGAATGAATCGTACTCTGTTAGACATGGTAAATGCCATGCTTCTTGGCTAGGTACACCCGATAGTTTGTGGGGATAAGCGTTGTTATCAGCCTGTTATATCCTTAATAGGATTCCTTGTAAGTCTATTTGTCACGACCCGCTCCCGAATAATCGGATACGAGTCGGGCACATCCAGCCTTCATCGTTGGACTCGATGGAGTAAGCTGTACTAATCTCTAGGGAAACTACAAGTCCAGATAAGAATGAATATAAACCACATCATCTATAATATTCCCAAAAAGATCACCATAATCCACAAATCCATATAACATAAAGGTACCATAGTCAACTGGAAAAATATACTATGAACTCTAAAAACAATATCTAGGAGTAAAGCTAAACAGTCTAAACCTGAAGCCTCTAGCTAAGTCATGTCTCCATCCAGCCTCTAGCTAAACAGTCTAAAAATAATATACTACGAAATCTAAAAATATACTATGATCCCGGGCTCTGGCCCATAAGGTAGAACAATATCCTGCAAGTACATCTGCAACATGTCCAGTCAGGAGCGGAGCAAAGTACAATTCTAGGTAATGAACAAGAATATCATGATATGAAAATGCGTACAGGAGAACATGAAATATGAAATACCGAAAAAGAACATGAAGGTACAGGAATATAAGTACAGGAAATAAAGTACAGGAATATAACCATGAACCTGAAGTACAAGACATAACATGTGCACAATGTTTGAAATACAAATAGCCTATGTGACCGGCTGGAGTGAGTACATGAATATGTACAGGAGTACAAGAGTATCGGTACGGCTTAGGACCCGCGTGCACGATGCGAGGCCTAAGCTATCTACATGAATTTTAGAACCGGAATTTGGTCACATAGCTAGTGTATTTCCCATCCCCGACACAAGTACAAGAACAAGAAAGTACAAGAGTACAATATATCGTGTCACATCGTGTCATCAAAAGAAGGACAAGATATGAAATATAAATGCACAAGACCATAGAATGTACTTGCCTTGCTCCGGTGCTCAGTAGTATAAAGATGATCTGTATATCCACCTGAGTAGATATAAGTTGGTTAGGGTTTAAACATTATCAAACTAAAATACTATTTCTTGATCTTAGTCTCCTAATTAATATTTTATTTCTCTAGTGCTGATATGGCATGTCTGCTATCTATTACTGGTTAGTAAACATATGTTTAATTAGCTAATCCTTCCTACCAAGTTATCTATATAAGATATCTATTCCAAATTTGATAGAAATAAAAATGGAAGATAAGCTTTTCTTACTAGAAAATATATAGATTTTATTAACGTAATTTATACAAATATCGAAGTAAGGGCCCCACTGGTAAAGGAAACAGTATGGTAACATGTTGATCTTATTTATGGTTTTATACTCACATACCCCTCTCTTAAAATATTGCTTCAAGTAACATGATTGGAACAATTATTGGTTGAAAATTACTTGAATGCCTATTGGTATATAAGTAACCAGTACTACTATGGGACACTTTAGTAATATTGGTAACTATAGATTATACAGTCCCTATTGATTTTACATATGGACTAACTTAAATTGGCACCCACAAAATGTTGGGCCTACATCTGTACGCAATAATGTACATAACCAAGCCTTACTCACCTCAACCTGATATTTAAACCCAACCCCCTCCTGGAGTATACCTGCCTCTTTCCTACAGGCTCTACTCAAAAGAATAAAGTTTGTAATTTTATTGCAACAACTCAAACCCAAAGGCAATTAAGATTAATACAATACCAGGCTCAGCCGATCCATAGTATCAGCCAACACCAACAACCCAAACTTCAATTATAGATTTGCCAACCCTTGGACTCCACTCTAGTAATCCTTCATCATAAATGTAACAGATTATAGAAGAATAAAAGTATCTATAACCATAAGGGAAAATATACAAATAACAGAAGCTTCAATCAAGAATTTTACAGCAAAGGATCGATGAAACTGAATTGAGAATCCAGCCCACGATACTCCAACCACCGGACACGAACACACCTACTCCCGATCATAGGCAGAGACTGGACACGAAAAAGTCTCGAACATGTACCCTTGGTCTCAGTTATGAACCGTAATTTGCATCCACACACGACCCGAACATTCAATCGAACACAGGCCTGCAGGTGAACAATACCGATCCCAACTGCTGAGAATATCCCTGAAGTCAGATACGATTGACTGGGATACATCAAGAACGGATACATGAATTAGACCCGATCCAAAACACCCAAAATACCAGTAATACGAACGCATGCCCAAACACAAAACAACATCACACAGAAATCAAAATCACGCATAAAATGGTTCAAATAGTGAAGTGGAAGTAAAATGTTACCTGATTGTAAAAAGATGATCAAAATTTCCAGAGTAAGTTGAGTCCGACATGATTTCGTCCAGGATACGAACTCAGCTAACAATGACGATCCAACCCGGAAGTTCTTCCTCATGCTACAGATCCAACTCAACTTCCTAATAATAGTTAACACAAAGAATAACTAGGGATTGATCAAACTAAGATCTGATTCTTCGAAAATTTGAATTGAAAGGATAGGATTGCTTCCTTACCAAAGATTGAAGATCTGAACAAGAAATCAGGAGAGGTGAAGAATCCACGTCCTCGCAGCCGTGAGGATTGCTGAAGAAGAGGAGTGTAGCCGTGGCATGGTGCTGTCGAGAGTGTACTCACTCCAGCACTCAAGTGCCAGAGAGAAGAGCCTCTGCCATCGCCATCACCATTCGAATTCTAGGGTTAGGTCAGAACTTGAGATGGAAGAGGAAAGAATATTTTGGGGAGCTCGATTCGAAAATGGCTGCAGAATGAGCTTGCTGTCGCTGATCAGACTGCTCCGCTTCAATCGCCAGAGAGGAATGCGATCATCGCTGCCGTCATCATGGATCTCCATCGCCGGAATTTGGAGAAATTAGGGTTAGGTTTGGCCGGCTGGAAAGGACGTTGGAAGAGGTAGAGAAAAGGATTTTGAAGCTCTATAGAAAATAATAAACTCTCTCTCTTCCGAGAGAATTCATATGAAGACATATTAACACAACCCCCCCCCCCCACCAATTGGGTTTGAAGCAGATTAGTCCTTCCCCTTTTCACAAATTTGTAATTAGTAAAAAGTTCAGTTAGAAACTATTAGAAAGTTTTGAAAAATGGGGACCACTCCAAATGGCTGTAACAAACTAGAAATTTCCTCCCAAAGATATTTATTCAAAATTCTTTCCAAAATAGTTATGAGGATTATTATTCCAATATTTGTTTAACCAAAAAAAATTATTATTTAGAAAAAGATTTAAATTTTAGAAAGTGGAAAGTGAGGTTACACTAACGATAAGACATCATATGAGTTATGGTAAGGTCGATCTCCTAGGATTAATGACCTCAATATTTGGGGATGCCTAGCTAAGGTAGGAATTTGTGAACCCAAAAAGAGAAAAATTGGGCCTCAGACTATAGATGATATGTTCATAGGATATGCCCTAGACAACAATGCCAATAGTATTCTTGTAACTCATTCTGAAGTAAATAAAATCTCTAATAATACAATTATAAAAGCTATAGATGCAGTTTCCTTTGGGAATATATTTCCGTTTAAGGATATAATTTTATCCTCTTCCTCGAACCCTTCTCTTACTCTATCTACTAGTCGTCATGTTCAAATATTAAGTTCACAACTTGAACAAGATATAGAACCTAGAAGGAGTAAAAGACAAAGGATTAAAAATAACATAGGAGAAGAATTCTTAACTTTTTTCGATAGAGGGTGATCCCTCAAATTATGAAGAAGCTATATCTTCTCCTGATGTCCCTTTCTAGAAATAAGCTATTAATGATGAGTACAACTCTATTATCGAGAACAGTACTTGATTTTTAACAGACCTACCTTTAGTTAGTAAACCCATAGGTTGTAAGTGGATTTTCAAAAAGAAACTTAGAACCGATGGTACCATAGAGAAATATAAGGCTAGATTAGTAGCAAAAGATTTTACCCAAAAAAAGATTAGATTATTTTGATACTGACTCTCCTGTAGCAAGGATCACCTCTTTTAGAACCCTTCTAGACTTAGCATCCATTCATAATATGTTGATCCATCAAATGGATGTAAAGACATCATTTCTAAATAAAGACTTATAAGAAGAAATATATATAGATCAACCTGAAGGTTTCATTGCTAAAGGTCAAGAGAAAAAGGTTTACAGAGTAGTAAAATCACTTTACGGCCTAAATCAAGCTCCCAAGCAATGAAACAACAAATTTGACAAAGTCATTTTAAAATTTGGTTTCGTGCCAAGTGAATATGACAAATGGTTGTATTTTGAAAATACAAATAGACGTTATGTTATTTTATGCTTGTTTGTAGATGATATCCTTATTCTAGGATCTTCACTAGAATTGATAAATAACACTAAGAATTATTTATCTAACCTATTTGATATGAAAGATCTAGGCGAAGCCTACTTGATCCTAGGAAAATAAGTGTTTAAATGCAAAGAGGGCTATACTCTATCCTTAGCACACTCGATTGAAAAAATGCTAAGGAAGTTTGAGTTTTTGATGAAAAACTTGCCTTTTATCCTTATAACAGTAATTCTGTTCTAAAAAGAATGAAGGATCACTATAGAACAACATATATATTCACAGATAATAGGTTCCCTTATATACATAACAAATAGGACCAGACCTAATATTGCATTTGCTATTAGAAGACTAAGTAGATATACTAGTAACCCAAACCAGTCACATTGGACTGCATTGGATAGAGTATTTAGATATCTTAAGGGTGCTCTAGATTATAAACTTTACTATACTAGACACTCATATATCATAGAAGGTTATCAGATACAAATTGGATAACTGATTCACATGATGTGAAATACACTACTGGATATATTTTTACTCTAGGAGCAGCTGCAATCTCCTGGACTTCTTGTAAAAAAACTATCATTGCTAGAAATACAATGGACTCCAAAATGATAGCATTAGATACTACTTGTACAGAAGTCGAATGGCCTAGAAATCTTATTATCCATATACATATTTTTGTTAGTACTGTTCATGTAATTTCTATAAACTGTGATAATAAATCCGTTATATAACTACTAAACCATGATTTTGTGAATGCTCAGATGAACATGCACCTGTAGATGTACTTCAAGTCGATGAAGAGCGTATTAGGCAAATATGTGGTTCTTGACTATATAAAGTCAAAAAAGAATCTTGTAGGCCACTTGACGAAGGGTCTGTTTTGGACATTAATCCTAGAATCATCGAAGGGGATGGGGTTAAGTTCATAAGTTAGTCACTAGCAGTGACAACCCAACCGAGTCTGACATGAGATCCCAACAAGCTGGACTTAGGTAGCTATTATGGAATACTGACCTTGAGATTAAATTCTCTTAAAATAAATGCCCAAGAGACTGTACACTGTTCTACATGGATACCCGATCCCAATGGTGATAGTATTTCGGTGTGATATAATTAGGGTGAGTTCTAACTCTTAATAAGTCCAGGCATGTTATGCAGGGTTGACTCTTATCACCAACCGTTGAAGACTTACCTATATGAGAGATCGTGAAGGTCGTAACTATAGGACACGAATCCTAGACAACTCTCATGAATATGGAAAAGTGCGCATGTCCAATCAAAAGTGGCACCTGATAGACCCAAGAACCTCTAGTGTACTATGTGTGTTATTTTTGAATCTGGTTCAGGAAGACTGATTTAAGGCGTAGTCCATTAGCTCTTCTTCAGGCAAAGACAATAGTCACTAAATGAGATTCAAGGCTGTAGTCCATCTGTCACTTTACTATTTTAAAAAATAGGTATATGACTGTATTTCATATTTTGATAATTTTAAAAGTTTATATTTGTTTAAAATTTAATTTAATTTCTGGGTCTTGATTGACCTTAGTTGTGAGGCCTAATTCTTGGTTATTGTTGATGCTATTATTGGGATTATTTTATAATTCTTATTGGTGTAAACTTTATGTTATTGTTCTTCTTATTACTATTGTTACCATTTTTATTATTATTTTTTAAATTTCCTATAAACTACCCCCCCCAAATGCTTAACCCTAACCCTAACCCTCACACTCTCCCCTTACTCCCCTCACAACCGCTCACCCTCTCCCTTTCTTCACTCTCTCTCTCCCCCAATCCCCTAATCCCTCACTCTCCTCTCTTCCTATACTAGAGCAGCAACCCGCCTGCCTCACATCTCTCTTTCTCGCCCACTCTCTCTTTTCGGCTCTCATCCCTCGAGCTCCCCCTCTCTCCCTACCGATCTCATTCTCTCCATCCCTCTGTCCCTTTCCTGCCGCCTCTGGCCCCCTCCACCACCGCCACCCCCATGGCCACCACTGCCGTGGCCTCTGTCCTGACCTAGCCGTGCCGGCGACGACCTCCCCCGCCTCCTTCTTTCTTTGCTTCCCCCGCTTGGAGTAGCATCACCACTGTTGCCCTTTCCTCCGCCAGTGGCCAACAAGCCCCGCCTGGCCGAGCTTCTCTGGCTTTCCCTTCTCCCTCTGTTCTCCCTCTACCACCGGAAGCCCGACCCGACCTGGCCGAGCTTCTCCGACGATGTTGCCTCTGCCTTCTTCCTTTCACTTCCACAGGACGTACACCTTGGGATGTGTATTATCTCAAACAGCACGCTGCCTCATACAGTGTGTTGTCTCAAGCAGCGTACCCTTGGTTGGTGTGCTGTCTCGATCAACATGTACCTCAGTGTGCATGATGTCACATTTTTCGTGCTACTTCGATCCACGTGCTGCCATGGGCAACGGGTCACCTCGAGCCCCTTGCTGCCTTGGGCACCGTGCCATCTTGATTGGCACACCACCTCATTTTTGTGTCTCGACCTTCGTGCCTACCTCGTAATTCGTATCGCTCTAATTTGTGTGTATGCACCAATTTTTATGCCATATTTATTTGTGTGCTATCTTGGACTCCGTATCGTATTAAATTGTGCGTACACACCGATTTGCCTGCCATATTGATTTGTATGCTTCCTTGAGTATCATACCATCCTGATTTATGTGCGCACGTCGATTTGCATGCAGTACTGATTTGTGTGTCATATTGTATCTTATATTGTCTCGATTCACGTGCATACCTCGATTTATGTTTCGTATTGATTCGTATGCCATCCTGATATTTATGATCCCTCGATCCACGTATATGTCTCGATTTACGTGCACGTTCTATTTCCTGCTCGCCTTGATATTCTTGTTATCTCGATTCTTGTGCACATCTCAATTTATGTGCACATTTCGACTTGCATGTTCGTATTGATCCATGTGTCTCAGTTTCCATACTAGATCCCTACACTGCTTACGGGACCATACGGTATACCCTCCTGTCATCTTTCGTGATTTTTGTTATTATTTTATTATTAATTCTAATAATTTTTTATTATGTGCTCTGAGGTTCTCCGATGGACGTGCTACCTTAGATCCCGATTGTCGAAGACTTGCTTACCTAGCCGAGCCCTCTAGGCAAGTGCTCGTTGCTCATCGACGGCTCTTGCCCTCTCCCTGGATTTAATTGTATTTAAATAATTTTGTAATTGTAATTGTAAATGTATAACTGTGAGTAGTGTAGCATAGTAGTAGAACTGCCATAATTAAAACCTATGATATATATTAGTTCGATACCGGGCCAAGCTATATCGGACAAATCGGACAGGTTATCTACACCTCTGAGGGCACGAGTACGACTCACTTATATGGATTGTCCCCATATGCCCCATGTTCGACTCACTGTCGGATAACGACTTTGGCTAATTATTCCAGCGACTATGCATGTGTTTTGGTTAGAATGATGGACCTGTGTTATGATGCGCCCTGTGTGGCAATTTTTGTTGTATGTGTTGGCTTGGAGCCTAGTACGTATCGTAGTATTGCTGGAGGTCGGGACTTAGTGTTCTCTTCTAGGATTGGTGCCCAGAACGCATCATAGTGCTTCTGGAGGCCGAGACTTAGTGTTCTTGGTTTGCGATTCTACGGTGGGTTGCACCGAGTTGATATAGCCCCATCTCGCAGGGAGCTCCAGTTCAATAAATACAGAGCAGACTCTGCCAAATTTTCCAGAGTTCTCGGTCAAGATTTTGGTTTAAAGATGTAGGCATAATTGTTCCTTTGGTTTGCTGAACCAGACTAATGTAGATTTATTTAGTATAGATACTTGATCCTAGTACCTGATATGTGGGCTCATGTAACTAGATTAGTCGCCTAGCCAGTTGACATGTTTTGTCTGTCGGATAGCGCAAGGAGCACGGTTTTACTCAGGAGACGGTCTGCAATCCTGATCCTTGTTTGGTTTAAGGGTTATGGATCTTCTCCAGAGTGTTTCATACAATTCTTGCCATTATTCGACGGCATTAATTATTAGACTCTTATCCCCTGACTATCCCTTCTAGATGATATTCTAGTTTAGCCAAATTTGAATAATTGTTGTCATTAATTATTAGACTCTTATCCCCTGACTATCCCTTCTGGATTGTGATCTTTGGATGTATTTGATGATTGAGTAGTATTACGAGTATGCTCTTGGGATTATGCTTTGGCATACTCCATACGGATTCCTGTATTTTGGTAATTATGCAAATGTTTCATAGAACGAGGAAAATATAGACATTATCAATATATGATTTTTACCCGTCTTTCCAAATGCCCAAAACCTGGTATCTTTCTTCATTTTGCAGACCTTAGTGATCTTGTATAGTTGGATAGCATAGCATATAGTATAGATGCCTAACCCTATACAAGTGGTACCAATGTTCTATCCCGGTGGTTAAGAGACTTGTTTATTGATAGCTTGTGATCATTGATTCAAAGGATTCATGTGAGCCAGAAGGCCTAGCATTGTTCATAGTGATTAGCTTTGTTCCTTATCTTATTCCTGACATGATGTTGATATTCCATCGTAGATGTGAAAACTATTGATAGATTGATCTGGAGGATAGATCAAGAGCTGTAGGCTCCTATGTGTACTTGAGATGCTATTATAGTATAGATCTTGACCATATACCTGACCTGATACCCATGTCACGATACGGACAGAGGACTTCGTGTGACTGCCCGATATGACCATGTTCTTGACTCGACTACTTATACCCGTGCTGGTACCATTCTCTGTGTGCACTGAGGTTCTATCCTATGTGTGCACTGAGGTGCTATTCTACGTGTGCACTGAGGTGCTATATGGTTCTATGTGTTATATGACAGTGATTCATCTTCCAGCACGGACATGGTTGTTGGCTTGTAGTTTTAGCATGGTTAGGAGTGATTGACTTCTTGTTGCATTACACTAAGAATGAATCCAGATTTGGGACTCTATGTGTCGAGGTGGATTCGTACTAAGAATACCCGTACTGATGTACGATATCTAGGTGGATGATCATATGACTACGGTATGTGATTCCAAATAAATATAGGGTTAATTTAGGTAACTAAAAATGGTAGAAGTATTGAAAGGGAACGGAATCCCAAGATCGTGCATGCCAGTCGCCACATGTTCTACGATTACCTTTCCAGCGCAAGGTTGGCCGCCACAGATATTGTTATCGTCGGCAATAGCGGATGGCAGTATCCGACTACCATATGTACTATGTGTTATATGGTTGTTCTGTTTCGCATAGTAGCCTTTTGAGGGACCGATGCTTATCCATGTGCTATGCATTATTATTTGTCCATGCTAGCCCTGCTCGGACATAGCACGATCTGAGGATTCCTATATTGCATTATTGGGATAACCCAACCTCCATATAGAAAGCCATAGGCATTTGAGTGGCCGTTTACTTACCTAAATTGTTTGGATTATTGCTTGCTAAGTTGGCTGGTATGTAATGTTGTCCCGGTACGGTGATTCATTTCCTTATTCTTGTTTGATGTAGGGGTGGATCACTATTCCAACGACAGACTACGAGGTCTAGTTGGTGATGCAGGTATTAGTGGATGTTAGGATGATTGTGATGATTGTTGATTCCTTACCTATGTTAGTTGATGGATTGTTGTCTTATATTCTGTAATCGTGTGTTGGTACCACACGATCCTTTACCCTTATTACTGTTGTCCATACTGAAACCCTTCATTGACAATATTCATTTTTATACTTTTTTCGCACATCTCAAAGATAGAAGTTTTGCACCAATAAACGCAATTCATTCTACACGGTCCAGTCCGAATGAACTTCACAGAAGCAAGAATTCCTGGACTACGAGATTATTTTTGTCATATATTTGTCCTACTGGTTTTCTTCGCCCATCCTTGAGCCTTCCTTTCTGGTACTTACTGCGGTTGACCTGACCAACCCTGAATTGTTTCCAGATTACCAGTGATCGACCCTTGGATCTCTCAGACTTAACTTGGAGGGCATGCTTCAGTTCCAGACCATGTATGAACTGTAGGAAGGTATTCTTGTCTACATCATTTCATATTATTGACTTCATAATTATCATATGTATATTTACTGCTTTCCATATGATTATCTCTCTTGCTGATTATTTTATTGATATTGCATGTGGATGAGATCAGATTTTGGCCATAGATTGATTGCATGCTAGGATACCCAATAAGATTGACAGCCGTAATCGCCGTATGACTTCTTCGTACCTTATACGATGTTGCTGGCATACGTTCGTCCCCGTATTTCGATACTAGGGTGTGACAAGGTTTTAGTGGTGGCCCACGTAGGTCTCGTTTTGAGATATTGTTGGGTATCACATGATTATTGATCTCAGTCCACTATTCTTTGGGATTCCAACTTGTTACATTTGTCCTTCGCTCCCTTGAACTTGTGAACTGGTCCTTATCTCTATTCGAACCTATCTTGCTTAGTCATGTCTTATTCTTGGTTATCTACCTTTATCTCTTGTATTGATTGATATGATTCTATGGTTGGTCATGTCGATCGCTTTATCAGATAAGATGTTATCTCGTCTCTATCCTTAGGATTACTTATTATTTATCTTGGGTTTTGTGCTCTCTCTACCGGTGCTTCACCTTGTTTGATTTTCCTGTATCCCCTTCGTGTGTTGACTTCGTAATGACTTAGTATCATTATTGTCTTCTTCGAACGTTGACTTGATTGTTGTGGAATGAAGACTTTATCATGACTCTGAGATTGGATATTTCAACATTCGTTGAGTGTCCAATGGATATCCTTGTATCATTTTGACTCTAGGTAGTTCCGCCTTCATGACTACCTATTTTAGATATTATCTTGATTATAGATATATTTTTTGTATATGATGATTGAATCTGGATTTTGGATTTTTAGTATTTTCCTAGAACTGTCTTATGATATTGTTAGATGTTTTATGATTTTACTGGGTTGGACATTGGTTTCTCGATTTGATTTATTTTGGGTATTTGTTAAGTGTGACCTGGTGACCCTAGTTTATCTTGACGGCATGGTAGCGAAAGTTGTAGTCGCTCGATTATAGTGCCATGGTGTATCTTTTGCAGCCATTCCCGATGGCGTGGCAGAGAATGACCGTGACACACATTGTGATCGAATATAAGGAAACTACTGTCGTCGGTTTGATACGAATATCCAGGATTTTATGATTTTTTGTGGATTTTTATGTAGTTGGGATTTCAGGTTTTTTGATATTGTCATCGATATTTTGTACTTTGATTTATGGAGTTATTTCGTGCATGTGAGATTTTGATTTTTCAAGATTCTTTCGGTGTTTTGGAATTACTTTAAAAGTATATTTGTGCAGGTAGATATTGTCCTCTTCGATGTTTTTAGATTGAGATATTGTTCATTTCTAGTTGTATTACTTGATTTCTGTAAGCTGGGTAGAGTTTTCATGATATATAAATATACTAGTTTTGAAAACCCTATTTTAAATGATTCAAAATTTTATAGACGAAATTTTTGTAAGGTGGGTAGGATGTCACATCTCTATTTTGAAAAATAGGTATATGACTGTATTTCATATTTTGATGATTTTAAATTTTTATATTTGTTTAAAATTTAATTTTATTTCTGGGTCTCGATTGACCTTTAGTTGTGAGGCTTAATTCTTGGTTATTGCTGATGCTATTATTGGGATTATTTTATAATTCTTATTGGTGTTAATTTTATGTCATTGTTCCTATTATTATTAGTGTTACCATTATTATTATTATTTAAATTTTCTATAAACTACCCCCCCAAAATGCCTAGCTCTAACCCAAACCCTCAAACTCTCCCCTCACTCCCCTTACAGTCGCTCACCCTTACCCCTCTTCACTCTCTATCTCCCTCGATCCCTCACTCCTCTCTTCTTCTAGTAGAGCAGCAACCCCCTCCCTCACATCTCTCTTCCTTGCTCACTCTCTCTCTCTCTCTCTCGGGCTCTCATCTCCCGAGCTTGAGCTTCCCGTCTCTCCCTCCCGATCTTACTCTCTCCATCTATCTGTATCTCTCCCGCGGCCTCCGGCCCCCTCCGCCGACGCCACCCCCAAGGCCACCACCGCCGTGGCCTCCGCCCTGACCTGGCCGTACCGGTGTTGACCTTGCTAGCCTTCTCCTTCTCTGCTTCCCCCGCCTGGCGTAGCGTCGTCGCTGCTACCCTCTCCTCCGCCAACGGCCGACAAGCCCCGCCTAGCCGAGCTCCTCTAGCTTCCCCCTCTCCCTCTCCCGCCGATAGCCCGACCCTACCTGGCCGAGCTTCCTCGATGACGTTTCCTCTACCTTCTCCTTCTCTCTTCCTTGGGCCGTGTGCCTTGGGACGCTTACTGTCTCGAGCAGCATGCTGCCACGTGCAGTGTGATATCTCGAGCAGCATACCCTTGGTTGGTATGCTGTCTCGATCCACGTGTACTTTGATGTGCGTGATGTCTTATTTTTTGTGCCACCTCGATCCACGCACTACCTTGGGCGACGGGTCGCCTCGAGCCTCGTGCTGCCTCAGGCACCCTGCCATCTTGATTGCCGCATCATCTCATTTTTGTGTCTCAGCCTTTGTACCTAGCTCATGATTCGTATCGCCATGATTTGTGTGCATGCACCAATTTGTGAGTCACATTGACTTGCGTGTCACCTTGGACTCTTTGTCGCATTGAATTTTGTGCATGCACCGATTTGCATGTCGTACTAATTTACGTGCTTCCTTGAGTATCGTATCGTCTCGATTTACGTGCTCGTGCCGACTTGCATGCCTTATTGATTTACATGTCATATTCTATCTTATATCGTCTCCATTCGTATGCACGCCCCGATTTGCATGTCGCATTGATTCATGCGCCATCCTAATATTTATGATCCCTCGATCTACGTTCATATCTCGATTTATGTGCACGTTCTATTTTCTGCTCGCCTCAATATTCATGCCATCTCTATTCTCTTGCGCGTCTCGATTTATGTGTACGTCTCGACTTGCGTGTCCGTGTCGATCCACATGCCTTGGTTTTCATACCAGATCCCTATATTGCTTACAAAATCCATATGGTATAGCCTCTTGTCATCCTCCACGATTTATGTTATTATTTTATTATTGATTCTAATGATTGTTTATTGGGTATTTCGAGGATCTCCGATGGACGCGCTATCTTGGATCCCGATCACCGAAGACTTGCTTACCTAACCGAGCCCTCTAGGCAAGTACCCCTTGCTCATCGACGGCTCTTGCCCTCTTCCTGGATTTAGTTGTATTTAAATAATTTTGTAATTGTAATTATAAATGTACAACTATGAGTAGTTTAGCATAGTAAAAAAAAATAGTTCGATATCGGGCCAAGCCGTATCGGACAACTCGGACGGGTCATCCACGCCTCCGAGGGCATGAGCACGACTCACTTATATGGATTGTCCCCATATGCCTTGTGTCGGACTCGCAGCAGAGTAACGGCTTTGGCTAATTTTTCCTGTGAATATGTATGTATTTTTGTTAGAATGATGGACATGTGTTGTGATGTGTCATGTGTGGCAATTTTTTTTGTACGTGTTGGCTTGGCGCTCAATACGCATCGTAGTGCTGTTGGAGGTCGGGAATTAGTGTTCTCGGCTAGGGTTGATGTCTAGTACGCATCATTGTATTTCTGGAGGCCGAGACTTAGCATTCTCGGTTTGTGATTCTAAGGCAGGTTGTGCCAAGTGGATATAACACAATCTTGTAGGGAGCTCCAACTCAATAAATATAAAGGAGACTCTGCTGAATTTTTTAGAATTACCGGTCTGGAATTTGGTTCAAAGATGTGGGTAGAATTGTTCCTTTGGTTTGCTGAACCAGACTCATGCAGATTAATTTAGTATAGATACCTGATCCCAGTCCCTGATAGGTAGACTCATGTGACTAGATTAGTCGCCTAGCCACTTGACATGTCTTGTCCGTCGGATAGCGTAAGGAGCATGGTTCTACTTGGGAGACGGTATGCAACCCTGATCCTTGTTTGGTTTAAGGGTTGTGGATCTGCTCCAAAGTGGTTCATGCAATCCTTGCCATTTTTCGGCGACATTAGTTATTAGACTTTTGTCCCCTGACTATCCCTTCTAGATGATATTATAGTTTAGCCAGATTTGAACAGTTATTGTCATTATGTATCGGGATTGTGATCTTTGGATGTATTTGAGGATTGAGTAGTATTACGAGTATGCTCTTAGGATTACGATTTGGCAGACTCTATGTGGATTCCTGCATTTTGGTGATTGTTCGAATGTTTCGTGGAAAGAGGAAAATATCGACATTATCAATATGTGATTTTTACCCGACTTTCCAAATGCCCATAACCTGGTTCGCCTCTTCATTTTATGGAACTTAGTGATCTTGTATAGTTGGATAGCATAGCATGTAGTGGTCATATTCCTTTTGTGACATAGATGCCTAACCATGTTCAGGTGGTACCATTGTTATATCCTGGTAGTTGAGAGACTTGTTTATTGATAGCTTGTGATCATTGATTCAGAGGATTCCTGTGAGCTATAAGGCCTAGCATTTTTCTTAGTGATCAGCTTAGTGCCTAGTTATTTTATTCCTGACATGGTGTTGATATTCAATCGTGGATGTGAAGACTATTGATAGATTGATTTGGAAGATAGACCAAGAGTTGTAGGCTCCCATGTGTACTTGAGATACTATTATAGTTTTGATCCTGACCATGTACCTGATATAGGTAGAGGACTTCGTGTGACTGCCCGACTTGACCATGTTCTTGACTCGACTACTTGTACCCATGTTGGTACCATTCTATGTGTGTACTGGGGTACTATCTTATGTGTGCACTGAGGTGTTATTCTACGTGTGCAATGAGGTGCTATATGTGTTATATAACAGTGCATTCATCTTCCAGCACGGACATTGAAGTTGGCCTGTAGTTTTAGCGTGATTAGGACTGATTGACTGCTTGTTTCATTACACTAAGAATTTATTCAGATTTGGGACGCTAGGTGTCGAGGTAGATTCGTACTTAGTGTACCCGTATTGAGGTACGACACTTAGAAGAATGATCATGTGACCACGGCATTTGATTTCAGATTAATGAAGGGTTAATTTAGGTAACTAAAAAAGGTAGAAGCATTGGAAGGAAATGAAATCCCGAGATCGTGCATGCTAGCAGCCACATGTGCTATGATTACCTTTCCAGCGTAAGGCTGGCCGATATGTATATTGTCATCGTCATCAATAGCGGATGGCAGTATCCGACTACTATATGTACTATGTGTTATATGGCTGATCTGTTTCGCATGGTGGCCTTTTGAGGGATCTATTCTTATCCATGTGCTATGCATTATTATTTGGCCTCTCTAGTCTTGCTTAGCCATAGCACGATCTGAGGATTCTTATATTGTATTGTCGGGATAACCCAACCTCCACATAAAAAGTCATAGGCATTTGAATGGCTGTTTACTCACCTAAATCGTTTTGATTGTTGCTTGCTAAGCTGGCTGGTACGTAATGCTATCCCGGTGCATTGATTCATCCCTTTGTTCTTGTTTAATATAGGGGGTAGATCACTGTTCTGATGACAGACTACGAGGTCCAGTTGGCGATGCAGGTATTAGTGGATGTTAGGATGATTGTGATGATTGTTGGTTCCTTACCTATGTTAGTTGATGGATTACTGTCTTACATTCTGTAATAGTGCGTTGGTACCGTACGATCCTTTACCCTTATTACTGCTATTCATACATGTTATTCTTGTCATACATTTTGTCCTGCTGGTTTCTTCGCCCGTCTTTGAGCCTTCCTTTTTGGTATTGTGATTGGCCTAACCAACCCTAGATTGTTCCCAGATTGCCAGTGACCGACCCTTTGGATCTTCCAAACTTGACTTGGAGGACACGCTTTAGTTCCAGACCATGTAAGAAATATGGAAAGGTATTCTTGTCTACATTATTTCATATTGTGGACTTCCTGATTATCATATGTGTATTTCCTGCTTTCCACATGATTATCTCTTTTCGTTATTATTTTATTGATGTTGCCTGTGGATATGAGATCAGATTTTGGCCATAGATTGATTGCATGCTAGGATAGCCAACAAGATTGACCATCGTAATCGTCGTATAACGTTTTCGTACCTTATATGGTGTAGCTGGCCTACGTCCATCCCCGTATTACGGTACTGGGGCGTGACACCATCTCATCTATGCATACTATACAACTGCCCAGATCTTTTTTACTCGTGTTCTTTTCTTATTCGGAATATGGGTTTTTTGGGGGGATTGTTGTTGCTACTGTTGTTTTCTTCTTAACAAAAACAAACTTCCTTTCACTATAGTTCCACATCGGTTGCAGTATAAAGTGAATTGTGCATATATTGGTTTGGTCCTTGTTGCTTCATTAAAGTATTGTGTGGGTGCCCTATGGGCCACACGCGTGCGCAGCCGCCGCCGCCCGGCTCGGTTCAGTTCAACACGCGTAACGGGTGCGGGTATGTGCCCATATATGCGGGCGTCGAATGCCGATCCGATTTCCTCTTCGAGTTCGAGCTGAGCCCTAAAAGTTTTTTTTGCTCCTCTAATTTTTTGAACCGTTTGTGACCCATAAATATTTAAACGTTGGACATTAAAACACCTATTAATTTTCTATGTTTTAAACACCCTACATTCATCTGTTATTGTATGTTTTTATTCCTTAATTGTTGTGTTAATCAGTCTGTATATCCCTGTCCATTGGATCTATTGTTGTGGACTACCTGTATATATTCATACTCCTTTTCGATCTAAAAAACAAGCTTATGCTATAGAAATTCTTACGTGAAATATTCCTCCAAAATTCATATTCTCCGAAGCTCTCTCTTCTTCATATCCTTGCTCTGGGCAGAGCTAAGTCAGGGTCGCTTTTTCTGAGTTGTGTGTGACGAGGAGATACCAGCAGAGCGAGAATTTTACTATTAGGAGCTTTTGAAACAAGTCTGCAATAGTCCCAAATCAACTCTTAGGGTAGTGCTTTGTGCACGACTTCTCCGGAGGCCGGTAACATTAACTTTATTTTTTATTTTGTTGAGAAAAAAGGCAAATATTTCCAACATAATCAATGAGTGAGTTTATGTTTTATTCTGCATAGGACTTGATATGAGGCCCATGAAGTGTAAGGATTATCAAGTTGTGATGTTCTTTGACCTTCATGGTGGACGAGTGAGTTTCGATTCTGGAATTAGTAGGAGATACTTGTCGATGAAATTTTTTTATTTGCTAATTCAGCTTTGAGGTCACCACTTTTAGAGTTCGTCTCAGTTCTCAAAATTTAAATTTTGCCACTACAAGAAACCAGCCTCACCAAGATAATGAGCGAAAGAGGACTGAGTTTGATTTTGGTACTGAGTAATTTGGGTTGCTTTATTAATTTTTCCTATATTTTGAGAGGTTGCTTCATTTCTTTGGGCAGCTTATAACTTATGAAAACAATTTTAGGGCATTTTAAGGAATAGTTATCTGCCGTCTACCTGTTTAAGTAAGCTACTATAGGCATATTTGGACCTAGATTGATCTGGTTGCCGTCGACCTATTTGGTATCTGAACAAACTACATTTAATTTGTTTTTTTTTTG